>OU342740.1:10653184-11853184 GCA_910589775.1 Avena eriantha
CGGAGGTGAATATCTGAGTTATGAGTTTGGCATGCATTTAAAGAAATGTGGAATACTTTCGCAGTTGACACCGCCGGGAACACCACAGCGTAATGGTGTGTCCGAACGTCGTAATCGAACTCTCTTAGATATGGTTCGGTCTATGATGTCTCTTACAGATTTACCGCTATCGTTTTGGGGCTATGCATTAGAGACAGCCGCATTCACTTTAAATAGGGCACCATCTAACTCCGTTGAAACGACACCGTACGAATTGTGGTTTGGTAAGAAACCTAAGTTGTCGTTCCTTAAAGTTTGGGGTTGCGAGGCATATGTAAAGAAGTTACAACCTGATAACTTAGAACCCAAAGCGGAGAAATGCGTCTTCATAGGATACCCTAAAGAAACAATTGGGTATACCTTCTATCATAGATCCAAAGGAAAACTTTTCGTTGCCAAGAATGGATCCTTTCTTGAGAAGGAGTTTCTCTCGAAGGAGGTGACTGGAAGGAAAGTAGAACTTGATGAGGTTATTGAACCTTCTCTCGGATTTGAGAGTAGCGCAGCACCGGAAGATGTTTTTGTGCCGCCTACACCAATTGGAGAGGAAGCTAATGATCATGATCATGAAACTTCAAATGAAGTTACTGCTGAACCTCGCAGGTCAACAAGGGTTCGTACCACTCCTGATTGGTATGACTTTGCCTTGAACGTCATGTTGGTGGACAACGATGATGACCCTGTGACGTATGAAGAAGCTATGGTGAGCCCAGATTCCGACAAATGGCTAGAAGCCATGAAATCCGAAATGGGATCCATGTACGAAAACCAAGTGTGGACTTTGGTGGACTTACCGGATGGCCGTAAGGCTGTCGAGAACAAATGGATTTTCAAGAGAAAAATAGATGCTGATGGTAATTTTACCGTCTATAAAGCTCGACTTGTCGCGAAAGGGTTCCGACAAATTCAAGGAGTTGACTATGATCAGACATTCTCACCAGTAGCGAAGCTAAAGTCTGTGAGGATTTTGTTAGCGATTGCTGCACATTTCGATTATGAGATTTGGCAGATGGATGTCAAGACGGCGTTCTTTAATGGTGACATTGAGGAAGAGTTGTATATGGTACAACCCAAGGGTTTTGTCGATCCTAAAGATGCTGACAAGATATGCAAACTTCAGCGCTCCATTTATGGACTGAAGCAAGCATCCCGGAGTTGGAATCAACATTTTGATAAAGTAATCAAAAAAATTGGGTTTATACAAACTTATGGAGAATCTTGTATTTACAAGAAAGTGAGTGGGAGCTCTGTAGCATTCCTAGTACTATATGTAGATGACATATTGTTGATTGGGAATGATATAGAACTTCTTAGTAGCGTCAAAACCTATTTGAATAATAGTTTTTCAATGAAGGATCTTGGCGAAGCGGCATGTATTCTAGGCATCAAGATTTATAGAGATAGATCAAGACGCCTAATAGCGCTTTCACAAAGTACATACTTAGACAAAGTTCTAAAGAAGTTTAGAATGGAAGAGAGCAAGAAAGGGTTCGTGCCCATGTTGTCAGGTAAGACCTTGAGTAAGACTCAAAGTCCAGCTACGGCAGAAGATAGAGAAAGAATGAATAATATTCCCTATGCCTCGGCCATAGGTTCTATCATGTATGCCATGCTGTGTACAAGACCGGATATAGCACATGCTGTTAGTTTGACTAGTAGATACCAAAGTGATCCCGGAATGGAACACTGGACAGCGGTCAAGAATATCCTAAAGTACCTGAATAGTACTAAGGATATGGTTCTTTCTTATGGAGGTGATGAACAGCTTGTTGTAAACGGTTACACCGATGCTAGTTGGAACACCGATCCAGATGACTCGAAGTCACAATCAGGATACGTATTTATTTTGAATGGTGCTGCAGTGAGCTGGAGGAGTGCAAAGCAAAGCGTTGTGGCGAAATCTTCAACTGAATCGGAATACATAGCTGCTTCGGAGGCTGCACAAGAAGCTGTATGGATGAAGGAATTCATTACTGAACTTGGCGTGGTTCCCAGTGCGTTGGACCTGATGGCCATCTACTGTGACAACACAGGTGCCATAGCTAATGCACAGGAGCCAAGGTCACATAGCAAGCTGAAGCACATCAAGCTACGTTTCCACGCTATTCGCGAGTATGTCCGAGATGGTGACATAAAGATTTGCAAAGTACACACTGATCTGAATGTGGCAGATCCGTTGACTAAACCTCTCCCTAGGGCAAAGCATGACCAACACCAGAACTCCATGGGTGTTAGGTATATTACCATGTAATCTAGATTATTGACTCAAGTGCAAGTGGGAGACTGTTGGAGATATGCCCAAGAGGCAATAATAAAAGTGATTATTATTATATCTTCGTGTTTATGATGAATGTTTACATCCCATGCTATAATTGTATTATTAGGAAACACTAATACATGTGTGTTTTGTAAACATGTAAGAGTCCCTAGTAAGCCTCTTGTTGAACTAGCTTGTTGATTAATTGATGATCATGGTTTCCTGATCATGGACATTAGGATGTGATTAATAACAAGGTTATATCATTAGGAGAATGATGTAACGGACATACACCCATAGTAAGCGTAGCATAAGATCAAGTCATTAAGTTCGAATTGCTATAAGCTTTTAAATGCATAGTAACCTAATCCTTCGACCATGAGGTTCTGTTAATCACCATCACCGGATGGGTACTTTGATGACATCAAACACCGCTTTGTAACTGGGTGGTTATAAAGGTGTCATTGGGTATTCTGAAAGTATGAGTTGAAGCGCATGGACCAATATTGGGATTTGCCCATCCATATGACGAATAGATATGCTCTGGGCCCTCTCGGTGGAATGTCATCTAGTTAGCTTGCAAGCATGTGACTGGGTCACAAGGGATGACATATCACGGAACGAGTAAAGAGTACTTATCAGTAACGAGGTAGAACTAGGTATGGAGATACCGACGATCAAACCTCGGATAAGTATAGTATCGCGATACAAAGGGAATTGGTTTCGTATGTAAATGGTTCAATCGATCACGAAGTCATCGTTGAGTATGTGGGAGACATTATGGATCTCCAAGTCCCGCTAATGGTTATTGATAGGAGATGTGTCTCTGTCATGTCTACATATTCACGAGCCGTAGGATGACACACTTAAGGTTCGAAGTTGTTTTAAGTAGATATGGAATATGCGTTGGAGACCGAATGTTGTTCGGAGTCTCGGATTGGATCTGGGACATCACGAGGAGATCCAGAATTGTCCGGAGAATAAGATTCATATATTGGGGATCATTTTCTGAGTTAGGAAATGTTCCGGAGTATTTGTATGAGGATTCTAGAAGGTTTTGGAATGTTCCGGAAGGTTCTAGAAGATTTCTTGGAGTTTGCTTGAAAATCAAGATAGGGATCAAGGAGTTCTGGTGGGTCAAGACAAGGAGTCGTGGGGGAGGAGGACTCCTCCCCCCTTCCCCAATCCGCCGGCCCTAGGAGGTGGGGAGTCCTACTAGGACTCCCCCTCCCCAGGCGCCCTCCCTCCTTTAAATAGAAGGGGGAGGCGCCACCCCTTGCGCCTCCTCTACAACACCCAATCTCCGCCGCCTCTCTCCTCCTCCTTTCTTCTGCACAGGCATAGGCGAAGCCCTGCAGAATTCTCTACTCCACCACCACCACCACGCCGTCGTGCTGCTGGGATTCCGTGCAGAAGATCTACTACCTCCGCTGCTCGCTGGAACGAGGAGAGGAAGGTCTGCTTCGACTCCGCACGTGTGACTGACTGCGGAACGGCTACCGGAACACGGCGCCGGAAGGATCGTCCACACGATCTTGAGATCGGCAAGTGATCGACTACATCAACGATGAGATATAATCTCGTTAACACTTTCGGATCTACGAGGGTTAGTTCCTATCTATCTCGTTGCACATGTCTAATAGATTAGATCTTGGCTTTTATCTAGATTAGATCTGGGTTTTGTTCGTTCTTGCGGTAGAAATTTTTTGTTTTCCATGCTAGGAACCCATCAAGGCTGGTCCCGCATGTCAGCGGCTGATCCTAACCAAATTGGTACGGGGCGATCAGCCGTGCGATTAGAACAGAAATCGACAACCGACGTTCATCGTCTCCGGTGAACAGCTCCGGTGAGAACTAACCCTAATGCGGCACGGTGGGTGTCTATGGTGGCTTACTAGGGCTCCAGCTAGGTGTGGCAATGGGGGCGATCGAACTGGTAGACGATGACGGTCCTAGGCGTGGTCACGGCGGCTCCTGGGATATCTCCAATCGACGGCGCCTCTTCTCCTTTGCCACAGCAAGCTCCGGCAGAATTCCGGTGAAGGGAGGCTCGCCTTGCTCCGGGGATGGGGTGAAGGATCAGTGGAGAGCGGGGAGTGAGATGGTGTGCAGAATGAGGCTGGGGGTGGCCTCTACTTATAGTTCGATGAAGCGACCGAACAGGATGGGCTGGTGTCTCCGGCTAGGGTAGTACAGCGTGCAATCGTCGTGGCTGGAGGTAGGGGACGGTGCGTGGTCTGTTGGCGGTCATCTACGGCGTAAAGGCGTGGCTAGGGCGATCGCATTTGGTCGGGCGCAGCTCGTGCTCTACGCGACAGAAGCGCGTTCGACGCGGCGCATGGTGGATGCGGGTCAAGCGGCGGCGAACAGGCATGTCCGGGTGGTTCCTGGGGTCGTGGCAAAGCGGTGGGCGTGGGCTGTGGTCGAGGCGCGGCATGTGCACTCTTGTCGGGCGCGACGCTCTGGCGCATGCTTGGCATGGCGCAGACATGGTGGGCGCGGCGCTCTGTGGGTGGTCCATGGCTCGGCTCTACTCGGGGAGGGGACAGAGGGCGGCGGTGTGGCCTTGCCTACCTCCTAGGCGTCGTGGGCGAGCTCGGGACGGTCTGCTGCGGCTTTCCCATGGTCGACCGGCATGGATGGCTTGGGGTGGTTTGGCACTAGTGCAAACAGCAGCTGGGAATGGTGCCTTGGTGCTAGTTGTTACTAGAGGGGACAAGGGGAGTAGAAAGGGGTCAAATTGGTAGACAAAGCATTGATCAAAACAGTAATAGTTATGCCAGATTAGTTTTGTCTACCAAGTGTTCGATCAAATGGCCACAAGAGATTTAAATTCGAATTTTGGAAAGATTTTTGGTGTGTGATCTTATCTTATGCTTGGTATTGTCTGGTTGCTAGGAATTGTCAAGGTGAATTAGTTTGGTTGGTTGTTGAGGAATGGTGATCTTCACATATGCATTGGATTCAATTTTCAATTGTCATTCAAATTGCCTTGCTAAAGGTTTTTGTAAGTTTGTAAAGTGGGCCTTGGTACATCTTTACTTGTTCTAGCAAGGGGTGAAAAGAGTTGAGAATGTTTATGTTTGAATTTGGCTTTTAGTAACACCTAAAGTGGCCTAGTGGATTAAAATGGTCAAAATGACCATTTGGTCCTTTTATTCCTATTTGATTTCTTTTTCTTTGGATTTGGTTTGTAAATGGTGTAGATGATGTGGCATTAACCCTTGAACCATTTCACAACATTTAGAACAATCAAACATGGCATTTTCAAACAATTCTATATTAATGCAAACACACATATACATTCATAATTATTTTAATGGTACAAAGTTTTTTGTTAACCCTAATTTGGGTGATTAGGATCTTGATAACCTTGTTTAAAGTTTTGGGGTGTTACACCGAGCCTGCACCACTCCACCTCCGACCGCGTCACCCAAGCCCCTGCACCTGCCACTGCCCGCACCGCCCCCCGTCGGTGCCGCTACCACCCGCCATGGTGCCCAAGGAGGAGGAGGTCTGCGTCGCCCGAGCCCGCGCTGCCCAAGACCGCCTCCAACAGTGCCGCCTGAGCCCGTCGCCTCCGACCAGGTCGCCCGAGCCCGACGCCGTCGCCCGCGTCATAAAGGTTTTTTTTAAATGTTTTCTGCAATTGTTTTATTAACTGAAAATGCTGACAGGTGGGTCCAGCATGTCAGATTTTTATTCTTTTTGGAAATGTTTTCTGAAACTAATAAAAGTCTGACCTGTGGGGCCAGATGGAAAATAATTTTTATAATTCCAAAAATGATTATTTATTTAAAAATGATTTAAAATGGATTAAAATTGGGAAAAATCATAACTAATTCATTTTAAATCAGAAAAATGTGTATAATATATCAAAATGTTCAGAAAAATGAGCTCTACCATTTAAAAATGTAAGAATTCATATTCATTGAACTTTGAACCTTACTTTTCATACAGGAACACCGACACCCCCTATGTTGCGAACCCCTCCCGACACTGAAATTTTAGGTTTTGACATATCGACATATCGGCGGCCCATGTTGCGAACCACTCCCGACGCCCCACCGCCTCTCAAAAAGAAGGAAAATATTGCATTTTATTCTTCTATAGAACTATTGCATTTTAGATAATAAGTGCATAGTGTTTTGTATTATTTGCATTATAGTAACTTGCAAATCTTAATTTGCAGATACTATGGATCCAACACACCAAGATACTATGAATCCAGAACATTAGGAAAACGTCCTCCACGGAATGATCTGCGAAAATGAATTTATCGATGTCGATGTCACCAATAAGTTTCTGAACAAATTCGGTGAGCGAGATGAGTCTCTCACCCGAGAAGACCGATCAAGTGAGGTAGAAGGCGAAGCCTGGGATGGGGGAGAAGCTGACGAGGGAGACGGCGACGGCTCCGGTGGAACCTTAAATCTCGCAAACTCTGGCGAGGTGTATATATGTATTTTTGTAATTAAAATGCTGATGTCTATATATATACATGCATATATTAACAACCAAAAAGTTGGATAACAGTGTGAGGTATAGGATCGAAGTGGTCGGTGTAGACGGTGAACCGCAAGCTCCCGACGATGTCGCAAAAAATGTCAAGCAATGCGAAGTTCTTGTGAGGGACTACATCTCGATCACCGTTCAAGAATGGAATCGGCCAAGCGGCAGTGGAGTCCTGTATGTCGGCGACATCGCCAAAGATAAGATTTTTGACAAGCTCATGATTAATTTCCTCCTGCCGTGGCCAGATGTGAATCCAGATGAGGAGGAGAGAGAAAAAAAGGAGCTTGTGCAAAGAGTCAAGAAGTTTGCTCTCATCAAGATGGCCGATGCATTCAAGAACTGGAAGAAGAAACTGTACAATAACTTTGTCAAGGTGGAGAAGACTCCGGATTTCAATCAAGGCGGCTATGCTAAGTTAAGACACCAGTGGGCTGATTTTGTGAAGTACAAGACATCGGAGAAAGCTTTGGAAAGGTCTAGAATAAATACGGAGAACGTTTCTAAGAAAGTGTACCATCATAATATGGGGCCTGCTGGCTACGTCGGTTGCATGCCTAAGTGGGATGCGCTTGAGGTCAAGTACATTGCTGCCAGGATCAGACCAGAGCCCACAACATGGACACCATGGGCGAGAAACGTGTTTTACGGCCATGGGGGCACGTTGGACGAAGAAGGGAGAGCAATATATAATCAGAAACACAAAGATCATCCCCTATTACCCATCGAAGATATTAGAAATGCAGTAGATGATGTTGTAGCGGGACAGTTCATTCCCGATAGAGAGAACGGCGAGCTCACACGCGCCCCTAAAAATCCTGAACACAAAGGACAAGCATGAGGCACACCAGGCTCCAAGTCGTGGAATGTTGCCTTCCCCACGGAAATGAAGAGATATCCCGATAAAATCCATCAGATGAGAAAGGAAAGGGAGGCAGCTGAGAAAGCGGCTGCTGTAGACCGGCTGCATAATGTGGAAGAAGCATTAAAGCGGCACCAGGATCAACTCGACGGACTTAGCTAGCAAGGTATTAGCGGTCAATCTCAGCGGCACATGGTAGAAGCTGCATTCGATGGTACCGGCGCCCTATCGAATAAGAAAAGCAGCGTTGCTGCCACGCAGCTCTAGTATGTTCATGATGATGCACTGGCGACGGCTCCTCCTAAACCCTACCCAGTGGATGATATCACGCAGAGCACAGCTTGTGAGCTAAAGGTGCAAGTTATGAACATAAGGGTGACGGCGGCGGTCGGCATGCCCATACCAATTGCGCCTAACCCAACTTGGCATTGCATACCGGTTCCAAAAGGGTACGCTGTCGTCATGGTGGATAATGTGAAGCAAGATTTTGAGGAGCTGAAGCTGGACCACCCTACAGGGGAAGATATGGAGTTGACTGAACTAGGAGAAGCCAAAGGGGGACTACTGTATGGCCAAAGTAGCTCATTGTGCTTCCAAATTATGTGTCGCCAAGGCCACCCAATCCTCAGAGCAGCAATCCACCTTCGCTGCCACCTCACCATTCTCCAGCGCAACCGTCGCCTTCACCGCCTCACCACTCAGCATAGCCGTCTCTACCACCGCCTCAGCCGTCTCCACTGCCGCGTCAGCCGTCTCTATCCCTTGAGCCTCAGAGACAAAAGCGGAAGTATACTAAGAGGGGCAGCACCACCAGCAGCAGCAAGAGCATGTTCTGATCACCGAAATGTAAGCTATCGCCCCTCCCAAGAGTACCTCATAAGAATACGAAGAAGCTACATTGCGAGAAGAAAAATGAAGAAATTGATGCGGCCGCAGATGCCCATTATGAAAAGTGGAAGTTTGACATGGCTAACAAGAAAAATCCGATAGAGCCATTCTTCCCGATCACCGCAGAAGATAAAGCCAAAGCAGCCACGCTTAAGATTCAGCTTCACCAACCCAAAGCGCTCACATCAGACTATAATCGCTCTATTACTAAGTCGGCTGAAGCAAAAGAGCGGAGAGTCGGGAAAGAAGTTGGCCAGCTCGGACAACAGAAAAATCAATCGATTGAACCGCTCAAAGTGTACGATACCAATGAGTGGAGAGCCCAGGAGCGGCATGATCCGAACATTGATCCGGAGTTTATTCAACTGTACCGAGAAAAGGCCAAATTATATGGACTGTCTATTACTGAGTACATGAGCCGTATGGATGAGTTCGAGGGGTACCAACAAATAGCATATGTATACAGGCACGGGGCTCCTCTCGTCAAACCCGAGTTAGTCAAAGATCTACCAACAAAAATGCGAAGATTGCATAACTGGTACATGCAAGCCTCTGCCAACAAGACGCCCTCGACAAAACTGGATCTATGCTAGATATAAACACCACCATTATGGTCATGGAGATGGCTTCCTACTGATTGAATTTTCAGAATTATTCAGTTTTACCAACAAGACGCCCTCGACAAAACTATCATCAGTGCCTATTGTTTGTAAGTATTATTAATTTCTGTAATTAAGTCTTTCTAGCTCAGCTCATTCGTTGCTTGTATAATCTTACTCATCACTATACTAATTATATTTGCAGAATGAAGATTCTCGAATGCAACAAAGGACAAATCTATGACCTTGGGTTTGTTGACTGCAATTTCGTTCATGAAGTTACTCTAAAAACAAAACCCAAAGAGACAGAGGATAACTTGGTACAAGCATTGACGTATTTCGGCAATAGAAGGGAAATACTATTTCCTTCCAACGCTGGGTGAGTGTTACTGTCTTGTACACATTCTATTGTCGCTTACTCGATGTTAAGCGTATAATTGACTCGTGTTATATTCTGTTATAGCGTGTCCAGCTTCCACTATATTCTATTAATCAAGGAGTAGTAAAAGTCATGGACTTGAAACGCATACCTTTAGAAAAGTGGGCAAACATGTAGGAATGCCTCCAAAAGGCTTGGAAACGGTTCACCGCCAACACTAGGGGTGTTTGGAAGCCAGAGCTTACATTTCAACCATTGACTGTAAGTACTACTTGCTAGATCCATGTATCTCTTTGATTCTAGTTTCAATACCATTATCATGCTTGATTATTATTTTGATTGAACTCCATTCTCATAAAGTGCTTGAGGCAGGAAGCCGGGAATAACTTATGCGGATACTATGTCTTCGAGTTCATTCGCCAGACAACCAAAGAGAAGGGCGCAGACCAGAACATCAAAAAAATTGAAGTACGATAAAGAATAATCACAACTTTATTTAATTACCACCAATTGTGTTTAGTTTCATTCATATATATTGATCCCCTTCTTTAAATTAGATCAAACGGATGCGGGATGGTCTTCTATCACAAGAACGCGTGTAAGCAATTCAAGAGGAAATTGCCGGATTCTTATTAGAACATGTCATAGATCCGAAAGGAGAATACTATTACCCGGTTCATTTGGAAGGGTGAAGTGTAAAAAATAAGGTGTAAATTAGATCAAATTTGTGTGAGTACCGTTTGTAATTAATATGTTTCGACCAAGAACGATGGATGAGACGGTGTATAATATATTCGTGACCATGATGTGTAATATATATATATCGTGGTTTCATTATTGCTGTATATATGTAGTACCATTAAATTGAATACAAAACACCAAATAAATAAATGGGAAAAAAACACAAAACCCTGCCGTGGTACAAAAATAGCCCGAAATGCAGTGACCAACGATCCCAGTTCGTGCCACGAACCGAGACCAATGATCCACCCCCCCCCCCCCCTCGTTGCGCGTGTGTCCATGTGTAGACCCATTGGTCCCGGTTTGTGCCACGAACCGGGACCAATGATCCACCCCCCCCCCCTCGTTGCGCGTGTACCCACGTGGAGACCCATTGGTCCCGGTTTGTGCCCGAACTAGGACCAGGATTGGTCCCGGTTCAAAAACCGGGACCAATGGCCCTTATGAACCGGGACCAAAGGGGTGGTTTTGTTCTTGGGGGTCACGTGCGCCGATGATGTCAGCTAAAACAAAGCGATGCAACATATAAGAGCTCTCTCGGCCGCTTTGCCTGGACTGATCCCCACCATTTGCCCCCTTTTGCCTCACCAGATATGGAAAGGAGTGAAGAGCGTGCGAGAAAACCCTTGCTCTCCCCATCGTCTCCTTCGCCTGAAGCCTGCGAGCTCTCATCTGCCACGAGATTTTGACACCGGCGATGGCGGGAGTGGGCTCTGAAGGCGATGCGGGCGGTTCTGCAAGGGTGGGGCTTGGAGCCGTGACCCACCGAAATGCGGTCGAGGTGGTCGAGGTCCATGGCGGTGGCGGTCATGATGCGGCCGCTTTGGCCTTTTTGGCCGATGCGGCTCTAGGAGAGGAGGAGATGGTGGATGCGGAGGTCGGCGAGCAGGAGCAGCTGGATCTAAATGTGGCGGTCAGCGCCACGGAGGATCTGGTGCTGGTGCAGCCACAGGAGGTTCCTACTCTCCAGATTAGAGTTTTTTTCCTTGTAATTTCCATTTTCCCCCTTCTGAATGTTTGGATGGAAGATTTGTTTTTTAGATTTTTGTTCGGGATTCATAACTTTTAGGGATTTATTGGATGGAAGGTGGGTTGTGTAGATTCCTTGTGTAGATTTTTGTTTAGGGATTCATATATTTTGACGACATTTATTTAGTGAAGCATGTATCTAGCGCTAGGAATCACTTCAGTGCATCAAATTTTGTTGATTCAGGCCATGTTCTGTCCCATGATTACTCAATGTCTGATCCTTTTGACAAGTTCTTGTGTGGACATGGAAATAGTGTTGTAAAAAAACTTGTATCATCTGACCCATTTGATGCTCTAGAAATTGATATACTGCATGCTGTTGTATTATTAGCTTGCAGTACCTGAAGGCAACTAGTATGTTTGTCCATAAATCACTTTCTATAATGAGAAGTGATACATTGTAAATGTATCTATAATTTTTGATGTTCCATGCTTAGTTTTATCCACTTTCTTGTGTTTTGTTCCAACTTTGGAGTACTTTTATTATGATTTCTTGGACTAACCTATTGACAAGAACCATAGTGCCAGCTGCCTGTTTTCTGTTGTTTTTGGTTCCAGAAAAGTTATAAAATGAATATTCTTAGAATTGGATGGGACAAAAGCCAAAGTGCCTATTTTTCCGGAAGGGATCAAGTGCCAGAATACGAGACGGAGAAGGGCTGAGGGCCGGCCACACCACTTGGCCGCACGGCTAGGCCTGGCCCGCACCAGGGGGTGGTCTGGCCGACCCCAGCACCCCCTCGGCCTCTCCTTCCGCCTATAAGTTGCACTCGGGACGAAAACCCTAAGGACCCGATCAAAAATCCACGAAAGAGACTGTAGCTGCCGTCGTCTCTGTCCCTAGATTGGGGGGATCTAAAACTCTTCCCGGCACCCTGCCGGAGAGGGGAATTCACCCTGGATGCCTTCCTCATCACCATACAAGCCTCCGGTGTGATGCGTGAGTAGTTCATCCTTGGACTACGGATCCACGTAGTAGCTAGATGGCTGGTTTCTCCTCCTTTGTGCTTTCATGTTTAGATCTTGTGAGCTCCGTTCATGATCAAGATCATCTATTTGTAATTCATACATGTTGTGTTTGCGGGGATCCAATGGATATTGAGATGCTATTTCAAATTGATTATTAATTCTATCATGTCTTTGTTATTTGAGATCTTGCATGCTTTCCGTTGTTAGTAGCTATCTTGGACAAGTAGATGCTAGCAACTCCAAGAGTTAGTATTTATGCTCGATAGTGGGTTCATGCCTCTGGTAATCTGGGGAAGTGACAGAAATCTCTAAGGTACTAGATGTGCTGTTGCTACTAGGGAGAAAACAACAATCCTTTGTTCACAGAACAATCGTATTGTTTACTTTACACGCAGTTCGTAAAGCAATAATATGTTGCTTGCAACTTAATACTGGAGGGGGTTCGGATGATAACCTGAAGGTGGATTATTAGTCATAGATGCAGTTGGATGGCAGTCTATGTATTATGTTGTAATGCCCAATCAAGTCTCAAAGGAGTCAAGATGATTAGTATATGCATGTATTGCTTTCTCGGTGTTTGTCAATTGCCTCGCTGTAGTTTGTTCACCCAGCATGTTATCTATCTAAGGAGAGCCACCTCTAGTGAACTATGGATCCCGGTCCTTTTTCTTTACATATAATCTACAATCTTTTACTGCTTTGTGTTTACTTTCTGCAAACTTTTACTTCTTTCCATTTGATACGTTTAATCCTTTGTTTACCGCAAAACACGGTGAGATTGACAACCTCATCGCTAATTGGGGACAAAGTTATGTGGTTGTGTTGTGCGGGTCTCCACGTTGCTACTAGCACCGGTAGTGCGCCGTGCCAAAGCTCAGCTAGTAACACCTTTGAGGTGTTTCCTTGCTCCTACTGGTTCGATTAAACCTTGGTTTCATAACTGAGGGAAACTTGCTGCTGTGCTCATCATACCTTCCTCTTGGGGTTCCCAACGAGCTCTACATCAACACCACACACCAAGCACTTTTCTGGGCACCGTGTATTGACCCATCAAGCTATTTTCTGGCGCCGTTGCCGGGGAGTCAAGTACATCTTCACAAGGGGAGTCCCTCATAACCAATCTCTTTACTTTGTTGTTTTTGTTTTGCTTAGTGTCTTTTTGCTTTGTTTGCTTGTTTTGTTCTTCAAAAAACACAAAAAAATTAGTTTTACTTGTTTTGCTTTCTTACTTGAAAACACAAAAAAATTAGTTCCTATCTTGAGTTGCCACTATGTCTAACCTTGCTCCAATCACTATGTCACCCGAGGAAATGATTATCACTTTTAAACAAGGAATCGAGGAAAGTTTTAAGGAAGCTTGGTCTAGAATCTCTGATCTACATGAAAAGACCGAGCCTAAAATGATTCAAGGCTTGTTCCTTAGCAGTTTTTACCTTGGGATTTCTCTTTGCTATAGATATGCTTTAGATGCTATTGCAGGAGGAGATTTCCTCCAAAGTAATGAGGATGATGCCATTAATGCTATAAATAAATTAATCCTCACTTACAACTTGCCTAGCCAAACTGATACTTCTTTCGCAAAAATATTTGCTAGGTTGCACACTCTTGAGGCTAGCACTACTAGATTAGAAGGGTGCTATAATACGCTTAGGGAGCAACATGATTATGTTCTAATAAACTATGAACCATCAAAGTGGTTCCCTACAGTAAAGATTGAGATAAACACTGAAACTTTTCTAACTCGCTGTGATATCATGTCTGAATTTTGTCTTATGCCCAAAGCTATTTATGAATCTCTGAATCTTTGGGGGCTCGTTGAAGGAGGAAAATAAATATCTCTTACTAATAATACTACCATATTACCTCTTGGAATTGCTGAAGGAGTGTTTACAAAGATCCTTGGGAAAACGATTTCTATTGATTATCTTGTTATTGAATGTGTAGGAAAAGGACAAATTACACTTGGAAGGTCCCTATTAGAACTCCTTGGAGCAATAATAGATGTGGGAAAGGGGACCATGTGCCTTTCTTCTCCACCAAACAATCACATTTTCCCAAAGGTTAAGAATAAAAGTAAGAGAGGTAAGGGCAAGAAAGTTGGTTTTAATGCTTCTTCATTTGAGAACACTTGATTCTTTCTTTGCTTCTTATGCCTAACTTAAAGGCGTTAAAGAAAAGTACTTGTTGGGAGATAACCCAAGAGTTTTAGTTGAGTCTTCGAAGTTATTGCCTCTGTAATAACCTCTCCTTATCCTTTTTATTTGCTTTTTGTGCCAAGAGTAACCTCTAATGAGAGTGAAGTAATGATTGGGAAAGTTGCTGTCCCGAAACAGATTTCTGTGCTTCACCGTAAAAATTCCTGAGAAAGCTCTATACGTCGGATTGAGCTGTAATTTTTTTTCTTCTGCCCTAGGTTGTTATCTAACTTTCGTTAGTTCAACACTTTTCGATTTGAGCAACAGAAGGTCTTCGAAAAAAATCGTCTTTACCTGCTGGTCTATTTTGACAGATTTCTGCCATTTTATTCATTTGCTTCTTGTTAGTTCCTTCTTGAGTTCCTTTGGGGAATTGAGCTTTTTGAGGGAAGTGCTACAGTAGCTAGTGTTCTAATGGAAGTTTATTTGGTGTTAGAACTAAACCTTGAGACTTACTTATCTTAAGTGCACTAATGTTGCTAATGAGATTGTGTGAAGTTTTGTATGAAGGGAAATTTTCAGGTGTATGGAAGGAATGAGTAACGAGATGAATGATGGACTAAAGCCCAAGCTTGGGGATGCCACGCGTGTCACCCCAAGAAATATCCAAGAAGTACAAGCGTCAAAGCTTGGGGATGCCCAAGACATCCCCTTCTTCATCAATAAAAATCCCAGGTTTCTTCCAAACGCTTCATTTTTATTGTTTCATGCACAGTTGTGTTTTTCTTGGAGCGTATTCTTTTTCGTTTTTGTTTTGGGTTTTTAGTTTGCTTGGTTTGTTTAGTTTTCTGAATAAGTTGGTTGGACCCCCTCTTTCATACTTTGGTTTGCAAATAGTTTGATTTGGTTTGGAAAAGAGTAGGAAAGTTCATGCTTTTGTGGTAAAAAGAGCTCGTTTTTGACTGTGGCCTATGCTTTGTCATGCCATGCTTGATATTGTTTTGGCTTTATGCTTAGTATTCTTTGCTGTAGCATGAATTGTTATAAACAATTGATATTGCTTAATGTGCCTTGGATGAATTATGCGTTGTTTTAGCATATTAAAGCATAGTATAGTGGTATTCTCCTTTGATGCTTTATTTGGGTTGACTTGGCGCATGCTCACACCATGTTATGACTATCTCAAGTCACCATAGCCTTTTTTATCCATTAGTTTTCAACTTGTAGTATCACTTTATCCTTTGATCAATGATGTTTTGTCGCTCTGCATGATTATGGCCATTATTGCTCTCTTAGTTTGTCGCTCCCAGTCTTTTGCTAGCCTCCACAACAAAGTATGAGTTCCACTCATGCATCCAACTCCCTAAACCAAGTTATTCCAAAGAGTCCACCATACCTACCTACTAGCTTATGCTATTCCAAGTATATTCATGCTTTTGTTTACCTTCCACTTGTTATGAGAAAACTAGTGATTAAAGCTCTCACGAACTTGATGGCACACTTTACTTTATTGCCTCTAATAAACTTGAACCATTGGGTACTTCTTTGTTGCGTATATGCTTGCGCTTTATAAGTTGAAATTAGCAGAACCATGTTTCATGGGCAACGCTTTCAACATTGCACTTGTACTTTGTACCCCGTTGATATCTTGTTCTTTTGCTTACGGATCCCGGCGGTGTGAAATAAAAGTGGAATTCGTAAGATCATGGAGTTTGTATGTGTGTTAGAGAAACGCCTGGGCCGCTAGCCTAAGCCATGCCTAATCATGGTGGAAACTTGCAACATCACCATAATGACCACTCTATGAAGCATCCTCAATAAAAACCTATGCAAATAGCAAATAAAAAGATCGCTAAGATGCTCATTGTCTGCTTGCCTTGTCATTTTAATTGTGGGAAAGCTCCCGTATCATGTGCA
The DNA here is from genome assembly GCA_910589775.1 of Avena eriantha. Classification (NCBI taxonomy): domain Eukaryota; kingdom Viridiplantae; phylum Streptophyta; class Magnoliopsida; order Poales; family Poaceae; genus Avena; species Avena eriantha. The sequence goes on from OU342740.1 coordinate 10,669,512, forward strand.
AGGGGTACCCCGTTGGCGGTTCTTAATGATACACATATACTTACAATGACAAGAGCTTACTCCTGACTGAAGTTGAGTAGCATGAGGATCGGTCTTCGTAAGTAAGGGGCATGAGATTTCGGTTTATAACTTGTCAAGCATATCATATTAGTTGTGTCACTTTAACCTTAACCACTTCAAGATGCTTATGATAGGGGCAATGAGAGCTGAAAGCTACAAGTACCATAATTTTTGGAAGCTCTTTATGAGACTTGAATCCCTACTTCCTTTTACAAAAGGATTTTCTTCCACCATTATATTGAGTCTCCACCTTCTATCTTTATGCACCTACTTTGAGAGCATAGTGGCCATTCTTAGTTCTATGTGCATTGTCCCAAGACTAGTTGATTGATGCATAACTTGTTATTGCTTGTTTGAAACTATTGTATCTAGTCACTCTTATGAACTTTGAAGGTGTCCTATGCATTTATATTTGCTACTCTATTGAGGGACAAGCTGAATACTATTATGCTATGTTTTCTTTATGTGAAACAAACAAACGTCTTGCAAAGCATGTTATTCATGAATCTTTTGTTTGTGCCTTTTCATGTTGCATCTTAGTCTCTTTGCTTATTGCTAGAACTTTGTCTTTCATGTCATGATTGAAGTACTATGATCCCGGCTTTGAGTTTTGCAAATACTTTGATCAAGTCTTTGATGGTGCATTTACCTCAAAAATTAATTATTTTTATCACTTACCTACTCGAGGACGAGCAGGAGTTAAGCTTGGGGATGTTGATACATTGTAAATGTATCTATAATTTTTGATGTTCCATGCTTAGTTTTATCCAATTTCTTGTGTTTTGTTCCAACTTTGGAGTACTTTTATTATGATTTTTTGGACTAACCTATTAACAAGAGCCACAGTGCCAGTTGCCTGTTTTCTGTTGTTTTTGGTTCCAGAAAAGTTAGAAAATGAATATTCTCGGAATTGGACGGGACAAAAGCCAAAGTGCCTATTTTTCCGGAAGGGATCAAGTGCCAGAATACGAGACGGAGAAGGTCTAGGGGCCGGCCACACCTCCTGGCCACGTGGCCAGGCCTGGCCCGCGCCAGGGGGTGGTCTGGCCGACCCCAGCAACCCCTCGGCCTCTCCTTCCGCCTATAAGTTGCCCTCGGGACGAAAACCCTAAGGACCCGATCAAAAATCCACGAAAGAGTCTGTAGCTGCCGTTGTCTCTGTCCCTAGATCGAGGGGATCTGAAGCTCTTCCCGGCACCCTGCCGGAGAGGGGAATTCACCCTGGATGCCTTCCTCATCACCATGCAAGCCTCTGGTGTGATGCGTGAGTAGTTCATCCTTGGACTACGGATCCATGTAGTAGCTAGATGGCTGGTTTCTCCTCCTTTGTGCTTTCATGTTTAGATCTTGTGAGCTCCGTTCATGATCAAGATCATCTATTTGTAATTCATACATGTTGTGTTTGCGGGGATCCGATGGATATTGAGATGCTATTTCAAATTGATTATTAATTCTATCATGTCTTTGTTATTTGAGATCTTGCATGTTTTCCGTTGTTAGTAGCTATCTTGGCCAAGTAGATGCTAGCAACTCCAAGAGTTAGTATTTATGCTCGATAGTGGGTTCATGCCTCTGGTAATCTGGGGAAGTGACAGAAATCTCTAAGGTACTAGATGTGCTGTTCCTACTAGGGAGAAAACAACAATCCTTTGTTCACAGAACAATCGTATTGTTTACTTTACACGCAGTTCGTAAAGCAATAATCTGTTGCTTGCAACTTAATACTGGAGGGGGTTCGGATGATAACCTGAAGGTGGATTATTAGTCATAGATGCAGTTGGATGGCGGTCTATGTATTATGTTGTAATGCCCAATCAAGTCTCAAAGGAGTCAAGATGATTAGTATATGCATGTATTGCTTTCTCGGTGTTTGTCAATTGCCTCGCTGTAGTTTGTTCACCCAGCATGTTATCTATCTAAGGAGAGCCACCTCTAGTGAACTATGGATCCCGGTCCTTTTTCTTTACATATAATCTACAATCTTTTACTGCTTTGTGTTTACTTTCTGCAAACTTTTACTTCTTTCCATTCGATACGTTTAATCCTTTGTTTACCGCAAAACACGGTGAGATTGACAACCTCATCGCAAATTGGGGACAAAGTTATGTGGTTGTGTTGTGCGGGTCTCCACGTTGCTACTAGCACCGGTAGTGCGCCGTGCCAAAGCTCAGCTAGTAACACCTTTGAGGTGTTTCCTTGCTCCTACTGGTTCAATTAAACCTTGGTTTCATAACTGAGGGAAACTTGCTGTTGTGCTCATCATACCTTCCTCTTGGGGTTCCCAACAAGCTCTACATCAACACCATGCACGAAGCACTTTTCTGGGCACCGTGTATTGAGCCATCAAGAAGCCAAATGCTTGTGTTATTATCTAAAGCTATATCAGTGTCAGCACTAGGAAATACTTCAGTGCATAGGATAATTTGGGGATGTTTAACTCTGAATTTACACAATGTTGTCTTCATAGTTTTGTTCTAGTTTTTCTGTACTTGTTAGACAAGTTCTGTTAAATGCATGCTTAGTTCCTTATTGGTAGTGTTTAGCAAATAGGAGGACTTGGTGGTGCATATTTGTTATTTTTTAGTATATGGTATTGTTAGTACAATTTAGCCTCTACATGTACCATTACTGAGTTTACTGTCATGAAATAGTATGTACAATTGTAATGGTGATGTTTCTTATTCATTTAGGTTGCATCAGAAGTAATTTTTTGAACACTTGTTTTAATAATTTCATGTTCTCATTCTGTAGTAAGTTTTGAAAATGGAGAAGGTACACTTGATCTCATTCTGTTTATCTCCAAAACTTAGCCTATTTGTAGCTCTAAAATTAAATGTATGATAGAAAATAGGTTGCATAATTATTGTATTTTATGTACATGTAACATAATTGCATAAACCTTTTAATTTAATGGCATGTAGCATAAATAGCATTGATGTACTAGTTAATCACTATTAGATAAATGATCAGATTTATGAAACATAGTTGTTATGCTATAAATATTTGCTAGTATTGTTCATTTAGTTGTGATGAAAGGTTCCAATAATTAATGTCTATCTTATTTCTAGCAGGCACTAAGCCGTGGTGCTAGCTATAATGTACTCTCCCCGGTTCCCGACGAGGAGGTTTGTTCTTCTATATGTTCAAGTAATTAGACATGCACAAAAATAGTAGTTGTTTTATATAGTAGGAAGTACTAACTCTCGTGTTCTTTTTTTGATTGTGTAGTACTTTTCTGGTTCAGATGTTGATGTGGAGCAATGGACCTACATTTTTGATTGTGTAGTACTTTTCTTTCTACAACATGGTATGGTAGATGGGGTCATTGGGTGGGAAGATAACCAATTTATTCTTTGTGGAATGCTTGTTTGCTCACATTTTACCTGAAGTCAAACTTTGATCAATTTGGTCAAAACATGGAAATATTGAACTACATCTACATCATTGGAACCTAATTATTTTTGGCAAAAATTATTTTTAGGTCCACAAGATGTGGTTTAATGATGGATCTATTGCTAGATCAGCTTGGTTCATCTATATGCCTACAATACGTTCGACGTGATTTTGACCTAAAAATTCAGTTTTGGATTTCAAGAGTTGTGTTTGTTTGACGAACTCTAGGGGCCACATTTTTTATATGAAGAGTTTTTTCAGATTCAAAACATGGTGCATGTAGCATTTTGAAAATTCTAAATCACCTTCAAACCAAATTTGAATTTTGAGCAAGTAAACTTTACAATTTTGATTACATATTTTTATATGTTGTTGGCATGGATGTAGAACATGTAGTTTGGACATTGTTAGAACTTTGAAAGAGAGCTTGCACATCCTAATGCATTATATTTGTTCGAAAGTCTTAGATTACTTGACCTAAATTTGACCAGGGCAATAGAAATTCAAAAAACAAAATCAAAAAAAGTAAAACCTTGCCCATGTGTCTTAGATTGTTTGTGTCACCATGTGTAAAAAATATTAGAAAATTTAATGGTGGTCCAAAAAGTCACATGGTTAGAAAAGATGGTTCAAGTTAGACGAAACAACTTGTTTCTAAGTTGTCATATTTTCCGACCTTCTCTAAATTTATTCAAACTTTGTCCACATGTTACATGTCAAGCACTAATGTCAAATATGTAGTTATTTGCCTAGCATTGGAAGTTCGAAATTTAAGCATTTTGTGAAATTCCTATCGAAAAAGATAAAACAAACTTTGGTCTGACGAAAACAAACTTCGCTTGGACCTTGTTATAACGCAGGCTCCATTTCATGTACTATCTCGGACGGGATGAGTCCACGGGCCTTTATTGGCCCAATAAGGACCGGCCTAGTGGAAATATTTCTGACTAAACCATAAAATAAACCCCATGATCGCTTCCTCCTGTTAACGCTAAACACCATCATAGTCCGCTAGTCGACACGCCCCCTTTGACCTCGTGTGCACCAAATTCCGCAGCGCAGCTTCGACGACCTCCTTCCTCCACAGTGGTCATTCCTCGTCCATAGAGGTCGTTCCAGGTAATCCTCTAATCCTACGCATCAGTAGTTTTATTTTAGGTACAACTTCCTCAGACCTACGAAAGTGGTAGGTTAGTCGGTTCATGATTTAGAGCTCTAAGATCTGATACTCATTTCCCTTACATTGATGTTTAATAGTATCCTTGTGCGACTATAGTGATTTCTAGTTTTCAAATTCTGTTGAATCGCATGGAAATTCTATCCATTGTTATTTATCATTTATGCTAGGAGGGACGCTTGATCTATTCATGACACATGGCAACTAGGACGACTGTTATCAATATTTTTAGGCCCTCTAGATCCACTAGTTCATTGAGATAGGACCAAACATGTTTAGAATTTGTTGAAAAAAGTATCGTCATTTTATGTGTGGTGAATTACTCATATCACATGCAGCAATAGAGTCTATAGATTACTGTTCCACTAATATATTAATTGTGCTTTTTATTTTCAGGATGGACGATCTTAAGGGGGATATTTGTTGCAACATCAAAAAATGGTGTAAGTTAGTGGCGGGTCTTTCCATCGCTCAACGGGCTAGACTAGCCCAAACGAATCTGCGTAGTATAATGATGATGCCATCTATGAAGATGCGCACAATCTTAATAAGGTACTAATGCAAATATTTTTATACTAGGATTGTACTAATGCACATATTGTACTAGCATTGTACATATGTTTTTATCCTATATTCTGATTCGTGGTAAATTTTGTTGAAGGTTCATGCTCGAGGCTTTTGACCCTACCACTGGTATATTCGCCATAGAAGAGACAAATGGGACAATCTCTATTGGGGATGTCGACATAGAGTGTATACTTGGTCTCGAGAATGAAGGTTCTTCAGCAGCGGGCATACTTACTAAAGAAGGAGAGGATGTGAAGGAACGCGTCCCAACACACTTTCTGAGAAAATCTACTGGAAACATCATAATTGATGATTTAATCACTGACATCAGAAAAAATAAAGTTGCTGATGAAGACTTCCTTCGAAAGGTGGTGCTAGTGCTACTTGGAACAGTTATTGTGCCTATGACGACAAAGGTTGTTCCGAAGCAGTACTATGCATTAGTTGATGATGTTAATAGAATTTCCAAGATTAATTGGAATGCTTTAACAAGGAGGGTTCTAATGGACACCATCATGATTGGGAGAAAAGGAAAAATGATCCGTCAATGGCTGAAAGGAAATCTATTGCAGGTTTTATTTTCGTACTCATATGTTTTTGCATGTATACTCTATGATGTCCGTGTTATAGCTAATTTACTTATATTTCTTAAAATGTAGTACTAATACTGGGAGAAAGTGCTGCCATAGAAAGGTGAATGTGCATTTAATCCTAAAATGTCCATACGCCCCCTCATGAGGAATTGGAACGAAGTGGCTACCACAAAGAGAGACAATTTCGACTACGAGAATAGGCGTGATCATGGTAACGTGAAGGTAATGTTTTTTTGGTTTCCCTCGTATATTGCCTTTTCGGATTATGTAAAGAAAGTACGCAAGACTTACAACTTGTAACACTTGTACCATCATGCAGATAGAAGATAATATCACTGAAGAATATCGTATGCAAGAGCCATTAATGGCAGATCCTATACCTGCTCGTAAGCAAAAGGCCAAGCCGGTTAGTGTTCCGCATAAGAAGATCAATGGTACACAACAAATTGGTAATGATCATATGGAGCTTTTGTTTAAGCGGGTGATAGATCATTTGGACAGACAATTGTATAAACGGTTGATTCCTACAGCTGACTTATGTGCTTAGGTGAGACACTAACCTACATAGTTTTTGTCATTCTAGTTGAACATGTGTTTGTGCTCTTACATTTTCATGTCTTGTAGAAAACATTGAAACTGTTCAATAAGAAAGGCATGACGTACAAACCTATGGATGCAGTGGCTTCAGCAGATATGGAAGAGGAAGAAGATGCTAGTTCTTTTCAGAATGGACCTCGTGAAAAAGAGAGTTCATGTACAAGAAAGATGGCGATTCCGAAAGAGAGGTCGAGTGTATTGGTGCGACCGTGCCTGACGAAGTTGCTGACCATGGCACACATGAGAAGGCGCTTGCACCGAATGGCATAAATGGACATACACCACTTTGCAAGGCAAATGATGTGAATGGTCGTATATTGGACAAGAGGATTGGTGCCCTTGGCAGCACAACGGATAACCCTTTTATTATTGATAATGCAGAATCAGTAAAAGAAGAATCTGATATTGATATTTCTACTATTTCTGTTAATAAGTTTGTCTATGGCTCCATTAAATGAAGGTGTATCAAATGACTGTCAAGCAGCTGATAGCCGAAAGGAAGATGAGTTAACTAGGAAACGCAAGCGTACAGTTCCAAAATGTTTCAGTCTCCTTATACTCTTGACAAACCCATCAGTCCATGGATCTACTGCAAAAGGTAAAGTTAATATTTGATTTGTTTAATAAAATTTGTAAACATGTCTTGCCTTCAAATATAATAAATCAATTTTCATTTTATATGCAGTTCTTGATTTTGATGATAAACCCGGCCCAGATGCAAATCCCAAGACTGATTCATCTACTAATTTGACTCCACAACAAATAGATGTTGCCGTCATATTTCTTGAGCTCGTATCTCGGTCAGATCAGCACAAGAAAAAAGCTTGTACAAGGACTCCCATGGAGACGAAGTTAGTGCAGAAATACTATGTGTCATTCTAGACCGTAAATGGTTGTCTGATGATGTGAGTGATAACTGCACTTAGTGGCAATACATTAATTTTATGCTACTATATTAATTTTATGCATTGTGTTTTGCAAAAACTTAATTCAATGATGTTTGTTCCAGGTAATAGATGGGTACATTGGACATTTATCCCTCCGTGTTGGGCATGACCGTTTTTTATATCCAGCATGGAGATCTAAATTTCTAGGAGACCACACAATTGCTGGAGACAACATAGAGGAGTCCACCATGAACATGGATCATAAGATGCTAAAATTTGGAATAGTTGGTAGACTGTTGGAAGAATATACAGTTCGTAATAAGGTATGTTACGTTATGTTTGCGATCAATCATTATATGTTATGATTAAACATCTAAAAATCGATCGGATATTTATTAATATGAGTTTTTTGTAGACTTATTTTCCCTTGAGTATCGGCAAAACACACTGGATGATGGTGGTCATGCACATGCCAAAGCAAGAGTTCCAAGTTCTGGACTCGCTATATCCTCTGTACTTAACTTTGGAGACTATCGAGGCACTAGTATGTGTAGAATATATTCTCCACATTTTTTTGTTAAAATGTGTTGCACGTTTAACCATGATCTCTCTATAGCATTGCCAAATTGGACAAGACATGCAAGTGGCAAATGCAACTACAGATGGAAAATATCCGGATGTTTCCGAGTGGCCAAATAAATAGTATGAGATGCCGCAGCAGCGGGACGGGTGAGTAAATGTTCCATCATATTCAGAAGGACAAAATGAACATGAGCACTGTATTAATCTTTCTAATTTTATACCTTAACAATAGGAACTCGTGTGGATTATTTGTCATCGAATGCATGGAGCATTGTGATGGTGAATGGATGACAGGAGAATTTTCCCAGGTTTGTTTACAAACTAAACGTCCCATCTTAACTTAATTCCTACTCACCGCATTCTGTGCTAATTTGTAGGCCACGGTTAACGCAAGGAGGAGACGTGTCATTGCAGAAATGATGTTATCGCCGTCCAACAAATTTGATGCCATGAAAAATAAAGTTCACGAGATCGCTTCTAATATCAACAAGTTATGAAAGCATAGATGATCACAACTTGTTTTCTTCTATCAACTATGTAACATAATGACCTCAACTATTTTTTTATTACATGCGCTTAGGGCTACTCATATACTGTTATGTGAAGAATTTGTCAATCAGAAGTGCATGTTTTGTACAATGTTTTCTACAAATTGAGTTGTACTTACGTCGTGACGAAAAAGGCACAGTTGGATACTAAATGCCTCACTTGTTCATTAGTAAAGTGCAGAACAACTCCTTTTGTAGCATAAAAGTGCGTAACAACTCACTACTTTGCATCTTTCCACTTGTACATGATGGCCACTAAAAGTCCAAACATTGCAACACACATTGTTGCAAGAAAACAAATAATGTTGTCCTCACATTTTAAAAGTTTATTTTGTATTTTATAATGTGTCTTCATTTTTTCTTAGCCTCTTCTTTTGCCATCAGTATCTTGTTGTTCTTTTCGGCTAGTTGTCCTATCACGTATCTTTCTCTTTCTTTCCATTCATCTTCTACCCATTCGACATGTCCACACTTATGTAATCCCTGAAATAATAAATAAATTTTTTCGTATGATATCTTAGTATATTGTCAATGATGTACATAACACAAGGATATAGGAAAAAACCTCATATGGAAAACCCAAAAACCATCTACCGGCATCACAACCATCTTTGTAGACATGACGAGCAGGGAACACCGAGTGTCTGTACCTATTTTCGTGTTGCGCTCAATATCATTGTACGCATGATCATACTGATATTGCGGCAAAGCATCAACATAGTGGGGCAATAGGCCCTCATCAACATCCTAAATTGCAAAATATCATATACTGCATAAATTGCATAGAAATGAAATACAAAGAAAGATCTTCAAGAACTAACCGTCTCATCTAGGGTAGGCGGTGCGCCTTTCTTGATCTTCCCTTAGTCGTAATGGACAACAGATGTAAGCTTCGCCCATCCCTTGGTGTCGTCTTTCAGATCCATCCCAGCCGACGAATTCGTGTGTGCCTGCAGCCGTCGATGAGTCACACGGTCAGACGACATAGCCTAGACGAACCCTAGATGAGACTAAGGGTCTGCACATTTATATAGTAAAATCTTGCAAACCCTAGGGCCAGCTACCAGGATCGTGACTAGTCCATGAGACGGGTAGCATTACGGGCCAAATGGACGGGGAAACAACCAACTACTTTGTGAGCTAGACACGAATAAAAATGGTTGCCATTTTATGCAAACATCTAGATTTTCAGCGTTATTCTTTTTATTTTTTTACATCGTAAAATATATTTCATCGGGTCGACTTTTGAATATAGTCATATTGTCGTCACATAATTGACATGGCACACATTTCGTCGTAAAACATATTTGCTTAACCTAAATTAACAACGATGTGGTAAGACAATGACACAGTACAACACAACAATGGCTTAAACAAAATAATTTTGTACATCATAACCATATTACAACTTAAAAAAATGTGCCACCATATATAGATTTCCTAACAATATTAACTCAAATATCTCCTCTACTGATGTTCATGTACCACCTTCTTGCACATGAAAACACAAACTTTCATTAAGTTTGATAAGTTCATTAATTATATATGAGAATAGTTTGGTAACACTTACTTCTGGTTAAGTTTGCAATGCTTGCTACGTTTGCTGTGTCCTCGTTCCTTGCAAGCGCCGCACTTGATTCTATGTTCATCAAATGATAATGGTCTTCCATTTTTAGACTTTGGCCGATAATTGTATTTCTCATCTTTCGAGCTATGCTTTTGTGCACCTTTGCTCGATACTTTCAAAGGATCCTGAATCTTACCAATGTTTCCTTCATGATCCTCTACATGTTCAACCGCTAACGAGCTTAGACAAATAGGAACAACAGCCAACTCCTCCTTCTGATCGTACTCAACAGCCTTAGCTTTCGTAGTCTTCAAACTTTCCTGTACCTGGTCCCAAAGGGAGGGGTGTTAGCATGCCGCATGCATAGCTTCTGAGGCTAGCACACTAACCTAGCTATATTTCAATCTTTCCCTAGCCTCTGACCATCCTACTCTGAACAAATCACTAGTGCGCCTTGCAGGAAGACCGTGCCTTGCGTCTTTTGTCTACCGAAAAAGAACACAACACTCTGGAATTTTATATATATGCAATTAATTCAAAATGTGGAATATGTGCTTGCACGGTAGACCTTTTCTAATCATTCTTCTACAGCTGCACTTTATAGATTCTTTTGGATTTTCCGGTGTATATTCCATGGTAAACTGCCTCTTTCGGTTATCATGCCATGCGATGAAAAATATTTCTAACCCAGATCCTAGATTTTTTTCAATAGTCAATATGCCACCAACTTTCTTCAGATCATCATGCAACATATAGACATTAGCATGGGTGAACTTGTGCGAAGCAGCTACCTCCAGTTCCCTACATCCAGTTATGGGCACCGGTATAGTCTGTGAGGCCGTGCAGTCATCTCGCGCCTCGTTCTCACGGATGCGGTTGATGCAATTCTCATAATGCAATATCATATCCACTAAAGTCATCTCTCCATCAAGCTGCAGGTGAAGGCGGGAATTTAGACTTTCACTATGTTGGTTGCTTTTCATACCAAGCCAAAAAACCATCCACCAGATACGCTCCAGCCCACATGCCCCTCTTCCTATATATCCTTCTCAACCAAGTTTTGGTTTTCTCCGACTGCCATTTCCTTAAGAACGCTTGCCAATCTCTACTCAAATACGGCTTTTGACGTAGTGTAGTACAACATAGAGCGAAACTCTCCCAAGGACTTGCTACTAAGATGGACCTTCATATTTTTCTCAATATGCCAAGTACATATTCAGTGCTAGACATCTAGAAATACTCTTGTATTGCCCTAATCATCACCGAGTCAACATCTGTGATTACACTCCGAGGCATCTTCTGACACATTGCCTTGAGAAATGTTTGCAATAGCCACACATATGTTTCTTCTGTCTCATCCAAAACTATGGCACAACCAAAAATAGCAGTCCTCTGGTGATTGTTCAGACCAACAAAAGGTATGAATAGCATACCATAGCGATTCATCTTGTACATGCTGTCAAACACAAGGACATCCCCATAGTCCTCATAGTCCTGTATAGACTGGAAATCACACCAGAACATTCTTTTTAGCCGTCCTTCTTCATCTAAGTGATAGTCAAAAAAATCTTGGGTCCCTCTCCTTCCTGCTAGCCATAATGCCAATGGTTGTGGCAGCATCACCTTTCGTTAGTAGTTTTCTCTTCTCCTTGCTGCAAAGGTTGTACATATCCCTCCTAACGTACCCAACACCGTCGTACAAACCACTTTTGCTGATCATGGAGTCCATTATGATGTGCTTCCTAATTCCTGTGGCTCCCATAGCTAATATCTCAGCCTTCTGGTACTCTTTTATTTTTCTATGCGACCTAAGAAAAGGTACTTCATCCGGTCTTGCTAACACATGACTGTGATTGGGCTCAGAACTTTCAACATACCATACACCAAGTTTTGCATTAAGCTTCACTGTCAAGTGAGACCCACACTTGCATCGAGACAGAGCTCTGAGCCTCTGACTTCGTCCCTCACTGGTCATCAACATCTTATCACAGTCACCTTCCCTCGAACACAAATAATGTTTGTAAATCAAATGTTTCGTATGCTTCTTGCTATATCTGACCTTATCCTTTCTGATGCTAAATCCATTATCTTTAGCGTAGCTGTTGTAGAAGATGAAAGCAGCTGTTTTGCAAGGAAAAGTCATCTCCTTTATCTTCATGAACATATCCATCTGATCCTCAGCCTTGCAAACATCATTGACATTCCAGCTCCCATCATCAACCGGGGCCTACACATGCAGAGCAAAGCAATGAAAACCTAAATATTTTTCTGTTCATCAGACATTTTGTTTTTCACAACAAATATAACCATAAATCTTACCTCCATAATGTTCACCTCCTTTGACTCCTAGAATCTGTTCCATCAAAAATAGCACTCTCCATGTCCGGCTTACCATAGTAGTCGCATGTTTTGAAGACCAGCTATTTCCTGCACAAAACAATAACACAATTACTCATCCACTAATGGTCATTTACTTCGTTGCTTCACAAATAATTAGTACACTCTATGTACCTCATTAATGTATTCCTCGAATAGAGACTCAGAATTTCTTTCCTCCTTATCATTGTCTTTGTACATCTACATAAATTGGTGTCATGAATAATGTTGTAACATTAACCTTAACATAATTACGCTATCCCTAATAATTGAATCAAATAAAATAACTTACATTATTAACATATGTGCTCACATGCTCAAAGCTATCGCCACCATTTGACTTTGAATCTACAGATAATTCTTCACTAGCTGACATAGATTCATCTACCCAATCATCAACACCTTCACTAGAATCATCTGACCCATATGTAGGAAACTCAAACCTAGGTTCCTTCTCTACCTCAAAAATACCTGAACTAGACTCCGCTGTTTCCTACAATAGTACATTACATCGGTACATCGACAAAGAATACAAACAGAAGATATATTAATCATATTTCTGCACATGTCATCAAGAATACTAGTCATGAACTTAACGAAGAACAAATCAAACTACCACGCTGGTAGATGTGCCGGTGGAAGAAGCCCACCCCACCGCACTGGTCGATGCGCCGGATGAAAGTGGATGAAGAACCTCCCCACGTGCACGACGGGAGAACCTGACCGTGGCTGGAAGATGAAATCTTCCCAACACCTCTATAGGAATGGTGTGGCAGAGCCCCTAACCCTAGCCGACCCTAACCCTAGGTTGCCCCTAACACTAGCCTCACAGGGAACAAATGGTACCCTCCATGCTTACGGAAACCTTATGCGGCCACGAAGTCACCAGAGATGGCAGAGACGGCAACCGCGCGGTCCGTCAGCCGTCCGTCCGTCGGCGGCGTGCCGTCGCCTAACCTAATTAGATGCGGGAGAAGCGGCGCCTATCAGTTTGAAAACACTGCATGCACGACGTGGGCCAGGAAGGTAGGATCTGGTCACGTGACCTTTTTTATTTTCAAACACGCCTTATACGTATTGTATCTATACATAAGGGTATACGTGGGCTGGATATGGGTTTCGGTGGGCCTAAGATAGAAAGAAGAAAAAACAGATAATAACCCCTCAACTTCACCAGGGGCGGAGCACCAGAGCAGGACTCCTGGAACATACAACCCCTTGTTCTTATAACAGTGCACCTCAACACCCATTCAGCCCACGGCTCACACACGCTTGCAGCCCACCTAAGCCGATTCAACCCTTTCGTTTCCCGTCTTCTTCTTCAGCTTCCTTTTCCTTGGAACAACACCACGCATCTTCAGAGTAGCGGCTATGACAGTAGCGATTGTGACAGTATCGCCCCCTGGAGTTCCATCTTGTCCCCAAGCTGGTGCATTTGGAAACCGAGGCCTGAAAGTATCATAATATTCCCAAGTTTCTGATGACACTGGAAAATTGGACTAGCGGATGCGTACCTGAAGGAGAGCAACGTTCCCTTTCTTCATTAGTCGGTGCTCCAGGATTTCCTCAGGAACAAGGGTAATGGTGTTAAACGACACAGGATCAGGCAATGTCAAAAACATTGGCGTGTGATCCGCCACATGAGTCTTCAGCTGGGAGACATGAAAGACAGGGTGGACCAAACTTCCTTCTGGTAACTGTAATTTGTATGTCGCTGAGCTAATGCGCTCCAGAATCTTGAATGGACCAAAGAACTTCATCGACAACTTTCGAAATGGTCTATTGACCACAGAGGACTGAGCATACGGCTGTAACTTCAGGAAAACCGAGTCACCCACTACGAATTCCTGCATCGATCTGTGTTTATCAACATCATCTTTCATCTTTGCTTGGGCACGGAGGAGATGCTGCCTAAGTAACTGAGACAATTCATACCTTTCATGCAGCCAAGTCTACAAATCAGGATGTGAAGGCTCTTTTGCTATGGAGAATTGGCCTAGATTAGGTTCCTTGCCATAGAGAGTCTTAAATGGAGAGAAGCCCAGAGAAACATGGTGAGTAGTGTTGTACCAAAATTCAGCCATAGGTAACCAAGGCACCCATTTCTTTGGTTCATCAGCTACAGCTATTCTCAGGTACATCTCTAAGCATTGGTTAACCCTTTTTGTTTTCCCATCCGTTTGGGGTGGTACGCTATGGACATCTGTAATTTGGCGCCCCACAATTCAAATAACTCCTGCTAGAACTTGCTTGTGAAAATCTTATCTCTGTCAGAGGTAATGGTGACTAGTGATCCATGCAGCTTTATGACATGATTCACCACTTCCCGAGTAGCAGTATAGGGATGTTTTAGAGGAAGGAAGTGACTATATTTAGTGAATCTGTCCACTATGACCAAGTTGGCTGAATATCCATGAGATTTAGGAAAACCCTCAATAAAATCCATAGATAAAGCCTCTTAGGCACCTTGAGGAATTGGCAAAGGACTAAGTAAACTAGGGTACTTACAGTGTTCATGCTTTGCCTACTAGCAGATTTGACACTGTTGAACAAAGTTTGCCACAACCTGCTTGATCCCCTTCCAGTGAAATAATTTCTTGACACGCTGATAAGTAGCCTGAGAGCCAGAGTACCCCCCCCCCCCCCCACGGGTGTTAAATGAAAAGCCCTATCAATTTTGTTTGGAGACCGGCATTAGCCCCTACTCAAATTCTATCACCATGCTTGATTTATTCCATTCTGTAGACAAAATGGTGGTTCAGCAGTTGCATCAATGGCCAGCTTCTAGAGCAACACTTGTGCTTCCTGGTCGACAGCATATGAGTTGAGTATTTCCTAAAGCCAAATTGGCTGAGTAGTGGACACGGCCTGTGTGGCAAACACATGTCCCACTCTTGAGAGTGCATTAGCTGCCAGATTGTCTACTCCCTTCTTATATTGGAATTTGAGTTGGAGTCCCACTAACCTTGTCATAGATTTTCTCTGTAAATCTGAAGAGAGCACTTGATCTTCCAGATGGCATAGGATTTTATGATCAGTTTTAATGAGAAAAGGACCTCTTTCAATGTATGGCCTCCACCTATCCACAGCCATCATTATGGACAGAAACTCTTTTTCATAAATGTTGAGTTTCTGATTTGCTGGCCCTAGTGCTTTGATGTAATATGCTACTGGGTATCCTTACTGACTCAACACAGCACCAATACCAGTATCACATGTATTTGTCTCAATGCAAAATCAGGCAAAGTCAAGACATGGGTGGAAATCATAGCATGTTTTAGTTTCTCAAATGCCACTTGAGCTTCTTTTGACCAAGCAAAGGCTTTCTTCTTCAGGAGTTGTGTCGGAGGCCTAGCAATGATGCCCTAGTGCTGCACAAACTTCCTGTAATAGCCTGTTAGTCCTAGAAAACCTCTTAATTCTGTCACAGAAGTAGGAGTGGGCCAAGCTTGCATGGCCACTGTTTTGCCAGGATCAGTAGCCACTCCTTTATCTCATATTATGTGTCCTAGGCAATTGAGTCTTTGCTATGCAAAGGAGCACTTTCTCAACTTAGCATATAACTTGTGTTGTCTCAGCAATTCCATGACAGTTTTCAGGTGTTGTAGATGATCTATCAATTGCTTGCTATAGACAAGAATGTCATCCATGAATACAAGAACAAATTTCCTGATATAAGGGGCAAACACTGAATTCATGAGGCATTGAAAGGTTACAAGGTCATTGGTTAAACCGAATGGCATTACCCTGAACTGGAACTGCCCATGATGTGTCTTGAATGCAGTTTTTGCCTCATCTGATTCAACCATCCTTATCTGGTGGTATCCTGCTCTCAAGTCAAGCTTAGAAAACCACTTAGTACCTGCTAGCTCATCCAATAATTCATCTACTATAGGCATCGGAAACATGCTTTTGATAGTTAGGTAATTCAGCTTTCTATAGTCGACACAGAATCGCCAGGTGTCATCTTTTTTGTTCACCAGTAACATAGGAGAAGCAAAAGGTGACATACTTGGTGTTACAAACCCTACTTGTATCATTTCCCTGACTTGTCTTTCAATTTCATCTTTTTGCGGAGGAGATATCTATATGGCCTTGAATTCACTGGAACGCTATCAGGTAACAAAGAGATGGCATGACATATGCTCTGCGGGGAGGTAATTCTTGTGGATCATGGAACACATCAGTATATTCCTGTAGTAACACTTGAATGGATGGTGGGGTGTCAGCAGTACTATCAGCTTGAGAAGGTCTTACTAACAGAAGCCCAAATATCATTGCCTTGAACGGATTTGAGAATATGTTCCATGGAAATTTCCTTCAATGGGGCAATAGGTGCATCTTGCAGGCCCTGTAGAGTGACAGTAGTGCCCTCCTTGGCATACTGAATCCACTGTTGTTCCCGGTGATAATGCATCAGACCCCATTGAGATAACCAATCCATGCCAAGTATGCCATCATATCCACCCAATGCAACCACTTTCATGTTTGTCTTGGGTAGTGCCCTGGACCCACCACTCCAGTCCTTTCACTTTAGTTGTATAATCCAAGTATTGTCCATTGGCAACCTTGACTTTCAAAGGATTTTCTATTGCAGCTTTTTCACATTTCAACCTATCTGCTAACTGTTGATCCACAAATGTGTGTGAGCTGCCAGAATCAACCAGTAGGAGAATCACTTGATTACCCACTAAAGCGCCTCTATAATAGTGTTATCTGTTTCCATTTCCACTGCTTTTAGTTGGACAAGCTGCTCATGAGCACAAACATGACCTGGCACAAATTTCTCTCCACAACTATAACACAAACCGTTAGCTCTTTTGTACTCTTTCAGTTGTTTAGCACGCCAAACATCACCAACTGCGAATTGCAGCTTGGGAGCTGCTTCCACTCTCTGAATTACAGACTTGGTGACATATGGTTTCTGGTACTTATTGTTTTTGTTCCTGTCTATAATTGCCTCCTGCACCATGGCATATTCTATGGCATGTTGCACTATCGAAGGAAGGTGCATCTCCACTTGTTGCCTAATTTGTTCCTTCAATCCCAGTACAAATCTAGTGACCAGCATCGTCTCTTAGATACCCCCTTCATATAATCTGATTTTGTAGACCAACTGGTTAAATGCCATATGATACTCTTGGACAGTTCCAACTTGCTTCAGTTCTAATAGCTCCCTCATGCAGTTCTGATGCACATTTGTATCAAATTCAGCCCGAATTGCTGCATTGAACTGTGGCTGATCTGAACACAACTCTGTGAGTTTGTATGCCTGATACCAATGCACTGCATTTCCGTGCAGATGAATAGAAGCATACATGACTCGAAAAGTTTCAGGGGTGTTGTACATGGTGAAATAAGCAGCACAGTTATCTAACCAAATGCAAACTCCATCACCATCAAAACGGGGGAACTCCATTTTGGGCATCTAAACCCTATGTTCACCTGCCTCATCCAAGTTTCGGTGCGGTACCTGAATCGGAGCTGGTCCCCAGAACGGATGATTGATGTTTAGTGGTGGTGGTGGTGGTGGTCGATGATCAGGAGATGGCTAGGTTGAGGTGGCCGTAGTGGACTGACCCACAACTGCAGATGGCGAGATGGCGAAAAATCCCTCACCCGCCATGCGTGCAAGGCCCGTGTTCTGGCTTAGCAACGAACTCTTGAGTGCGCGAGCCATCTGAACGTGTTCCTGGTGAATTGTCCCCATCGACGTCACGGACAGGTCCACCTTTGACTGGACTTGATCCAATCTCCCCACTTGTTCACCGAACTTCATGTCCAGCTCATCCAACCGGACCGGATCTGATCAATCCCCTCCACTTTCTCCTTGATGGATCGGAGCGCCTCGAACTCCTTCATGAACTTCTCCTCAAAGGATCCCATGGCCGCAACGATGTGCTACGTCGGTGCGCTAGCCTTGAACGAAGCCATCGTGACTCCCTCTAAATTCCTCAAACGCTGATCTCGGATTTACAACAATTTGCTCGAGAGCAAAACGCTATCGATCAGTCGATGTTACCGGGATGATCTCAAGTTTGCGGAGAATGATTCGGATCGACGAGCCTCTGTTATCACGTGTAATACCCTCGCCGGAGCTAGGCTACCGGATTTGGGGTAGGGACTCGAGGATCTGAGAAGAACAGGGCAAGGATAGGAGAACAAGAAAGGAGAGATGAGGACAACGACTTTTCTATTTCATTTTTCCGATGCCTTTTTTAGGGCAAAACATACTTTATTTATTGATTAATAATGTTTACAGAAATAACATCCTCCAAAGGAGTATGGATCAACCACAGATGGCGACCAACATCTAGGCCTAAAGCATGTTATATGAGGCCATGCGCCTACATATTCGACGCTCTTCCTTCGAAAATGAAAGAGCAGGAAACAAAATCACTTGCCATTACACCGATCTCCTTTACGATACTTTCATTCCTTCCACCAATTCCTTTCTGGATATGTTCAACAACTCCCTTGCAATCAGAAGAGATGACAACTTTCCGACAATACAAATCAGAACCTAAAGCTAAATCTTCTTTGCAAGCAAGTGTCTCCAGAATTGTCAGATCAGTAATTCCAGGACAAACCATTGCCGATGAGCCCATATAAGTCCCAGTCTCGCTTCTGCAAACAGTGTTGTACGATCCAATGCCTGAGCTCATGGATACTGCCCCATCCACTTTAATTTTTACATTATCCACTAGTGGTGGAAACCATGACGAGTTTGATACTGCCACATCCAGTTTAATTTTTACATGATCCACAGGTGGTGGAAACCATGACGGGTTCAAACAGCCCCGGTTCCCTACTTGCTGTTGGCGTCCACCCTTAGATTTTGAAACATTAAGATCAGAGATGAAACGTTTCACAAATAAATGTGTAGACATAGGCGACTAAAACTCATCCTCATGTATAGTCTTCCGATGAGCATACCATACCGCCCATAGAGTAACTACAAGGGAAACGAGTGAGACATGGAATCAATCATCATGAATATCCATCTTTGTGCATCTGGTTTAGTTGTCATATTCATATGCTCTACCATCTCCTCATCAGCTAATGCTAAGACACATCTGGCCATATGACAATCTGGTAGAGAGTGCCTCCATGAATCCTCCATACCATAGATCTTGCATGTACTTGTGGTTGACATATTTCTGTGGTGCAACAAATCGGCCGAAGGTAAATATTGTTGAGCAAGCCTCCACAGAAAAATCTTTACTTTTGATGGGACCTGAATAGATCATATCTTTGTCCAGGTCTTCTCACTAGCTGCAGTATTTGATGACCCAGCATTCCCTTCAAGCCACGCCTCCCTATGATATTTTGTTTGAACAAGCATTCTATAGGCAGATCGTATCGAGAAAAACCCCTTCTTCTCGTAATTCCATGACCAAAAGTCATCAACTAGACGAGTACATAGCGGTATAGCACATATCACTTGAACATCCATTAGTAGAAAAAATTTCTCTAGCTTAGTAAGGTTCCATGTAGCTGATGTACTATCAATGAGTTCACTGACCCAATAAGGCGGGACTTCTAGTGGATCCGTACTGGGTAGACAAACCACAGGTCGCAAGTTGTGATCCCTAGGAATCCATTGAAAATTCCAGACCTCAGTAGTCTTTCCATCCCTGATTCATTTTATCAGTCCCTGCTTTAATACATCTCTCCCCTCAAGGATGGATCTCCATATCGCCGAGGGTGAGCTCCCGAGTTGAGCCTCAAGGAAATCAGAATTTGGAAAATAACGAGACTTGAGGAACCTTCCACTCAGCGAATTAGGCTCCTTTAGAATGCGATAGGCCTGCCTTGCCAAAAGCGCTAGGTTAAACAACTCAATGTCTCTAAAGCCAAGTCCCCTCATGAACTTGGGCTTTGTCATTACCTCCTAGGACACCCAGCTGGTTTTCCTTTCTCCCTGTTTGCTACCCCACCAAAATTTCCGAATCAGAGAGTTGATATGCTCACACAGACCACGAGGTAGTTTAAAACAAGACATGGAATAAACAGGGATCGCCTATGCCACTGATCTAATCAGCACTTCTTTACCTCCCATTGACAATAATTTTTCCATCTAGCCTCTTACTTTGTTCCAATTCTATCCTTCAAGAATTTAAAAGCCCCATTCTTGGAGTTACCCACTTCGGAAGGCATTCCCAAATATTTCTCGGAAAGTGATTCATTTGGAACATTGATAATACCTTTAATTTCTTCTCTCAAAGCCTTCGGGCATCCTTTGCTGAAGAACACCGATGATTTTGAATGATTTATGCATTGGCCAGATGCCTGACAATAGCTATTCAACACAGAAATAATCTTCCTCGCTCCATCACCATTAGCCTTGACGAACAGCAGGTTGTCATCTGCGAAAAGCAAGTGACTAGTCGGCGGAGCTATTTGAGCCACTGTAATTCCACTGAGGTTCAATGACTAACTTTTACTTTTTAACAGGCGCGAAAGGCCCTCTGCTGCCAATAAGAATAAGTATGGAGAGATTGGATCTCCCTGCCAAATACCCCTTGTAGGTTTAAATTCCTCATGTCTTGCACCATTAAGAAGTATAGAAAACTTGACTGAACTCACTAAATTCATAACCAAATTTACCTAGGCTAGCGCAAAACCCAACTTGGTCATTATAGCTCTTAAATATCTGCACTCCGTTCTATCATAAGCTTTCATCATATCCAACTTTAGAGCATAAAATCTATTCTTTTTTGCTTTATTACGCTTCATAAAATGTAAGCACTCATAAGCTGATATGATATTGTCAGTAATTAGCCTTCCTGGAACGAAGGCTGATTGCTCTTCAGAAATAATTCCTGGTAGAATAACCTTCAATCTGTTAGCCACAATCTTCGATGAAATTTTGTATAGCACATTACATAAACTTATAGACCGAAACTGTGTGAGATTAGAAGGATCAAGTACCTTTGGAATTAAAACCAGATTCGTCTCATTGATAATATCAGCACTTTCCTCACCATGTAGGATCTTGAGGACAATATCTGTTACTTCACTTCCACAAATATCCTAATGCCTTTGAAAGAAATGAGCTGGGGGGGCCTTTGTCGGAAATATTTGAAACAATGCCTCCTTTACTTCTTTCTACGTATATGGTTCTAACAGCCTCAAATTCATCTCGGCATCCACCTTTACAGGGACAGTATTAACCGCCTCATCTACACCACTTGTTCCCTTTGATGTGAACAAGTTACGGTAGAAAGAAACTGTAATCTCCTCCATCTCCTTGGCATCTTCTATGATCATCCCATCCTCTCTAGCAAGCTTTTTTATTTTATTTTTCTTGCGATGCATACTAGCTCTTTGGTGGAAAATTTTAGTGTTTTTGTCGCCTTCTGAAAGCCATTGTATTCTAGACCTTTGGCGCCACATGACTTCCTTTATATGATATAGTTCCACCAATCTATCATTTATGTTAATCTCTGCATGTGAAGGCCCAATTCTTTGAGGAGCATTCCGTAAAATTTCCAACTCGCCTTTAAGCTTACAATCTCCTTACGAACATTTCCAATTTCCGGCCGCTCCATTCAGTTAACGAGGCC
Source organism: Avena eriantha (assembly GCA_910589775.1). NCBI lineage: Eukaryota > Viridiplantae > Streptophyta > Magnoliopsida > Poales > Poaceae > Avena > Avena eriantha. Next base: position 10,691,428 of record OU342740.1, read on the forward strand.
GAAAGCTGTTTCAGTTTACTTGACAGCACCCCAGCCGTCTGGGCTTCAAGAATTCCAGCCCACTAACTCCCCAAGTCATCACGAAAATCTGCATGGCTCTCCCATAACACCTCATATCGGAAACCAGATTTTTGTTTCAGTTGTATAGTATCTGATTCAAGCTGAAGTAAAATGGGAAAATGATCAGACGTTGCCGCTATCTTATGATAAAGAGTAGCGTTTGGATACACAATATTTCAATCCGTGTTGGCAAGAGCTTGATCCAACTGTACTCTGTTGTACGTACCCCCAACAACCTTCTTCTCAAAAGTCCAGCTTCTACTGATATATCCCAAATCAATAAGCCCACATATATCAACAGCATCCCTGAAGCCATTGATTTGTGTCATACTCCTCTGTCCCACTCCCATATGCTCATTAAGCCTTAAGACCTCATTAAAATCGTCAAGGACAACCCAAGGCAGAGAATTGACAGAGACTAGGGACCACATCATATCCCACGTTTTCCATCGATCAGAAGCTCTAGCTTCACCGACCCAAGGCATGCGCCAGTCTTCCTTTCCTGGAATAGAAATAACATCATCTATGTGATATTCCGAGTAACCAATAATATCAAGATTTATTACTTCATTCCAATAAACACATAGGCCACCACTACGACCTGTACTTCCTACAACATATGCATGATCAAAGCCCAAAGTACCCGCTAAACTTTCTGTAGGGGTTCCGGGTATGAAAACAATAAAATTTTACTCTACGCCCCTGAACCCCTGATGCTGCCAGAACCTATCTATTAGTAATATAGTGACGGGAGGAGATTTTCGCGAACTTATCCTTGAAGACCGAAAAGCGTTGTCAACGCTCAAGAGAGCGTGGTTGATGTAGACGAGCCGAAGCCGACCTCAAGGTCGTGATGAAGTCCTCGTGCTCCTGTGGATCCAATGACTTGAGTGCCTCAAGTGCGACACCTAGCGGGGAGTTACACACGTCCGGTGCCTGACGATGACACCCACTTCCCCGATCCAGCAGCAGTTGCGGCAGTAGAGCTCCTGGATCCGAATCCCGCAGCGCGACGGTGCTCCTCGGTGAAGATGTCTCTCGTTCGCGCAGTCCCGACTTGGGACCACGGTCACGGGAGAGAGAGGGAGAGAGAGAAAATATCAATTAGAGGTCCTCCCAAAAGTGAGAAGACATTTAATTATTGGGTGTGTTCTATTTGGCCAAATACCCCCACTATATATAGGGGAGGGGAGGTACTACCTCCCTCAAAGTCCTGGGGTGGCACTAAAGGAGAGGGGGGAGGGGTGGCACCGCCGGCCACCCCCATGGGCCCCGCGCGGGGGGGCTGGCCCACTAGGGTACCGGCCACCCCCTTGGCCCCTTCTCCCTCTCTCCTTTCCCTAATGGGCCCTCTCCCCTCCGGGAATTGGCCCATTAAGCCTTTGACCATTTAAATTGATTTTTCTCTTTATTAAATAATTATGAATAAATGATTAAATCAATATTTAACATTCATTCACATATTATTCAACCTCCGTGGCTATGGAACACTTCCACATCCACTCCGGACATCCTCCGGACTTACCGAAACCCTTCCGGTTGTCTCCCTACAATTCTTCGTTGATTCTACCAATCCTATAAACACTCTCTAAGCATCATCAAGCCCTTAAGCGTGATACCCCACGGTTCGGGAACACTCCAGACATGGTTGGGACACTCCCGCACCAATGATCGACAGAGGGACCTGGATGGCATGTGACCCATGTGCATTCCACGAAGATCTTTCGTCGTTTGAACCGGGACAGTCGTGTCTTATTCCATTTGTCTCTCGATACTTGCATTGCCCAAGATCTGATCAATGACATCACCATGTCGTCTTCAATCTAGTTACTGAACAACGCTACTTGACTCGTTCCGACAAGTGATATCCCTATGATCAAATCACACGCTGCGCAGCTATTGGATATAACCTCTCCGAGTGGGCCCTTGAGTATCTTTCCGTCACGTGGATGGACAAATCCCGCTCTTGACATATATTGCCTCAACGGTTTCCTCCGAGTACCTGAACACACCTTTATAACCATTGTATTACCAAGTGGCGCGTGATGCTATCAAAGCACTCTCGGGAGACAGTGATTGATATAGACTCATGGTCTAAGGAATAGTCAATGAGGATCCATTTCTAATCATCATAACTTGAACTTTGTGACATGATCGGGTCACGATGTTTAGGTTGGGTATTGTTTCATCATCTCATTCTCAGAATGAGTTGACTCCATTTCCAACTGGCATAAATGCCACATTATCAGGAAACATGATCATCTATTGACCAATGAACCAGTGACTAGAGTTTCACTAGGAACCCCTGGTTGTTTGTATATCACACGTGCATTGATGTTTCCACTCAATATAGTTATAGCATGATATAAATCTTAATCATAAACTATATGAAATATGATAATAGTCCTTATAACTATTTTTCTCTAGGGCATATTTCCAACAGTCTCCCACTTGCACTAGAGTACGAATACACTAGATGCATTTGTTCTTAATCATTGGCACCATATCCGGTACCCTGAACATGCTTGCTCATGGAAGAGGTTGAGTCTTGGGTCTGTACTTTACAGTCCCAAATCCTTTGCAACTTACTAATGTCACCTTGATTGACATTAATACTTTATCATCTCATGATAACATCTGTGCGTATGCATCGTCGCTATGGCAGGAGAACGAGGCCTGATTCTAGGAGCCTACAGTGACTTTAGATCTACCTCGACGGCTTTCTCATGGGCACTGTGCCCTGGGACACTTCATTCTACGTTAAAAGCGAACTAGCCCCGCCATAACATTATACAACACTTTTAGATGGTACCCTTATCTATTAGTATAAATGTAACCATCGAAACTCTAGTGCACTCTGTGCAACTTTCGATGTTTTTGTTCACCTCGCTTCCTACTTGAATTTAATCGGTATTTACAGGAGTTTTCAATATATTCCCTTATAACATAACCCTTTATGTTTTAAGATATGTCATCCTTTCTGGATTTGGAAAACATGTCTACAGTTCTCTATTAGACTCTGCGGACAAACTTAGCTCAACGTTCTGTGATTCGAACTTAATCACTTTTAAACGTTCCTTATTGGATCATATATTATGTTAAGTTATCATCATGGTTTTCTAAGATAGAACATATGTCTCAACATAGTGGATGATGATCATCCTTTTTATTTCTTTCAACCATTGATGTTAAACTTAATATCATTCCTAACTTGAGTTATTAAGGACTAGTTCCTTAATTAACTTCCATTCTGAAAACCCTTTTCAGAATCCCTTAAGGAATACTACATAATATCATAATACACCTATTATCAACTTCTACATCTTATAAATCATTATTTATAAGTATTTGCGCTTTCATTCTTAACACACTTAAGAATTACTCCTATAAGCTCCCACTCAAAAATATGTCAAACACATATTGTTTTAGTAAGACTTTTATAGCTCCCACTCAATTTCATGCAAATTGCATATCCACTCACTATTTTGAATAACTTCAAAATCCTTTCATCAAATATCAAACTTGGAGTTTTACTATGAGATACTAGTACCATTACTAGTTTTAAATCCACTAGACATTCAGCACACTTGAATCAAATTCATTTGAATTCGTCCAATACTTGACAAATTGTGCTTTTGTCATTCACCCCTTTTCCACTATGGCTTTGTAGTCATTTGGGAAAATTCAAGTAACTCCTTTTACTTGTGAGATTCAACAACGAATTGCTTTCTAATCTCAAGGGAATTTTTGCTATGGGATTTCTCATAACTTTTAGCTTACCATTATTTCCTTAGTAGTTCGTAGGTATGTCATATTCCAATAATCATGACAAATGATTCACAAATGTCTCCATACAAGATATGGATTACATTTTGAATCCTACTTCATGTAGTGAAAACACTAGTGGGGAAAACACAATGATCAATATCATTAACTCTTTCCTTTTGTGAAGAGAATTGTTCAGGAACGTTGTCCGTTGCGCTTCTGAACACTCTGATGCAGGGATTTGAATCCTCATCGTGTTTTTCACTATCTTCCATTTGCTCCATAATTGAGAAGTATCACTGAATGTGAACTTCCTCAAGAATGCACCAAAATCCAAGCAATACAAGTTTTGCTTCTTTTTGGTTTAGCTATGGATTTTGTATTCAAAGTTTCCAATGAATACTCTACAAGTACTTATTCGCTATTGTTTTGGTTATATCGAATAACCCCAAAACTTTTACGAATCCAGATGGTTCACTATATTTTCTAATTGAGTGCTAACTATTTCTAACTAATGGTCTCTACATCTAAACTACAACGATTTATTTGGTGCCATCCATTCACCCACTTTGATATCTAATATCACATTGTGATGTTTTGCATTTTGACATTTCAAAACACTTTGCATTTCACAATTTCCTTATGCCATTCTTATAAAGTCGAATTTCATTACTATTGATCAAATCATAGTAATTGGATTCTCTTTTATATTTATACCCTTTGTTGATAAAATACTTTGATCAAATCAAATAATTTCATACTCATGTTTCCTTTGGTAAACTACTTTACACATTTAAACAATCATATAATGATAATTACCATTTTGTTAAAACACAATACATCGAATATGTATTTACTTTTAAAAATTCATTAAAACACTTTGTATTCTAGTAATACATGGTGTTCAAGTTATTTTGCCGAACTTAGGCATGATTTATATGTGATAAAAAATCGAATGCATATTATCATTATAACTTTGAATTTAAACAATGGTTTTTCATTCATTAATGAACATATCATTAAGTTGGGTATTTTAAAGCCATTTCATTATTTTACAAATGTTCATGCATTATCAATTAGTTTCACAACAACAAGGATAATTCACAAGTAATCAAACAAGATATGAACACAAATAGAAATCATTCATAATAGTAGAACAACTTGTTTGTTACAAACTGATATGAATAACCGTCTCACAAAGTGTGAGACACACTAAAAAGGTTCATGATATATTGATTACAATAATCATCCTAAACATAAAATAAATGATAAATGTTGAGGGAGAGTGTCGTCGGCCATCATCATGCTCGCCATTAACATGCAACGTAACCTCCTCTCCAGCAAACACCTCTCATGCAGAAGGACCTGTTTTCAGCAAAACAGAACAAGTATCAAATATACTTAACACTGCAAATGTGTTTGCAAGATTATAACATTTATAAAATTGTATATCAAATATATACCTTTGTCATTGATGACCTCAGCGACATTTGGTTCAACCAACACATTCCTGAGATGTGTCACGAACCGGTGGAACTCCATTGATTCCGCGTCGCCTCTCATAATGCAAGTCCTGACTTGTGCTTGGTAGCTTGGTGGTAGCGACCGCAGGACAACGCCATTTGCAAAAGAGCCCGTCATCTAGCTATCCAGGAAGTATGCAGGCCTCATGTACACATCATGCATGCACTCCAAGTGGTCGTCAAGTGATAAGTTCTCCTCCATCTTAATGGAGAGGAAGTCTCCCATCAGCTCATGCTCCCATATGTGTGCTTGTTCCACGAAATGTGTCCTAAGCTGTAGCATAACCATATGAGGGTTGACATCACCCACGAAAGGCCACAGGTCGTCCACCATTCCAAAACGCATTGTAACTGAAATGAAGGAGGCCATCTCCCGACAGAGATAGCGGTCTTCCCGCTGCTCTGGGGTCTCTAGGTCAATGGGCTGATCCAAATCCATCCCGTCGAGTATGTAGTTGACCATGTCATTCTTGCTAAGGAGAACGTGGAGACGCGCAAACCATGTAGAGAAGTTTGATCCATCTAATCTAAGCTTCTCTCCTTCTAACCAATCAATCGTCAACATAAAAGGTGGCATCGTGGAGAACTTTTCTACATTTATAATTGCAAAAGGAATTTACACTAAGTTTATAATTAAATGAGTTAATAATAACTCCATTCAGAAACACCTATTCCCAGAAGGGTTCCTAGTGATAACACGACCCCTATCAGCCACATCTCTCCCGATTAACACGGCCATCAATGTGGGTTCAAGGGTGGACGCTAAACATCGGTCACATCATTCATGTGACTCGTGCTCGATCTTTTGACCATCCGTGTTACGAGGCCACGCTTCTATGGCATGCTAGGCTCGCCAACTCAACCTTAGTGTATTCGCTGTGCAACATGGCTTACACCCACTGTATGCGAACGTAGATATGTCTGACACCCAGTCACCCTAGGTCGCCTCATATCGAAGAACTTTCTTGGTGGTGCACACTAAGGGGGAACACAATCGTTGGTAATTTTAACAGGAATCATCTTATTAGGCTACCGTCGAGTATCTAATACTAGCACACAATAAGATATACAAACAATAACATTGAATGTATATGCGATGTGATATGGTCCTTCACGTCGTGATCTCCATCCGTAGTCACCGGATTCTGGTGCCAGGGTGACTATCTACTAATACGTGACATAAGGTAATCACTTTACCTTTGCCACAACCATATCACAAAGCAACGCCCCCTGCAAAATAAAGTTAGACGCCTCTACTTTATCTTTGCATGTTTTACGTGGCTGAATGGACTTTCGCACAAGAACCGTTCTTACCTACGAACTTTCAGCACAACATTGATCAAGTAGTTGTCTCTACTACACCCCTTTCGGGGCCCTCCCTTGCAAATGGCATGCCAACTAATGCGAGAGAGACAGATACCCCCTAAGCCACTTTATACGGTACAAGCTGTATGTCAAGCGTGGACCAGTCTCGCGAATGAACGCGTAAAGTCGGTTGGGGGCCGCTTCATCAAGCATTACTGCGGTATACACAAGTACACGTGGGAGGGTAACAACTATAAGATCAACGCCCACACGCTACATCTCGTGTGTTCTACCCGTACTAGCATTACTACGCATAGATCTAGCTCTGATACCACTGTAGGGGTTCCGCGTATGAAAACAATAAAATTTTACCCTATGCCCCTGAACCCCTGATGCTGCTAGGACCTATCTATTAGTAATACAGTAACGGGAGGGGCTTTTCGCGAACTTACCCTTGAAGACCGAAAAGCGTTGTCAACGCTCAGGAGAGCGTGGTTGATGTAGAAGAGCCGAAGCCGACCTCAAGGTCGTGATGAAGTCCTTGCACTCCTTCTGGATCCAACGACTTGAGTGCCTCAAGTGCGACACCTCGTGGGGAGTTACACACGTCCGGTGCCTGACGATGACTCCCGCTTTCCCGATCCAGCAGCAGTTACGGAAGTAGAGCTCCCGGATCCGAATCCCGCAGCGCGACGGCGCTCCACGGTGAAGATGTCTCTCGCTCGCGCAATCCAGACTTGGGACCATGGTCACGGGAGAGAGGGAGAGAGAGAAAATATCAATCACAGGTCCTCCCAAAAGTGAGAAGACCTTTATTGATTATTGGGTGTGTTTTATTTGGCCAAATACCCCCACTATATATCGGGGGAGGGAGGTACTATCTCCCTCAAAGTCCCGGGGTGGGACTAAAGGAGAGGGGGGGGAGGGTGGCACCGCTAGCCACCCCCATGGGCCCCACGCGGGGGTCTGGCCCACTAGGACGCCGGCCACCCCCTTGGCCCCTTCTCCCTCTCTCCTTTCCCTAATGGGCCCTCTCCCCTCCGGGAATTGGCCCATTAAGCCTTTGACCATTTAAATTGATTTTTCTCTTTATTAAATAATTATGAATAAATGATTAAATCAATATTTAACATTCATTCACAAATTATTCAACCTCCGTGGCTATGGAACACTTCCACCTCCACTCCGGACATCCTCCGGACTTACCGAAACCCTTCCGATTTTCTCCCTACAATTCTTCGTTGATTCTACCAATCCTATAAATACTCTCTAAGAATCAGCAAGCCCTTAAGCGTGATACCCCACGGTTCGGGAACACTCCAGACATGGTTGGGACACTCCCGCACCAATGATCGACAGAGGGACCTGGATGGCCATGTAACCCCTGTGCATTCCACGAAGATCTTTCGTCGTTTGAACCAGGACAGTCGTGTCTTATTCCCTTTGTCTCTCAATACTTGCATTGCCCAAGATCTGATCAATGACATCACCATGTCGTGTTCAATCTAGTTACTGAACAACACTACTTGACTCGTTCCGACAAGTGATATCCCTGTGATCAAATCACACGATGCGCAGCTATTGGATATAACCTCTCCGAGTGGGCCCTTGAGTATCTTTCCGTCACGTGGATGGACAAATCCCGCTCTTGACATATATTGCCTTAACGGTTTCCTCCGAGTACCTGAACACACCTTTATAACCACTGTATTACCAAGTGGCGCTTGATGCTATCAAAGCACTCTCAGGAGACAGTGATTGATATAGCCTCATGGTCCAAGGAATAGTCTACGAGGATCCATTTCCAATCATCGTAACTTGAACTTCATGACATGATCAAGTCATGATGTTTAGGTTGGGTATTGGTTCATCATCTCATTCTTAGAATGAGTTGACTCCATTTCCAACTGGCATAAATGCCAGGAAACATGATCATCTGTTGACCAATGAACCAGTGATTAGAGTTTCACTGGGAACCCCTGGTTGTTTGTAGATCACACGTGTATTGATGTTTCCACTCGATGCAGTTATAGCATGATATAAAACTTAATCATAAACTATATGAAATAAGATAATAGTCCTTATAACTATTTGTCTCTAGGGCATATTTCCAACACTTTCGACACGTGTCTTACCAATTTGAGTTTCCATAATACAAAACACCGTTGGGGCAAACTGGGTCCCCAAATCGCGAAGCTCACGAACTGTCACGGGATTGCCCGCACCACGACAGTTCAGTCCTAGAAGACTCATTGGGTTTGGCGGCGTCCCCCAGGGGAGCCCGCCAACATGCCATTTTTTGCTTTATCACCCAAGCTATCCTTGTCCACCGTCTTCTTCCTTTTCCGATCACGGACTGGTACAGGGCTAGTTGGAGCCAACGGCTCGAACTGTGTTCGCATCGTAGCTACATTACTTGTATTATCCTCCATGACCATAGTTCCATCCATACCAGAATTTGGTGATTTTCTAGCTGGAACCAGAGCACGCTCCAACCCCGAGCTTGATTCCATCATCTTCATATCATCCGCCCCTTTTTTTCCTATCAGCCTCAGTAAAATCATCAGTCATAGTCACGTCACCTTCCAAACCTTGTGAGTTAGGGACAAAACTAGAATGGCCTCGACCCCTCCCCTGAGATGATCTTCCTCCACCATGAGCACCTCCTCTACCCCGTCAATGGCGAGCGCTTGTTCTTACAACCCATTCTGCTCGGAGGTTCTTGAATACCAGGGCTTGGGGAGGATGAATTCCATCCCCGTGATCCTTCTATTCATGACCAAGAAAACCACATACCTGGCACCAATTCGGTAGTTTCTCATATTTGACGAGAAAGAATTCCCACTTGCTTGCACGGACCATCGACACAAAGCTCTTGAGAGGCTTTCTCACATCTATCTTCACCCTGACACGGTAAAAGTTACCTTCAAAATCATCCGAGATCCCCTCTGATGTAATGAACTCTCCCACCTTAGAAGCCAATGATTTGATCATTGGGGCATAACCAATTGGGAGTTCATGAATTTGGATCCATATATCAAATTTGAAAAGCTCAATCGTCGATGGTTTAGTGAAACCATCATACACCTCAATCAAAACCGGGTTCCCTCGAAAACTCCACGGACCACTTTGCATCACCCATTCCCAATCTCCTAAGTAGGAAAACTGGAACGAATGCAGATTACTTGCTAGCGCCTTCGTCTTGACGTTTTGGGCCAAGTCCCATGCAGATCTCATATTTTTACAGAACCAAAATCTAGAGTAATCCCCCTGGGTGAAAACGCTAGCAATGGCCAACCAGCGCATCGCCTCATCCGGCGATGGCCCCTCTACGTCGAAGACAACATCGTCGAGATCCTTGATGACCCACAAGTATAGGGAGTGTATCGCAGTATTTTCGAGGGAAGTTAAACCCAATTTATTGATTCGACACAAGGGGAGCCAAAGATCATTATAAGCCTTAACAACTGAGTTGTCAATTCAGCTGCACCTAGAATCAATCTTGCTCACAGCAGTTTATTAGTAGCAACAGTTTTGTAGTAGGAATAGCAAAGTAGCAGTAGTAGAAAAGCAAAGACAGTAGTAACAAAAGCGCTAAACAGTGGGATTCGAGTGCGGTAGGCATAGGGATGGATGGACGGGCGTTGCATGGACAAGACAATTCACATAGCAATCAGAACATAGGGCAATTGCAGATAAATAAGATAAAGCACCCAAGTACTAGACAATCCTAGGCATGTGTTCCATATATAGTCATACGTGCTCGCAATGAGAACTTGCACAACATCTTTTGTCCTGCCAGCCCGTTTGCAGCGGGGCCTCTAGGGAACTACTGGCAATTAAGGTGCTCCTTTTAATAGAGCACCAGAGCAAAGCATTAACACTCCGTGAACACATGTGATCCTCACATCAAAGCCTTTCCCTTCCAGTTATCCCGATTTCTGTCACTTCGGGGCCATAGGTTCCGGACAACAACGTGTGTATACAACTTGTAGATAAGACCAGAAACAATACTATAATAATGAATCAATATCATGTTCAGATCTGAAATGATGGCACTCGGGCCCTAGTGACAAGCATTAAGCACAACAAGTCGCAACAAAGTCATAAAGCACTAATAAAAGATACTAGGCACCATGCCCTAACAATCTGATGGCATTACGTGAACGATCTCATCCAATCCCTACCATCCCCATAGCCTACAGCGGGGGATTACTCACTCATAGATGGAGGAAACATGGATGGTCGATGGAGATGATGGTGAAGATCGATGGATATGGCTCCGGGGGCACTTCCCCGTCCCGGCAGGGTGCCGGAACAGAGACTTTCTGTCCCCCGAATCTCCCCTTCGGTGGCAACGGCACAGCGGAACTTTTCATGGAAAAACGTCGAACCCCCCGGAGTTTTTAGGTCTGAAGGCTTCTTATAGGCAAAGAGGGAGATCGAGGAGGTGCCTGGGGCCACCACACCATGCCCTGGCGTGGCCAGGCCCAGCCCGCGCCTAGGGGTGGTGTGGCCAGCCCCTGGCCCTTCTCCGTCTCGTATTCTGGCTCCGTGAGTCTTCTGGAAAAATAGGCACTTTGGCTTTTGTCCCGTCCAATTCCGGGAATATTCATTTTCTGACTTTCCTGGAACCAAAAACAGCAAAAAACAGGCAGCTGGCACTATGGCTCTTGTTAATAGGTTAGTCCAAGAAATCATATGAAAAGTACTCCAAAGTGTGGACAAAACACAATAAAGTGGATAAAACCAAGCATGGAGCATCAAAAATTATAGATACATTTGCAATGTATCAACATCCCCAAGCTTAACTCCTGCTCGTCCTCTAGTAGGTAAGTGATAAAAAGAAATAATAATTTTTGAGGTGACATGCACCATCAAAGCCTTGATCAAATTATTCATAAAACATTCAAAGCTGGGATCATAGTACTTCAATCATAACATGAAATACAAAGTTCTAGCAATAAGACAAAGAAACTATGATGCAACATGAAAAGGCACAAACAAAAGATTTATGAATAACAATGCTTTGCAAGACGTTTGTTTGTTTCACATAAAGAAAACATAGCATAATAGTATTCAGCTTGTCCCTCAATAGAGTAGCAAATATAAATGCATAGGACACCTTCAAAGTTCATAAGAGTGACTAGATACAATAGTTTAAAACAAGCAATATCAAGTTATGCATCAATCAACTAGTCTTGGGACAATGCACATAGAACTAAGAATGGCCACTATGCTCTCAAAGTAGGTGCATTAATATAGAAGGTGGAGACTCAATATAATGGTGGAAGAAAAGCCTTTTGTAAAAGGAAGTAGGGGTTCAAGTCTCATAAAGAGCTTCCAAAAATTATGGTACTTGTAGTTTTCAGCTCTCATTGCCCCTATCATAAGCATCTTGAAGGTGATTAAGGTTAAAGTGACACAACTAAGAGGATATGCTTGACAAGTTATAAACCGAAATCTCATGCCCCTTACTTACGAAGACCGATCCTCATGCTACTCAACTTCAGTCACGAGTAAGCTCTTGTCATTGTAAGTATATGTGTATTATTAAGAACTGCCAACGGGTACCCCTTGCACATGATACGGGAGCTTTCCCATAAACAAAATGACAAGGCGAGGAGACAATGAGCATCCCAGCGATCTTTTTATTTGCTATTTGCATAGGTTTTTATTGAGGATGCTTCATAGAGTGCTCATTATGGTGATGCTGCAAGTTTCCACCATGATTAGGCATGGCTTAGGCTAGCGGCCCAGGCGTTTCTCTAACACACATACAAACTCCATGATCTTACAAGTTCCACTTTTATTTCACACCGCCGAGATCCATAAGCAAAAGAACATGATATCAACGGGGTACAAACTACAAGCGCAATGTTCAAAGCGTTCCCCATGAAACATGGTTCTGCTAATTTCAATTTATAAAGCGCAAGCATATACACAACAAAGAAGGACCCAATGGTTAAAGTTTATTAGAGGCAAAAAGTAAAGTGTGCCATCAAGTTCGTGAGAGCTTTAATCACTAGTTTTCTCATAACAAGTGGAAGGTAAACAAAAGCATGAATATACTTGGAATAGCATAAGCTAGTAGGTAGGTATGGTGGACTCTTTGGAATAACTTGGTTTAGGGAGTTGGATGCATGAGTGGAACTCATACTTGGTGGTGGAGGCTAGAAAAAGACCGGGAGCAACAAACTAAGAGAGCAATAATGTCCATAATCATGCAGAGCAACAAAACATCATTGATCAAAGCATAAAGTGATACTACAAGTTGAAAACTAAAGGATCATAAAGGCTATGGTGACTTTAGATAGTCATGACATGGTGTGAGCATGCGCCAAGTCAACCCAAATAAAGCATCAAAGGAGAATACAACTATACTATGCTTTAATATGCTAAAACAACGCATGATTCATCCAAGGCACATTAAGCAATCTCAATTGTTTATAACAAGTCATGCTACAGCAAATAATACTAAGCATAAAGCCAAAACAATATCAAGCATGGCATGACAAAGCACAGGCCACGGTCAAAAACAACCTCTTTTTACCACATAAGCATGAACTTTCCTACTCTTTTCCAAACCAAACCAAACCAAACTATTTGCAAACCAAAGTATGAAAGAGGGGGTCCAACCAATTTATTCAGAAAACTAAGCAAACCAAGAGAACTAAAAAACAAAACAAAAAAGAAAAAGAAGACGCTCCAAGAACAACACAACTGTGCATGAAACAATAAAAATGAAGCGTTTGGAAGAAACCTGGGATTTTTATTGATGAAGAGGGGGATGCCTTGGGCATCCCCAAGCTTTTAAGCTTGTACTCCTTGGATATTTCTTGGGGTAAAACGCGTGTCATCTCCAAGCTTGAGATTTAGTCCATCCTTCATCTCATTACTCATTCCTTCCATACACCTGAAATTTTTCCTTCATACAAAACTTCACACAATCTTTATTAGCAACATTAGTGCACTCAAGATAAATAAGTCTCAAGGTTCAGTTCTAACACCAAATAAACTTCCATTAGAACACTAGCTACTATAGCACTTCCCTCAAAAAGCTCAATTCCCCAAAAGAACTCAAGAAGAAACTAACAAGAAGCAAATGCAGAAAATGGCAGAAATCTGTCAAAACAGACCAGCAGGTCAAGACGAATTTTTTCGAAGATCTTCTGTTGCTCAAATAAAAAAGTGTTGCACTATCGAAAGTTATATAACAACCTGGGGCATAAGCACAAAAAATTACAGATCAAGCCGACATACAGATCTCTCTCACGAATTTTTACGGTGAAGAACAAAAATCTGTTTCGGGACAGGAACTTTCTCAATCATTACTTCTCTCTCATTAGAGGTTACTCTTGGCACAAAAAGCAAATAAAAAGGATAAGGAGAGGTTATTACAGAGGTAATAACTTCCAAGACTCATCTAAAACTTTTGGGTTATCTCCCAATAAGTACTTTTCTTTAATGCCTTTAAGTTAGGCATAATAAGCAAAAACTAAAATGGATAGAATAGAAGTAAGCGGAGATAATCATGGTGAAAACATTGTTTTGTTCAATGAAATCCTTTTGTTAACAAGGTTGATCAGGTCTTGTTACCAAAACAATTTCACATGAGACAAAACTTTGTATTCCACTAATGATTATGTTACCTCAACCTTGATACCAATGGTCCCAATCATAATAGTTTCAAATTTTTCTCTTTGTATGGGACAATATATTTCTCCAACTTGAATGCCCTCAACATGTTCAATTGACTTCAAACCATAAGTCCTTTCAATCTTCTTGAGGAAATAGACAATGTGTTCCTTGTCATTAACATTGAAGGTCACCTTCCCTTTATTACAATTAATAATAGCTCCTGCAGTATTTAAGAAAAGGTCTCCCAAAAATAATAGACATATTATCATCTTCAGGCATAAAACTTTGAGAGGATGCTCTCATAAGAAATATGAAGTTAAGTAAAAGAGAGCATCAAGAAGAAAATTCAAAACACATTTAAGTCTAACCCACTTCCTATGCATACGAATCATGTAAGCAAATAAATTCACAAAGAACAAAGTGGCAAGCATAGGAAGATAAAACAAGAGTAATTTCAAAACTTTCAGCACATAGAGAGGTGTTTCAATACCATGAAAACTTCTACAACCATATTTTCCTCTCTCATAATAATTTTCAGTAGCCTCATGAATAAACTCAACAATATAACTATCACATAAAGCATGCTTTTCATGATCTACAAGCACTAGAGCTTTATCATAAACATCTTCAAAAGAATCCTCAGGAACATAACATTCATCCTTCTTTAGTAAGCATGGAGGACAATCAAATAATGTAAGGGATAAAGAGTTACTCTCATTAGAAGGTAGGCATGGGTAGCTAATCCATTCTTCCTCCTTTTGTTCATCACTCTCCTCCTCTTTTTCATCTAATGAGATTTCAGGTTCATCAATTTCTTCTTCCATAGGATCCTGCAAGGCATTAGTCTCTTCCATTTGTGGAGAGCATCTATTAAAATACTCAAGAATAGAGCCATTTTCATCCTTGTAATTATCAAAGCAAAATTTAAGTATACCATACACCTCATATTTGTAAGGTGAATCATCTATACTTTCAAGCAAACTAGCAAGTTCAAAAGCACCCTTCCAAGCAATAAATTCTTCAATTTGTTCCGCATCATAAAAGTCATAAATTACTTTAGCATAGGAAGATATGGTATCATTATCATTACACTCGCATTTAAAAGGGAGGTGTTTATACCTCTTTCTGCAACGAGACTCATCACAGCAATAAGTAACATTATAAGTAAAGCACATGTTTCTAGCAATGGTATACAATCTATCAATTTGTTCCCATAAGTGTTTCCATTTTTGTGACAAGCGGTGTTCCTTATAATAATATTTTTGAACTTCCGTGAACCCATCTTGCCAATAAGCTTCAGTTTCAAAGAAACCAACCATTGCCAACAAGCATGATAAAGCAAGACAATAACAGACCAACGAAAATAACAACTAGAGTAGGAACTAATTTTTTTTGTATTTTTCCTAAAGAAACAAGCAAACAAGGAGAAAGATAAACTTAGCTTGAACAATAGTGAATCCAAGTGGACTTGATAAATAAAGCTATGCTCCTCGGCAACAGCGCCAGAAAATAGTCTTGATGACCCACAAGTATAGGGAGTGTATCGCGGTATTTTTGAGGGAAGTTAAACCCAATTTATTGATTCGACACAATGGGAGCCAAAGAATATTTATAAGCCTTAACAACTGAGTTGTTAATTCAGCTGCACCTGGAATCAATCTTGCTCATAGCAGTTTATCAGTAGCAATAGTTTTGTAGTAGGAATAGCAAAGTAGCAGCAGTAGTAAAGCAAAGACAGTAGTAACAAAAGCGCTAAACAGTGGGATTCGAGTGCGGTAGGCATACGGATGGATAAATAAGATAAATAAGATAAAGCACCCAAGTACTAGACAATCCTAGGCATGTGTTCCATATATAGTCATACGTGCTCGCAATGAGAACTTGCACAGCATCTTTTGTCCTGCCAGCCCGTTTGCAGCGGGGCCTCTAGGGAACTACTGGCAATTAAGGTGTTGTAGCATCCCAATTGTCTAACAATTGTAATGCTACTTGGTTTAGTAATATAATGGCTACTTCCTACATAGAATTGTTGCATCATAATTATATCATGCTCATGTCATCATGCCACATTGCATTTGAGCATCATATAAAACCCTTTTCATTTGGTTCTTCTCTCATATGCATTATTAATTGTATTGGCTCTTGATATATTGTATTTGAATCTTGATAAATGCTTGATGCCCAAGTTGAGTTGGGGGCATATCTTTTATTCCACTTCATCACCTTTCTTAGTCACCACCTCATAATTCCACCACCCTTCTTTTGGGTCCATCCATCATCTCCACCATCTTAATTATATATAAGCCCATGTTCTTCTTTTGGTATCTATTCTAGCTCATAAATAATTGAGGATGGTTCCCTCTACTCTCTACATGCTTCCATATCATGGCTATAATTGTTTTCACAATATTGTGTATGGTGGCATGTTTGCCACCTTTTATACCATTTGTGTTGAAAGGCTCCCATAACCAAATTTGGGGAAGTAACCCAAACTTGAATTCTTATTAAAACTAGTTGTTTACACAACTAGCAACAATGCATTTAATGCATACATGCCCCATGCAAGGATTGCACTCCTTTTATCCCTAACCTTTTTATTTTTCTTTTAGTTGATTTGAATGGTCTTTGGATGGATCAAATTCATATAAAATCAAAAGGAAAAGAAAGAAAAGAAACCTACACCTAGCTACACCACACCCACCAAAAACCCTAAGACCCTACCTACCCTCTCTCTTTACTTTTTCCTCTCAAACCCTAAACCTCATTTCTCTTTCTCTCTATCTAACTCGAGCCTCACCTCACCTTTTGGCCTACCATGTCGAGCCCCTCTTCCTCACTGCCCATGGGGACCTACCCCATGCTAGCTACCCTCTTTAACCTAACCCTAACCCTAGGCCTTCCCCCTAACCTAGCTGAGGCTAACCCGAGCCTCCCCTCTCTTTCTCCCTTTCTCTCTCTGTCACAAAGGGACCACCCGAGCCTGCATCGCCTTGTCCTCACCCTGGTCCACCTGCAGCTGCCTGCCTGGCCTCCCATGCTCAGCACTTGAGAAAGGAGGGAAGGTGGCACCCGAGCCACCTTTTTCTTGTTCTCCACCCCGAGTCCCACAGCATCCCCTCTCTCTCCTGTCCCTAACTACTCCCTCTCCCTCGTCTGGTAGTAGCCTCAGATCCCCAGGGCCTCACCCTTTTTCTCCCCACCACCTGCCTGCCGCCGATCCTCTCCAACTCCGACTACCGTTGGCCTCACCTTCCCCTCCTCGCTCAAGCCGGTGGCGTGGAGTTTGGGGCGTCGAGGAAGAGCAAGTCGAGCCCCTGCAACGCCCCTGTACCTGCAGACAAGGAGGAGGAGCCCCAGGCCACGCTACACCCCGACGCGCCGCTGAAACCCTAGCTCCGGCCGGCCGTCTGCCTCGTCGACGCTCTGCTGCTCCCCAAGCCGATCCGACACCACCGTCCTCGCTGACACCCTCTCTCTCTCCATCGCGGCCTAGCCTTGCCGGACCACAGGACGAACGCTCTCTGGGCATGTATGCACGTCCGCGCGCCGCACCGCGTTAACTAGCCGCCCATCCCCCTCCTAACAACGTCCCCCGCCTACCGCAGTGGCTACCGCCTCCGAGCGTGAGCCCTAGGTCCCCGGTTCGAGCCCCACCGCGCCGCGACTTTCCGCCGCCAGCCTCGTCAGAACATGGAGAAGATCCACAGTGGCCGCGGCCACTTTGCACAAACCCTCCTCTTTTATTTTTTCCTCAAGCCGCGGTACACCGAGCCCCACCGGTCAGCCTCCCTATGGTTTTTACAAAAAGGCACCCGCTTTTTCTGCACACTCAACCCGCGCTCCAGTCCGTACCCACCTGTCAGCCTTTGCGAGCTTAGCCACTGGCACGTGGGCCCATAGCCGCTGGCCCACCTGTCATTCGCAGAGGCTAGGTAAACCCGAGGTGTAAAAAGCTTTCTGCGCGCTGTGTCGCCTAGTCAGGCCGGTCCCATCCGTCAACGACTGGGGCTAGAGTAGGGCTGGGTAACAAAAGTATTTTCCGTTTATCTGTTTTAATAAAACAAATTCAAAAATTTTTAAATACCAATTCAAATCTGATTTTAAATAACTTTTAAATTATAAATCCAAATAATACAAATGATATATGTTTTTGAAACATAAAAATGTGAGGAATTCAAATATGCTATTCAAAATAATGTTTGAGCACTTTAAATTTTCGAGATGATTAAATTACAATAAAATGCCCTTTTCTTAAATAAATTAATAACTTTAAATCTATAACTCCAAATTTGACAAATAATATGTCTAAATCGATCATCGCGACGAGCCCGTTCTATCTATGCATT
This sequence comes from Avena eriantha, assembly GCA_910589775.1. NCBI lineage: Eukaryota > Viridiplantae > Streptophyta > Magnoliopsida > Poales > Poaceae > Avena > Avena eriantha. Next base: position 10,710,068 of record OU342740.1, read on the forward strand.
CCTTGTTCTGAATTGAAGCATGCATCATGTCATTATTAAAAATCAGAATTGTTTATGGAAATAAAACTTGGCTGAATAATTAATAAAATGCTTTATTCTTGTACCCACACCTCACCCTTGCCATGCTACTTTAATGCCATGTAAATTGTGCATCATTCATGATGGCATGCTTGTTTGCTTGTCGCATTTTAATTCATATGCTTGTGTGCTATATTAATGTTGGCCTTGTTTGTTTGGTTCTTCTTCGAATAGACGCCCAGCAGGAGAATTACTAGGAAACACAGGAGTTCTACCCAGATCCATCTCTCGCTTCAACTGAGCTGCTAGGCAAGCACTACCATATGCTTGCATACATATAGTACATATTGCCTCTATCTTATTCTTGCATCATTGAGTCACGATTGCATTAAATTGAATCCCAAGTACTGCATAGCCTTTACTTTTAAACCCCACCGAAGCTTGTTCCTTTATCCCATGAGCCATTACTCCAGGAGTTGTTTGAGCCATGCGAGTCGTAGAAAAGCATGTGTTGGGTACGTGAGTGTCTGATGGATAATGAGGTACCTAAACAACTTCACCTGAGTAGTAATGGGATAACTAATAAAAGAGGCACCGGTGAGCAATATCTGCTATTTGGTTTTTCATGCTCACTTGTGTCCCGTAGGACCCCGAGTACTTGATTCCTGTTCCCTGACTATTCGCACTATCCACATCCGGGAGGCCTTATGGACCCCCCTGAGCCAGAGCTTGATTCATTTCTATTTCTTGGGGCCACAAAGTAGTTTGGGGCTTTATTACTATCCTGTACTTATGCCATGGTTTACTGTTTTATTTAAGATTGTGCGTGGAGCACCTGTACTTTTTAGGATTGCGGAGTGTTTTCGCGGTATCGACAAGCCCAGTCACACTTTCGGGTTCCCAGTCGTTTACAGCCATTGGCGCAAACCTTGGGTCCGTCTCGGAGCCGGCCAACTTTGTTGCGGGTAGCTTAATGGGGTGGCCCCTTGAAATATTACTGAATCCTGTGATCGCTTTGTCGTGAATGCCTCGTTGGGTATTGAGTTGGTTTTTCCGAGGTTGATCGAGTGTGTGTTGCTATTTGTGCACCCCTGCAGGGTAAATCTTTCTGAAAGCCGTGTCCGCGGTTATGGACGACTTGCAGCACAGTTTCTCGATCATAGACAAGTCTAACTAAAGTACCGCTTTTAAATTGACTAAGTACCTGACTAGTAAATAGTGCAATACTCATGGAATGGTTAATAAAACTGCCAACGAATGGGGGTTGTTCGTCCGCTTCCTCGTTGGTAAGCGAGGAGGAGGATGGATCTATTAATTATACTGTTATAACCGTTGTTCTTAAAATCACGGACATCCGTCTATCATTGGTTAGGCGGATGGTTAGCGAGTATCTATAGACTTGTTATATATTATCTCTTGCTGCAATTGCATCACACCAGGTTGTGTCTCCTTTAGAGGCATATAGACTTGCTGAGTACCCCTAGGGTCTCACACGATAAATTGTTTGAATAAGATGAACAGGTGTACTCGCAAGATGGATACTGGATGGAGGAGACGGATGATGTTGGCAACGATCACTCCGTTTAGAGATTCCGGGAACGGGGATCCGTGAGATCTGTGGGCGGGATGTGTTTATTTATGTGGCATCTTATGCCGATTTGCTTCTTATCCGTACTCGGATCTTGTTTTCCGCTTCCGCCTGATACTCTGATGTTTGATGTATGAGGAGCTATCCGAAACTATTATATCTCTCTAGGATATTTGGATCTTGCCGTATGGCGTTGCAATATTTCTATTTCTTTTAGATGGAATGGCTCTGAGGACTGTTGTATGTGGCTTGCATACATACTCATTGGTGTATGTAGTTGATCCCCTCGCCTGCCGATTACGCCGCTCGTTCTTGTCCCGATGATCTGAAAGTGGTTAGGACGGCCGAAAGGTCTACCGTGAGTGGCCTCGGGCCCCACCGTACTATTTTAATGCACCGAGGTAGTTACAGGTGCTCCTTTTAATAGAGCACCGGAGCAAAGCATTAACACTCCGTGAACACATGTGATCCTCACATCAAAGCCTTTCCCTTTTGGTTATCCCGATTTCTGTCACTTCGGGGCCATAGGTTCCGGACAACAACGTGTGTATAGAACTTGTAGATAAGACCAGAAACAATACTATCATAATGAATCAATAACATGTTCAGATCTGAAATGATGGCACTCGGGCCCTAGTGACAAGCATTAAGCACAACAAGTCGCAACAAAGTCATAAAGCACTAATAAAAGATACTAGGCACCATGCCCTAATAATCTGATGGCATTACATGAACGATCTCATCCAATCCCTACCATCCCCATAGCCTACAGCGGGGGATTACTCACTCATAGATGGAGGAAACATGGATGGTCGATGGATATGATGGTGAAGATCGATGGAGATGGCTCCGGGGGCACTTCCACATCCCGGCAGGGTGCCGAAACAGAGACTTTCTGTCCCCTGAATCTCCCCTTCAGTGGCGGCGGTGCAGCGGAACTTTTCATGGAAAAACGTCGAACCCCCCGGAGTTTTTAGGTCTGAAGGCTTCTTATAGGCAAAGAGGGAGATCGAGGAGGTGCCTGGGGCCACCACACCATGCCCTGGCGTGGCCAGGCCCAGCCCGCGCCTAGGGGTGGTGTGGCCAGCCCCTGGCCCTTCTCCGTCTCGTATTCTGGCTCCGTGAGTCTTCTGGAAAAATAGGCACTTTGGCTTTTGTCCCGTCCAATTCCGGGAATATTCATTTTCTGACTTTCCTGGAACCAAAAACAGCAAAAAACAGGCAGGTGGCACTATGGCTCTTCTTAATAGGTTAGTCCAAGAAATCATATGAAAAGTACTCCAAAGTGTGGACAAAACACAATAAAGTGGATAAAACCAAGCATGGAGCATCAAAAATTATAGATACATTTGCAATGTATCAACATCCCCAAGCTTAACTCCTGCTCGTCCTCTAGTAGGTAAGTGATAAAAAGAAATAATAATTTTTGAGGTGACATGCACCATCAAAGCCTTGATCAAATTATTCATAAAACATTCAAAGCTGGGATCATAGTACTTCAATCATAACATGAAATACAAAGTTCTAGCAATAAGACAAAGAAACTATGATGCAACATGAAAAGGCACAAACAAAAGATTTATGAATAACAATGCTTTGCAAGACGTTTGTTTGTTTCACATAAAGAAAACATAGCATAATAGTATTCAGCTTGTCCCTCAATAGAGTAGCAAATATAAATGCATAGGACACCTTCAAAGTTCATAAGAGTGACTAGATACAATAGTTTAAAACAAGCAATATCAAGTTATGCATCAATCAACTAGTCTTGGGACAATGCACATAGAACTAAGAATGGCCACTATGCTCTCAAAGTAGGTGCATTAATATAGAAGGTGGAGACTCAATATAATGGTGGAAGAAAAGCCTTTTGTAAAAGGAAGTAGGGGTTCAAGTCTCATAAAGAGCTTCCAAAAATTATGGTACTTGTAGTTTTCAGCTCTCATTGCCCCTATCATAAGCATCTTGAAGGTGATTAAGGTTAAAGTGACACAACTAAGAGGATATGCTTGACAAGTTATAAACCGAAATCTCATGCCCCTTACTTACGAAGACCGATCCTCATGCTACTCAACTTCAGTCACGAGTAAGCTCTTGTCATTGTAAGTATATGTGTATTATTAAGAACTGCCAACGGGTACCCCTTGCACATGATACGGGAGCTTTCCCATAAACAAAATGACAAGGCGAGGAGACAATGAGCATCCCAGCGATCTTTTTATTTGCTATTTGCATAGGTTTTTATTGAGGATGCTTCATAGAGTGCTCATTATGGTGATGCTGCAAGTTTCCACCATGATTAGGCATGGCTTAGGCTAGCGGCCCAGGCGTTTCTCTAACACACATACAAACTCCATGATCTTACAAGTTCCACTTTTATTTCACACCGCCGAGATCCATAAGCAAAAGAACATGATATCAACGGGGTACAAACTACAAGCGCAATGTTCAAAGCGTTCCCCATGAAACATGGTTCTGCTAATTTCAATTTATAAAGCGCAAGCATATACACAACAAAGAAGGACCCAATGGTTAAAGTTTATTAGAGGCAAAAAGTAAAGTGTGCCATCAAGTTCGTGAGAGCTTTAATCACTAGTTTTCTCATAACAAGTGGAAGGTAAACAAAAGCATGAATATACTTGGAATAGCATAAGCTAGTAGGTAGGTATGGTGGACTCTTTGGAATAACTTGGTTTAGGGAGTTGGATGCATGAGTGGAACTCATACTTGGTGGTGGAGGCTAGAAAAAGACCGGGAGCAACAAACTAAGAGAGCAATAATGTCCATAATCATGCAGAGCAACAAAACATCATTGATCAAAGCATAAAGTGATACTACAAGTTGAAAACTAAAGGATCATAAAGGCTATGGTGACTTTAGATAGTCATGACATGGTGTGAGCATGCGCCAAGTCAACCCAAATAAAGCATCAAAGGAGAATACAACTATACTATGCTTTAATATGCTAAAACAACGCATGATTCATCCAAGGCACATTAAGCAATCTCAATTGTTTATAACAAGTCATGCTACAGCAAATAATACTAAGCATAAAGCCAAAACAATATCAAGCATGGCATGACAAAGCACAGGCCACGGTCAAAAACAACCTCTTTTTACCACATAAGCATGAACTTTCCTACTCTTTTCCAAACCAAACCAAACCAAACTATTTGCAAACCAAAGTATGAAAGAGGGGGTCCAACCAATTTATTCAGAAAACTAAGCAAACCAAGAAAACTAAAAAACAAAACAAAAAAGAAAAAGAAGACGCTCCAAGAACAACACAACTGTGCATGAAACAATAAAAATGAAGCGTTTGGAAGAAACCTGGGATTTTTATTGATGAAGAGGGGGATGCCTTGGGCATCCCCAAGCTTTTAAGCTTGTACTCCTTGGATATTTCTTGGGGTAAAACGCGTGTCATCTCCAAGCTTGAGATTTAGTCCATCCTTCATCTCATTACTCATTCCTTCCATACACCTGAAATTTTTCCTTCATACAAAACTTCACACAATCTTTATTAGCAACATTAGTGCACTCAAGATAAATAAGTCTCAAGGTTCAGTTCTAACACCAAATAAACTTCCATTAGAACACTAGCTACTATAGCACTTCCCTCAAAAAGCTCAATTCCCCAAAAGAACTCAAGAAGAAACTAACAAGAAGCAAATGCAGAAAATGGCAGAAATCTGTCAAAACAGACCAGCAGGTCAAGACGAATTTTTTCGAAGATCTTCTGTTGCTCAAATAAAAAAGTGTTGCACTATCGAAAGTTATATAACAACCTGGGGCATAAGCACAAAAAATTACAGATCAAGCCGACATACAGATCTCTCTCACGAATTTTTACGGTGAAGAACAAAAATCTGTTTCGGGACAGGAACTTTCTCAATCATTACTTCTCTCTCATTAGAGGTTACTCTTGGCACAAAAAGCAAATAAAAAGGATAAGGAGAGGTTATTACAGAGGTAATAACTTCCAAGACTCATCTAAAACTTTTGGGTTATCTCCCAATAAGTACTTTTCTTTAATGCCTTTAAGTTAGGCATAATAAGCAAAAACTAAAATGGATAGAATAGAAGTAAGCGGAGATAATCATGGTGAAAACATTGTTTTGTTCAATGAAATCCTTTTGTTAACAAGGTTGATCAGGTCTTGTTACCAAAACAATTTCACATGAGACAAAACTTTGTATTCCACTAATGATTATGTTACCTCAACCTTGATACCAATGGTCCCAATCATAATAGTTTCAAATTTTTCTCTTTGTATGGGACAATATATTTCTCCAACTTGAATGCCCTCAACATGTTCAATTGACTTCAAACCATAAGTCCTTTCAATCTTCTTGAGGAAATAGACAATGTGTTCCTTGTCATTAACATTGAAGGTCACCTTCCCTTTATTACAATTAATAATAGCTCCTGCAGTATTTAAGAAAAGGTCTCCCAAAAATAATAGACATATTATCATCTTCAGGCATAAAACTTTGAGAGGATGCTCTCATAAGAAATATGAAGTTAAGTAAAAGAGAGCATCAAGAAGAAAATTCAAAACACATTTAAGTCTAACCCACTTCCTATGCATACGAATCATGTAAGCAAATAAATTCACAAAGAACAAAGTGGCAAGCATAGGAAGATAAAACAAGAGTAATTTCAAAACTTTCAGCACATAGAGAGGTGTTTCAATACCATGAAAACTTCTACAACCATATTTTCCTCTCTCATAATAATTTTCAGTAGCCTCATGAATAAACTCAACAATATAACTATCACATAAAGCATGCTTTTCATGATCTACAAGCACTAGAGCTTTATCATAAACATCTTCAAAAGAATCCTCAGGAACATAACATTCATCCTTCTTTAGTAAGCATGGAGGACAATCAAATAATGTAAGGGATAAAGAGTTACTCTCATTAGAAGGTAGGCATGGGTAGCTAATCCATTCTTCCTCCTTTTGTTCATCACTCTCCTCCTCTTTTTCATCTAATGAGATTTCAGGTTCATCAATTTCTTCTTCCATAGGATCCTGCAAGGCATTAGTCTCTTCCATTTGTGGAGAGCATCTATTAAAATACTCAAGAATAGAGCCATTTTCATCCTTGTAATTATCAAAGCAAAATTTAAGTATACCATACACCTCATATTTGTAAGGTGAATCATCTATACTTTCAAGCAAACTAGCAAGTTCAAAAGCACCCTTCCAAGCAATAAATTCTTCAATTTGTTCCGCATCATAAAAGTCATAAATTACTTTAGCATAGGAAGATATGGTATCATTAATATTACACTCGCATTTAAAAGGGAGGTGTTTATACCTCTTTCTGCAACGAGACTCATCACAGCAATAAGTAACATTATAAGTAAAGCACATGTTTCTAGCAATGGTATACAATCTATCAATTTGTTCCCATAAGTGTTTCCATTTTTGTGACAAGCGGTGTTCCTTATAATAATATTTTTGAACTTCCGTGAACCCATCTTGCCAATAAGCTTCAGTTTCAAAGAAACCAACCATTGCCAACAAGCATGATAAAGCAAGACAATAACAGACCAACGAAAATAACAACTAGAGTAGGAACTAATTTTTTTTGTATTTTTCCTAAAGAAACAAGCAAACAAGGAGAAAGATAAACTTAGCTTGAACAATAGTGAATCCAAGTGGACTTGATAAATAAAGCTATGCTCCTCGGCAACAGCGCCAGAAAATAGTCTTGATGACCCACAAGTATAGGGAGTGTATCGCGGTATTTTTGAGGGAAGTTAAACCCAATTTATTGATTCGACACAATGGGAGCCAAAGAATATTTATAAGCCTTAACAACTGAGTTGTTAATTCAGCTGCACCTGGAATCAATCTTGCTCATAGCAGTTTATCAGTAGCAATAGTTTTGTAGTAGGAATAGCAAAGTAGCAGCAGTAGTAAAGCAAAGACAGTAGTAACAAAAGCGCTAAACAGTGGGATTCGAGTGCGGTAGGCATACGGATGGATAAATAAGATAAATAAGATAAAGCACCCAAGTACTAGACAATCCTAGGCATGTGTTCCATATATAGTCATACGTGCTCGCAATGAGAACTTGCACAGCATCTTTTGTCCTGCCAGCCCGTTTGCAGCGGGGCCTCTAGGGAACTACTGGCAATTAAGGTGTTGTAGCATCCCAATTGTCTAACAATTGTAATGCTACTTGGTTTAGTAATATAATGGCTACTTCCTACATAGAATTGTTGCATCATAATTATATCATGCTCATGTCATCATGCCACATTGCATTTGAGCATCATATAAAACCCTTTTCATTTGGTTCTTCTCTCATATGCATTATTAATTGTATTGGCTCTTGATATATTGTATTTGAATCTTGATAAATGCTTGATGCCCAAGTTGAGTTGGGGGCATATCTTTTATTCCACTTCATCACCTTTCTTAGTCACCACCTCATAATTCCACCACCCTTCTTTTGGGTCCATCCATCATCTCCACCATCTTAATTATATATAAGCCCATGTTCTTCTTTTGGTATCTATTCTAGCTCATAAATAATTGAGGATGGTTCCCTCTACTCTCTACATGCTTCCATATCATGGCTATAATTGTTTTCACAATATTGTGTATGGTGGCATGTTTGCCACCTTTTATACCATTTGTGTTGAAAGGCTCCCATAACCAAATTTGGGGAAGTAACCCAAACTTGAATTCTTATTAAAACTAGTTGTTTACACAACTAGCAACAATGCATTTAATGCATACATGCCCCATGCAAGGATTGCACTCCTTTTATCCCTAACCTTTTTATTTTTCTTTTAGTTGATTTGAATGGTCTTTGGATGGATCAAATTCATATAAAATCAAAAGGAAAAGAAAGAAAAGAAACCTACACCTAGCTACACCACACCCACCAAAAACCCTAAGACCCTACCTACCCTCTCTCTTTACTTTTTCCTCTCAAACCCTAAACCTCATTTCTCTTTCTCTCTATCTAACTCGAGCCTCACCTCACCTTTTGGCCTACCATGTCGAGCCCCTCTTCCTCACTGCCCATGGGGACCTACCCCATGCTAGCTACCCTCTTTAACCTAACCCTAACCCTAGGCCTTCCCCCTAACCTAGCTGAGGCTAACCCGAGCCTCCCCTCTCTTTCTCCCTTTCTCTCTCTGTCACAAAGGGACCACCCGAGCCTGCATCGCCTTGTCCTCACCCTGGTCCACCTGCAGCTGCCTGCCTGGCCTCCCATGCTCAGCACTTGAGAAAGGAGGGAAGGTGGCACCCGAGCCACCTTTTTCTTGTTCTCCACCCCGAGTCCCACAGCATCCCCTCTCTCTCCTGTCCCTAACTACTCCCTCTCCCTCGTCTGGTAGTAGCCTCAGATCCCCAGGGCCTCACCCTTTTTCTCCCCACCACCTGCCTGCCGCCGATCCTCTCCAACTCCGACTACCGTTGGCCTCACCTTCCCCTCCTCGCTCAAGCCGGTGGCGTGGAGTTTGGGGCGTCGAGGAAGAGCAAGTCGAGCCCCTGCAACGCCCCTGTACCTGCAGACAAGGAGGAGGAGCCCCAGGCCACGCTACACCCCGACGCGCCGCTGAAACCCTAGCTCCGGCCGGCCGTCTGCCTCGTCGACGCTCTGCTGCTCCCCAAGCCGATCCGACACCACCGTCCTCGCTGACACCCTCTCTCTCTCCATCGCGGCCTAGCCTTGCCGGACCACAGGACGAACGCTCTCTGGGCATGTATGCACGTCCGCGCGCCGCACCGCGTTAACTAGCCGCCCATCCCCCTCCTAACAACGTCCCCCGCCTACCGCAGTGGCTACCGCCTCCGAGCGTGAGCCCTAGGTCCCCGGTTCGAGCCCCACCGCGCCGCGACTTTCCGCCGCCAGCCTCGTCAGAACATGGAGAAGATCCACAGTGGCCGCGGCCACTTTGCACAAACCCTCCTCTTTTATTTTTTCCTCAAGCCGCGGTACACCGAGCCCCACCGGTCAGCCTCCCTATGGTTTTTACAAAAAGGCACCCGCTTTTTCTGCACACTCAACCCGCGCTCCAGTCCGTACCCACCTGTCAGCCTTTGCGAGCTTAGCCACTGGCACGTGGGCCCATAGCCGCTGGCCCACCTGTCATTCGCAGAGGCTAGGTAAACCCGAGGTGTAAAAAGCTTTCTGCGCGCTGTGTCGCCTAGTCAGGCCGGTCCCATCCGTCAACGACTGGGGCTAGAGTAGGGCTGGGTAACAAAAGTATTTTCCGTTTATCTGTTTTAATAAAACAAATTCAAAAATTTTTAAATACCAATTCAAATCTGATTTTAAATAACTTTTAAATTATAAATCCAAATAATACAAATGATATATGTTTTTGAAACATAAAAATGTGAGGAATTCAAATATGCTATTCAAAATAATGTTTGAGCACTTTAAATTTTCGAGATGATTAAATTACAATAAAATGCCCTTTTCTTAAATAAATTAATAACTTTAAATCTATAACTCCAAATTTGACAAATAATATGTCTAAATCGATCATCGCGACGAGCCCGTTCTATCTATGCATTCCTTGTTCTGAATTGAAGCATGCATCATGTCATTATTAAAAATCAGAATTGTTTATGGAAATAAAACTTGGCTGAATAATTAATAAAATGCTTTATTCTTGTACCCACACCTCACCCTTGCCATGCTACTTTAATGCCATGTAAATTGTGCATCATTCATGATGGCATGCTTGTTTGCTTGTCGCATTTTAATTCATATGCTTGTGTGCTATATTAATGTTGGCCTTGTTTGTTTGGTTCTTCTTCGAATAGACGCCCAGCAGGAGAATTACTAGGAAACACAGGAGTTCTACCCAGATCCATCTCTCGCTTCAACTGAGCTGCTAGGCAAGCACTACCATATGCTTGCATACATATAGTACATATTGCCTCTATCTTATTCTTGCATCATTGAGTCACGATTGCATTAAATTGAATCCCAAGTACTGCATAGCCTTTACTTTTAAACCCCACCGAAGCTTGTTCCTTTATCCCATGAGCCATTACTCCAGGAGTTGTTTGAGCCATGCGAGTCGTAGAAAAGCATGTGTTGGGTACGTGAGTGTCTGATGGATAATGAGGTACCTAAACAACTTCACCTGAGTAGTAATGGGATAACTAATAAAAGAGGCACCGGTGAGCAATATCTGCTATTTGGTTTTTCATGCTCACTTGTGTCCCGTAGGACCCCGAGTACTTGATTCCTGTTCCCTGACTATTCGCACTATCCACATCCGGGAGGCCTTATGGACCCCCCTGAGCCAGAGCTTGATTCATTTCTATTTCTTGGGGCCACAAAGTAGTTTGGGGCTTTATTACTATCCTGTACTTATGCCATGGTTTACTGTTTTATTTAAGATTGTGCGTGGAGCACCTGTACTTTTTAGGATTGCGGAGTGTTTTCGCGGTATCGACAAGCCCAGTCACACTTTCGGGTTCCCAGTCGTTTACAGCCATTGGCGCAAACCTTGGGTCCGTCTCGGAGCCGGCCAACTTTGTTGCGGGTAGCTTAATGGGGTGGCCCCTTGAAATATTACTGAATCCTGTGATCGCTTTGTCGTGAATGCCTCGTTGGGTATTGAGTTGGTTTTTCCGAGGTTGATCGAGTGTGTGTTGCTATTTGTGCACCCCTGCAGGGTAAATCTTTCTGAAAGCCGTGTCCGCGGTTATGGACGACTTGCAGCACAGTTTCTCGATCATAGACAAGTCTAACTAAAGTACCGCTTTTAAATTGACTAAGTACCTGACTAGTAAATAGTGCAATACTCATGGAATGGTTAATAAAACTGCCAACGAATGGGGGTTGTTCGTCCGCTTCCTCGTTGGTAAGCGAGGAGGAGGATGGATCTATTAATTATACTGTTATAACCGTTGTTCTTAAAATCACGGACATCCGTCTATCATTGGTTAGGCGGATGGTTAGCGAGTATCTATAGACTTGTTATATATTATCTCTTGCTGCAATTGCATCACACCAGGTTGTGTCTCCTTTAGAGGCATATAGACTTGCTGAGTACCCCTAGGGTCTCACACGATAAATTGTTTGAATAAGATGAACAGGTGTACTCGCAAGATGGATACTGGATGGAGGAGACGGATGATGTTGGCAACGATCACTCCGTTTAGAGATTCCGGGAACGGGGATCCGTGAGATCTGTGGGCGGGATGTGTTTATTTATGTGGCATCTTATGCCGATTTGCTTCTTATCCGTACTCGGATCTTGTTTTCCGCTTCCGCCTGATACTCTGATGTTTGATGTATGAGGAGCTATCCGAAACTATTATATCTCTCTAGGATATTTGGATCTTGCCGTATGGCGTTGCAATATTTCTATTTCTTTTAGATGGAATGGCTCTGAGGACTGTTGTATGTGGCTTGCATACATACTCATTGGTGTATGTAGTTGATCCCCTCGCCTGCCGATTACGCCGCTCGTTCTTGTCCCGATGATCTGAAAGTGGTTAGGACGGCCGAAAGGTCTACCGTGAGTGGCCTCGGGCCCCACCGTACTATTTTAATGCACCGAGGTAGTTACAGGTGCTCCTTTTAATAGAGCACCGGAGCAAAGCATTAACACTCCGTGAACACATGTGATCCTCACATCAAAGCCTTTCCCTTTTGGTTATCCCGATTTCTGTCACTTCGGGGCCATAGGTTCCGGACAACAACGTGTGTATAGAACTTGTAGATAAGACCAGAAACAATACTATCATAATGAATCAATAACATGTTCAGATCTGAAATGATGGCACTCGGGCCCTAGTGACAAGCATTAAGCACAACAAGTCGCAACAAAGTCATAAAGCACTAATAAAAGATACTAGGCACCATGCCCTAATAATCTGATGGCATTACATGAACGATCTCATCCAATCCCTACCATCCCCATAGCCTACAGCGGGGGATTACTCACTCATAGATGGAGGAAACATGGATGGTCGATGGATATGATGGTGAAGATCGATGGAGATGGCTCCGGGGGCACTTCCACATCCCGGCAGGGTGCCGAAACAGAGACTTTCTGTCCCCTGAATCTCCCCTTCAGTGGCGGCGGTGCAGCGGAACTTTTCGTGGAAAAACGTCGAACCCCCCGGAGTTTTTAGGTCTGAAGGCTTCTTATAGGCGAAGAGGGAGACCGAGGAGGTGCCTAGGGCCACCACACCATGCCCTGGCGCGGCCAGGCCCAGCCCGAGCCTAGGGGTGGTGTGGCCAGCCCTTGGCCCTTCTCCGTCTCGTATTCTGGCTCCATGAGTCTTCTGGAAAAATAGGCACTTTGGCTTTTGTCCCGTCCAATTCCGAGAATATTCATTTTCTGACTTTCCTGGAACCAAAAACAGCAAAAAACAGGCAGGTGGCACTGTGGCTCTTCTTAATAGGTTAGTCCAAGAAATCATATGAAAAGTACTCCAAAGTGTGGACAAAACACAAGAAAGTGGATAAAACCAAGCATGGAGCATCAAAAATTACAGATACATTTGCAATGTATCAATCCTCTTCCAAGATTCCCATCTACTGTAGCATCACAGCGATTCCCTCCTCATCAGCATTTAGCGAGTTCGCCTGAGTCCCCTCCATGGAGCACGACCCCGAGATCTCCCCTCTGTTGCAGCAGAGACGACAGGGAAGATCGGGAAAAAGTGATAACTCAACACCGACGACAACGTCGCCGCGAGAGACAGAAAACCCTAACTAGAGGGAAGTACTTATAACCCCTTGTGCTTATAACAGCGCACCTCGACACCCATTCGGCCCACGGCCCACACACGCTTGCAGCCCACCTAAGCCGATTCAACCCTTTCATTTCCCGCCTTCTTCTCCAGCTTCCTTTTCCCTGGAACAACAACACGCATCTTCAGAGTAGCACCTGTGACATTCAGGCTTTGTCGTCATCCATCTCTGACCACACACTGCTACACCTGTCGATGAACGCGAGTCACCGGCCAAAGAAAAGATTCAGGTTCAAACTCTTCTGGTTGAAATTGGAGGGATTCAATGAGGCTGCTGAGGGATGGAGATGCGACCCAAGTATAGTGGACCCTTTTCTTCGGCTGGATGCTTGCTTTAGGAATTTGGCTGCACACTTGCAAGCTTGGGGGGATCGCAAAATTGGGAACATGAAGCTCCAAATTGCGATGGCCAATGTGGTGATCCACATATTCGAGGCGGTGCAAGATAGCAGAGAGCTGACACCGGAGGAGTGGTGGTTGAGAAGAGCTCTGAAACACTTGGTGTTAGGGCTCTCATCCCTAGAGAGGACAATGGCACAACAGTAAGCCAGAGTACGGTGGCTAAAAGATGGAGACGCCAATCCAAATTATTTCATGCCATGGCCAATGGACAGCGAGCAAAAAACTTCATATCTGCTTTGCGACACGGCGATGAGATCGTAACAGAGCAGGCCAGAAAGGAGGAGATATTCTATGAGGCCTATGATAAACTACTAGGCAGAATCGTAAATCGGGAACACACGATAGATCTAGAAGAGTTAGGACTTCAGAACAGAGAGGAGCTAGAGGATTTGGGCAACATGATTACAGAGGAGGTCTGGGGCGTCATTAAGGAACTGCCACCTGATCGTGCGCCCGGCCCTGGCGGATTTGTGGGAGCATTCTATCAGCGAGCATGGACGGTTATCAAACCAGAGATCATGGCGGAAATTATGAAACTTGGCGTGGGGGATGGGCGCACTTTCGAGAGGTTGAATCGCGCGCTGATCTGCCTGATTGCGAAACGACCTGATGCAGAGACGGTGGCAACTTCAGGCCGATAAGCCTCGTACATAGCTTCGGTAAACTCTTTTCCAAGCTTCTCGCAAACAGGCTACGGTCTAAGGGCATGAATTCTTCCCAAGACGCTACACCTGGCTTTGTCTCAACCAATTGATCCTGGAAATCCCAACCTTAGTCTAAAATACCGTCATCATGCTCGTCCTCGACGATCATATTGTGCATGATCACGCACGCAGTCATCACATCTCACATCCTCTCCGTGCTCCAGGTTCTAGCAAGGTATCGAACAATAGCCCATCTTGACTGATGCACACCAATGCTCCCTCCACATCCTTCCTAGCGGTCTCTTGCTCTTTAGCAAACCTCTTGCATTTCTCATCTCCGGGGTTGCGAATTTTCTTAACAAAGGTGGCTCAGGATGGATAGATACCGTCAGCTAAGTAGTACCACATATCATATGCATTTCCATTGATCTCGTAGAAAACTTGTAGGGCATTGCCTTCTGCTAGCCTAGCAAACATCGGAGACCTCTGCAACACATTGATGTCATTGCTTGATCCAACCATGCCAAAGGAGTGCCAAATCCAGAGATCCTGTAATGCAATAGCCTCTAGTATGATGGTGCAACCCTCCGCATGTCCTTTGAACTGCCCTTGCCAACCAAAAGGACAGTTCTTCCACTGCCAATGCATGTAGTCAATGCTGCCAAGCATCCCAAGAAACCCCCTATGCTCGTTGATGGACAGAAGGCGGGCAGTGTCTTCGGTGTTTGGCTCTCTTAGGTATACTTTGCCAAACACTACTACAACTGCGCTACAGAATCTATACATGGTCTCATGGCATGTAGACTCGCTCATGCCCATGTAGTCGTTGAGGAGATCACCGGGCACTCCATATGCAAGCTGCCATGGCAGCTGAACATTTCTGGTAGGAGGAGAAACTAAGCTTACCGGTGCAATCGTACTTGGCCTCAAAGTAGTCGTCGTACTTCCTCACCCCATTGAGTATGTCCAAGAATAGGTTCCTGGACATCCGATAGCGGCGACGGAATGCCTTCTCTTTGAAGACCAGATTAGTTGGGTGGAAGTAGTCCTTGTAAAGGCGTATGTGCTCCTCTTCCCGGTCGCGTTCATGGTTGGTTTCACGTCGCTTCGACGAGCTATCTCTACACGGCGGGAGGAGGTAGTTGTCGTACACCATCTGTGCAGCTGCCAGAAGAATTTCGGTCTCACCGTCAGACTCCTCGTCGGACGCCGACTCGACGTAATTCTTGTAGAAGAACTATATTGCCCTTCGCCTGCTACCCATATGTCAAGTACAATGCCGTCATGGCTTTACCAACTCCCGCAGCAAACCAGATTACTAAGAAAAGACCAGCGAACGCACCTCGGCAAACGACCGAACAGGTCGTGCGCGTCCAATCGATAGGCAGTGGCCGAGGCGGCGGGTTGGCCTGTGGAGCGTCCAGTCAAGTCCGACAACGCGTGCGGCTTGCGGGCGTCCTGCTCGATATCGCGCTGGGGGTGGGGGGATATGGGGCGGTAGCTGGTTGCGTCTACTCTGGCCGCGGGATATGGAAGGCGGGGGTTTGGGGGGGAGGGGGAGGGAGTGTCTTTGTGCCACTGGCTACAGGGCCCGAGTGAACAAGTGGTCGGACACGTGAGGCAGCACGCTGTCCGGTCGACCCAGCGGTCACGTAAATTGGATGCACAGATGGGTTGAGCCGGGCGCGTCGGGACGGATGGGTCATGCCGCGCACGACGCGCGCGTCCGCGCAGACGGGTTCGGACGCGCCGGAACAGGTTGGGTCGATCCAGTGGAGATGCCCTAAGATAGAAACCCTTGTCGGTACAAACCAGTCTGCATTCATAAAGGGGAAAAATCTTCATGACAATTTCGTGCTGGTGAGACAAATGGCAAGGAAAATGAACTACAGAAGAGAGCCAGATGTGTTACTGAAACTTGATATATCCCGAGCATTTGACTCCCTATCCTGGTCCTTCCTCTTCGAAGTTTTGCGCAGAGTGGGTTTTCCGGAGATTTGGCTAAAGTGGATTGCAATTGCCCCGAGGACGGCAATCACTAGGGTGCTAGTCCATGGGGTGCCAGGGAAAAGGATCTCCCATGCGCGAGGGCTACGACAGGGCGACCCCCTGTCGCCACAATTGTTCGTGATCGCCATGGAAATTGTGACGAGTGTAATCTGTCGAGCCGCGGATATGGGTTTGCTTTCGCCAATTGGGAATTGCACAAACATGCAACGATTATCGATTTAGGCTGATGATGTGGTGGTTTCCTGAAGCCCACTGTCCAGGACCTGATCGCAGTCAGAGAACTTCTTTCTCTGTTCGGAGAGGCGTCGGGGCTTCAGGTGAACTTTCAGAAAACCTCGGCAACCCTTATCCGAGGGGGAGACGCGGAGAAGGAGTTGGTCTCCACCATAATCACCAAATTTCCGATTCGATACCTTGGGCTGCAGCTATCTCTGAGACCTCTCTCTAGGGCGCAATGGCAGCCGATGCTCGATGCTGCGGTTAAAATTGTGCCGGCGTGGCAGCGGGGGATGATCGCGCGGCCGGCGAGGCTTACCCTGGTCAAAGCAGTTCTGACAGCGAGACCTGTGCATCACCTCCTAGTCACGGAAGCACCTATATGGCTGTTGGAAGAAATTGAGAAGAGCCTAAGGGTTTTTTCTGGGGGCAGCGAAGGAGAGAGCAAATGGAGGACAATGCCTGGTTGCTTGGAGCCAGATCGCAAAGCCAACGGAATTTGGAGGATTGGGAATCAAGGACCTAAGATTGCATGGGTTGGCGCTGAGAGTGCGCTGGGAGTGGCTCAAACGCACGGACGAAAACCGACCCTGGCGGGGCTGCCTATGGTGAAAGATGCAGAGGCGAAGGAGACGTTCGACAGTCTCGTCAGCATCAAAGTAGGAAACGGCAAAAGCAACATTTTTTTGGCTTGATCGTTGGATCAATGGGAGAAGAGCCGAGGATTTCGCACTGGGATTGTCGCTAACCGTCAGCACAAGGACACGCAACAGAAGAACTGTCGAACAGGCCTTGGATCAAAATCGATGGCTGTTACAACTGCTACAAAGCCAAATGGAGACGAAGCGTGCCCGTATCCTCATGATCTCTTGGCGTATTTGGTTTGTCCACAACGAAATAACTCATTCTAAACCAATGTCCTCAATTGAGGGATCGCGTCGCTTTCTAATGAGCTACCTTGATTCTCTAACCCTTTTGAAGCAACACGCAGACCCGATCAAAGGGAAGGAGGTGGTGCTGCAAGATCAAGGCATGGAGAGACCTGGGATGAGTAGCCACGGGCGTCTGAAGAGTAAGAAGAATTGGGCACCCCCTGCGCAAGGACAGGCCAAACTGAATGTGGACGGTTCCTTCACTCACGATGGGGCAGCTGGCACAGGCATGATTCTGCGGGACAGTGAGGGTGGCGTCATCTTCTCGGCCGACAACTTCTCAACTGCGCTGATGCAGTAGAAGCGGAACTGGCAGCTCTAGAGGAAGGCCTCAACCTCTCTCTACACTTGACGACATTGCCACTCATTGTAGAAACTGATTGCGCGGAGGCGTGTGTGTTGATTGAGAAGACACCCAATACATCCATGTACTCTACACGAGTTAGGGGGATTAGGGAGTTGCTTGGAGAGAGAGTTATCACCATTGCTAGAATCAGTAGGGATGTAAACTGTGTGAGCCACGAACTAGCAAAGTATGGTAGAGGAAAGCCTAGAACGGCTGTATGGTTGGACAACTTCCCTCAGGAAGTAAGCCGATACATTGCTGCAGATTGTAACCCTATCATTATCTAAATAAAACTCTCTTTTCTGTCAAAAAAAATCGATGGCTGAACGATCTGCCAGGCAACATAGCGTCTAGAGGAGTGAGAGAATGTCTGGCCCTATGGTTGGCGAGTTGCTAGGGACATAAATGTGACAGACAGTTTCAGTTGGCCTTGGTCCGAGTCTGGAATCTACTCGGCGAAGTCCACATATAAGATGTTGATGCAGGGAAGCACCATGTTCCAGCTACAGCTACAGGAAGCCATTTGGAGAGGAGTGGCTACGCCCAAAAGTAAGTTGTTTATGTGGCTTGTGGTTCAGCATCGTATTTGGACTGCTGACAGGCGCACGGCACATGGTCTGCAGCAGCAAACATCTAGTACATGCTATGTATGCTTACAGGAGGAGGACACGGCTGAACAAAATTTATTCCAATGTGTGACTGCCAGAGAGGTCTGGCACTACTGCAAACAGAGGCTTGCTTTTGATTTCAGAGTGCCCACTGCCGAGGAAACATTGGAAGAGTGGTGGTCAAGCGAGCGAAGGGAGAATGAGAGAGAAAGAAAAGAAGTGGTTCGATGGTTTTGTAAGCACAACAGGCTATGCTCTTTGGAAAAACCGAAATGCCTGGTGCTTCCAGAATGTGCTGCGCCAAAATTCAGCGTTAGCAATCTCAGGAATCATTTTGGAGGAGGGCCAAAATTCAGGCATCATCTAAGAGTAGGAGTAGTAGGAGTAGCAAATGACGTCAGAGTATAGTCTTTTCTTTTCTTGGAGTTCCTGACAATTGTGGTTTACAGAATATGCCACACTGTATATAAACATTCTGCCTTCTATAATACTCTCTCCGTTTCAAAATATAAGATGTTTTAGCTTTGTGAATGGAGTGTATCTAGACACATTTTAGTGTGTAGATTCATCTAGGTTTGAAGTGAACCTACACACTAAAAAGTGTCTAGAAAAACATCTTATATTTTAGAGGGAATATTAAGGTACGCAATTCTGTCGGAAAAAAAGAGAAAGCAAAAACCCTGAGCCTACAGCGATTTTCTTCTGGCCTAGGAAACAAATACGAAGGTTCTTAACCTTTGCTTGTTAGCAGCTTGGGTTCATTGATACAACGAATAAGGTACTCCCTCCGATCCATATTAGTTGACTCAAATTTATCTAGATTTGCTTGTATCTAGCACTAAAATATGTCTAGATACATCCGAATCTAGACAAATACAAGTCAACTAATATGGGTCGGAGGGAGTAATAAAATCTGGAAGCAGGTTTTGGATTAGAAATATGATACTCGTAGCCCTAATAACTGTTACTGCCCACCCTCTAACTAGACCTTTTCTGAAAGGGGTTATGGGCCTGTCAAGCTGCAAAGTTGGGTTATAAGTGGCAGTTCGGAACTGGAAGGAAGGAGCAATTGTAGTGTTGATACTTGGACTGGCCCTTGTAACTTAGGATGTACTCATTCCGTCTCAAAAAGGAGTCTCAAGTTTGATTGTCTCAAGTTTGATTGAATTTGGATGTATCTATATACTAAATTGTGTCTAGATACATCCAAGTTTAGACAAATTTGAGACATTCTTTTTGGGACGGAGGGAGTATTTGGCTTGAGATCAACAAGGGATGGGGTGGAGCCGAGCCAGTTTATGGGTTGGTCAAAAGTATGACCTATGGATGGGGTGAACTCATTTTGATGTGGATAGGGCGTTGTGATGGTGGCGAGATCACCAGTTCTACATGTAATTTGCAGGAGTAGAAAAGGATAAATCACTCCGTCAAAACCAAATTGTAACAAAAAGAAAAAACAGTACTCCCTCCGACCCATATTACTTGACTTGAATTTATCTAAATTTAGAGGTATCTAGTACTAAAACATGTCTAGATATATCCGAATCTAGACAAATTCGAGTCAACTAATATGGACCGGAGGAGTACTAATACAATTTAGCATCCACATCACTAAAAGGGTGTAACGATTAGCAATATAGCAAGTACTACAATAACAGAATCCAGAACAGCTAGCAACTACAGTATGGATATGACCCAGAATCCAGAACAGTACCGTCAAAAACTAACACTATCCTGAAAGTTCCATCCAAAAGCTACCAGCTCCACATCTACTTCCTTACTTCAGGGGCCGTGATCCACTCATCGGGGTTTACATCAAAGATCCTAGGTAGCATCTGCTAAATATCAGATGATCATTACAAAGAAGTTATGGATAAAGACCACCTCCAATTCTTCATCGCTTTGCTTCGCCCGCAGCTGCTGCCTGCACCTCCTCTCCTTTGCTTCCTTCTGCCTTAGCATCTTCATCATCTGCGTTTTAAGAAACATGAAGTTAGTTCAGCACATTGCTGTCACTGTATCCACTTTCGTTTGACATCAGAGTCAAATACCCAAGAGTTGTCTTAATTTTTTCACAGGTTAAGAATGGTATCCCAGACTTGTGGCTGTTATGGACGCTATTAAGATGGATGCAGCAGGGTGACCGACAAGACATGGCGAAAAGTCTTAATGCTTGAGATGGTCACGTATTTCACAAGGACTTTCAGCATAAAGGAGGATCCGTAGGAAGATATAGGATTAAGAAAGAGTCCAATTGTTTTCTCTCCCTGGATATTCTCCCGGTCTAAACATATGTCCACCCAATCCCTTGCAGCCATGGCCGCTTGGTTATCTTTAGTAGGGTAGATAGATATCCTGTTGTGAACAAGTTCACAACACAGACAAATCACAAAACATACATAGATTGACTCAGACTTCAAACAGCACTAGAACCTTGCCAAATTATTTGTTTTTAGTGGCTTTCCCCAATTAACAATCACATACACACAACACTGTAACCTAATAATCATGTCATAAGCAAATACAACCAAATTAGCATCGACAAGAAAACATGGGATTTACCAACTTAACATAGGAGACAAAGATCTACCGAATAGACCTGGTGTGTTAGGGTTTATAACTCGCAGTTTTGGAGGGAAGATCACAGAAATCGATGGGAAGAGGGACTGCCCCTGACTCCATCCTTTGCTACCAATGGCTTGTTATTCCTCGTCTGACCTCAGATCAGCCGCCATCTTCCCTAACCGAGCCGACCAGGGATAGAGCTGCCCCTCGGCTGTTCTTGTTGCAGCATTTCGTCAAACTGGGCCAGGTCTATCCCTACAATCCCCTAAAAGAAACTGCTGGATGGACTAATTGAGCCAACCAGGGATAGAGCTGCCCCCCTGGGATTGTTCTTGTTGCATCATTCTTCGAACTGGGTCAGGTCTATCCCTACAATCCCTTTTCATATGGTTAAATCTATTAATCTGTTTCTGGAATCTGATCGTTTGAAATGGGATCTGAATAGTAAAGGTAAGTTGTCTGCAATTCCTATATAACCTACTCCCTCCATTTTTATATACAAGACCACTACACATTTCGAGGTAAAACTTTGACGAATTACTTGGCCAACAAAATATGAGTTATATGTCACCAAAGTTATATTGTTGGAAACATCTTTCAAATATGAATCCAATGGTATGCTTTTGGGGACATATAACTCATACTTTGTTGATTAAATCATTAGTAAAAGTGTTTCCTCGAAATGTGTGGTGGCCTTGTATTTAAAAACAGAGGCGGTAGTTAACTTTGGGTGTATTATGCGCCTATGAACCGGTTGTGTTGTTGTTTTTGTTGATGAGCGACGTGGATGGATCCAAGTGAAGACAGCTGGGACGTGGAGGGCCAGGGATGTACATGAGGAGCTGCAGCTGGAGCTTGATTGCTTCCTTAACCCCCTGGATACCAAGGTGCTGAAGTTCTTGTTGCATCAAGATCATGGCACTGGAGACTGGACTGATACTGGGCACATGAGCTCCTCAAAAAAAACGAGAGGCCATTTTTGCATATTGCCTCACTTACTAAGAATTTTCATTGAAAATAATTAAATACAGACAAGGGACAGTAATACGATCTATAATACAACAGAGAAGGTATGCATTGCCTGAGTGAAATACTTCAAGATGATCTGACAACTCTACTCTTAATGTGATGACACTCCTTGTGTGCTTGCGCACATGAAATACACTGATCTGTAAAGCCAAAAAGGAGTAATGTTTTTAGACGATGATCTAAAATTGATGATAAACTGTAAAAGACCAAATTTACTCCATATGAGATCAAACAAAGGGTTAGTTTCAAACGAAAATGCAAGTGGTTTGGGCATTTTCTGGATGTGTATAGAAACAGACCTCAACCTCGACTTTCAGCTGAAATAAATAGGTAGAACCAAGTGACCAAGTAAAACAACATGCCACAGATGTATACATATAAGGACTACAAATTTTTACCTGAACAATACTTGAAACAGGCTTATTTTGGCATGAAAGGATAACATCCCCTGCCCTAATGCCAAGCTTCTCAGCATCACATTTCGCTGAAATCTGGTAACAATTTGCAAAAGTTACATCTTGGTTACAGCATAACATATGCATAGATAAAGGGCTTAATCAGTTAGGTGTACCTCTCCTACAATGAGACCAGAGGAAATACTGAATTTGCGTGACAATAACTCAATGCGGGGAATATCTATAAATGCCAATGTTCTTAGCTTCAAGCCAAGCTGGGGTCGAGCAAGTTGCCTACACACAATAATCACTGAATTATTAAGTTCACTAGAAAATTTTGATTATGACATATAAATATACTATTTATCCCGAGTGCAAAATAGAGCAGAAATAAGTGCAACAACAACAACAACCAAGCCTTTTGTCCCAAGCAAGTTGGGTTAGGCTAACAAATAAGTGCGATGACAACATTTATTTTCTCTACATTTCAATTTCAAACCCAATATACATGATTTTCAGCTAAACATACTCACATTATGACTAATTACTTAGTTACACTACAATATCTTCTACTACCACTGTTCGGGATTATTAGTCCTAAGGGCCAAGTTGTTAATACCAAGACACTCAATAACTCTCTCTTATTATTCTTTGCATGCACCAATAGTCTTACATGCATAAGAGAAGTGAGAGGAAAAAGAGAATATGCATTGGACGAGAGAGACTAATAAATGAGATAACCCTTATAATCTCAAACAATATAAAAAAGCTCTCGGGACCTATAATCCCAAACAGAGGTAGTATTACGATACTTAATGCACACATATATAATAGAGCATTACAAAAGATTGCAGAAACATCAAGTTCCAATCACTTCACTACTAAATCAATATTTGTAAAATAATGCTTACCTAAAATGTTGCCACATGGAAGAACACTTAAGAATAAGAGAGCTTGGAATGAAAGCAACAAGAGGCAATTTGTAGAATAACATCCCGACAATTTTTCCACTAACATCCAGCACTCCACCTCCAGTTCCACACTGCATACAGAATGACACTTAAGATTTGATAGTTAGAATTCAAATAAAATTAGGCCGAAAACATGACTAACCTGAGGAATTGGACCATTGATGAAGTGGTAGTGATTATGCTGGTGTTCACAAGGATCTACCAGTTGCACTTTGTCTTGCTTATAGACCACATTCATATTTGTATCTCTAGTCAATAGAAACACCTCCTGACCAAACTCCACATTAGCTTCCAATGACAAAGTCTGCAACTGAATAGTCCCAGTAATCTCAAAGAGGGCTATTTCATAGTGCTTGCTGAAGAACAACAAATGACAGTCTGAAGTTGAGTCATCCAACATGTGAACATTAACCTGAAAATAAAGTAACTAAAAGAACTGAATATCCAAGAGTCGTATTCAGAATTTACAAGTTAGGAACTCCAAAAGTGGTGTTCAAAAGACTACAAGAGTCAAATGGACCAGGTCAAACATTTCGCTGGGTCGAGTTTGTATGACATGGGGTTGGTCCTTTCTTGGACATGTACATAGAACCTTCTTTTCTATCAATGCATCGAAACACAAAGGATTTTGCCTTTTTGCGAAAAAGACTTTGGTTAGGTCAAAACAATATTATAAAATAATAGCATTTTCCCGTTAACAATTAGCACACAACACTAGAACCCAATCATCATGTCATCAGCAAATACAACTTCAGTGGCATATAGACATTAAAAGGTGTTGACGTTCCATCAGACCATATCCCATAGCCCACTGAAATAAGTCGATTCTTATAACTCCTTATGTATAGATAAAACTCAGGAATCTTAAAACTACTTATATTATGAATCCAAGAGGGAAAATAAACAAGGTCCTATTTGTTTATATGTAAATTGAACGATACTATGTCTTAATTGCAAGGTTTGTTTTAAGGCATTGCTACACGATCTGAAGAAAGTCATAACAGCGGGAGCAAAGAGGGTGACCGTGAGGACCGACTTGTAATCCTGACACGACTCTTAGGTGATAGCCCATCAATTTACAGGTTGTATCACGCTCAAGATCCCAAGATGATACAATATTTGGCTGCCACAAGAGCCATGGAGAACTATTTCACCGGCATCACGGTCAAGAGCATCCCACGAGCAGAGAACCATGAGTTTGACGAACTGGCCCAAGCAGCTAAGTCCAAGAGCAATCCTCCAGAGGGGCCTTTTATGAAAGTCACATCTCCATCAACCAAGACGCTGCTCAAGATCATCATTGCCGAGGAGCCAGCTGATTGGATGATGGCCTATCATCAAGACTTACAAGACGGTGAAGAACCGCAAGACCCAGTACAAGTGAGGAGACACAAGGCACGAGCTCAAAACTACATCATCAACGGTGGCTCACTCTACAAGTAGGGGATATGCGCCCCGCTCCTGAAGTGCATCTTCCGCGAGGTACAATGGCTCCTGAAGAACATTCATGAGGGGTTACATGGAACACACCTAGCACCTAGGGTGTTAGGTGTCTAAAGAACTCAGACGAGGTTTCTACTGACCCATGGTGCTCCAAGACGTCCAGGCAATGGTAAGTGTTTGCAAGGCCTCTCAATGGATGGCGAACGAGATTTACAGGCCTATTCACGAGCTGCAACCCATATCATTGACCTAACCACTTCCGAGATGGGGCATCGACTTGGTAACACCGTCAAACAGAGAAAGGAGGGGCCAAGTACATTGTCGTTGCCATCAACTACTTCTCCAAATGGGTCGAGGCCGAGCCACTGAGCAAGATCACAGCCCCAGCAATACAGAAATATGCATGGAAGAACATTTGTCGATCCAGGGTCCCGAGAGAGATCACATCCAACAACAGCAAGCAATTTGACTGCAAGAACTTTAAGGAGGTCTGCCACAATCTTGGCATCAAGTTGTGTTTCTACTCTGGGGGAACCCAAAGTCAAACAGAGTAGCGAAACATGTAAATGGATCAGTGTTGAGGCCTCTGCACGAGTTTGCATTAGGTCAATAAGGGGCTATGGGCGGAAGAGTTACACAATATGATGTGGTCGATGCAAACTGTGAAAAGTGATCGGGTTCTCACCATTCAAGCCCTTATTCGGAGAGGAGGTCACTCCTGAGGAACTGAAATTCTAATCTCTCCGCGCAACTACTCAGCACAGCAATGCAGAACAGCAGACCACCATGCAGGGCACGGAGGCAATACGGATGACAGCAGCCAAGAACATCGACAGATACCAGACGACTCCCACGAGGAGCTACAACCGCAATGTGAGACCAAGGCCAATCAGAGTCAGCGATCTAGTGCTCAAGCTCAAGCTTAATCCAAATTAGGGCGGCAAAATGGCATCAGAATGGGAGGGTCCATGTGAGGTATCGCAGCAGACGAGCTCCAACCACCTTCAGGTATAAGGAAATTGACGGCAGAGAGATCAGCATACCTGGATTGTTGATCAGTTGCCACATCCACCCAGCCGATCATGTGAAGGACCCACAAGTACAGTAGGAAAGTATCAAATCATGTGTATCCCTATCATGATTATCAATCCGCGAAGCATATTCATGTTGGACTAAGGGTAGCATCGAGGCCGTGGAACAATAATGCATACCAGCGAGCGTAACCGTGTTACGCCTCTTTGAAATAATTGCAAGCAAGTACATGCGGGACAACTCTCAAATCTACAACCACGGCACATAATCATGCTGGACGAAAGGTACCTTCAGGGTTGCAGATCCAAACGTCCCAAGTGAGTGGTATCGTGCTACGTGCCTCAAGGCTCAGTTGCAAGCATCTACATGTTAGACTATGCCAAAAAGCTTAAACCCGCTAAAGCATATTCATGCTAAACGAAGAATACCATCAGAGTCCCAATACCCATGCATACTAGTGAGTGTTTCCACGCCGCACACCTTTGAGCATCAGCGACGGCCGTACTATAACAGCATGGTCACTGCTCCATGCGTGTAGTATCTCGAGAACGGAGCCATACCAACCGACCCATGCCAGAGATTACATGGAGCAACTGCACAACAGAACCATTAATTTCCCAGGGACAATACCATCATGGTTTTTAAAGCGTCCGAGCGAGCGCGAAGTGAGGCGACGCTTTATGGTGATTACTAAAGCGCCTAGGGCACAAGTGCATCAGTATATCATGGGCACAAATGCACAGCTAGCACTGCAGCACACTAGCACATCAGCAACATGGGCACCACAAAGCAGTACTAGTACATGCTCACAGGTTCACAGCAAACAGCAGCCAGTTACAGAACACTAGAACAGAGCAAAGCCAGCAGCAACTAAGGCGGAAGAGAAAAGAGAGAAGGAGGAGGGAGGGGAAGCAATAGCTTGTGCCCTGCTGGGGAATGGATGCGCCAGGCAGAGGAGAGGCCCAGAAGCTTGGCCGGAGAGGAGTAGGCCGGCGGAGGAGGGAGGAATTGGCCGGAGAAGGAGGGGATCTGGCGGAGGAGGAGGTGGCCACCAGAGAGGAGAGAGCTCCTCTCTCTCTCTCTGAATTGACTGGATTAGGTCACGGGTCAGTTCCCCTCTCTCTCCCCTCTCTATTCCCTCTCAATCGGCACCCAATTCCCCTTCAATCCCGCCCAATTTCTGCTTTCCCGCTCGCTAGCTCCCAGTTCCCGCTCGACCTCACCATGGCGTCCAAAGTCGACCGAAGCGCCGACTTAGCCGCCTAGGCGACGACCTGGACGCCTCAAAGCAGGAATCTGGACGCCTTCGTACAAAGTCTGAAGCGGGCACAACGCTTTGCCGTGCCAGGGCGCCTCGACGCTGCAGCGTCGCTAAGGCGACGCTTT
The DNA here is from genome assembly GCA_910589775.1 of Avena eriantha. Lineage (NCBI taxonomy): Eukaryota > Viridiplantae > Streptophyta > Magnoliopsida > Poales > Poaceae > Avena > Avena eriantha. The sequence continues at coordinate 10,737,414 of OU342740.1, forward strand.
AAAAACCATGAATACCATTAGCCCACTCAGCTCCACTATTTAAGGCATCTGGTTCCAGACCCATCAATGTTGTTATCCCAGCCCTTCATACCACACACGTTCAATCGACGAATTGGGAGCTCCGCAAGTTTTTATTTCAGTAGTTATAGAATCCGGTGGCCACGATGTGGAGTGGGAGAGGCCTCATTAAGGGCAATAAGTGCCACTGATGAACCGGTCACCGCAAAAGGAGCAGAAAATGAATGCCTCGTCTAAGAGCAAGGGCAAGAGAGCCAACTGCTGGCTATAAGCCATGTCCATGTCATCTAGAGTCAATCCAATAGCTAACATGTACAATAGCTAGAGACAAAAATATACTACTTTATTAATGTATGGCCCAATTTACACTCTCACATAGTGCCTAGGAGCACATACTGTAGCTGGCTCTTAACTAAGAGCCAACTCCTCTTCTCTCTTCCCTTCTCTCTTATCCAACTAAGCATAAATATACTATCTATACCTAATAATAAAGGAATGAGTGTTTCTTACCGTTCCTACACTTTTTTGGACGATTTTATCCCTGCAGTTCGGATAAATTACATGCCTTGCCACCGACAAAGTAAAACTGAACTGTTCGGCGTCTCCTTCGATCCATCACCGCCGCACCACTACTAGGAAACAGCTTATCAGTGGCGCACTAAAAAAATGCGCCATAGAAGTTTGGCACTTCAGTGCACGAAACCAATATGCGCCACAGAAGTCCATATATCTGTGGCGCATATTTTCGTGTGCGCCACTGAAGTGTCAAACTTCTGTGGCGCATATAGGCGTATGCGCCACAGAAGGTTGATGGGACCAAGCAGCAAAAAAAGCAGGAGAAACTTATGTGACGCATATGGCCATATGCGTCACAGAAAGTGATGTTTCTGTGGCGCATATACGTGTATGCGCCACAGAACAAGCATATAGGGTGGAAAAACAGATCCCACCCCCACCCCCACCCCCCGGATCGCCTTTTCAGTTTTGTAAAACATAAACAAAAATGATAGAAACTTCAAAAAAATAATTCCTTTAAGTTGTAGTTAGTTTTTAGGGTATAGATCTAGACAAAATTGAAAAACATGAATTTCCTTGTATTTTGCAAAAATAGGTCATGGCACGGTAAAACGGCTCTAACTTTTGCATACGCTGTCGGAAAAAAATCTTTAACCTATCAAAATGATCGTCTCGGAATTTTCTACTCGATTTCAACGGGTTATGGCTGACAGAAGATTTTTTCCTACAAAAAAATAAAAAAGGAGGAGAAACTTCTGTAGCGCATTTTCCCCATATGCACCACAGAAGTCTTGGGCGGGATTCGAAATTCGAATCCCGCCAGCGGCCTTCTCCCTCCTTTTTTCCTTTTTCTCCCCCTCCCCACTTCTTCTCCCCTCCACACTTCTCTACTTCTCCTCCCTCCTCCTTCTCCACTCTCCGGCGACCTCCTCCTCCTCCACCACCACCAACTCCGGCGACCACCACCTCCTCCTCCTCCTCCACCACCAACTCCGGCGACCTCCTCCTCCTCCTCCTTCTCCACCACCAACTCCGACGACCTCCTCCTCCTCCTCCACCAACTCCGGCGACCAACTCCGGCGACCTCCTCCTTCTCCACCAACTCCAGCGACCTCCTCCTCCTTCTCCTCTTCCACCACCAACTCCGGCGAGCTCCTCCTCCTCCTCCTCCACCACCAACTCCGGCAACCTCCTCCTAGCCCTAGCCGCCGCCCGCCACCACCACCACCAACTCCGGCCAGATCCGACGAGATCCGACGAGATCTAGATCTAGATCTAGATCCGACGAGATCTAGATCCGACGAGAAGTTTTTTTGAAATTTGAAAAAAACTTCTGTGGCGTATATTGGCCATATGCGCCACAGAAGTTTGAGATCTGGCCCGCCTTTTTTTTTGAATTTTGGAAAACAACTTCTGTGACGCATATTGGCCATATGCGCCACTAAAGTTTGAGACTTTTGTGGTGCATTTTGAAATGCGTCACTGAAATTAGTTATCAGTGGCGACTAACATATGCGCCACAGATGGTGAAAAAAGCTGTGCTACAGAAGAGCTGTTTCCTAATAGTGCACGGCTCACCATCTCGATCTGTTATGATCCCCATCTCGATTTGACCCAGGCTATACAAGGTCAGCAGCGACCGGGACATGAACGAGCTCGGGGCGACCGCGAGACCTTACCCCCAGCTTAATTTCGTACCTACGTACGCTTCAAACTGGTAAGCCTCGCCAATCCCGCATCCTCTCATCGTCTCTCTATTCTCTTTGGTACGGGCACAAATGTTACAACCCCCCGACTCCACTGAGCAGGTTCGTCGTCGTGGCCCACCGCCCTTCCTTCTCCCCTATAGACTTGGCCCAGGTCGATCCGTATCGACTTCCTCTGTCGTCCCTTGCGCAACTCCCGTCCTCCTGAGATTGACAAGGTTGGAGCTGAGGTTGACTAAGAGCTTGCCTAGAGACCCAGCCCTTGAAATTGTTCGTAGAAACAGATCAGATGAAAGAAGGAGATCTCGAAGGATGAAGGAATTAGAGAAGGGAGCACCATGGGCGACGACACATTCATCGGACTGACGGCGGAGTTACTGTCCAGTATAGAAGGACAGCATGGAACACAATTAGGGCATCGCGTGGCTAAGGTAGGTAGATGTGAATAGTGCGAGGTTGAGATGGTGAAACTGAGTTAACTGATTTTTTTAGAGTAAAGAGCATAGATGACAAGCGATGCTTCCCTGCAGCAACCCGTCCATGCACTAGGCATCAAACATCCGTCAAGGTTTGTTCATCCCGTGCTGCAATTGCCTGGTGGTTTACACTTGGCCCTATATTCATCAGCATAGTACAGGTATGACAGATGTGGTGGATACAAACTTAATCATCTACATACTCTATATGGACAACTTTGCAATTATTTTATCCTGTTTCTCACCCCAAGTTCTTCCCATTGTACCGTAAAAGAGTTTTTAACAGGGAGTTGGGAACACAGATCAAAATAAGATAAATATATCCTTATGCTTCATGTGAAAATGGGTTATTTTCTCTAAAGGATTAACATCCTATTTAGGACAATATATTCGTTGGTATTTGGAGCACCTAAAGTAAGCATATGGTCCTAGGAAAACTGAATGTATACTCCTCCTTAGTGGGTGTTGCAGCATGATCTGCCCACTTTTATAGAGCCATATTTTTGGCAGACTGCATAAAATTAAATAACTTGGATTGACAGCTCCCTGGAAAACGAGTTGCATTCAGGTGAAAAGAAGAATTTCACTAAGGCATAGTGATTAAACTGTGCATATGCACTTAACATGTTGATTTGTTCATATACTGTTAAGTGTAAAGATAATTGCACTCACCCGTGCCACATTCATAAATTCAGAGTTTCGGAGATTCAGACTTCAGAGCTCGTGTTCGACAGATAAGGAGATGCAGAAACCAGGTTCGTTGCCTCGCCGGCTGCCCCACATAGCTCCTGTTTCGAGTGGTATGTAATCAGATGGATACAAATTTTCTGACATTTTTGTACATAGGAAGCAATGGTACTAGCATAGGCATGTGAGTAATAGTTGATTTTTTTTCTCTTGCCAGGAGTTTTGCGTCGGTTCTTCCATTGCAAAAGTATTTTCTAGAACCATATATCACCATTGAACTTTATTGGTGGTAAAGGCTCGACACATGGAGTCAGTGAATTAAGTTCTTGACCCCTGAAATCTGCACAATATGGCTGTTCATAATCCTTTTTCTACTCATTCTCTCGATGCCATATAGACAGTACAGATGCGTTTTGTACTGGTCCAAGTCAGTACATGTTTCAACTCGTGAATAGTCTTGGAAAATTTCATTTGGAATGATTGCGAGCACATACGATATATATTGAAGGTATGGACATTAAAGGAAATGATGTAGTTTATGGACAAAATATTCTTAAGGGCAGTCACTGGGGTCTATGCATTATCTTACACTGACTAATTTGGTTGTAATATCTCTAAATGTAAATGTACATATTTATTTCCTTTTTATTATGCTGAATATAGAGCCACTGGATTTTTTGTGTGACAGATCAGCGAGAGAGGCATAATGGAAGCAGATGTCTACATAGTAAAGGAATCACGAAGCCGTTTGGAGAAATTATATGATAGACAACGGCTGAAACATGGAGAGCATATGATAGCCTCCTGTTCCAAATGGTATTGCTGATAGAGTCCCACAGTGGGAATACAACAATGCAATCCGCAATCCTCAAGGTAAGTAAACCTTCTGGTTAATAGTTTAATACAAGTGAAAGTTGTTTTGCTTCCATAATTCATGATGTTGTCCTACTTGCACACCAACCTTCTTCGTAAATGAGGATTTACATATCGGAGAAGAAAATTTCAATGTGGTTGTCTCGTTTATAGTAATCTTCTCTTATAATGATGTATACCCACTCATATAAACCATGAGGTTAATGTTACACCATTCTATTATTGTGTCCTCAATGCAAGATAAATTCGCACTATAATTGTGCCATGTGTCATCTAGCTCGATGTCCCGACATGGCAATGAGAAATTAGCTTTTTGCATCACGGCTTTTCCCCTCCCGGTGCAACGCACGGGCATTTTTTCTAGTTTTAATTCCTATAGCCTGCTGACTGGACCTTATTGTACTTGCTCTAACATGCTGCATTTATGCGTTAGACTGGCATCCAACGAGAGTATACATTCAAGACAAGAAAAGGTTGTGGTCGGTGTTCATACGGCTTACTCAGGGGCGGACCCAGAATAATTTTTTAGAGGGGGACAAATCTGTGCTAAGTGGGTGAAAATGTCTTAGCTAAGTGGGGGGGCAGATCAGTGTCTAGCTTGACATTTTACATAGTGACTGAAAATTGAGTGGGGGCAGCTGCCCCCATTGACTACATGCAGGATCCGCCCTAGGGCTTACTGTATTTCCGGCTGGAAGAAAGGGCCACCGTCCAAATAGCGGCATCATAAGACGGATGTGGGCATCCTTTGGACATGTACCCCACCGCCACACCAAAGAAGTGATACAAACAAGCTTTTTTGCTTATATGTGAATTGGACGATGATGTTATGTGTTAATTGCAAGGTTTGTTTTAAAATGTTACCTTTGCCTCAGTGGCGTAGTCCTTCTTTGTCCAATCATCTAAAGGTTTCTTGGTGCAGAAAATCAATGCTGAGGTGAGAATGATCGTGGAGTTCTTAAATGCATCTATCCCAACAACAATGCCTGTGCACTGGTTGATCATCTTCCCATCTGCTCAATTACAGATCATGCTTAGAAATCGCAACAACAAAACCAAGTTATGCTAAAGATTGAGAAGATTACCCAGGTAGGCCGAAAGGCTAAGAACCGATTTGGCATAATTTAAAACAGCCTCCGTCTCCTTGGGGGTGCGACGCGCAGTGGTACTGGACGGTGCAAGTGTCATCAGCCGCTTATGACGAGCTAAAAAAAGTGTCAACAACTGCTTGTGACGAGCTAGAAAATAATCCATATCCATGAGAACAGTACAAGAACTTGAACAAAAAGAGTGTCACTCAACAAAAATAATTAGGGTGCTTTTGGTTTTGGCAGCTCCATTCTTTTGAAGTGTTTGAAGAATACCATGGTTTTTCAAAATATTGTCGTTTAAAATAGTTTGAGGTGTTTGGCTACAATAAAAAATTACCGTTTTATATACTGTAATAATATTCCTGAAACTGTGGTATTTTCACAGTACTGAAAAAAAGCCTCCAGCCCCTTTTCTTCTAAAATAGAGAAACGCAAGAAAAAAAAAGCTCCTTCGCCTTGCTCACTAATCTGACTGTTGCTCCGCCTCCTGTCAGATCTATGATGTGCAGCAGCCAAGCCTACATTTGAAACTTTGCATTGACAGGAATCTTGATTGTACAATTGTTTGAACATTTGCTGCAACAGTGAGCTGACTAATTATCACTTCCGAATGCGACTAAAAACACTTTGCTAAGTTGCAAGAGCCAAACACCCGCCAGTTTTAGCAATACTGTAAAAATTTGTAGGAATTTGAAAATGTGGTAATGTACGCCCAGGCCCAGGACACATAAAACATTGGTATTTCACAACTGTGGTTTTAGAAAAACTTTGCATCCAAACAGAGCCTTACCACTTTTCTTCATGTATTTCTGCATATCATCGTGATATCTGTCCATGACGGCTTGGTCGTCAGAGAAGCCGTAGAGTACCGTGCCATCTTTCTCTGTACAGAAGGGCATCAGGGGAGCCTTGGGCCTGCGAATTGGAGAGCCGGAGGAGTCGGAGTCAGAGCACCTGCCAACCGTTTTACAAATATACGAATCCGGTGGATCGCTCCGACAGTCCCGTCCCACGAGATGCCTCATGTGGGGTGACCTCCTCCCGGCCAATTCGTTCACCATGCACGTATGCATGGCAATAATTCAAATCTTAGTACATGTACACAAATGATGTCAGCAACATTTAATACAAACAAATTAAAATTTAAAACATTTTGTACCTCAAACTGTTTATTCGATATACGATCCGTTTTCACCGTTAGGTAGCCACGATGAGATCTTTGAAACTGAATCCCATGTTGCTATGTTCTAACAACTTTTTTTATGATCAAAAGTTATCCACTCGTAAGGCATGAGTTATCCAGACAACAGTATGTAAATTACCACCCTATAAAACATGATGTGTGGAGAAACTATTTTACATGGATGCAGGAAACGCATCTGGCGGACGTTTTGAGAATTACATAATTTGGCGAGTGTTCCGACGACCTACACGAATGATGCCCGTGTGCATGCTCTGGTAAATAACACGAATCCCCTCTCCCCCCCCCCCCCCCCCCTCCTCTAAAAATTAACTACCAGTAACACGGGAGTTATTCGAGCTTTAGCATGTAAGTTACCTACCCAATACATGTAAGTTATTCACCATTATAAAAAAAAATCCCACATTTAGAATATAAAAGTTATTCTAGCGACTAGGCTTCATCGCTCGTCGGCGGCGTACGCGTGACTCAACCTCGAAAGGCTATCGCGTCAAACATCAATTCTATTTTCTTAAAAAATTAAATCTAAACTTATTTTGCATACAATATAATAAATGTGGTTTTATGCCCTACCACCCATCATCATAAGTCGTAGTGAATAAACGTAACGCGCAACCATTAGTCTACTGGCTCGGCTTCATCGTCCGACGCCGCTACCGCGATGTACGAATGATGAGGCCTCGAAGGGTTTTAGGATACCGAGATTTTGTCGTCGTCGATGTTAACACATCGACGAACAATGAAGGCTCAGTACTCTAACAGTTAGGCTACCGCGTCTCAGTTAAACTAGTTTATAACTCATATTTAATTAACTAAACTAAAATACACGGGACAACCGAAATGAGAAAATGCGAGAACATCTCCACCCAACCCGTTTATACGGTGGGTAACTTATATGTATCAGAATGGATAACCTAACAATTATATCATGGATAAGTCACGTGTTATAGATGGGTAACACGATTTTGTTTGTCCCAAATTTTACCCACCAATAATACGAGAGTTATCTAAGCTTTAATTTGTAAGTTACCTATCAAATAACATGTAAGCTATCCACCATTATAAAAATTTACTATAGCTAGAATATAAAAGTTATTCTTGCGGTTCGGTTTCATCGCCCGTCGTCGTGAGACTTAATCTTTAAAGGCTACCGCATCAAACATCAAGCATATATTTTTTAATAAATTAAATCTCAATTTCTTCTCCATACGATATAATAAATGTGATCTATACCCTATCACCCACCACGTTAAGTCGTAGTTAACAAACGTAACGCGTAACAAGTACTCTACGGCTCGGCTTCATCGTCGGTCACCGCTACCACGGCGTACATGTGATGAAGTCTCGAAAGGTGTTAGGGTACCGAGTCTTCATCGCTCGTCGATGCTAACGCACCATCGACAACGGTAAAGTCTCGGTATCATAACACCTAGGCTACCGTCTTCCAATTAAACTTGTTTAACATGTATGCGAGAACGTCTATGCCCAACATGTTTACATGGTGGATAACTTATATGTTACAGGATGGATAACTTACATATTATGGCGTGGATAACTCACATGTTAGGGATGGGTAACTTTTTGGTATGAAATTTTTTTATCGAAACATATCAACGTGGGATCTAGTTTTGAAGATCTCGTCGCGACTAGTCCAACGATGAAAACAGATCCTAAATCGGATAAACGGTTTGATCTATAAAAAATTTAAATTTTCGGTTTGATTCTAAGCTAGCTGTCAGGACGCGTTCACACCTCCCGCCAGGCTTGGTCATCCAGTAACCGATTTAGGAATAGATTTCTCCAAAAATATCTTTTTGCTACAGTTCGCAGACAAACCGACTCGCCGATACATCGTAGCAAAATATTTATACTGGTGTAGCAAAACTAAATAATGGTTATAGCAAACAAAATGTGCTATTGTAGCATACCTTACTTCGTCGGATACATCACTAGAGATCTTGTCGGAGACATCACTGGAGATCTTGCTGGAGATATCTTCGGAGATCAGAGACATCGTACCAATAAATATGTGCTATTGTAGCATTCTAAGAATGGTAATGTAGCAAACAACATATAGGTATGTAGCAAATTCCCGCACCGCAACAAATTCTCCAAAATGTGATCCTCGCCATCGGTAGCAACTCCGTTCACCTTCGGTGGCGGTGCTTGGCGTCAGGGACCATGGATTCGAGCGGAGGGCACCATGGGGTCGAGGTGGACATGGAGCGCTAGGGAGGCGTGCATGTCAAGGAGCACCACCTCACCCCATCTTCTTTGTGGACCAACAGTTCTGCTTGGAGGCGTGCAACGGCGTGGGATCCCATGGCAGCGCGGCGGCGACGAAGTCCACCATGACGGTGGTGAGGTACGGTGCGGGGCCCCACGATAGAGGAGCCAGACCAAACATGAAGGTTCACCGCTTTGTGGAGGAGGTACTCCTGCCGGCGACACTGGCTCACATGGTGGCGCTGGTGTGGATAGTTGGGAAAGGAGAGAGGAGACGCCGTGGTAGGGTGGTGGGGTCGGTGGCCGCAGAGACATGGGGTGGTGTGGATGCGGAGCATCAACGGAAAGAAGTCTGGAAGCGACAAGGAAGATGCATTGGAAAGATAAGGAAACCAAGGGGAGAAGGTGGGGCCCACGCGGCAACTGTGGGGTGCTCGCGTCCACACGACCACGCTCAATCGCGATCCGGACGATGGTCGTACAGGGGATCCGGATCATTTTCCTTTTTTAATACGTATATACCCATAAGCATATACACTAATACACCCGTAGGCATACACTACTTGTACTCATACCGGTAGGAAAACAGTAGAAATACGCATACAAGTGTTCTCTGTTTTTTAAATGATGTCTTCGCGGCATTTTTAGGTACACATGGCGAGTTAAATATCCCACTGTGTTGCGTAGTCTAGCTCCGTTTTTTTGTGCATATGGGGTGCCGGCTTTAATCTCTATCTCTATCTCTACTACTTATAAAGAAACCAACACAAATTTCTCTAAGCGTACCCCGTAACATACCCGGAATGACTAAAGCCGTACGATCAAGCCCACTAAAGACAATCAAACGAATGAAGTTAGCCTAATCAATCTTCCGTGTGCGTTTAGCAATTTAGAGCGTCGGACGACACTTATCCCGCAGAGAGAGAAATATGAACCCCGCTCTGTGTCCCACGCCCACGACCGGACAAAAAGCCCCCAGTAATTACTCCTCCTTCCATGTAGCCGCGGAATTACTGGACCATCGCCGCCGCCGCTGAAAAAAATCCCCCAGTAATTACTCCTCCTTCCATGTAGCTGTGGAATTACTGGACCATCACCTCCGCCGCTTGGTTTCCTCCTCAAACTCAGACTCCCCTCGGCCACCTACCTCCAACGCAGTCTCCTTCCAACGCGACCTGCATGTTGCAGACGAGAAGTCTTGAAGATGGTTGTGGTCGCCGCACCCCCACTCCTCGGGGCAACCGACGACCCATACCTCACACCGACTGGAATGCTTGTACGCACCACACCAGGAGTCCCTTCCTAAGCTGCAATGCTACACTCCGATCCTACGGCCTGTTGAAAATATAACCAATAATCCATATGATTTAATCAGAATAATAAATTGATAAAGCGTGATCATACAGACAGCACTAAAACTAATCATGCAGATTAACAAAGTAGATGAACAGATTACATCTAAATAAGATAAACCTATCACATCTACACCGAACGCTAGAATAAGGAACTCTAGCAGAATCTGAAATAAGAAGTTCAGTGTTACGTACGGTAGAGCAGCGGCAGTAGCGTCGTCGCTCATGTTGAGGTTGTCGAAGAGGTCGGTGACGTCCGGGAAGAAGTCATCGTCTGAGAACTCGTCGTTGGAAGACATTGTGGAAGCCAGTAGTCGCGCAGAAGCGCTCCCCAATAACCTGATCGCCCCTCACCTATACAGGTTCACAAGAAGGCGGGGTTCCGGAGGCCTACTGTCCCGATCTGCGGTGCACGCCGCAAACCGGGATGGGAAAGACGAAGGTGGCGGCGCAATAGACTAGAAGCAGACACGTGTGGTAAGCGATGCCGATTAGGTTTAGCGCAGTCGTTTATATAGAACAAGTTAGGGAGACCGTGGGACTCAGTCCATGTCCGAGTCGGTAACAGCCCACGTCCCATTAAGATTGGAAACGGCTGACTCATTAACGCGTCCGTTAATGACTCGTAATTAATCCATGATTAATTTTTCTGACTAGCAAAAATAAAACTCAGCTCGGCGAGATTCCCGCAACCCGCGACACGCGCACGTCGTGACGAGACGAGGCGGGCGGCGTCAGAGGAGGAGTGCGCGAGAGCTGCTCTTCTTCTCACACCTTAGTGAGTGGTGGAATAGTCTAGTATATAAGGAGGTGTAATTCTTACTCCTAGCAATGTGAGACTAAACTTTGACACCACTAGCACAGCCATATGCTGCCATGCACAAATGATCCAAAGAGAATTTCAGAATTTGTCTAATGGGCCAACATCCCAAAACTCACCAAATTCCGACAATCCCCCACAAAGTCTCATTGACACATTTCCTCACTTCCATTTTAGAATATTGTTTTACATACCGGTGTGTAGTAGAGACTGTTAAGTTGAACTTCCATGTTAAACTTCATGTTACACTAGCGAGCAACTTGAATAGTGGACTATGCCTTGAACTACAAGTTTTCTGCACACTTGTTTCACACAAAATCTAGACCACTACAGGGCTACCGCAGGGCTTCCCCGCGGTTTGGAGCTTATGCATCATACTCCAGGGCCTTTCATGAGTTTATTAGAGAGCACCCAACTCTCACGGACTGTGATGTTTGACAGTCAGACTCATATATGTATGTTCCTCAATAGATGTTCTGCAGGACAACATCTCTGCTTAGAAAAGCTACTTGGAACACATTAAGATAAATATTAACCTGCCATGCAGAATAAGAGAGTATTGCATCTTTATGGAGATGTAGATATAATATGGGCATACTCTCCTCTCGGCTGATCAATAGCTTGTCTCTCATCTCTAATTCACGGGATCTCCGATCACATAGAGTGGGTTACCACTGTGAACAACTCATTGTGTGGGTCTCAAACCCATCTCCCTCGATGCATTATCTATCACATTACATGATAGGCCCTTTGTGAAGGGATCTGCCAAGTTCTTAGATATTTGGATATAATCTAACGCAATAACTCCAGAGTTTCTCAGTTTCCTGACAGATTTCAATCTCCTCTTCACATGCCGTGATGACTTCATATAATCCTTAGAACTGTTTACTTTGACGATCACAGTTTGATTATCACAGTTCATCGGGATGGCGGGTATAGGTTTTTCAACCACATGTAAGTCCATCAAAAGCTCATGAAGCCACTCTGCTTCAACAGTGGTTTTGTCTAATACTGTGAGTTCTGCTTCCATAGTTGACCTCGTTAAGATGGTCTGCTTGCAAGACTTTTAGGAAACAGCGCCACCACCAAGTGTAAACAAATAACCACTTGTGGTCTTAATCTCATCAGCATCAGATATCCAGTTTGAATCACTATAACCCTCAAGTACTCGAGGATACCCGGTATAGTGAATACCATAACTCGCAGTGCCTTTCAAATAGCGCAAAACTCTCTCAAGAGCATGGCAATGATCATCTCTAGGATTTGACAGAAATCGACTCAGTTTGCTTACAACAAAGGAGATGTCAGGTCTCGTAGCGCTGGCTAAATACATGAGCGAGCCAATAATTTGAGAATATGTCAATTGATCTTTAGCATCCCTTCGATTCTTTCGAAGTAGCACACTCGGATCGTAAGGCGTTGGAGAAGACTTGCTGTCGCTATACCCAAAGTGACTCAATATCTTTTCCACATAGTGGGATTGAAGCAGTGTAATCCCACTATTGTCATCCTTTAGTAGCTTGATGTTTAAGATTACATCAGCCACTCCCAAGTCCTTCATCTCAAAGCAGCGGGATAGGAACTCTCTGACCTCCTCAATAACAGTGAGGTTGGTCCCGAATATCAATATGTCATCGACATAGAGACACATAATAACTCCCTCGCCCCCAACATGGCGATAGTACACACACTTATCAGCTTCGATTACAACAAAGCCTTCAGCGGTTAAAGTTCTTTCAAACTTCTCGTGCCATTGCTTAGGATCTTTCTTAAGACCATATAAAGACTTCACTAACTTACACACTTTTCCTTCTTGATCATCTACTACAAATCCATCAGGCTGCTCCATATAAATTTCCTCATCTAGCTCTCCATTTAGAAAAGTTGTCTTAACGTCCATTTGATAAATGAGAAGACCATGTGAGGCAGCCAAGGATAGTAGTACTCGAATAGTGGTCAATCTGGCAACAGGTGAGTAGGTATCGAAGAAGTCTTCACCTTCTTTCTGGGTATATCCCTTGGCCACAAGACGTGCCTTGTACTTTTCAATAGTACCATCAGGTCTAAGCTTTTTCTTGAACACTGACTTACATCCTACAGGTTTGCAACCATAAGAACGATCAGTGACTTCCCAAGTTCCATTAGCTAAGATGGAATCCATCTTACTACGTACAACTTGTTTCCAGTAGTCAGCATCTTGAGATGCATAGGCTTCTGAAATAGAAGTGGGAGTATCATCCACAAGGTACACAATGAAATCATCACCAAATGACTTTGCAGTCCTTTGTCTCTTACTCCTTATAGGAGCTTCATTGTCGTCCTCCACAAGATCATCATAGTGTTCTATCGGCATAGTGGGTTCAGGAATTATAACAAATTCCTGACTAGATGAACTAATCATGTCCTGAGTTGATGAGCTAGACATACCTTTTATGGGAAAGATGTCCTCAAAGAAAGTCTCATCATTCGACTCTATAATCGTACCAACATGCATGTCGGATACCTCAGATTTTACTATCAAATCTATAGCCAATGCTATGAAAAGCATATCCCAGAAAAACACAATCCACGGTTTTTGGTCCAAGCTTTTGCTTTTTTGGTATTGGAATATTGACTTTCGCCAAACATCCCCAAGTTTGTAAGTAAGAGAGTTTAAGCCTTTTCTTCTCCCATTCCTCAAATGGAGTCACGGTTTTATCCTTTACGGGAACACGGTTTAGGACATGACATGCAGTCATTAGCGCCTCCCCCCACCATTCCTTGGAAAGACCCGATGTATCTAACATGGCGTTAACCAAATCAGTTAGAGTGCGATTCTTTCTTTCGGCCACCCCATTTGACTGAGGTGAGTAGGGAGGCGTCCTCTCATGAATAATACCATATTCCGTGCAGAATATATCAAATTTATTTGAAAAGTACTCTCCACCACGATCTGACCTTAACCGCTTGATTTTAAGATCAAGTTGGTTTTCTGCTTCAGCTTTATAGTTTTTGAAGTAACTCAAAGCTTCATATTTAGACTTCAGAAGATAAACATAGCAGTATCTAGTGGAGTCATAAAGTATCTTTTTCCACCTCGTGTCAACACACCATTCATCTGACAAAGATCTGAATGTATAAGTTCTAGAGGTGCTAAGTTTCTCGGTTCCGCGGCCATATGAGACTTGCGGGGTTGCTTTGCTTGCACACAAACTTGGCACTTAGAACCTTTGAGAGTGGTAAATTTCGGAATTAAACTCATATTGGCTAGCCGCGTCATGCAACCAAAGTTAATATGACAAAGTCGTGAATGCCAAATATTGGACTCATTATCATTGCAAACATGATTAATAACTTTAGTACATGAGTCTGACAAAGATAAGCAGAACAGACCTCCACACTCATAACCCTTTCCAACAAATTGTATATACTTAGAAATTACAACTTTATTGGACGCAAACACCAACTTAAAACCATCTCGACACAGAAGCGGTCCGCTGACGAGATTATTGATGGAGGGAACGTGCTGCACATTCTTCAGCTGTACGGTCTTCCCCGAAGTAAACTTCAGATTTACCGTACCAACACCATAAACAGAAGCACGTGAGTTGTTTCCCATCAGCAGGAGGAAGTCCTTGCGACCTGATAAGAAGAGAACATGGATATATCAGAACATACATGTGTATTAGCACCCGTGTCAATCCACTAATCAGGAGAATGACATACTGAAAGGATAGTAGGTAAAATACCGTACCCAGCATCCTTCATCTCAGTATCGCTAATAACAACATTAGCGGTCTTGCCGTTGTTCCCATGTTGCTGCTTGTCAAAGCGATTAGGGCAGCTAGGAGCCCAATGATCAAGATCACCACAGACGTGGCAAGAGCTTTTCTTCTTATCATTCTTCCTCTTAAAGTTGGTTGAGTGAGTGGCTTTGTTCTTGCCATCAAACTTCCCTTTGCCACCAGGCTTGTTCTTATTCTTGAACTTGTGGGATTGGAAGTGTTTCTTCTGTACCAAATTGGCACTAGAAGCTCCCTCAAGTACTCAAGCATGTGCGTCCTTTGCTCTCGCCTTCTCTTCCACATGAAGAGACCCAATGAGATTTGTAACGGAAAACTCTTGTCTCTTATGTTTCAGAGAAGTAGCAAAGTTCCTCCACATGGGAGGAAGCTTGGCGATAATGCCTCTGGCCACAAACTTGTCCGGTAAGGTACACTTGAACTGCTCAAGTTCTTTGGCAAGTGATTGTATCTCATGAGCTTGCTCAACGACGGAGCGCTCATCAACCATCTTGTAGTCATAGAATTGCTCCATGACATACAACTCGGAGCCAGCGTCTGAGACCCCAAACTTGGCCTCGAGTGCATCCCACACGTCTTTGCCATTATCAAATGACATATATGGGTTAACAATGTTGTCCCCAAGAATACTAAATAGAGCCGCCATAAACATGGTATCGGCTTTCTTAAAGGCCGCTTCCTGCTTAGCAGAAAGATCTCCTACAGTTTTGCCAAGAGTGGCACTATAGCAGTTTAAGTTTTTAAACCATAGAATTGCTCTCGCGCGCATCAAACGAAGGAGGCCTAGTAGCCACGGCTACACCGATAGAATTTAATTGCCTATAATCAGGTTTTTGGATTGTTGAAAATATAAGCAATAATCCATATGATTTATTCCAAATAATAAACTGATAAAGCGTGATCATACAGACAGTACTAAAACTAATCATACAGATCAACAAAGTAGATGAACAGATTATATCTAAATAAGATAAACCTATCACATCTACACCGAACGCTAGAATAAAGAACTCTAGCAAAATTTGAAATAAGAAGTTCAGTGTTACATACGGTAGAGCAGCGGCAGCAGCGTCGTCGCTCATGTTGAGGTTGTCGAAGAGGTCGGTGACGTCCGAGAAGAAAGTCGCCGTCCGGGAACTCGTCGTCGGAAGACGTTGTGGAAGCCAGTAGTCGCGCAGAAGCGCTCCCCAAAAACCTGATCGCCCCTCACCTATACAGGTTCACAAGAAGGCGGGGTTCCGGAGGCCTACTGTCCCGATCTGCGGTGCACGCCGTAAGCCAGGATGGGGAAGACGAAGGCGACGACACAATAGACTAGAAGGAGACGCGCGTGGTAAGCGATGCCGATTAGGTTTAGCGCAGGCGTTTATATAGAGCAAGTCAGGGAGACCGTGGAACTTAGCCCATGTCCGAGTCGGTAACAGCCCATGTCCCATTAAGATTGGAAACGACTGACTCATTGACGCGTCCGTTAATGACTCCTAATTAATCCATGATTAATTTTCCTGACTAGCAAAAATAAATCTCGGCTTGGCAAGATTCCTGCAACCCGTGGCGCGCGCGCGTCGGGGCAAGGCGAGGCGGGCGGCATCGGAGGAGTGCACGGGAGCTACTCTTCTACTCACACCTTAGTGAGTGGTGGAACACCTTAATATATAAGGAGGTGTAACTCTCACTCAACTAGTAATGTGGGACTAAACTTTGGCACCACTAGCACAACCATATGTTGCCATGCATAAATGGGGCAAAAAGAATTCAGAATTTGTCTAATGGACCAACAGCCAAAACTCACCAAATTCCAACACGCCTTGCTTAGTATCCTGGTACGGCTAACGCCTCTTTCACTTGGGATTGGTTTTATTTATAAATTGACATTGATTTCTTCATACTTTGCTAAGTAACTCGATCGGTGATTTGTTTAAAGCAGTCAAATTGAGTCCCTAAGTATTTGTTTGTGACTTTTTAACCGGAACATTCATGCCCCATGTCAATGCTGATGCGGCAATATTGACCATGGCTGCAAAAGTGACAGTCCATGATATTGATGAACATCGCCTACCTTGGAGCGATGTGGAGCAGTCTTAGCTTTGATTTGGTGCGTGTGTGCTCAATCCCGCTAGAGAAGTGATAAATCCTGTTTGATTAGGTTATTCCCTGCTATAGTAATATAATATAATTTATTCCTTCCGATCCAAATTAATTTCCTTAGATTTGGCTATATTTAGATATTTGTAGTCATGTTTTAGTGCTAGATACATCTGAATCTAAGCAAATCCGAGACTATTAATTTAGATCGGAAGAAGTAGTTGATTAATCTTGTTCGTAATAAGACTAAATAATATATATATATATATATATATATATATATATATAATAACTGGGACACCATGATGCCCAGACACCAAACATGATATGTGTATTTTTGCTTTGAACTATATATACCTGAGGGTATACGTACCTAAGTTATACATATATAGGTATCACATACCTAAGATATGCATACGTAAGTATACCTACACATTAGATACCTAAGGTGTACGTACGTAGCATACGTGTATATATATGCAACTTAGGTATGTACACCTTAGGTATGTGATACCTTAGCTATATATAACTTAGATAGATATATCTTAGGCATGTAAATTTTAGGTATGTAAAATTTGGGTACTACATCCTTAGTATGTACGAAATATAGGTATGGTCCCCTAAACCCTAAACCCTAAACATATTAGATACCTAAGGTGTACGTACGTAGCATACGTGTATATATATGCAACTTAGGTATGTACACCTTAGGTATGTGATACCTTAGCTATATATAACTTAGATAGATATATCTTAGGCATGTAAATTTTAGGTATGTAAAATTTGGGTACTACATCCTTAGTATGTACGAAATATAGGTATGGTCCCCTAAACCCTAAACCCTATATATATATATATATATTACATCTCCACTGCAATTTGCTTTGTAGGTGTTTGTCTTCTTCAACATCGAGGATGACATAGTGACCGGTAGAGCTCGAGAAAGATTGTTGACGCAGATTATTTGGTGATCCATTGTTTAAACATACTTGCTGCAAAAGTGGTGTATATATCTTTCACGGTTTCTGATTGGTCCGTGAGATAATCTTTCCTTTTTGTTGATATTTCTGAACTGGATTCTTTCAGATTTTTCAGGTTTTCAACATGATGAATATCATATATACGGAGTAGAGCTACAAGAATATCTATTAGGTGGTAAAATCAGTATATATTGTTTATATTTTGTATTTTTTCTGTAACCGAATCTGCCACCACGCTGATGACAATTTGGGATTTGGGTCCGCTTGTTGCATGAGCACCAAAGCATTATTTGGCATTAGTGTACAGTTCATCATTTATTTTATTATGCTTGTGGAAACAATATTTTTGGTTGCTTGACTTTCTTGGACAGAACTTCCTGTAAATAGTCATTTTTGTTTTATTTCTGCATGGCCAATCTACATGATTTATACTCGAAGGTACTCGAGATTCATTGTCTCTCCCATGGTAACTTGACATATTTTTAGTAAATTTTCATGTATTCATCGATACCATGAATTTAATTTAGTTTCCCCTATTTCAAGCTATCATTTTTCTTACATGTAGTATGTGACGTACCTTACCTGTAATCTGCAATAGAAAGCCTCATCTCAAGAATTTCTGATATCTTACTATTTGGAACTGTTCAAGTTAGCTTTGAATGTCTTCGTTGTTTCAGAGAGGTTTTGGCATACATTGCCTTCTCGAAGTCTGGATCTTGATTACTTCTATTGATTAAAAAATGTGGTTCATTGTCTTATTTTTCAACCCTCTAAAAAACATTCTTTGTTATGGTAGGTTATAAGCAGGCAAGAGGGTGAAGATCCACTGCATCGGCCACAACTTCTTTTGATTATGTTTTTCTAGAGGATGTTGTGCACTTCTGTGTGGCATTTTCGATAAACAAAGAATGTTATCCTGAAGGTTAGACAACACAAGTTACCAAGGTATGTGAAATACACTGATGTGGCCTCATACTCCATGCGACCAGAGTAGTTATTATGTTCAGAAATTTTTATAAACTAATTAAGATCGTTACCTCTGCCTTGGCTCGTGTCCGTTGAGTGATCACAAATGATTTAATTGCTGATATTTGTTATCCAAAGTAGCACTATTATTGTAAGGTTTTAGATGGTATTGTTATCAAGATCAAGTCATGGATCATATAAATTATCTAAGGCTTTTCTTTAGATCTTAACTAGATTCTTATGTTGCGTTCATGGCATTGTCCTTCGTACGCCTCAACTGATTTTTAGTAGATTAATAATTTTATCATCTAATGTTGTCTTTAGTGTTTTCCCATGTTTCTAAAACTAATACTATCTTCATTCTAAAATAATTACCTCCAGTTTGTCTAGATTCACGTGTATCTACATACACTAAACCACGTCTAGATTCATACGAACCTAGACAAACTTGAGATAATTATTTTGGAACAGAGGTAGTATTATATTAGTTTATTGCAGATAAGAAATCAGTCTCATAGGATCGTTCCCCATATGTATCGGTATTGTCTGCAAACTACCAAGCTGGTCATCATTGTTATATCTTATGTACCGGATTAGTGTTTTTCATGTATAATTTGGGATGTGCGTCAATGAAGATTGGAAGTCATGGTAAGATACAATGTTGGCAACAAAAATGTAAAATATTTTTGCTTGTTTGTTTGGTTGTCAATTGGATGTTTGAATGCAATGTTCTAACTCTTCGATTGGTCACTTACGGTACATTTGTGCTTGCCAAAAAATGCAAGGGTTTCATTCATGAAACTCTTTTTTTCCAAAAAAAAACACATGAAACTTTGTTATCTTTGTGTTTAACTTGAAACAATGCACTATCCAATTTTTTCAATCATCTTATTTAAGTTTCCATGCTAACTTAAATGCAAGCTATTACCGAGCTATTATAATTAAAACATCCCAAGAAGTTGAAACCCGTTTACAAAGAAGTTAAAGCACTAATGAATCTGACTAACACACTTTTCGTGGTGTCTTCGACTATGCAAGGGATCACTATAAGTTAAATAATATGACTATAAGTTAAATAATCGTGCGTTGCACGTGCACTTTTACTAGTAATATAAATGGGGTTGGGCTGCTCCCAGCCATGTCCCCATAATTTTTTTAAAATGTTTGGAACTACTCGAAATTCAATAAATTCAAATACAAATTGCGAGTCCACTGAAAGTTTAAATATATTTTACAAAATATTAAAAATAAAACATAATAAACTGGTGGTGGCGGCGGCGAATTAGTGGCGGCGGCCAAGGCCCAGACGATGCTACATCGTCGTGGCGTAGTCGTAGTTGTCGGCACCGTCGAAGTCACTAGACGGCTCTTGCTTCGGCACAGGACCACTACTACATCCCTGTCAGGCATTACTGCGCCAGTAGGATGAGGATGCCTTGTCGTCATCACTGTTCAGGTCGGTGAAGAGGCCAAGACGGCGCGCGCTCGGCCTGTTCGTGCCGGTAGTCTGTCCCAGACCATGCCTCTGCGAACGCGTCCGTCGCCGGTAGCATGTTGTCGAAGGAGACGTGCTCCGCCATGCGTTGGAACGGAAACTCCTCTTGGTCCTCCTCTATCTTGAACTGGAGGGTGTTGGGAATATTCCCAAGAGGCAATAATATATCATGTGATTATCAATGTATTCATAAATTAATTAAGTTGTTCTTGTATAAATATCAGATAAATATAATTGAATATGTGATTCAGTTGTGAACCTATATATTGATGGTGTTCATCTAGTTGTCTTTGATCATTGAGGTCGTGTTGTACATACAACTTAGACCAATGTGCGAGTTGGCACGGTTCCACTTGTCATTAGCATGATGATGCTATTCTGACTTACATTGATTCGGCTAAAGTGTTTAGCGAGTCGGACTGATCCATAGCTAAGATGCAACGAGCATGTTCTCATTTGTAGTCTCAAGCAATTGAATCCTTTGACTTAAGGTAATCATGATCCGAGTTATGTATCGGCTGACTTAGATTCTATCAAACGTTGTTTCGTAAAAGGGCAATTATAAAGGTAGAGCTCGGGTCGGCTATGAATCAAGCCACATGACGTGGATAACCAAGATGGTTTTTCCCCTCTATAATGCAGTTCTCTAGACCCTCTCGTGTGATATGATTCGAAAACATGCTCATACGCGGCTTAGTTAAGTGTTAACTAAGGAGTCGGACTAAGTGTTGGTCCAGTAAATCACATATAACAAAACGAGAAGAGAGTTAAGCTATTAAAGGTGAAGGAGATATGCCCTAGAGGAAAATAAAAAATATGTTTTTATTGACATATCTCATTAGTTCGTAATAGTTTTATACCATGCTATAACTGTATCAATCAGAAACATTAGTACACGTGTGGTATGTAACAAATCAAGTCTCTAGTATTTTCTAGAAGACTAGTTTGCTAGGCAGCTAATGGTCGAGGTTTCCCGATCATGGACTTACTAAAATGCTGACAACGAGGTCACTTATTTAGTTGAATGATGTGATGGACACACCGACCATAGTATTGCAATGTGATTTAGTCACATAGTTCAACATAGCAATATCTAGCAGCGCATAGTAATTCAGTCCTTCGACCATGAGATCAATATTAATCACTATCTCCTGTGGATTCTTTGATCACATCAACTGTCATGCCCGTAAATGGGTGGCCATAAAGGTTTGTATTGGGTATTCCAAAAGGAATAAATTGAGGCTTGTGTATCAAGATCGGGATTTTCCCATGCATGTGACGAATAGATATCCAAAGCCCACTTGGTGAGATTACATCTACAAGTTTGCAAACATATGACTAGGTCACAGGGATGTAATATCACGGGAACAAGTAAATATGTTTGTCAGTAACAAGATCGAACTAGGTATATCGATTGAATATCAGATTTTGGACAAACCAGGTATAGTAGAGGAAAGGAAATGAGACTTGCCGTTTGAGGTTCAAGCGATCATGTTATTCGTGGAATACATACGTGCATCATTAGTTTCCAGACACCGTTGTTGGTAATTGATCATAGGGTGTATCGATCATGTATGTGTATTTTCGAACCATAGAGTGTCCTGCTTAAGGGTAGAGACGCTTAGGGATTGATCCGAGTGTTGGAAATATGCCCTAGAGACAAATAGTTATAAGGACTATTATCATATTTCATATAGTTTATGATTAAGTTTTATATCATGCTATAACTGTATTGAGTGGAAACATCAATACACGTGTGATATACAAACAACGGGGGGTTCCCAGTGAAACTCTAGTCACTGGTTCATTGGTCAACAGATGATCATGTTTCCTGATCATGTGGCATTTATGCCAGTTGGAAATGGAGTCAACTCATTTTGAGAATGAGATGCTGAACCAATACCCAACCTAAACATCGTGACCCGATCATGTCACGAAGTTCAAGTTACGATGATTAGAAATGGATCCTCGTAGACTATTCCTTAAACCGTGAGTCTATATCAATCAGTGTCTCCCGAGAGTGCTTGGATAGCATCAAGCGCCACTTGGTAATACAGTGGTTATAAAGGTGTGTTCAGGTACTCAGAGGAAATTGTAGAGGCAATATATGTCAAGAGCAGGATTTGTCTGTCCATGTGACGAGAAGATACTCAAGGGCCCACTCAGAGAGGTTATATCCAATAGCTGCGCAACGTGTGATTTGATCATAGGGATATCACTTGTCGGAACGAGTCAAGTAGCATTGTTCGGTAACGAGATTAAACACGACATGGTGATGTCATTGATCAGATCTCGGGCAATGCAAGTATCGAGAGACAAAGGGAATAAGACACGACTGTCCCGGTTCAAACGACAAAAGATCTTCGTGGAACACAAAGGGGTCACATGGCCATCCAGGTCCCTCTGTCGATCGTTGGTGCGGGAGTGTCCCGACCATGTCTGGAGTGTTCCCAAACCGTAGGGTATCATGCTTAAGGGCTTGATGATGCTTAGAGAGTTTTTATAGGATCGGTAGAATCGCCGAAAAATTGTAGGGAGAAAACCGGAAGGGTTTTGGTAAGTTCGGAGGATGTCCGAAGTGGAGGTGGAAGTGTTCCATAACCACGGAGGTTGAATAATATGTGAATGAATGTTAAATATTGATTTAATCATTTATTCATAATTATTTAATAAAGAGAAAATCAATTTAAAAGGTCAAAAGGCTTAATGGGCCAATTCCCGGTGGGCAGAGGGCCCATTAGGGAAAGGAGAGAGGGAGAAGGGGCAAGGGGGTGGCCGGCTGGGCCAAGCCCCCCGCGCGGGGCCCACTAGGGCTGGCCGGCAGCCTCCCCTCCCTCTCCTCTCCTTTAGTCCCACACCGGGACTTTGAGGGAGGTAGTACCTCCCCTCCCCTATGTATAGTGGGGGTATTTGGCCAGATAAATACACACAATAATCAATAAATGTCTTCTCACTTTTGGGAGGACCTCCAATTGATATTTTCTCTCTCCCTCTCTCTCTCTCTCTCTCTCGTGACCGTGGTCCCAAGTTCGAGCTGTGCGAACAAGAGACATCTTCACTGCGGAGCACCGTCGCGCTGCAAGATTCGGATCCAGGAGCTCTACTTCCGCAACTACTGCTGGATCGGGGAAGCGAGAGTCATCGTCAGGCACCGGACGTGTGTAACTCCCCGTGAGGTGTCGCACTTGAGGCACTCAAGTCGTTGGAGCCAAAGGAGCGCAAGGACTTCATCATGACCTTGAGGTCGGCTTCGGCTCGTCTACATCAACCACGCTCTCCTGAGCGTTGACAATGCTTTTCGGTCTTCAAGGATATGTTCGCAAAAAGCCCCTCCCGTTACTGTATTACTAATAGATAGGTCCTGGCAGCTTCAGGGGTTCAGGGGCATAGAGTAAAAATTATTGTTTTCATACACGGAACCCCAACAGTGGTATCAGAGCTAGATCTATGCGTAGTAATGCTAGTACAGGTAGAACACACGAGATGTAGCGTGTGAGCATTGATCTTTTAGTTGTTACCCTCCCACATGTACTTGTGTATACCACAGTAATGCTTGATGAAGCGCCCCCCAACTGACTTTACACGTTCATTCGCGAGACTAGTCCATGCTTGACATACGGCTTGTACCGTACAAAGTGGCTTAGGGGGGTGTCTGTCTCTCTCGCATTAGTTGGTATGACATTTGCAATGAGGGCCCCGAAAGGGGTGTAGTAGAGACAACTACTTGATCAGCGCTGTGCTGAAAGTTCGTAGGTAAGAACGGTTCTTGTGCGAAAGCCCATTCAGCCACGTAAAACATGCAAAGATAAAGTAGGGGCATTTGACTTTGTTTTGCAGGGGGCGTTGCTTTGTGATATGGTTGTGGCAAAGGTAATGTGATTACCTTATGTTACGTAGTAGTATATAGTCACGAAGGTGACGGACTACCACGCCGGAATGACACCGGTACCCTGGTGTCTACGGCGCCGGAACCCTGGCGCCGGTATCTAGTGACGACGGATGGAGATCATGACGTGAAGGAGCTTATCACATCGCATTTACATTCAATGTTATTTCTTGTATATCTTATTGTGTGCTAGTATTAGATACTCGACGGTAGCCTAATAAGATGATCCCTATTAAAATTACCAACGATTGTGTTCCCTCTTAGTGTGCACCACCAAGAAAGTTCTTTAGTATGAGGCGATCCATGGTACAAGCATGGGTGTCAGACATATCTACGTTCGCATACTGTGGGTGTAAGACATGTTGCACATCGAATACACTAAGGTTGAGTTGGCGAGCCTAGCATGTGCAGACATGTCCTCGAAACGCGGATGGTCGAAAGATCGAGCACGAGTCGCATGAATGATGTGACCGACGTTTAGTGTCCACCCTTGAACCCACATTGATGGTCGTGACGATCGGGGGAGATGTGGCCGATAGGGGTCGTGTTATCGCTAGGAACCCTTATGGGGATAGGTGTTTCTGAGTGGAGTTATTATTAACTCATTTAATTATAAACTTAGTCTAAATTCCTTTTTGCAATTATAAATGTAGAGATGGCTCACCGTGAAGCTTACTTTGTAATTGAGGAATGGGTAAAGGGTGAGAAACTTAGACTTGATGGATCCAACTTTCCTAGTTGGCTTGTGCGCCTGAATGATCTCCTTACTAGGAATCATGTGGTAGACTACATACGCCGCACGCTAGATTTGACTGAGCCAGACCACTATGAGACCACACAAGAGCTGGCAGACCGCTACTATCATCAAGAGATGTCCACCTATATTCAGATAATAATGCGTTACGGGATGGTGGATGAACTCCATC
The DNA here is from genome assembly GCA_910589775.1 of Avena eriantha. Taxonomy (NCBI): domain Eukaryota; kingdom Viridiplantae; phylum Streptophyta; class Magnoliopsida; order Poales; family Poaceae; genus Avena; species Avena eriantha. Next base: position 10,762,500 of record OU342740.1, read on the forward strand.
CGTTCATGGGTGATCTTGATCCATATTCGATGGAGGATCAACTGAGAGCGGAGTTCATAAGCCATGTGCGCATGTGGAAGCACGAGGTGCTTGGAGAGTTCCTTTCCATAAAGATGGAGGAACACATACGTCTGAAGGGTCACCTAGAGCGCATGCTTGATGCACACATGATACTGGTTCACTTCGTGGATTACTGGATGGATGATCCATTTGCGATAGGCGTATTGCTTCGATCGTTGCCTCCCAGCTACGAAGGACATGTCCGGAGTAGCATCATGAGTGGTGATACAGAAACATTGGATTTCTAAGAGTTCATATTACGTTTCAGAAACGTAAAGGTTGAACCAATCACCGGAGAGGTCATCGATGACAAAGGTATATATTTGATATACAATTTTATAAATGTTATAACCTTGCAAACACATTTGCAGTGTTAAGTATATTTGATACTTGTTCTGTTTTACTGAAAACAGGTCCTTCTGCATGGAGGTGCTTGCTGGAGAGGAGGTGACGTTGCGTGTTGATGGCAAGCATGATGATGATGGCCGACGACACTCTCCCTCGACATTTATCATTTAGTTTATATTTTGGATAGTTAATGTAATCAAAATATTATAAACTTCTTTAGTGTGTCTCACACTTTGTGAGACGGTTATTCATATGAGTTTGTAACAAATAGTTGTTCTACTTTTATGAATGATTTCTATTCGTGTTCATATCTTGTTTGATTATATGTGAATTATCCTTGTTGATTGAAACTAATTGATAATACATGAACATTTGTAAAATATAACAATGCCTTAAAATACCCAACTTAATGATATATTCATTAATGAATGAAACCATTGTTTAAATTCAAAGTTATAATGGTAATATGTGAAAGTCATTCGATTTCTTATCACATATAAATCATGCCTAAGTTCGGCAAAATAACTTAAACACCATGTATTACTTGAATACAAAGTGTTTAATGAATTGTTAAAAGTAAATACATATTCGATGTATTGTGTTTTAACGAAAATGGTAATTATCATTATATGATTATTTAAAAGTGTAAAGAAGTTTACCAAAGGAAAAATGAATATGAAACTATTTGATTTGATCAAAGTGTTTCATCAACAAAGGGTATAAATATAAAAGGGAATCAAATTACTACGATTTGATCAATAGTAATGCAATTCGACTTTATAAAGAATAGCATAAAAGTAATTGTGAAATACAAAACGTTTTGAAACGTCAAAATGCAAAGCATCATAATGTGATATTAGATATCAAATTGGGTGAATGGATGGCACCAAATAAATCATTGGAGTGTAGATGTAGAGACCATTTGTTAAGAAATAGTTAGCACTCAATTAGAATATATATTGAACCATTTGAATTCATGAAAGCGGCTCCATATCTAGTATGGATCGTCGTGAAAGTTTTGGGGTTATTCGATATAACCAAAACAATAGCGAATAAGTCCTTGTAGAGTATTCGTTGGAAACTTTGAATATGAAATCCATAGCTGAAACCAAAAGGGAAGCAAAACTTGTATTGCTTGGATTTTGGTACATTCTTTAGAAAGCTCACTTTTAGTGATATTTCTGGATTATGAAGCAAATGGAAGATAGTGAAAAACAAGATGAGGATTCAAATCCCTACATCAGAGTGTTGAGAAGCGCAACGGAAAACGTTCCTGAACGATTATCTTCATAAAGAAAAGAATCAATGATATTGATCATTGTGTTTTCCCCACTGGTGTTTTCACTGCATGAAGTAGGATTCAAAATGTAATCCATATCAGGTATGGAGACATTTATGAATCATTTGTCGTGATTCTTGGAATATGACATACCTACGAACTACTAAGGAAATTATGGTAAACTAGATTTATGAGAACTCCTAAAAGCAAAATTCACTTGAGATTAGAAAGCAATTCGTTGCTGAATCTCACAAGTAAAAGGGGTTACTTGAGTTTTCCCAAATGACTGCAAAGCCGTAGTGGAAAAAGGGGTGAATGACAAAGGCACAATTTGTCAAGTATTAGATGAATTCAAATGAATTTGATTCATGTGTGCTTAATATCCAGTGGATTTAAAACTAGTAAAAGTACTAGTATCTCATAGTAAAACTCCAAGTTTGATATTTGATCAAAGGATTTTGAAATTGTTCGAAATAGTGAGTGGATATGCAATTTGCATGAAATTGAGTGGGAGCTATGAAAATCTTCCTAAAACAATATGTGAATGACATATTTTTGAGTGGGAGAAATATAAGTCTCAAATTCAGATATGTAGGAACTTAGTTTGAGTAAGAGTACTAACTCATACCCAAATATGTTAGGAACATATTTTGAGTGGGAGCTGTTGGGATATACTTTCCGGGTATCCTCAACGTTCCTCGCTGACCAGGGTGGCCCACTTCGGGTTAGAGCTTTGCTTCACGGGCGGCCCAGTTAGAGAGGGAAGACGGAGTCCCATCCGGCTACGGAAAGGCCTAGAAGACTTACCGACTTAGGCCCATAATGTTACTTGTAGTTCAAGATGTACTCTGTAACCAATTCTTAGTCGTAGCCGGATTGATCTCTCCTGTAAACCCTAGGCCGGATATCTATATAAGCCGTCCTAGGGAGAGCCTTTAGGGCAACACTAGAGACGACCAATAGTCTACAATCTCAACTCGTACAGGCGAAACCCGTGTAACCCATATTCCGGCTTTGCCGTATTACTGGATTGATAGCAGGAGTAGGGTCCGTCCAAAGCCGGCGGATTCGAACCTGGGTAAACTTGTGTGCTCACCGTCTCGGAACACCGTACGCCTCACACCCCTCTCTTCCGCACGCCTCGAGGACCCCCTCATGGCGTACTTGTCATCAATCCGACGATAGTTGGCGCCCACCGTGGGGCAAGTGAGCTTCGGATCTACGTTCCGAGCGGAATCTGCAAGAATCGGAATCGGCGAGACCATCGCCGTCGGTCGCATCCTCTACGCCAGCGACGTCCCTCTCATCGTTCTCGACGAGACCTGGATTCCGGCTAGGGAGGCCGTGACTACTTATACAATCATGTCTTTTGGCGAGATCGATGTTTACATCGGTCTCGCTGAACCTGCCCAACCCACCCCAGCGGTGATGATAGAGGCAGAAGAAACTTCTGGGTCCCCTTTGTCCGTGGAGGCGGCAGAGTTCTGGATCTCAGAAAACCCTAATCCCACCCAACCCGCACCAGTTGCGGAGATAGTGGAGAAACCCGAGCCTGAAGAAAACCTCGCGGACCAAGTCGAATCCGGAGTGGATCTCCCTGGAGAAGCCGGATCCTAGATCAACCCACCCATGGAAGTCGAAATCCAGGCGAAGCACATCAATGACACTGATCCCGACTCCGATGATGTCGGGAAAGACAAGCCCTTCCTCAGGTACCTCAGGAAGCACGCATCGCACTTCATCGGATACGTTGGATCCGGATCCGGCTCTGCCGATGCTGGAGGAAACACCGACTCGGTGTTGGAGGCAATTGGAACAAATGCCGATGTTCCCGCATCCTCGGATGAGTCCATGACGTCGGCAGATTTCCGAAAGTTCTCCGCGGAATATGACGAGGAGTACAACTCCAAAGCTGCAGAAGACGGAGAAGCCATGGACGAAGGATTCGGGGAACACTCTCCCAAAGCGCAGGATGATATGGAGGTCGGAGACAATCCCGAACTCCAGATGTCTGAAAGTACCGCTCAGAGCTTGACTCCGGGAAACGGACCCAAAGCCGTCTTTGCTACCGCCGCTGCCAAGAGGGCAAAGAAAAAGAACAAGAAGAACAAGACCCCGACAAAAGATCCTCTGACAAAGGAGGTGATTGCCAAGGAATACGAGGAAGACTCGGATGGAGCACTTATCCCAGACGAGCCGAAAAAAGAAGCATCGGTGGATGGGCACGTGATCACTGAAGGTGCGCATAACTCATCGATGCCGCATTAACCACACCTATCCCTACAGCTGCAGAACTTACCACAGATGAGCTGGACGAAAGGGCCCAAGCCCTAGAAGCGCGTCGTCAACAACTCCTTGATGAAGCCAAAAACATCGAGGTGGAGAAGAAGCGCATGTCAAACAAGGAGTACATGTCCCGTCTGCATCAGAAGACACGGAAGCGTCACGTGGATGACAACCAATTCCCACGTGTCTGTGCCGTCCTTTTTGGAGATGAGATGGGAAAGCCACGGAAGGACAACAATGGAGATTGGGTTTACCCAACACCAGTGCAAAATACTGTGGCAGCTCGCGAAATTCTATCAGCTAATCCAGGACCAGAAGAGATACGTTTGGGTATCAAGCTACTCAACAAAGGACTGGAGCAGCAAAAGTTCGCCCTATCGAGAAGCCAAAAGCTGGTCTCGGATTCCGACCAATGTCGCACAGATCCGGCATGGGCTGGCGTAAGATCCCACTATGTTCGGGCGCAGTATCATAACCCCGAACGCAGGGAAGACAATTATTCAAGAACCCGATCGACGGGGCAGCACCGCAGGGCTACACATAACTGGAGCAACGTCGCTCCAGTCACTGAGAAAGACGCAATCGCTGCACTCAGTCTGAGGAATCCTTCCCGAAAGGGAGAAGATAAAGAAAAACATCGGGAGGAGGATCGTCAGAAAATGCCACCTCCTAGACATGAAAACCGTCCGGCTGAACCTTACCATGGTGGGAACGACGGATGAAGGAACGACGGAAACCATGCTGGTACTAGCCGGCAGGGGGCTCGTCACAGTCAAGAACCTCCCCGGAACCGGAATAATGACGCTCCGGACGGAGGCCGGCGATCAGCCGGAAACAACCCAGCTGCACCACCCTCTCCACCGCACAGTTATCACAACGGCCCCCAAGGAGGTCAAGGAGGACGACATGACGGAGGAGGTGGTGGTAGAAGCGGAAGTCCGGCTCCAAGGCACCGCAACCACAGCCGATATTCGGGACGATCCCTATCCCCGAACGACGCAAGGCACAGGATCAACTCCAACATAGAGGCTCGGCGCTACGAAAATGATGACGTGTACGTGGGCACAAAGTGCTTTGGACCACGCATCAGAGCTACAAAATTCCCGGAAGGATTTGCTATCTCAAGACATATTCAAGCCTACGACAGCATTGCTCAGCCAGACACCTGGTTACAGGACTTCTTCCAAGCTTGCTGCATCGCTAAAGGCGGAAACAGCCTGGTCGCAACCCGATATCTCCCACTTATGTTGCGGAAGACGGCGCGATCATGGCTCAATGAACTTCCGGCAAACACCATCCACAACTGGTATGACTTACAAAGTGCGTTCTTTCGGAATTTCGAAGGAACATATTGGAGGCCCTGTACGGTTGGAGACCAACAGCGTTGCACCCAGAAAGCCGGAGAAACTTGCCGAGATTATCTCGGACGATGGATTAACACCAAGAACTCCTGCGAGGGAGTAAATGATCAAACTGCGATTGAAGCTTTTATTTCAGGTCTCCCAATTGGATTACTGCGCCATCGCTTGAAGTGTGACAAGGTTACTGATCTGGGAGAGATGATAGAAACAGCGAGCAAGTATGCAGATGCTGACGATGATGCAGAGGGATAACTTAATGTCCTGGCCGTACCACCGTCAGCAAAGACAAAGCAACAGGCTCAAAAACACAAAAACACCTCGGAAGAAAAACCCAACGCGGTACTGTTTCCGGGACTGGAGGACCAGGAGGACGTGGTGGAGGCCGCGGGCGTGGTCGTGGGACATCAAGGGTCCAAGGTAGAGGAGAGCAACAACCAGGCAAAACCTACACTTGGGCCGACATTGCCAATAACCCATGTGTGCATCACTTAGACGCCAATGGGGGCTCGTCCAACACCAACGCTGAATAACGTTTTAACGATGACATCAAGAGAGATGATACCGCGGGCTACAAAGCTAAGCGGAAGAAGGGAAAGAAAAATCCCGAAAAAGAAAAAGAGACCAAGGAAGATTCCGACATGGAGGAAGTCGACGCTTCAAATCCCAAGTTGGAAGGGAAGAAAACATTTCCTACCAAGAAGGACACTTACGTCACCTTCCTCGGATCTCAACCAGCAAAGGTCGAAGTTCTCCATGATCTCAACGCAATAGTTCCGGCTGTCCCTTAGTATTTGGACTGGTTGAAGGTAGCAATCACATTTGACCGCGCTAATCATCCGCCTAAGTTGCATAGGTGAGGAAAATACGCCTTAATCGTCAATCCACTTATTGACAGTTATGGTTTATCCAAGACCCTCATGGACGGTGGTAGTAGCATCAATATTCTCTATGTAGAAACGCTACGCTGGATGAAGATCTCGGAAACACAGCTTAACCATAGCTCTGTGATTTTTCACGGGGTTGTACCAGGAAGACAAGCCAATTCCCTGGGAGAGATCACTTTGGATGTTACTTTTGGAACACCAAAAAATTATCCAACGGAGGCACTTTCCTTCGAAGTGGTCCCATTCAAGAGCGCATACCACGCTATATTCGGACGTCCAGCTTACTGGGCTTTTATGGCTCGTCCGTGTTACATTTACAATATGATGAAAATTCCAGGTCCCAACGGCGTGATCCCCATCAGGGGAGACCCGAAGAAAGCGCGAGAGTGCGAGGATGGAAATGCCGCCTTTGCCGAAGCCGTGCTGCACGCCCAGGAGTACCAGGAGATCAAGAAGAGCATAGATCCGTCCGAGATGCCCGCGACGAAGAAGGAGGTGAAAAAACCAAATCCGGAGTTCAAGACACCAGAAGAGACGAAGACGACGTCATTGAAGGATGATGACCCCTCCAAGGTGACCCAGATAGGCGCATGCCTAAGTAGCGCATAGGAAGGCGCGCTCGTCAAGTTCCTCCGAGCAAATCAAGATATCTTCGCATGGCAGCCATCTGACATGACCGGAGTACCTAGGGAACTTGCCGAGCAATCTCTAAATGTAAACCCGAACGCTAAACCCGTCAAACAGTCCTTACGACGGTTTGATGACGAAAAGCGTAAGGCAATAGCTAAGGAACTTGTGCGGCTCGAGTTAGCCGGATTCATAGAAGAGGTCGTCCATACTGAATGGTCGGCCAACCCTGTAATGGTCCCTAAAAAGGACACTACTGATTTAAGCATGTGTGTTGATTATACTGCCTTGAACAAGGCTTGTCCAAAAGATCCGTTCGCTCTGCCTAGAATTGATCAAGTTATCGATTCTACGACAGGCTCGGAACTCCTCTGTTTTCTCGACGCAAATTCCAGTTATCACCAAATCTGGATGAAGGAATCTGACAAAATCAAGACTTCATTCATAACCCCTTTCGGAACCTTCTGCTATGTTATGATGCCCTTTGGGCTGAAGAACGCACGAGCTACGTACCAGCGCACGATGCAGCGTTGCCTCCATGATCAACTTGGGCGCAATGTACATGCATACGTGGATGATATCGCGGTCATGTCCAAAAAGAAGGAAACATTGGTTTCCGACTTAGAAGAGACGTTCGCCAATTTACGAAAATACAACATCATGCTTAACCCGAAGAAATGCTTCTTTGGAATACCAGCCGGAAAATTGTTAGGTTTTATTGTGTCTCAACGAGGCATAGAGGTGAACCATGACAAGATCAAGGCTATTCTCAATATTTCCAGGCCAACTCGCCTGAAAGATGTACAAAGATTAACTGGTTGCATCGCCGCGGTCAGTCGATTTCTAAGCCGGCTTGGTGAAAGAGCCGCACCATTATACAAACTCCTGAAGAAAACCAAGGATTTTGTCTGGACTGACGAAGCCGAAGCTGCACTACAAGACCTGAAGAAAGTACTCTCATCTGCTCCTATCCTTGCAGCACCGGAACCTCAGGAACCGATGTTGCTTTACATTGCTGCGACAAATAGGGTTGTCAGTATAGTTATGGTGGTGGAGAGACCAGAAGAAAATCAGGAGCACCTGGTGCAGCGTCCGATGTACTTTATCAGCGAGGTCCTAACAGAATCAAAACAGCGATATCCGCACTATCAAAAGTTGGCTTACGGTGTTTTTCTGGCATCTCGTAAGTTACGACACTATTTTCAGGAGCACCCAATTACCATGGTGAGCAAAGCTCCCATGAGAGATATAATCAATAACAGCGATGCTACATGACGCGTCGCCAAATGGGGCATAGAGCTTGCAGCTTTCGATATTGAGTACAAACCCTGGACAGCAATCAAATCCCAGATCCTTGCCGACTTTGTCGCTGATTGGACAGAGACCAAGGAGAACATGGTCCTCCCGGAGTCGGAATATTGGACCCTCTTTTTTGACGGATCCAAGGCTAGGGGGGCTCGGGGGCTGGCGTGGTGCTCAAATCACCCCAATGAGATGAACTTTTATATGTGCTGCAGATCCACTTCACAACAACAAACAACATTGCCGAGTATGAAGCACTGCTGCAGGGAATCCGGATTGCTAAGGATATTGCCATCCGACGTTTGATGTGTTATGGAGATTCGGATCTTGTTGCTCAGCAAGTGTCGGATATTTGTAATGCAAATAAGCACATGGCATCATATAAAGTTGTCGTGGATGATCTATCTAAATCGTTCGAGGGGTTTGAAGTTCAACACATCCCTCGAGCAGAAAATGAGGAAGTAGATGCACTATCTCGAATAGGTTCTGCGCGGAAAGAGGTTCCGGATGGCGCATTTTTAGAGCACCTCAAAGTTCCCTCGATAAAGGGAGTAGATGAGGAGTATCCGACCAAATCCGACTCACCTTTAATAGCAGTTCTGGCTGTAATTCCCAGCTGGACTCAACCCTACCTTGATTACTTGGTAGATGGCAAATTACCCGAAGACGAGGTGCTGAGCCGGTAGATGATGGAAGCTTACCGCTACCACAGGGTTTTCTGCCGTGTGCATGTCCAGAGAGATCTCCGGATTTTTTCTCTCGATCCGCTCTTTAATCAGCCATTTGATCTGGCTTATAGAGCCTTGGCTGGTGTAGGCCTTGGGGCTGATGCAGAGAGAATCTTTTTTGGAAGACGCGATGGAGTGCATCAGTCTATCCCCGTGGTACTGAAGTGGCTGGATCCGACGTGCGACCCAGCACTGGACTAAGTCGGATCCCCTCAGACCCTTGTGCTTGATAAGATATTCGATCCGCCTCTTAGGGAGGATCAGATCGTCTGTAAGAGCCGGAGCAGCCTCATCCCAGGAAGGCTGGCTTGTGGCGGCTCCATCCACAAAAGCCAGCAAAGCAGTAGCTTTGCCGGGAGCCGGAATATCCCTATGATAGAAAAAGGTGGCTGGCCATTGTTTGACTGAGTCACTGGCAACAATTTTGGGATAGGACCGGTCTCGTCTAACAGAAAAACTAATAGTACCGGTGATATAAGGAACACCGGCGGTAATAGAATTTCTCCGGACATGGAAGTAATACCGGAAAAGAAGCAAACTCGGCCTAATGCCGAGAAAGCCCTCGCAAAGCGTAGCAAACGCGCTGATCTCTAGAAGGGAGTTGGGAGGAAGATTATGAATTGAACTCCATAATGGTCAATCACCTCGGAGAAGAACTCCGAGGGAGGAAAAGACAAACCTCGGTCCAGATGGGTGCCGAAGTGGACGCGCTCGACCTCGCGCGGATTGGGGATGGTTTCGCCGGAACCGCTCCGCCAGTCACCGGCGGCGAGAAGCCCCTCCTTCTCCATGTTCTTGAGCGCCGCCTCGTCGAGGGCACAAGGGATCCAGATTCCCTGGAAACTTTCTTTTTCTGCAGCCGCTTCTGCCGACGCTGCCGCCGCTGCCGCCGCCAGAGAGGAAGAAGAGGATGAAGCCATTTCTCTCTGGTGGGAAGGGGTGACCCTAAAGTGGCGGCGCTAGGAGCTCTGTGGGGGGGGGGGGGGAAACGAAAGGGCTCTGGGCGCGCTGGAGATTTGGGAAGAAAGGAACGGCGAAAGGCAGGTGGAAAGGAGAAGAAAAAATCTAGACCCCTTATATCTACCTACCTGCGCCAAGATTCGTGCAAATGCTATAGTGTAACCGCCACGCGTCGTGGAAAGAACTGGGAAGGGCCCGTGCGATGATTGCGTCGCCTCGATATCCACGCACGCATTGAAACGGCGCCTCGGTTCCGCGAACTGCGGACCCACCAACAGTCGTGCTGACGGAACGTCTGTCAGATGACATAACTGGATTATGTTTGTGTCAGGTGGTGTTAGAGACCAAGTTTCCGGCTTAGTTTAAAAGCGAGCTGGAAAATCCGACTAACTAATTGAAAGGTCCGACTTACTTTTAAGACCCGGATCATATTCTTTGTTATAAAGTTTCAGGAACCCTTGAAGATTCTGCAAGTCGAAGATCAAGCTAGACGATGGTAAAATCTGACTTTGGATCTTGGAGGCCTCCGGGGGCTACTGTTGGGGATATACTTTCCGGGTATCCTCAACGTTCCTCGCTGACCAGGGTGGCCCACTTCGGGTTAGAGCTATGCTTCACGGGTGGCCCAGTTAGAGAGGGAATACGGAGTCCCATCCGGCTATGGAAAGGCCCATAAGACTTACCGACTTAGGCCCATAATGTTACTTGTAGTTCAAGATGTACCCTATAACCAATTCTTAGTCGTAGCCGGATTGATCTCTCCTGTAAACCCTAGGCCGAATATCTATATAAGCCGTCCTAGGGAGAGCCTTTAGGGCAACACTAGAGACGACCAATAGTCTACAATCTCAACTCGCACAGGCGAAACCCTTATAACCCATATTCCGGCTTTGCCGTATTACTGGATTGATAGCAGGAGTAGGGTCTGTCCAAATCCGGCGGATTCGAACCTGGGTAAACTTGTGTGCTCACCGTCTCGGAACACCGTACGCGTCACACCCCTCTCTTCCGCACGCCTCGAGGACCCCCTCATGGCGTACTTGTCATCAATCCGACGACAGGAGCTTATAGGAGTAATTCTTAAGTGTGTTAAGAATAAGAGTGCAAGTACCGATAAATAATGATTTATGAGGTATAGAAGTTAATAAGTGTATTATGATATTATGTAGTATTCCTTAAGGGATTCTGAAAAGGGTTTCAAAATAGAAGTTAATTAAGGAACTGGTCCTTAATAACTCAAGTTAGGAATAACATTAAGTTTAACATCAATGGTTGAAAGAAAGAAAAGGATGATCATCATCAACTATGTCGAGACATAGGTTCTATCTTAGAAAACCATGATGATAACTTAACATAATATATGATCCAATAAGGAACGTTTAAAAGTGATTAAGTTTGAATCATGGAACATTGAGTTAAGTTTGTCCATAGTGTCTAATAGAGAACTGTAGACATATTTTCCAAATACGTAAAGGATGACATATCTTAAAACCTAAAGGGTTATGTTATAAGATAATATGTTGGAAACTCCTATAAATACCGATTAGAGTCAAGTAGGAAGCGAGGTGAACAAAACATCGAAAGTTGCACAGAGTGCACTGGTGTTTCGATGAATACATTTATAATAATAGATAAGGGTACCATCTAAAGTGCTGTATAATGTTATGGTGGGGCTAGTTCTCTTTTAACGTAGAATGATGTGTCCCAGGGCACAGTGCCCATGAGAAAGCCCTCGAGGTTGATGTAAAGTCACTATAGGATCCTAGAATCAGGCCTCGTTCTGCTGCCATAGAGACGATGCATACACACAGATGCTATCATGAGATGATAAAGTATTAATGTCAATCAAGTTCACATTAGTAAGTTGCAAAGGATTGGGGACTGTAAACTATAGACCCAAGACTCAACTTCTTCCATGAGCAAGCATGTTTAGGTTACCGGATATATGGTGTCAATGATTAAGAACAAATGCAGCTAGTGTATTTGTACTCTAGTGCAAGTGGGAGACTGTTGGAAATATTCCCTAGAGACAAATAGTTATAAGGACTATTATCATATTTCATATAGTTTATGATTAAGTTTTATATCATGCTATAACTGTATCGAGTGGAAACATCAATACACGTGTGATATACAAACAACCAGGGGTTCCCAGTGTAACTCTAGTCACTGGTTCATTGGTCAACAAATGATCATGTTTCCTGATCATGTGGCATTTATGCCAGTTGGAAATGGAGTCAACTCATTTTGAGAATGAGATGATGAACCAATACCCAACCTAAACATCATAACCCAATCATGTCACGAAGTTCAAGTTATGATGATTAGAAATGGATCCTCGTAGACTATTCCTTAGACCATGAGTCTATATCAATCACTGTCTCTTGAGAGTGCTTAGATAACATCAAGCGCCACCAAGTAATATAGTGGTTATAAAGCTGTGTTTAGGTACTCGGAGGAAACCGTAGAGGCAATATATGTCAAGAGCAGGATTTGTCTGTTCATGTGACGGGAAGATACTCAAGGGACCACTTGGAGAGGTTATATCCAATAGCTGCGCAACGTGTGATTTGATCACAGGGATATCACTTGTCGGAACGAGTCAAGTAGCATTGTTCGGTACCGAGATTGAACACGACATGGTGATGTCATTGATCAGTTCTCGGGCAATGCAAGTATCGAGAGACAAAGGGAATAAGACACGACTGTCTCGATTCAAACGACGAAAGATCTTTGTGGAACGCACAGGGGTCACATGGCCATCTAGGTCCCTCTGTCAATCATTGGTGCGGGAGTGTCCCGACCATGTCTAGAGTGTTCCCGAACCATGGGGTATCACGCTTAAGGGCTTGATGATGCTTAGAGAGTGTTTATAGGATCGGTAGAATCGCCGAAGAATTGTAGGGAGAAAATCGGAAGGGTTTCGGTAAGTTCGGAGGATGCCCGAAATGGAGGTGGAAGTGTTCCATACCACGGAGGTTGAATGATAGGTGAATGAATGTTAAATATTGATTTAATCATTTATTCATAATTATTTAATAAAGAGAAAATCAATTTAAAAGGTCAAAAGGCTTAATGGGCCAATTCCCGGAGGGGAGAGGGCCCATTAGGGAAAGGAGAGAGGGAGAAGGGGCAAGGGGGTGGCCGGCTGGGCCAAGCCCCGTGTCGTTGTATTGGGAACGGCAGTACCTGAGGAGGTTAGATAGAGGTGTGGGGACTAGCAGGGAAGCTGTCGACGGTGTCCATAGGCGAGATTGGATACAAGCGAGTGTAGCGGGATGCAAGAAGTACCCAGGTTCGGGGCCCTCGTGGTGAGGTAAAGCCCCTACTCCTGCCGGATCTGACTATGTGGGATACACCAACTACAAGTGCTCCTCGAGCTGTATGTGCTAGCTACTGCCTTAAATGCAAAGAGACCAACCCCTTCTACTGAGGCCTTGCCTCTCCTTATATAGGCAGAGAGGCAATGGTCTCCCTGGCCAATCCTACTGGCGGGCCCCAGCCGGCTGGTCATCCACAATGTCCGGTATGGTATGTCTTATCGGAGTACGAGCGGTATGGCTATCGTAGGCACAGTGGACACCGTGTGAGCCCGTCGTCAGCACAGGCCACTGTTCCTGCGTCACCCTCGCAAAGTCTTCGGTATGGCCGGGTGGTTGCCAGTCTTATCATCGAACAGGGCGTACCGTGCACTGATACGCACGTCGTCCTGTCTCACTGATTGGGTCCAGCTACGTCGCCATATCCGGCTGTCTCTTGCTGATCCGGCTACTGGGTGATAGCCGGCCTGTCTTACCCTGTCCGGCTGCATCTGGTCAGCCGGACGCGATCCGACTGTCTGGTTTCTTGTCCGGTTTGGGTACCTGGGGATCATCCCCCCGACCCCCCCCACATGGGGCCCACTAGGGCTACCCGGCGGCCTCCCCTCCCCCTCCTCTCCTTTAGTCCCACCCCGGGACTTTGAGGGAGGTAGTACCTCCCCCCTATATAGTGGGGGTATTTGGCCAGATAAATACACACAATAATCAATAAAGGTCTTCTCACTTTTGGGAGGACCTCCAATTGATATTTCCTCTCTCTCCCTCTCTCTCTCGTGACCGTGGTCCCAAGTTCGGACTGCGCGAATGAGAGACATCTTCACCACGGAGCGTCGTCGCGCTGCGGGATTCGGATCAAGGAGCTCTACTTCCGCAACTACTATTGGATCGGGGAAGCAGGAGTCATCGTCAGGCACCGGACGTGTTTAACTCCCCGCGAGGTGTCGCCCTTGAGGCAATCAGGTCGTTGGAGCCAAAGGAGCGCAAGGACTTCATCATGACCTTGAGGTCAGCTTCGGTTCGTCTACATCAACCATGCTCTCCTGAGCGTTGACAATGCTTTTCGGTCTTCAAGGGTAAGTTAGCGAAAAGCCCCTCCCATTACTGTATTACTAATAGATAGGTCCTGGCAGCTTCAGGGGTTCAGGGGCGTAGGGTAAAAATTGTTTTTTTCATATGCGGAACCCCAACACCGAGATCATAGGAGAAAAGAGAGAGGACTCCGGAATTGTTCAGCGGTGATACCGAAAGTGTTTCGGGGATATCCGATGACAATCGGAGGGTCCGAAAGGTATTTTGGAGTGATAGGTATTAAATAATATGTATTTAATATTAATTAAATAAATTAATCTCAAAATATATTTTTAATTGGATTTATGGGTAGCCCACCTAATTGGGCCTCACCGTAGGAGACCCAAGAGGGAGTCGCGTCCTAAGGAAGGCCAAAGGAGGGCCGCCGACCCTAGTGGGCCTCCCACCACATGGGGCCCATGTGGAGGGGTTGGCAAGCCACCGCTGATGACCCACAAGTATAGGGGGTGTATTGCAGTATTTTCGATAAGTAAGAGTGTCGAACCGAACGAGGAGCAGAAGGTGCTGGCTAGTGGTATGGATCAGGAATTCTCTGCAAATACTTAGCAAACGGATTTTTAGGGGTTTTCGATAAAGCAAGTAAACAAAGTACGAGTAAATAAAAGACAGTAGGAATAAATGCAGCAAGTAGCCCAATCCTTTATGCAGCAAAGGACAAGCCGGTTGTATTACTTAAGATGACCAAACGTTCTCGAGGACACATGGGAAGACAGTCAAGTCCTTTTGCTTCATATAGTTGATTAATCTTCTTTATCTTGCTAAGTGTTGTGTGGGTGAACCTGTGCTAATGTACCGACCTTCTTAGGACTAATACATACTTGTGATTATACCCCTTGCAAACATCCGTAAGTACAAAAAAGTAATTAAGGTAGAAACCTAACCACAGCTTTAAACTCTAAGACCCTTACGTCCCTCTTGTAATGGTTTCCTAACGGGGGTTCAGGTTTCTGTCACTCTGGCAACCCCTACGATTAGTAGCCAAATACACAATGCATTCCCCTAGGCCCATATAGGTGAAGTGTCACGTAGTCGACGTTCACATGACACCACTAGAAGAAGTACACCACAACTTAAATAACAATCTATTGAATCTTTCTCAACACAACTCAACTACTAACAACATGACTTCTCCCATGTCCTCAAGAACAAAACGAACTACTCACAAGACATCATATGGATCATGATCAGAGATGGAATAATGATGTATAATAATCTGAACATAGACAATAATTCAATGGTTCACTCAGTAGCATCAACTACAAAGAGTAATCAACACCGGGAAAGTTTCCCCTATGAACTATGCAAGATTCAACCCAATTGTTACAGCAATATGGATATGGTGATGATGGCGATGATGGTGGTGGTGGTGATGATGATGATCCCGATGAAGTCCAGCTTGATGATGGTGTTGATGGCGACGATAGCCCCTCTTCGGGAAGGAATTCCCCCGGCAGAAATCTGTCTGTCGGAGAGATCTTTCTCTCTCGGTGTTTTCCGCCCCGTAGAGGCGGCGGAATCTTTATGTGGTCGCTCCCCGAGTCTTAGGGTTTCGGGAGGATGATATACGCTAGAGGGGAGTGCCTGGAGTGGGCCAGGGCGGCCCCACCACCTGCTGGCGTGGCCTAGGGCTGCCCGCGCCAGGGGGTGGTGTGGGCCCCCTGTGGCCCATCTGCAGCCCCCTTCTGGCTTCCATCGTCTTTTGGAAAAATAGGATTTTCCGTATATTTTTCCAGATTTTCTAATCTTCACGAATTTTGCTTCCAAACAACACCTTTTCCATCAGAACTCTCTTCATGGAAGGCTGTACGTGGGTATCCATCTAAGATACGGTCTGCGAGTCATCCACATCAATGGGTACAAAAGTAGTGAAACCTATATCTCAGTTCCCACCGGTCCTATTTATTAATCCAAATGGCTAGTATCTTTCTTTGCACCTATGATAGTTGTCTCAGTTGGCAAATGGATTGTCCAATGTGACATTTTAGTTGGCTATTGCATTTTTAGGCTCCTAAGAAAGAACCCGCAGGTACTATTACCACAGGTGGCTTCGAATCCTGTTTGGGATTCGTTTGCATCTCGGTTAAGCTTGAATCCGTCCATTAGTAGATCAGCTAAAGTGGTTCCTGACTGCAACGGTCCATGCTCCAAAAGTCATCAACCATGCAAAAACAGATGAAATAACATAAGTATCACCTCTCAATACGAAATATATCAATGAATAATAGTGAATTAAGACATGGAATAGTGATGCAAAATGGACGTATCAACTCCCCCAAGCTTAGACTTAGCTTGTCCCCAAGCAAAACTGAGCTCAATACACATGACCTCAGGTTTATGGAGTGAAGAGTCGATAAAAGAATACGGACAAGAAGCATCACATTCATCAATACATAGATCATAATAGAAGACAACTCACTATTATATAACTCAACTTGCAATGAGTAAAGGAAACACAGTAAAGATACATAAAGTGAATCATAATTGGTAATGGCAAACTTAGCTCTTGGTCGAAGAATAGTTGATAATTTGCTGGAGTTCACAAATAACTGGTTTTCAATGATTGCTTTCAAAGTAGTAAACATCAAGATAAGAGCAATGTGCAAAACAAGGAACATAAGAAACATGATTGAATAAATCATCATATGAATGAATGAAACACAACAACTCAAAATACTTGCTGAGATAGAAGGGAATAGGTTTACTGACTCAACTACAAAGTAAAAGAAAGGCCCTTCAAAGAGGGAAGCAGGGATTGCAAGTCTCATAAAGAGCTCCCAAAAATTATGATACTTTTTAGCTTTCAGCTCTCATTGCCCCTATCATAGGCATCTTTTGGTGGTTAAGGTTAAAGTGATCAAATATGAGGATATGCATTGACAAGTTGTAAGTTGAGAATCTCATGTCCCTTGGATACGAGGGCCGCTCCTCATGCTACTCAAGTTTAGTCACCGGTAAGTTCTTGTCATCGTAAGCATATGTGTATCATAGAGAACCGCCAACTGGGTACCCCTTGTCCGATGATATGGAAGAATCCCCATATCAAAATGACAAGGCAAGCAGACAACAAGTATCTCAGCAATCTTCTTGTTTACCATGGGAATATGGTGCTTTTTTCTCTCTTTCCTCTTTTCATAGTATCTCCTTTTTGTCTCTTTTTTCTCAATATCGGACTCTTTTATTTATAAGAAGAATGCTTCATAGATACTTGTTATGGTTACGCTGCAGG
The DNA here is from genome assembly GCA_910589775.1 of Avena eriantha. NCBI lineage: Eukaryota > Viridiplantae > Streptophyta > Magnoliopsida > Poales > Poaceae > Avena > Avena eriantha. The sequence continues at coordinate 10,779,970 of OU342740.1, forward strand.
TTTCCACCATGTCAGCATGGATTAGACCAGCGGCCCAGGCGTTTCTCTAACACACATGCATAACTCCATGGACTTACAAGCTCCCCTTTTATTTCACACCGATGGCATCCATAGACAAAAGAACATGATATCAACTAGGTACTAAGTACCAGTGCAATGTTGAAAGCGTTCCCCATGACAGCATGGTTCTGCTAACTCACAACTTACAAAGCGCAAGCATATACGCAACATAGGTGAGCACAATGGTTCAAGTTTATTAAGTGCAAGAAAGTAAAGTGTGCCATCAAGTTCGTGAGAGATTTAATCACTAATTTTCACATAAAAAGTTTAATTTGGGAGGTAGATAAAACAAGAATTTACTTGGAATAGCAATAATGCTAATAGGTAGGTATGGTGGACACAAATGGCAAAGGTTTTGGTTTTAAGGAGTGGATGCACGAGAAGAATACCCTCTCAGTACAGGTTTTTGGCTAGCAAGACTGGGTAGAAAGTATAAGAGTTGAAGGAAACAACCAAACATACAAGTGATAAAAACAAACATGCAATCTTCCTTGGAAGCACAAAAGTTCTTAACTAGAGAATACTAGACTTACGAGAAAATCAAGAAAGAAAGATGATCAAATTGTTTTTCTTTAAAGGTACTTTTATCTTTTCTCTCAACTCTCAAAAATAGTGTTGCTACTGACCGAGCCAGGTTTGCCAAAACCAACTAAATTAACTCAATGATACCAATACTAACAACAAGATCAATCATATAACCACTGTCGTCGGATTGATGACAAGTACGCCATGAGGGGGTCCTCGAGGCGTGTAGAAGAGAGGGGTGTGAGGCGTACGGTGTTCCGAGATGGTGAGCACACAAGTTTACCCAGGTTCGAATCCGCCGGCTTTGGACGGATCCTATTCCTGCTATCAATCCAGTAATACGGCAAAGCCGAAATATGGGTTACAAGGGTTTCGCCTGTACGAGTTGAGATTGTAGACTATTGGTCGTCTCTAGTGTTGCCCTAAAGGCTCTCCCTAGGATGGCTTATATAGATATCCGGCCTAGGGTTTACAGGAGAGATCAATCCGGCTACGACTAAGAGTTGGTTACAGAGTACATCTTGAACTACAAGTAACATTATGGGCCTAAGTCGGTAAGTCTTCTGGGCCTTTCCGTAGCCGGATGGGACTCCGTCTTCTCTCTCTAACTGGGCCGCCCGTGAAGCAAAGCTCTAACCTGAAGTGGGCCACCCTGGTCAGCGAGGAACGTTGAGGATACCCGGAAAGTATATCCCCAACAGTAGCCCCCGGAGTCCTCCAAGATCCAAAGTCGGATTTTATCATCGTCTAGCTTGATCTTCGGCTTGCAGAATCTTGAAGGGTTCCTCAAACTTTATAACAAAGAATACGATCCGGGTCTTAAAAGTAAGTCGGACCTTTCAATTAGTTAGTCGGATTTTCCAGCTCGCTTTTAAACTAAGCCGGAAACTTGGTCTCTAACACCACCTAACACAAGCATGGTCCGGTTACGTCATCTGACAGACGTTCCGTCAACACGACCATTGGTGGGTCCGCAGTTCGTGGAACCGAGGCGCCGTTTCAATGCGTGCGTGGAGATCAAGGCGACGCAATCATCGCGCGGGCCCTTCCCAGTTCTTTCCACGACGCGTGGCAGTTACACTATGGCATTTGCACGAATCTTGGCGCAGGTAGGTAGATATAAGGGGTCTAGATTTTTTCTTCTCCTCTCCACCTGCCTTTCGCCGTTCCTTTCTTCCCAAATCTCCAGTGCGCCCAGAGCCCTTTCGTTTTCCCACACAGAGCTCCTAGCGCCGCCACTTTAGGGTCACCCCTTACCACCGGAGAGAAATGGCTTCATCCTCTTCTTCCTCTCTGGCGGCGGCGGCGGCAGCATCAACAGAAGCGGCTGCAGAAAAAGAAAGTTTCTGGGGAATCTGGATTCCTTGCGCCCTCGACGAGGTGGCGCTCAAGAACATGGAGAAGGAGGGGCTTCTCGCCGCCGGTGACTGGCGGAGTGGTTCCGGCAAAACCATCCCCAATCCGCGCGAGGGCGAGCGCGTCCACTTCGGCACCCATCTGGACCGAGGTTTGTCTTTTCCTCCCTCGGAGTTCTTCTCCGAGGTGATTGACCATTATGGAGTTCAACTCCATAATCTTCCTCCCAACTCCCTTCTAGAGATGAGCGCGTTTGTTGCGCTTTGCGAGGGCTTTCCCGGCATTAGGCCGAGTTTGCTTCTTTTCCGGTATTACTTCCATGTCCGGAGAAATTCTATTACCGCCGGTGTTCCTTATATCACCGGTACTATTAGTTTTTCTGTTAGACGAGACCGGTCCTATCCCAAAATTGCTGCCAGTGACTCGGTCAAACAATGGCCAGCCACCTTTTTCTATCATAGGGATATTGCGGCTCACGGCAAAGCAACTGCTTTGCCGGCTTTTGTCGATGGAGCCGCCACAGCCCAGCCTTCCTGGGATGAGGCTGCTCCGGCTCTTACAGACGATCTGATCCTCGCTAAGAGGCGGATCGAATATCTTATCAAGCACAAGGGTCTGAGGGGATCCGACTTAGTCCAGTGCTGGGTCGCGCGTCGGATCCAGCCACTTTAGTACCACGGGGATAGACTGATGCACTCCATCACGTCTTCCAAAAAAGATTCTCTCCGCATCAGCCCTAAGGCCTACACCAGCCAAGGCTATATAAGCCAGATCAAATGGCTGATTAAAGAGCGGATCGAGAGAAAAATTCCGGAGATCTCTCTAGACATGCACACGACGGAAAACCCCGTGGTAGCGGTAAGCTTCCATCAGTACACCTTTTACGTGTTTCAATCTTTTTAAGTCATACATTGCAATGCTGATATGTTTTCTTGTTTTCAGCTTGCTGAACTCCCCGAGTCGGAGCTTGCTCCACTAGAAGGATATCCTCCTGAGTTTTCTTAGGAAGCTGAAGTGGTCCCATTGCCGGACCTTGCGCTCAAGAAGCGCAAAGCTCCGACAGTGGCTGTTGGCACAAAGGAGGTGCCTGTTGTGAAGAGGTAACTTTCATTCACAATTTCCGCCTTTGTACCTTTCTCGAATTTCTTTTAGAGATGTAATATTTCCGACATTACTACATTCTCAGAGCAAAGCCTCTCATCAAGGCTAAGGGGAAGGGGATTCCTGCAAAGCCCCTGCGACAGGCGAAGCTTACCATAGCTTCCCCTGCCACGGCTCCTTCGACTCCTGCCCCTCAACCTTCTGCAACACCGACGATTACTCCTTCTCCGGTTGTTGTAGAAGATCCGGCTCCTCCAACGGCGCCTGTGATCCTTGGATCGCACACTGACGTCACCGTGGGTGCGCCAGTTCAAGATAAGGGTGAACCCTCTTCGGGTAATGATCCCTCGGCTGAAGTCTTCGCCGACAACCTCCTCAGCAACCTCGGACTTGCCAAATTTTGCTTCTCCCGGAAGTCCGTAGAGGAGATCCAGCGGCTGGCCAGGCAAGTCCTGGACAAAAGCCATCTATCCCCCGAAGAGGAAGCGCAAGAAGCAGAGGACGTCAAGTTCTCTGACCTTCTTGCCCAAGTCCGCCTTCGCGACGAGAGGATCAGGACTGGAGAGCTTCCAATAGCCCCAGTAATTCCTCTTACTCTCGCCGAGAAGGTGGCAGTTGAGGTGAACGCGGGTCTAGACAAACTCACCCGCGAGCAATATGTAAGTCGGAATTCCAACTCTTGTTTTTTACCTTATGTTATATCATATCCTCTAGCCCCCAAGCATGAAGTAGGATATAGAAATCCGAGTTTATGCTTTCATTAGGATGCCAAAGAACGAACTAGTGTAGCCCCCAACGCTCGTGCTGATATTTAGCAAAAAATATTAGCCTGAGTCTTAAGTAGCTTTCTGACTTTTGGTATTCTGACTTACAGAAAGTATGTTCCTATAACCAGGAATTGTTAAAAAATGTCTGTGATAAGCGGAGAGAATCAAAGCTCTCCGGCTAAAAAATGCTGAGCTCAAGCTAGCCAAGGATGAAGCTGAAGGTAACATTTCGAGATTCAAACCTTGTCTTTTACTTTTCCAATATCGAATTTTTCTGAACTGTTGTTCTTTTTGACTTACAGCATTGGTGAAACAATCCATCGCTATGATTGAAGAGGCCGAGAACCTCAAAACCTTAGTGGTGGAGAACAAGGGACTTCGCCAAGAGCTGGATAAGCTCAAGGCGGATCATGAAAGGAGCATAGCTCAAGTTCTCGAGTCCTCCTCCATGGCCACTGAAGAGCGCGATCTCAAGATTGCCGCTCAAGATAAGGTTATCTCGGACCTCAAAAATGAGGTTGGCAGAGCGAAGGATATCTCCCAGGCGCTCCGGGCTGAACTCCAGAGTCTTCGGGAAGAGAAAGCCAAGATTGACGACGTCATTCTTGGTATGTTCCATCTATCTGACTTTTCATTTCTTCGACTTTCATCAATGTTGGATTTTCATTGACTTGTTTTGTGTATAGGTCCTCTGAACTTGACGGACTCCTCCTCGTCCGAACCCCGCACTCACTGGCTTACCCAAGTCGGTGCTCTTATTCATGACTACCGCCAGTCCCTTGAGGACATTGGCGAATCTCTCAGGATTCCGGACATGCCAAGCATGTCGGACTTCCAAGTGCAGGAGAAAGCCAAGGAGATGCCGCAGCTTGTTCGGGACTGGAACATGTCCTACGCGTGGACCGCTGCGCAGAATGCTCTCACCATGGTCATGAGCCACCATGGAAACATGGAGATATGGCAGGTGACCAGAGGGTACTGCAAAGTAGACGAAGACGGCCAGGAGCAAGACCTTCAAGCCATCATGCACTCCTGCGCCGGATATGGGTGTCACATAGCTAATTTGACTAGCTACGAGACGCCCTTCTTCACCCGCGTGGATACTCCACCACCTCCTCCAGAAGACGCCGAAGAAGTTTCCGACGATGAACGGACTACCTCGGATCCGGACATCTCGGCACGATATCAAGGCGGAGTAACCAGCGATCTGACAGTTCCTTCATCTCCTCCTGCATCATAGATCAGAAAACTATGTATTATTCTAGAAAGACATGATGCGTTTTGTAAATATTAAGTACTATGACTTTTGCTAGTGCCAAGTTTTTTTATCTATTCAGCACTTTTGTCTTAAATTATTTGTGTGCCTGAAATGTTTGCATAAGCACTTGGAATTTTTCGCCTCTACTTATCGTTTATCTGGCTTTCCGCCTCGTCCCTTTCGTGAGCCGGCTAAACCTTCAGTCGGAAACAAAGCCGGCTTCCAGTACCAACAATTCACTACTCGGAAGATACCCGCATCCAGCAATCAGACAAATAACCCAAGTAAAGACTAGAGTTTTTTAGAGTTATACCCGAAGGTAGCAGTTTTAGAATCAGAAATCTAAACCAGAACGAACATGAGCATAAAGTACTTTCAAGCATTCTGGGATTTTCGACTATGACATGATCTTTAAGAAATAAGGTGGTAAAAACTTCTCAAGAAAACTTTGAGGTAACCAAAAATTTTATTTCTCACAGAGCATGTACATATGTATAATTACAAAGAAAGATAAAACTAAGAATAAAAGGGACGTAGCTGAGGAATATTCCATGGTCTGTCTAACTCTTCCGGATTTGTACTGCCTCCAGCTCTCTTTCTCTTCTTAGTAGCAGGTCTTTCTTTGACTGGCCTCATGTTAGTTAAGTAGTACGACCCATTGTGCAATACTCGATTAACCAAAAAGGGCCCTTCCCATATTGGGGAAAGTTTGTGCTTTCTTTGTTGCACAAGCCGAAGAACTAAATCACCTTTATTGAAAGATCTAGTTCGGACTCTCTGGCTATGATACTTGCGTAACTTCTGCTGATAGGCTGTAGATCTCATTTCAGCAATGACGCGAACTTCTTCGACTAAGTCGAGATCATTTTGTCGAGAAATCTCAGCATCCTCTTCAATATACGCGGCCACTCTAGGAGAAGTATGAATCAAATCACTAGGAAGAACTGCTTCTGCGCCATAGACCAAGAAGAAAGGTGTATATCCTGTTGACCTGTTCGGAGTTGTTCGCAAACTCCAAATTACAGAGGGTAGTTCCTCTGCCCAAGCCCCCGCAGCACGTCTCAGTGGTGCTTCGAGTCTTGGTTTCAAGCCTTGTAGAATTAAACCATTTGCCCTTTCAACTTGTCCGTTAGCCTATGGATGTGCGACTGACGCAATGTCAAGCCGGATATTTTGCTCATCGCAGAATTCAGCCAACTCTCCCATGGAAAAATTACTCCCGTTGTCCGTGATAATGCTATGCGGATAACCATACCGGATTACAACATCCTCGACAAATCTTTTGGCTGTTGCTCCATCACAACTAGTGACAGGTTTAGCCTCGATCCATTTCATGAATTTATCCACCATCACTAAGAGGTGAGTAAAATCCACTTGGAGCTCGTTTAAAAGGTCCTACCATATCAAGCCCCCAGACCGCAAAATGCCATGTTATAGGTATCGTTCGCAGCTGATCAGCCGGAACATGAGCTTGCTTGGCATACTTTTGGCAGCCTTTGCATGTCTTGACTAATCGTTCGGCATCTGCCTGAGCTGTGAGCCAGAAAAAACCATGTCGAAAAGCTTTTTCCACTAAAGATTTGGCTGCAGCGTGGTGACCACACTCACCTTCGTGGATTTCTCTTAAGATTTCCACTCCTTCTTCCGGAGATACACAGCGCTGATAAACCCTAGAAACACTCCGTTTATGGAGCTCACCTTTAACAATAGTATAGGCTTTTGCTCGTCGGATAATCTGCCGGCTCAGCACCTCGTCTTCGGGTAATTTGCCATCTACCAAGTAATCAAGGTAGGGTTGAGTCCAGCTGGGAATTACAGCCAGAACTGCTATTAAAGGTGAGTCGGATTTGGTCGGATACTCCTCATCTACTCCCTTTATCGAGGGAACTTTGAGGTGCTCTAAAAATGCGCCATCCGGAACCTCTTTCCGTGCAGAACCTATTCGAGATAGTGCATCTGCTTCCTCGTTTTCTGCTCGAGGGATGTGTTGAACTTCAAACCCCTCGAACGATTTAGATAGATCATCCACGACAGCTTTATATGCTGCCATGTGCTTATTTGCATTACAAATATCCGACACTTGCTGAGCAACAAGATCCGAATCTCCATAACACATCAAACGTCGGATGGCAATATCCTTAGCAATCCGGATTCCCTGCAGCAGTGCTTCATACTCGGCAATGTTGTTTGTTGCTGTGAAGTGGATCTGCAGCACATATAAAAGTTTATCTCCTTGGGGTGATTTGAGCACCACGCCAGCCCCCGAGCCCCCCCTAGCGTTGGATCCGTCAAAAAAGAGGGTCCAATATTCCGACTCCGGGAGGACCATGTTCTCCTTGGTCTCTGTCCAATCAGCGACAAAGTCGGCAAGGATCTGGGATTTGATTGCTGTCTGGGGTTTGTACTCAATATCGAAAGCTGCAAGCTCTATGCCCCATTTGGCGACGCGTCCTGTAGCATCGCTGTTATTGATTATATCTCTCATGGGAGCTGTGCTCACCATGGTAATTGGGTGCTCCTGAAAATAGTGTCGTAACTTACGAGATGCCAGAAAAACACCGTAAGCCAACTTTTGATAGTGCGGATATCGCTGTTTTGATTCTGTTAGGACCTCGCTGACAAAGTACGTTGGACGCTGCACCAGGTGCTCCTGATTTTCTTCTAGTCTCTCCACCACCATAATGTTGGAGATATGCCCAAGAGGCAATAATAAAAGTGATTATTATTATATCTTTGTGTTTATGATGAATGTTTACATCCCATGCTATAATTGTATTATTAGGAAACACTAATACATGTGTGTTTTGTAAACATAAGAGAGTCCCTAGTAAGCCTCTTGTTGAACTAGCTTGTTGATTAATTGATGATCATGGTTTCCTGATCATGGACATTAGGATGTGATGAATAACAAGGTTATATCATTAGGAGAATGATGTGATGGACACACACACCCATAGTAAGCGTAGCATAAGATCAAGTCATTAAGTTCGTATTGCTGTAAGCTTTTAAAAAAAGCATAGTAACCTAATCCTTCGACCATGAGGTTGTGTTAATCACCATCACCGGATGGGTACTTTGATGACATCAAACACCGCTTCGTAACTGGGTGGTCATAAAGGTGTCATTGGGTATTCTGAGAGTATGTGTTGAAGCGCATAGACCAAGATTGGGATTTGTCCATCCATATGATGGATAGATATGCTCTGGGCCCTCTCGGTGGAATGTCATCTAGTTAGCTTGCAAGCATATGACTGGGTCACGAGGGATGACATAACATGGAACGAGTAAAGAGTACTTATCAGTAACGAGGTAGAACTAGGTATGGAGATACCGACGATCAAACCTCGGATAAGTATAGTATCGCGTGTCAAAGGGAATTGGTTTCGTATGTAAATGGTTCTATCGATCACGAAGTCATCGTTGACTTGGTGTAGTGGACTTAGTTTTATCACCTTCATGCTCGAGGACGAGCATAGGTTAAGCTTGGGGACGTTGATGCATGTAAAATGCATACATAAACTTTGTAGTTTGTTAACATGTTTTCCTACATATTTGCATCATATATAATGTTATATCCCTATTTATATTGATTTTTGGCGATTTACCAATGATCCCCTTTATTTTGGTTATAACCCTGCAGGGCAGAAATGTTGGAGATATGCCCAAGAGGCAATAATAAAAGTGGTTATTATTATATCTTTGTGTTTATGATGAATGTTTACATCCCATGCTATAATTGTATTATTAGGAAACACTAATACATGTGTGTTTTGTAAACATAAGAGAGTCCCTAGTAAGCCTCTTGTTGAACTAGCTTGTTGATTAGTTGATGATCATGGTTTCCTGATCATGGACATTGGATGTGATTAATAACAAGGTTATATCATTAGGAGAATGATGTAATGGACACACACCCATAGTAAGCGTAGCATAAAGATCAAGTCATTAAGTTCGTATTGCTATAAGCTTTCAAATACATAGTAACCTAATCCTTCGACCATGAGGTTATGTTAATCACCATCACCGGATGGATACTTTGATGACATCAAACGCCGCTTCGTAACTGGGTGGTTATAAAGGTGTCATTGGGTATTCTGAAAGTATGTGTTGAAGCGCATGAACCAAGATTGGAATTTGTCCATCCATATGATGGATAGATATGCTCTGGGCCCTCTCGGTGGAATGTCATCTAGTTAGCTTGCAAGCATGTGACTGGGTCACAAGGGATGACATATCACAGCACGAGTAAAGAGTACTTATCAGTAACGAGGTAGAACTAGGTATGGAGATGCTGACGATCAAACCTCGGATAAGTATAGTATCGCGTGACAAAGGGAATTGGTTTCGTATGTAAATGGTTCAATCGATCACGAAGTCATCGTTGAGTATGTGGGAGCCATTATGGATCTCCAAGTCCTGCTGATGGTTATTGATAGGAGATGTGTCTCTGTCATGTATACATTCACGAACCGTAGGGTGACACACTTAAGGTTCGAAGTTGTTTTAAGTAGATATGGAATGTGCGTTGGAGACAGAATGTTGTTCGGAGACTCGGATTGGATCCGGGACATCACGAGGAGATCTGGAATGGTCCGGAGAATAAGATTCATATATTGGGGATCATTTTCTGAGTTAGGAAATGTTTCGGAGTATTTGTATGAGGGTTCTAGAAGGTTTCAGAATGATCCGGAAGGTTCTGGAAGGTTTCTTGGAGTTTACTTGAAAACCAAGGAAGGGATCAAGGAGTCTTGATGGGTCAAGACTAGGAGTCGTGGGGGAGGAGGACTCCTCCCCCCTTTCCAATCCGCCGGCCCTAGAGGGAGGGGAGTCCTACAAGGACTCCCCCTCCCATGGCGCCTCACCCCCTTTAAATAGAGGGGCAGGGGCGCCCCCTCCACCCCTGCTCCATAACTCCCAATCTCTGCCGCCTCTCTCCTCCTCCTTTCTTCTGCACAGGCATAGGTGAAGCCCTGCAGAATTCTCTACTCCACCACCACCACCACGCCGTCGTGCTGCTGGGATTCCGTGGAGAAGATCTACTACCTCCGCTGCTCGCTGGAACGAGGAGAGGAAGGTCTGCTTCGACTCCGCACGTGTGACCGACTACGGAAGCGCTGCCGAAACGCGGCGCCGGAAGGATCGTCCACTTGACCGACTGTGGAAGCGCTGCTGGAACACGACGCCGGAAGGATCGTCCACACGATCTTGAGATCGGCAAGTGATCGACTACATCAACCACGAGATCTAATCTCGTTAACACTTTCGGATCTACGAGGGTTAGTTCCTATCTATCTCGTTGCACATGTCTAATAGATTAGATCTTGGCTTTTATCTAGATTAGATCTGGGTTTTGTTCGTTCTTGCGGTAGAATTTTTTTGTTTTCCATGCTACAAACCCATCACATAACTATACTGACAACCCTATTTGTCGCAGCAATGTAAAGCAACATCGGTTCCTGAGGTTCCGGTGCTGCAAGGATAGGAGCAGATGAGAGTACTTTCTTCAGGTCTTGTAGTGCAGCTTCGGCTTCGTCAGTCCAGACAAAATCCTTGGTTTTCTTCAGGAGTTTGTATAATGGTGCGGCTCTTTCACCAAGCCGGCTTACAAATTGACTGACCGCGGCGATGCAACCAGTTAATCTTTGTACATCTTTCACGCGAGTTGGCCTGGAAATATTGAGAATAGCCTTGATCTTGTCACGGTTCACCTCTATGCCTCGTTGAGACACAATAAAACCTAACAATTTTCCGGCTGGTATTCCAAAGAAGCATTTCTTCGGGTTAAGGATGATGTTGTATTTTCGTAAATTGGCGAACGTCTCTTCTAAGTCGGAAACCAATGTCTCCTTCTTTTTGGACATGACCGCGATATCATCCACGTTTGCATGTACATTGCGCCCAAGTTGATCATGGAGGCAACGCTGCATCGTGCGCTGGTACGTAGCTCCTGCGTTCTTCAGCCCAAAGGGCATCGTAACATAACAGAAGGTTCCGAAAGGGGTTATGAATGAAGTCTTGATTTTGTCAGATTCCTTCTTCCAGATTTGGTGATAACCGGAATATGCGTCGAGAAAACAGAGGAGTTCCGAGCCTGCCGTAGAATCGATAACTTGATCAATTCTAGGCAGAGCGAACGGATCTTTTGGACAAGCCTTGTTTAAGGCAGTATAATCAACACACATCCTTAAATCAGTAGTGTCCTTTTTAGGGACCATTACAGGGTTGGCCGACCATTCAGTATGGATGACCTCTTCTATGAATCTGGCTAACTCGAGCCGCGCTAGTTCCTTAGCTATTGCCTTACGCTTTTCGTCACCAAACCATCGTAAGGACTGTTTGACGGGTTTAGCGTTCGGGTTTACATTTAGAGAGTGCTCGGCAAGTTCCCTAGGTACTCCGGTCATTTCAGATGGCTGCCATGCGAAGATATCTTGATTTGCTCGGAGGAACTTGACGAGCGCGCCTTCCTATGCGCTACTTAGGCCTGCGCCTATCTGGGTCACCTTAGAGGGGTCATCATCCTTCAATGGCGTCGTCTTCGTCTCTTCTGATGCCTTGAACTCTGGATTTGGTTTTGTCACCTCCTTCTTCGTCGCGGGCATCTCGGACGGATCTATGCTCTTCTTGATCTCCTGGTACTCCTAGGCGTGCAGCACGGCTTCAGCAAAGGCGGCATTTCCATCCTCGCACTCTCGCGCTTTCTTCGGGTGTCCCCTGATGGTGATCAGGTCGTTGGGACCTGGAATTTTCATCATATTGTAAATGTAACACAGACGAGCCATAAAAGCCCAGTAAGTCGGACGTCCGAATATAGCGTGGTATGCGCTCTTGAATGGGACCACTTCGAAGGAAATTGCCTCCGTTTGATAATTTTTTGGTGTTCCAAAAGTAACATCCAAAGTGATCTCTCCCAGGGAATTGGCTTGTCTTCCTGGTACAACCCCGTGAAAAATCACAGAGCTATGGTTAAGCTGTGTTTCCGAGATCTTCATCCGGCGTAGCATTTCTACATAGAGAATATTGATGCTACTACCACCGTCCATGAGGGTCTTGGAAAAACCATAACCGTCAATAAGTGGATTGACGATTAAGGCGTATTTTCCTCGCCTATGCAGCTTAGGCGGATGATCAGCGCGGTCAAATGTGATTGCTACCTCCGACCAGTCCAAATACTGAGGGACAGCCGGAACTATTGCGTTGAGATCGTGGAGAACTGCTTTCTTGACCTTTGCTGGTTGAGATCCGAGGAAGGTGACGTAAGTGTCCTTCTTGGTAGGAAACGTTTTCTTCCCTTCCAACTTGGGATTTGAAGCGTTGGCTTCCTCCATGTCAGAATCTTCCTTGGTCTCTTTTTCTTTTCCGGGATTTTTCTTTCCCTTCTTCCGCTTAGCTTTGTAGCCCGCGATATCATCTCTCTTGATGTCATCGTTAAAACGACATTCAGGGTTCGTGTTGGACGAGCCCCCATTGGCGTCTAAGTGATGCACACATGGGTTATTGGCAATGTCGGCCCAAGTGTAGGTTTTGCCTGGTTGTTGCTCTCCTCTACCTTGGACCCTTGATGTCCCACGACCACGCCCGCGGCCTCCACCACATCCTCCTCATCCTCCAGTCCCGGAAATAGTAGTGACTACTGCTGTCTCCGTGTTGGGTTTTTCTTCCGAGGTGTTTTTGCGTTTTTGAGCCTGTTGCTTTGTCTTTGCTGACGGTGGTACGGCCAGGACGTTAAGTAATCCCTCTGCATCATCGTCAGCATCTGCATACTTGCTCGCTGTTTCTATCATCTCTCCCAGATCAGTAACCTTGTCACACTTCAAGCGATGGCGCAGTAATCCAATTGGGAGACCTGAAATAAAAGCTTCAATCGCAGTTTGATCATTTACTCCCTCGCAGGAGTTCTTGGTGTCAATCCATCGTCCGAGATAATCTCGGCAAGTTTCTTCGGCTTTCTGGGTGCAACTCTGTAGGTCTCCAACTGTACAGGGCCTCCGATATGTGCCTTCGAAATTCCGAAAGAACGCACTTTGTAAGTCATACCAGTTGTGGATGGTGTTTGCCGGAAGTTCATTGAGCCATGATCGCGCCGTCTTCCGCAACATAAGTGGGAGATATCGGGTTGCGACCAGGCTGTTTCCGCCTTTAGCGATGTAGCAAGCTTGGAAGAAGTCCTGTAACCAGGTGTCTGGCCGAGGAATGCCGTCGTAGGCTTGAATATGTCTTGAGATAGCAAATCCTTCCGGGAATTTTGTAGCTCTGATGCGTGGTCCAAAGCACTTTGGGCCCATGTACATGTCATCGTTTTCGTAGTGCCGAGCCTCTATGTTGGAGTTGATCATGTGCCTTGCGTCGTTCGTGGATAGGGATCGTCCCGAATATCGGCTGTGGCTGCGGTGCCTTGGAGCCGTACTTCGGCTTCTACCACCACCTCCTCCGTCATGTCGTCCTCCTTGACCTCCTTGGGGGCCGTTGTGATAACTATGCGGTGGATAGGGTGGTGCAGCTGGGTTGTTTCCGGCTGATCGCCAGCCTCCATCCGGAGCGTCATTATTCCGGTTCCGGGGAGGTTCTTAACTGTGACGAGCCCCCTGCCGGCTTGTACCAGCATGATTTCCGTTGTTCCTTCGTCCGTCGTTCCCACCATGGTAATGTTCAGCCGGACGGTTTTCATGTCTAGGAGGTGGCATTTTCTGACGATCCTCCTCCCGACATTTTTCTTTATCTTCTCCCTTTCGGGAAGGATTCCTCGGATTGAGTGCAGCGATTGCGTCTTTCTCGGCGACTGGAGCGACGTTGCTCCAGTTATGTGTAGCCCTGCGGTGCTGCCCCGTCGATCCGGTTCTTGAATAATTTTCTTCCCTGCGTTCGGGGTTATGATACTGCGCCCGAACATAGTGGCATCTTACGCCAGCCCATGCCGGATCTGTGCGACATTGGTCGGAATCCGAGACCAGCTTTTGGCTTCCCGACAGGGCAACCTTTTGCTGCTCCAGTCCTTTGTTGAGTAGCTTGATACCCAAACGTATCTCTTCTGGTCCTGGATTAGCTGATAGAATTTCGCGAGCTGCCACAGTATTTTGCACTGGTGCTGGGTAAACCCAATCTCCATTGCTGTCCTTCCGTGGCTTTCCCATCTCATCTCCAAAAAGGACGGCACAGACACGTGGGAATTGGTTGTCATCCACGTGACGCTTCCGTGTCTTCTGATGCAGACGGGACATGTACTCCTTGTTTGACATGCGCTTCTTCTCCACCTCGATGTTTTTGGCTTCATCAAGGAGTTGTTGACGACGTGCTTCTAGGGCTTGGGCCCTTTCGTCCAGCTCATCTGTGGTAAGTTCTGCAGCTGTAGGGATAGGTGTGGTTAATGCGGCATCGATGAGTTTACGCGCACCTTCAGTGATCACGTGCCCATCCACCGATGCTTCTTTTTTCGGCTCGTCTGGGATAAGTGCTCCATCCGAGTCTTCCTCGTATTCCTCGGCAATCACCTCCTCTGTCAGAGGCTCTTTTGTCGGGGTCTTATTCTTCTTGTTCTTTTTCTTTGCCCTCTTGGCAGCGCCGGTAGCAAAGACGGCTTTGGGTCCGTTTCCTAGAGTCAAGCTCTGAGCGGTACTTTCGGACATCTGGAGTTCGGGATTGTCTCCGACCTCCATATCATCCTGCGCTTTGGGAGAGTGTTCCCTGGATCCTTCATCCATGGCTTCTCCGTCTTCTGCAACTTTGGAGTTGTACTCCTCGTCATATTCCGCGGAGAACTTTCGGAAATCTACCGACGTCATGGACTCATCCGAGGATGCGGGAACGTTGGCGTTTGTTCCAATTGCCTCTAGCACCGAGTCGGTGTTTTCTCCAGCATCGGCAGAGCCGGATCCGGATCCAACGTATCCGATGAAGTGCGATGTGTGCTTCCTGAGGTACCTGAGGAAGGGCTTGTCTGTCCCGACATCATTGGAGTCGGGATCAGTGTCGTTGATGTGCTTCGCCTGGATTTCGACTTCCACGGGTGGGTCGATCTGGGATCCGGCTTCTCCAGGGAGATCCACTCCGGATTCGACTTGGTCCGCGAGGTTTTCTTCAGGCTCGGATTTCTCCACAATCTCCGCAACTGGTGCGGGTTGGGTGGGATTAGGGTTTTCTGAGATCCAGAACTCTGCCGCCTCCGTGGACAAAAGGGACCCAGAAGTTTCTTCGCCTCTATCATCACCGCTGGGGTGGGTTGGGCAGGTTCAGCGAGACCGATGTAAACATCGATCTCGCCAAAAGACATGATTGTATAAGCAGTCACGGCCTCCCTAGCCGGAATCCAGGTCTCGTCGAGAACGATGAGAGGGACGTCGCTGGCGTAGAGGATGCGACCGACGGCGATGGTCTCGTCGATTCCGATTCTTGCAGATTCTGCTCGGAACGTAGATCCAAAGCTCACTTGCCCCACGGTGGGCGCCAACTGTCGTCGGATTGATGACAAGTACACCATGAGGGGGTCCTCGAGGCGTGCGGAAGAGAGGGGTGTGAGGCGTACGATGTTCTGAGACGGTGAGCACACAAGTTTACCCAGGTTCGAATCCGCCGGCTTTGGCGGACCCTACTCCTGCTATCAATCCAGTAATACGGCAAAGCGGGAATATGGGTTACAAGGGTTTCGCCTGTGCGAGTTGAGATTGTAGACTATTGGTCGTCTCTAGTGTTGCCCTAAAGGCTCTCCCTAGGATGGCTTATATAGATATCCGGTAGGGTTTACAGGAGAGATCAATCCGGCTACGACTAAGAATTGGTTACAGAGTACATCTTGAACTACAAGTAACATTATGGGCCTAAGTCGGTAAGTCTTCTGGGCCTTTCCGTAGCCGGATGGGACTCCGTCTTCCCTCTCTAACTGGGCCGCCCGTGAAGCAAAGCTCTAACCCGAAGTGGGCCACCCTAGTCAGCGAGGAACGTTGAGGATACCCGGAAAGTATATCCCCAACAGCTCCCACTCAAAATATGTTCCTAACATATTTGGGTATGAGTTAGTACTCTTACTCAAACTATGTTCCTACATATCTGAATTTGAGACTTATATTTCTCCCACTCAAAAATATGTCATTCACATATTGTTTTAGGAAGATTTTCATAGCTCCCACTCAATTTCATGCAAATTGCATATCCACTCACTATTTCAAACAATTTCAAAATCCTTTGATCAAATATCAAACTTGGAGTTTTACTATCAGATACTAGTACTTTTACTAGTTTTAAATCCACTGGATATTAAGCACACATGAATCAAATTCATTTGAATTCGTCCAATACTTGACAAATTGTGCCTTTGTCATTCACCCCTTTTTCCACTACGGCTTTGCAGTCATTTGGGAAAATTCAAGTAACCCCTTTTACTTGTGAGATACCCGGAAAGTATATCCCCAACAACCACGAATTGAAAACTAATATAAGCTATGCAAAAGAGTGAATGATAGAACTTCTCATTAATATTCCATAACGGAAACTCACACCAAGGGATACATATATAAGGAGAGAGGGGACACTTCCATAATGCAAATCATACTACATAATAACTCCTCTATTCATGATATGACTCTACTAATAAGGTAAAAAGATAGAAGATAGTGATGTGATACCGCGACACTCCCCCAAGCTTGGAACAAACCAAGGGGATGCCAAACCCGATGACGAATTACTCCTTTGGTGGTGGTGGTATCCTCTCATCTTCGTCTGTCTTCCAGGGTAAGGGCTTCTCATCAACAAAGGACATCGTGGTTTCCAACATCCTGAAACTTGCAGCAACACTTATGCGTTTAAACCTAGCCTCATACTCACAGTTTTGATTTTGAACGTCATAGAACTGTGCTTGCAGTTCGTTGGTTGTTTGGTGGAGTGAGAGGACTCCGTCTTTGAGTTCAGCAGTCTCCTTTTGGTGCTCGGTGATGAGTTCGGAACAAATCTTATGGATGATATCCACTTCGCGCTCCGCCATCTTCTTGTACCTAAAGACTTCTTGCTCCAGTGCTTCCATCCTATCCTCCAGACTTCCTTCACCTTTAGGGCCTTGAACCTCTTTAATACAGACCTCCCCATCTTCGAGCAACAACTCCTTGGGATGAATCTTCAACTCTCTCATGTATGGGTTGATGATATCTTCTAAGGAATCTCCCTCGGCTGATCCAGTGGAAGACATTGTGGCTCCAAATCTGGGATTCTACCTGGCAGAAAACAGATCGAAACAAAAACACGATGAAAACATGATATACGAACCTCGGAAGATCCGAGGGGTTATATATTACGAAGTTTCACATCAAAAGGAAGGTACTGGGAGAAAACGAGTCGGAGGCGGAGTCCGGGGTGGACTCACCACCTGGTGGCGCGGCCAGGGGTGGGCCCGTGCCACAAGGTGGTGTGAGCCACCTTGGCTCCGTTTCCGTCCCTTTTTCGCTTCGTAGCTTTCCTTATTGACTGAAAACTGCAAAAATATAGTTGGATTGTATTTTCGCCGAAGTTTTCTTACCAGAACTGTTACCTATTTGAAAACAGACTCTACAGGTCTCTGAATTTGGTATCTAGTAGATTCTTCTAGAGTCATCACTTAATAACATCAATATCTTCATCTTCATACACTTATTACTTGAGTCATAAAACCCTTCTCTTCCTTATTACACCATTATCTCCACTACTTGGAAATTTCTTTCACACAAAACTTTACACAGTTCTCATTAGCAACATTAGTATAAATGAAGTGATAAAACCTTTTATGTCCAACTTCAACTAAAAACCATCAAAACATAAGCTATTGAAGCAACTTGATGGCTCTGTGAATGGTGCCCAGAAAAGTGCTGGTGCGGTGTTGATGTAGAGCTCGTTGGGAACCCCAAGAGGAAGGTATGATGAGCACAGCAGCAAGTTTCCCTCAGTTATGAAACAAAGGTTTAATCGAACCAGTAGGAGCAAGGAAACACCCCAAAGGTGTTACTAGCTGAGCTTTGGCAGGGCGCACTACCGGTGCTAGTAGGAACGTGGAGACCTGCGAAAAACACAACCACAGAACTTTGTCCCCAACTTGCGATGAGGTTGTCAATCTCACCGTGTTTTGCGGAAAACAAAGGATTAAATGTATCGAATGGAAAGAAGTAAAAGTTTGCAGAAAGTAAACACAAAGAAGTAAACAGTTTATAGATTGTATGTAAAGAAAAAGGACCGGGATCCATAGTTCACTAGAGGTGACTTTCCTTAAGATAGATAACATGCTGGGTGAACAAATTACAGCGGGGCAATTGACAAACATCGAGAAAGCATACAAGCATATACTAATCATCTTGAATCCTTTGAGACTTGATTGGGCATTACAACATTATACATAGATCGCCATCCAACTGCATCTATGACTAATAATCCACCTTCAGGTTATCATCCGAACCCCCTCCGGTATTAAGTTGCAAGCAACAGATTATTGCTTTACGAACTGCGTGTAAAGTAAACAATACGATTGTTCTATGAACAAAGGATTGTTGTTTTCTCCCTAGTAGCAACAGCACATCTAGTACCTTAGAGATTTCTGTCACTTCCCCAGATTACCAGAGGCATGAACCCACTATCGAGCATAAATACTAACTCTTGGAGTTGCTAGCATCTACTTGGACAAGATAGCTACTAACAACGGAAAGCATGCAAGATCACAAATAATAAAGACATGATAGAATCAATAATCAATCTGAAATAGCATCTCAATATCCATCGGATCCCCGCAAACACAACATGTAGAATTACAAATAGATGATCTTGATCATGAACGGAGCTCACAAGATCTAGACATGAAAGCACAAAGGAGGAGAACCAGCCATCTAGCTACTACATGGATCCGTAGTCCAAGGATGAACTACTCACGCATCACACCGGAGGTTTGCATGGTGATGAAGAAGGCCTCCAGGGTGAATTCCCCTCTCCGGTAGGGTGCCGGGAAGAGCTTCAGATCCCTCCCGATCTAGGGATGGAGATGACGACGGCTACAGACTCTTTCGTGGATTTTTGATCGGGCACTTAGGGTTTACGTCCCAAGGCATCTTATAGTCGGAAGGGGAGGCCGAGGGGGTGCCTAGGCTGGCCACACCACCCCCTGGCGTGGGCCAAGCCTGGCCGCGCGGCCAGGTGGTGTGGCCGCCCTCTAGCCCCTCTCCGTCTCGTATTCTGGCACTTGATGACTTCCGGAAAAATAGGCACTTTGGCTTTTATCCCGTCCAATTTCGAGAATATTCATTTTCTGACTTTCCTGGAACCAAAAACAGCAGAAAACAGGCAGCTGGCACTGTGGCTCTTGTTAATAGGTTAGTCCAAGAAATCATATGAAAAGTACCCCAAAGTATGGACAAAACACAAGAAAGTGGATAAAACCAAGCATGGAACATCAAAAATTATAGATACATTTGCAATGTATCACAACTCCTTCTGAAAACCCAAATAGAATTCAAAAAGGAAATCGAATAAAGAAGCAAATGCAAGAGTGGCAAAATCTGTCAAAACAGACCAGCAGGTAAAGATCAATTTTTTCGAAAATCTTCTTTTGCTCAAATCAAAAAGTACAAAACTAACGAAAGTTAAATAACAACCTGGGACAGAAGCACAAAATATTACAGCTCAATTTGACATACAGAGATCTCTCACGAATTTTTACAGTGAAGCACAAAAATCTATTTCGGGACAGCAACTTCCCCACATATTACTTCTCTCTCCTTAGAGGTTGATATTGACACAAAAACCAAACAAAATGGATAAGGAGCGGTTATTACCGAAGTAATAACTTCCAAGACTCAAAGAAACAAACACAAACTGAAAGCAAAAACAAATTGGGTTTTCTCCCAAAAAGCTCTTTCTTTATAGCCATTAAGATGGGCATGATAATTTCAAGAATGCTCACATAGGAATATGAATTGAGGTGAAAGAGAGCATTAAGAAGAAAAAAATACACACCTTTAAGTCTAACCCACTTCCTATGCAAGGGAATTTTGTAAACAAACAAGTTGTTGAAACCAAAGGCTACTTGCATAAGAAGGCAAAAGAAGTGCAACATAAAAACTTTCAGCATAAAACGAGGAAACTTGATATTATTGAGATGTATAAGAACACATTTCCCTATCTCATAGTAACTTTCAGTATCATGCATAAACTTAACAATATAGCTATCACAAGGACCATCGTAACAATGATCACTTATTCTAACGGAAAACACATGAATACTAGCTCTCATAACACTACTTTGTGAAACAATATTAGAGGTATCCTTACAAAGGATAGTGTGTCCCTCTTCTTCATATTTAGTAACAATGTCTTTCACATTTGCTATTATAGGTTCATCAACCTTTTGTTTATCAGGTTCAACAGCTTTATTTGCACTTTCATTAAACATACTAGCTATCATAGAATGTTCCTTCATCTTAACTGGGAAAGGAATTTTCTCAATATAAGGTTCAGGTAAGACATGATTAGCAGTATAAACTTCAGTATTTCTTGCAGGAACACTCTTAGCAATATCTTTATAAGGTTCATGATACTTATTCTACTTCTTTTTAGGCACTTCAATATAGGAAGCAATAGCTTGAGAGTCTAGACCATAAGCATTTTTAATATTTTAAAAGTCATCAGTTCCCATAAAATATTCAATGCATTCATAATCATAATTTATACCTGACTTTCTACCTTTGTCATTCTCCCAAGCTTTAGCATTGTCTTGAATACAGTCCAGAAGATCCCATTTAGCTTCTTCTTCCATACGAGTGAATGATCCAGCACAAGAAGCATCCAATATATTCTTGTCATGTAGAGGGAGTCTTGCATAGAAGTTATTAATAATAATATTGTTGGGGAGCTCATGAATGGGACATTTGAGCATTAGTAACTTCAATATCCCCCAAGCTTGAGCTATACTCTCTCCTTCAAGAGGCCAAAAGTTGTATATTTGATTCCGATCTTTATGAATCTCACTAGGAGGATAAAATTTTGAATAATAGAGAGGAACTATTTCCTCCCATTCCAGAGCTTGACCATTCTTCAGCAGCTTCATTCCTCAGCTCTTCATTTCAGTGATAATGAGAACAACTTCTTCTTAACTTGATCTGTAGTAATACCTGCACACTTGAACAACCCGCATAATTCATGTATAAAGAGTAAATGATCACCGGGATGGACAGTTCCATCCCCAACATAGTAGTTATCCATAACGCGATCAATAATTCTTGTAGGTATTTTGAAAACATCATTCTCAGCAGGTGGTGGCTTATCTACTACCTTAGCAGTGGTAGTAGCATTACCAAATAAGAAACTCAGCGAATTATCCATAACAAAAATAAAGCAACTAGTAGAAGTAAACAATACTCACAGTAGAAGTTTCCTTTACCAGTTCCACTCTCCAATAGCGCTTTACTCCCCGGCAACGGCGCCAGAAAATAGTCTTGATGACCCACAAGTATAGGGGGTGTATCGCAGTATTTTCGATAAGAGTGTCAAACTGAACGAGGAGCAGAAGGTGCTGGCTAGTGGTATGGATCAGGAATTCTCTGCAAATACTTAGCAAACGGATTTTTAGGGGTTTTCGATAAAGCAAGTAAACAAAGTACGAGTAAATAAAAGACAGTAGGAATAAATGCAGCAAGTGGACCAATCCTTTATGCAGCAAAGGACAAGCCGGTTGTATTACTTAAGATGACCAAACATTCTCGAGGACACATGGGAAGACAGTCAAGTGCTTTCGCTTCATATAGTTGATTAATCTTCTTTAGTTCGCTAAGTGTTGTGTGGGTGAACCTGTGCTAATGTACCGACCTTCCTAGGACTAATACATACTTGTGATTATACCCCTTGCAAACATCCGTAAGTACAAGAAAGTAATTAAGGTAGAAACCTAACCACAGCTTTAAACTCTAAGACCCTTACGTCCCTTGTGCAATGGTTTCCTAACGGGGGTTCAGGTTTCTGTCACTCTGGCAACCCCTACGATTAGTAGCCAAATACACAATGCATTCCCCTGGGCCCATATAGCTGAAGTGTCATGTAGTCGACGTTCACATGACACCACTAGAAGAAGTACACCACAACTTAAATAACAATCTATTGAATTTTTCTCAACACAACTCCACTACTAACAACATGACTTCTTCCATGTCCTCAAGAACAAAACGAACTAATCACAAGACATCATATGGATCATGATCAGAGATGGAATAATGATGTATAACAATCTGAACATAGACAATAATTCAATGGTTCACTCAATAGCATCAACTACAAAGAGTAATCAACACCGGGAAAGTTTCCCCTATGAACTATGCAAGATTCAACCCAATTGTTACAGCAATATGGAGATGGTGATGAGGGTGCTGATGGTGATGATGGTGGTGATGATGATGATGATCCCGATGAAGTCCAGCCTTATGATGGTGTTGATGGCGACGATCTCCCCTCTCCGGGAAGGAATTCCCCTGGCTGAAATCTGTCTGCCGGAGAGATCTTTCTCTCTCGGTGTTTTCCGTCCCGCAGAGGCGGCAGAATCTTTCTGTGGTCGCTCCCTGAGTCTTAGGGTTTCGGGAGGATGATATACGCCAGAGGGGAGTGCCTGGAGTGGGCCAGGGCGGCCACACCACCTGCTGGCGCGACCTAGGGTTACCCGCGCCAGGGGGTGGTGTGGGCCCCCTGTGGCCCATCTCCAGCCCCCTTCTGGCTTCCTTCGTCTTCTGGAAAAATAGGATTTTCCGTATATTTTTCCAGATTTTCTGATCTTCGCGAATTTTGCCTCCAAACAGCACCTTTTCCATCAGAATCCTGACTGCAGCGGTCCATGCTCCAAAAGTCATCAACCATGCAAAAACAGATGAAATAACATAAGTATCACCTCTCAATACGAAATATATCAATGAATAATAGTGAATTAAGACATAGAATAGTGATGCAAAATGGACGTATCAACCGCCTCCATGTCCATCCCTTGATTAGTCCCACCCTGGGACTTTGAGGGAGGTGGTTCTTCCACCTATATAAAGAGGGGCACACAATCCCATCAATTGGCATTTTCCTATTTCTCTCTCGCTCTCTATCCCCCTCACATGTGGTTCCCAAGTTTGGAACTGTATACAGGGATAGGCAATTCTCCACCATACGCATGTCGTCGTGCTACTGTACTTGGTTTGGATCAATCTTCTTCCACTTCTTTGCTGGATCGGAGCCCGGAAGACGTCTCTACATTGGATGTGTGTAAATCCATGAAGCACCACCACTTGTGGTGATATTTTCTTGGAGCTTGGATGTCTACACTACCTTGAGGTCGGCTACGTCGTACAAGGACCAGTGTGACTTGCAAGGAACTTCGTGACCTTGAGGTTGGGTGAGTATGACTACGTCAGCAATGTTTCTCTTGAAACATTAACCGCTTTCGGTCTTCAAAGGTATGAACACCGAATCCCGCTTGTTACCTTACACCTGCATATATATATCTTGGCTATGGTGTTCGTCTTGCTAGGAATTTTTTGTTTTCTACTGTAGAACCCCTTCAAAAGGGATGGCAAGTACTCGCCTCATAGTTTGATAAGGTATATCATGTGATAAAGGGACTTGGACGGAAGTCACATTGAAAGTTGTCTTCTAGAATTTACGGTACTTGAGAGTTGACACGTCTTGCTAGAGACCGCTACCATCTATCGAATTGAGACCAAGTGTTCATGGGAGTGAGTTGGACTCAAAACCATGACAGGATACTTGGAGGTGTAGCTCATGTCGTGTTCAGATGTATATGAACCTATAGAATCACACACTAAAGGGTAAGGAGCCCATGTGGATTAGATCCATATGTACATTGGGGTACAACCTAGATGGTCCCTAAGAGTTGAGCCTAACTAGGGATGTATACAAGTGGAGTGACAAGGGATAGTCCCTGACCTAGTCGTCACTTTATCCACTCCCAAATCGGGTTAGACAAGTGAAGGGTTCGTAGCATAAAAACAAAAAAAATCATATGATAAGAACGCCAATTGCGTCAAGATCTAATCTAGTAGATGCTAGTAATGAGTAAGGGGTGATCCATAAAAACTCACCCTCGAAGACCAAAAGCTTTTTACGAAATCTGATTTCATTGTTGATGTAGTCAATCACTTGCCCATCTCAAGATCGAGTTGTAGAGCACCACAAACCAGCAACGCATCCACGCTTGGGCACATGTCTGGCTCCCGATAACCTCCATGCCTCCACTCCAGCAGAGCCACGAAAGAAGTAGATAAATCTTACTCCAGAAAATCCAACAGAACATGTATTTCGCTAATCCAAAGCCATAGGAAATTGCTAGAAGAGGAAAAGAACCTTCATGAGGATGTGGTGCAAATGGAGAGGAGGAGGAGGCCTCCTTTTACAGGGGAGGAGGTCTGCCCAAGGGACATGGCCGCCGGCCATGGTGGTTCTCCCACCTGTCCCCTCATTCATGTGGGTGGACTCTCCACTCACATAAACACCTCTTCACTCTCATGCATTTATTACCCATTAGCATAAATGTATTTTTCTCTTTAAATAAAAATATTTTATTTATTTAATTCAGAAATTATTTAATTAATTTAATTAAGAAACATTCATATAAAACCTCTTGCACTGTTTCAATATTACATCTGAAACCAATTTCAGCAATTTGATCTGAAACACTTTCGATGATCATCGAAATAATTTCAGCTCTAACCGGATTATTCTAGGATATGTATTATCTACCACTTAGTGTCGGAATACCTTAAGTGTGTCACCCTACAGTTCGCGAATGATGCATACATGATAGAGACACCTCTCTCATCAATAATCAGGAGCGGGACCTGGAGATCCATATTGACTCCCACATATTCAATGATTACTCTACTGATCGTATGAACCATTAATGTTGTAACCAAATCCTTTTGTCTCGTGATATATTACCTGTCCGAGATCCGATCATAGGTATCAACTATACCCTAGTTTGATCTCGTTCCCGACAAGTACTCTTTACTCGTTCCGTGATATAACATCCTTGTGATCTAGTCACATGCTTTCAAGCGGTGTTGATGTAATATCACCGAGGGGCCCAAAGTATATCTCTTCGTCATTAGGATGGAAACATCCCACTCTTGATCCATGAGCCTCAACATAACACTTTCAGAATACCTGAACCCATGTTTATAGTCATCATATTACGGTATGACGTTTGATGTTATCAAGGTATTTTTCCGGTGTTAGTAATTGACATGATCTCATGGTTTGAGGACTAGGTCTACTTTGTATATGTTTGGTGTAGCAATGTAAATTTAATGACTTGATCGTATTGCTAAATCTACTTTGGGTGTATGTTCATCATATCATTCTTCTAATAACATGATCCCGTTATTAAAAACATCCAATGTTCATGATTAGAAAATCTTGATCATCTGTTAATCAACGAACTAGTTTAAATGAGAGGCATTACTAGGAACTTTGGTTTGTTCATTAAATACACATGTATTAATGTTTTCGATTAATATAATTCTAACATGAGAAATAAACATTTACTATAAACATGGAATAAGATTGCACACGTCAATCACATGAGCCCTAACTTTTGTCGAAACTCTGGCCCTAAGAAATCGTTTATATCCCTGAAGCTAACCGCATAGCCTTTGTCATGCAGCCGACCATGGTAAACAGCAATAACTTCGCCTGCTGGTTCTGTATCGGTGAGCCAGAGCAACTATCTCTACCGATCATGTTCAACTCGATCAAGCACATATTGTATCCTTTGTTGTTCTCACTGCTTAGTTGATAGTAACAGCGAGATGTGTTGGTGAGTTCACCGGTAACAACTGTGTCAGGTAGAAGTGGTGGCCATGATATCATTACAACATCAGTTAGCTGAGGAGACACACTGTTCGCAAGCTTTAATGGCATGTGAGGTTTTTGGCATCTGATCCTAGTGCGGCGATACAACTGATCCATGTTGATCTCCAGGAGCATTAAATCCTTATTTCCATCCACTTTCATAGCAGTTGCCGTGGTGTAAATCCTTGGATAATTAGCATGATCATACAGCGAAGAGTTTGAGCTCGCCAAGTGTTCTTGATGAATACACATGACGCGGATATCAAACCATTCAACCTGTTCCTCTGTCAGTTGCTCTTCTGCAGAGTAGAACTCCTTCAAAGAGTGGCAACATGTCAGTCAGCACGTGAGCTCTCCTCCCATGATGTCCAATGACGAAGCCCGTACAACAATCAAAGCTATTAGCATCAAGAATGGTATTAGCTTGGTCTGGTGTCTTGCCGAGTTTATTTTCAAGATGAGTACGCGCTTGAGCTTCACAATCCGTCTTCGGAACGTAGAATACAAAAACGATAGATTCCCTTTTGCTCTTGTGCACCCACTGGTGGGCCACTTTTGAGAAAACAGACGGCTGAACCAAATCTGCCATTATTCTGAGCTAGCATAATAATTCAAAGAAAACATATCAATAGACAATCATGTGAGTACTCAAGTGCAGATTATTAGTTGGTGCCATCTAAAATAGACATGATTATCAACTGCAGATTATAAGTTCTAACTTATAGGCAACATGCAATTCTTGTCAAAGAAAACAGGGGAAAATACATTATTGTATCACAAGTTATTAAATATAACAGAAGGAAAGTTGCAAAGCTATGGCGTATCAATAACCCATTGTGCTAGTATCAGGCATTTTTCTTCTTTCCAGATGAATTAAAGTGAATACATTCATTCAGAGTCTCAGATTGCATGGAAACAACATAGCATGTTTTTTTTAAACTACTGTTATAAGTAAATTGCATAAAGATTAGATGTGATCATGTGATGCAAAGTGTGAATCATAGCCAGGACTTGAAACGCGTGGAAGCATTGACTTGCCGGTATTTGCGGAAACGGGTTAAGCGCTGTTAGCAAGATTTTTTTCATCCAAACCTTCTTCAATGTCAATTGACCAAGCCAAATACATGTATGGTATCTAAGGATACATTTCACTTGCTTTTTATCTACTATCTGCTATTGAGCCTGAATAGTGAGAATTCAAACCATGACTTTTTTTAGAACTTTAGGAGTACATTAGAAGAAGCAGGACATGGTAACATACAAATCAAGGCTAGGACGGGACCACTAATGATAAGAACACCAAATCAATCTTCTAAATGATCTCATAAAGACAACTACGTAAAAACAACTGTGTATCTCAGAATGATAAAGCATCATACTTGTGTAAGAAGTTGCAAATACTTACTAACCTTATAGTAGATAATGCCACTCACCAGTTGCGCCAGCTTTAAGATAAGAGTTCAGATAACCAGATGCATATGCAATGTTGTCGTGCTTCAGAGACTTCAGGCATACATTTAACAGATCGCCCTTCAACTGCAATGTAACATTGTTCAGTTGTTTATACAAGTATGGCGATAGAAACTTTAGTTTCATCTAACACAAACTACAATAATCATGAGTTGAAACAATCATAAAAAAATATGTAGACATTTCTGTTTTGCATTCAGGATTTACGAAAATATGATTCTGTTGAGACGGTGTTCGGCGTTATTAATATACAACAGGTTCTTTCTTGTTTAGTGGATATTGCTACAGACATGATTCAGAGGTAGGGGCTGAATCAAAGAGCTGTGCAAATTTAAGCATGGAAGTCATCTGAATCTCCAAAAGTTGGGATGCACACAAATTATCAAAACTAATTATGTGCTCTTTTCTAAATAAAGAAACAGATTCAATTATTTTGTCAGAAACATTTTCCCCATGATCAACCACAACCCAACCAGTGTTTCAAACATTTCTAACTGTAACATCCCAGAAACATACCAAACTCATTTTTGTTCGGAAAGATCAAAATCTTCTGCACTAAACCAGAGAGCACAATCAGAAAATTCGACTTTCTCAATAAGCGCCAATACTAAACTGTGCAGGAATATTGCACTGGCAATGTCATGGTTCATGTTTTTCAGTTATATCAGACAACATATTGGACATTACCAAAAAGAAAATGGCAGTTCTGAACCAAAAGGGAAACTAAATTGTACGAGGCACGGATCAGTTAGCTTGCTCACCCGCTGGCCCTTGTAGCTATGCCAAGAGGGGGGCAACTTGTTGCTGCTCCAGTAACAAAAGGGACCGTAATACTAGTGAGATTCCTCGTTTGCCGAACCTCGTGTCTTGAATATATCGTGGAGATGGGTGAACCTGAGTGAGACAACCAGTGTGATGTAACAATTTAAGATCATGGAATGCAGTAACTCTGAAAGAAGGGCACTAGTGTTCAGAAACTAAAAATATAATATGACCAGTTTATCACCACAATTGGCAACATGGCATCTGTACATACAGGGCAATACGTGCAACCAACGGTACCTACATTCACAATCATCTTTTAGTAGCATATGCGCCTTCTCAATTATTCATGGATTTCCTAATGATCCTCAAGTATATATCTAGAAAAACATGGAGCCAAGCCCACACAAGAACCACACCACCCATTCAACCGGTCAAATTACAGACTTGTTATGACAAAGTGACCATGAAACAGTAATTCTAATATGTCCATTAAAAGTAGAATAGCGCAGTTTATTAACTCCAGAACCTGCTAATGCTCCATCATTTCTGCCCATCGGGTTACAAGTGAAAAAAGAACCAAAGTAACACGAACCTACCACAAAATTCCATCACCACAATCCCAACAACGCGATAACAGACATAGGTAATTAGTATTTACAGCATACCCATTTAGTTAACCATGCAACTAACACAAGCAATTGTAACAATGGTAACCGCTAATGCTCAACAATTAAAGTTTTAAGATAGGCATAATCACCAGTCCATAACTTGCTAACCCACGAGCAATCGACCTGAAACCAATCAGATCTAATATCTTGATGCCCCTATTTCTTCTATTCCTAGAAAACCCATGGAACGAACAGAAGCAGTGAACCAGCATAGCACACCAACCATTCACTTAGGAATTAGTTACGGAAATATCAGCATCCCAAGCCGCCTATCCCCAATAACCCCAGCAAGAAAATGCCGCGCGAATTGCAAAAGGAGTCCCGTGATCACAAATGTCCCTCTACTAATTTTCACCCCCAACGGATAAACAAACAAAACCACGCCGTAAGCACGAAACCCTAGATCATTCAACACTGATACGCCATGAATCCCCAATCCCACAGCACACGACCTGGCCAGAACACCACAAATCTGAACCCTCGCTACACCGCTCTAGGCCTTGTTTACTTCTCTCGTATTCACTAGTGTATTTGTGGGGAATGGAGGAGATTATTTCAATTCCTGTAGTCCGTTTACTACTCCGGGTTTGGCCGGGATAATCCTCGCAAATCCTGGGATATCCCTGCAAATCCTTCTTACTTTTGCCTAGATTAAAAACTCTCCTACATGGTAGAGTATTTTTGGGAAAGAGTATTCGTAGGGATTGGAGAGTATTCGGTGAACACCAAATCCCCTCATATTTCCAAAACTCTAGTGGATAAAAATACGAGAGAAGTAAACAAGGCCCTAAGCGGAAACCCATAGCCCAGCACCCCACCACAAGGGAGTAGTACACCGTATGGGTAAACATCGCAGGCAAGGGTTTGGGTCGGGATGGAGAGCAAGCTCGCTGGCTCCAAACCCCTCATCGAACATCAACGGAGCACGCCACTGCAGAAAAAATCCTGTGTACACCGTACCCCCAAAGGTGAATTCTTTGAGATGAATATATTCATTCAGAGTTTCACACAGCAGGAGACAAAATAGCATGGTCGTTTGCCTACTGTTAAAAAAAGAAAATAGCATCAAGATAAGATGTAATGTAAACTGTGAACCATAATCAGAACTTGATATAGTGCTAGCATTAACTTGCTCACATTTCAAGACTTGGGTTAAGCACTGGAAGCAAGAAAGTTTCCACCAAACCTCCCTTGTGTTCTTCAATTCAGATTCACCAAGACGAATACATGTTAAGTGTTTAAGGATGCATTCTGCTTGCTTTTCTTTACTGAGCTATCCGTTATTAAGCGTGAATAGTGAGAACTCAAACCACGACTTTCTTTTAGAACTATAAGAAGTATATCATTCCTAGCTGTAACATCCAACACATGACAAAATCATTTTGTGCTCTTTTCTGAATAAGAGTGAATAATTATGTGCTCTTTTCTTTACTGAGTTATCCGTTATTAAGCGTAAAAAATTATGTGCTCTTTTCTGAATAAACAAAAACAGACTTAATTGTTCTTTTAGAAACATTTTCCCTATAAGGTCATGATCAACCACAAGCCAACCAGTGTTTCAAACACTCCTAGCTGTAACATCCCAGAACACATGACAAAATCATTTTTTGTTCGCAACGATCAAAATCTTTTGCACCAAACCAGCAAGCACGAACAGAAATCCAAATTACTCTTAATAAGCAACAAAACTAAACTGTGCAGGAATATTGCATGGGCAATGTGATGGTTCATGTTTTTTAGTTATATCAGATAACATACATTGGACATTTAAAAAAAATCCAGTTCTGAACCAAAATTGAAACTAAATTGTGTTGCTCAACCGCTGGCCCTTGTAGCTATGCCAAGAGGGGGCAACTTACTGCTGCTCCAGTACGGAAAACGGGCCTTGATGCTGGTGGGATTCCTCCTTCCCGAACCTTGTCTCTTATATAAGTCGTAAAGATAATGAACCTGAGTGAGGCAACCAGTGTAATGTATCGACTTATGATTCATGAAGAGCAGTTACTCTGAAACAAAGACACTGATGTTCAGAAACTGAAAACATAATATGAACAATATCACCACAATTGGCAACATGACATCTGTACATTGTAACGCCCCAGAATCGGGTCTATGCAGATCTTAGCATTTCCCGCCAAAACCCGCATAGAAGCGATTCAGAGACGCCCACCAAACACTTTCGTGTGGGTGGGATTTGATTACAAGTAGTTACATCACAGTAGTTTACAATAGAGTCCACAAAACTTATATATACAACCATGACTCAACGAGTCAAGAATATAAATGATACCATTCAAAGATGCAAATCTTGAAGAAAGCGAAATAGTGTCCGAGTACGGACAATATCCAAATTGGACTAAGAGTCCTGAAGAATAACCAAGCGGTGTCCATAACCCTGCCCAGGCCAAGCCGGAAGGATCACCTTGCTAACGTCGTCAATCACATACCTATTAATGCCAAAAGGGTGCCGACAAAGGGCAAAGGAAAAAGAGAGCGGTCAGTACTGAGGCCAGTACACGGCGAGGCTAGAATTCGGCAGTCCTCGCCTACACAGGTATGGTAGGCTCAGCGGCAGCAAAGCTTGCACTATCTAACTTATAGAGACACACTACAATTTCGGCTATTAGAGCGAGGTAAGAGAGCTCTATACAGTAAGTATAATATAACACCAAACATAACCCATCCGAAGGTTTCCCCCTCGAAGACCAGTCGAGGAAGTCCACTTGCGGAACACACACGGTGGCAGATTTTAATTAAGCAGGTGGTTAGTTGATAAGGCTAATTACTAATCATATTATTAGAGGCAAACCATTAATGGCGTTATCTATGATCATGACACCGTGCTCCTGAGGCGTCCATAACTGTGGACACACGGCTTCTCGAAAAAATTTACCCTGCAGGGATGCACTACTGTACCCAAACGCATACTCAACCCTTCAGGCAACATAATACGCGTGCCTTCCGAATCTCACAACAAGAACTGTCCCATAACTACGCGCATATCCAGAGGTATCACCTACTATGTTTTACCCAGCCAAGAGGCACGGCCGTGCCTCAAGGTGGCACAACATTTGAGTCTACGACCGGTCGATGATCGGAAGATAACTTGTAGAGCTCCATCTCACCTCCGGCATGGTATCCCGATTTTATGCAATGCAAGCCATGGTAGTCCACCAAAATCATATCACAACTCAACCCATGTCTGAGGACATGTTATGCGTATGCACCAAATGGAAAACCAATTTTGTGACCCTCTAGATAAACGAATAGCACGGTAGTTGAGGGGGGATCCCAGGGGCCCCCACGTTTGGTTAGCACGGTCAACTCAGAACCAGTATCATAGAACGAACGGGTCCTAGGTCGGCTCAAGCAGTTTCCAAAGGTGGTCCCTGCCGGGGCCTTATCATTAGGTGAAACCATAACTATAATCATAATCGTAACCAATGTCACCAATTTAATTTATCATGTTATCAACCATAACCAGATATCATGGTGCACCTGTATGAGAGCGGGCAACAGACCTAAGCATGCACTACGACTCGCAAGGACAAAGATAGCTACTCAAACAAACACAATAGGATAACCATGACAATATAGTGGAGCAGGTAAATAGAGATAACGGTACTAAAGCATCGACAATAAGGATAGCAATAGATCAAAGGAAGGGAGTAAAGACTATAAATGCAAAATAGGTAGAATAGGGAAGAATGCTCGCCTGAGAAGATCAACCGAAGGGCTCGTCGTATCTCGCATCGACTTATCGTCCTATCCGGTGAAGAAGCAAAACACTAGAAAGAGAAACCGATGCAATATTTAATAATGAGGCGAAAGATGGAGCATGATTATGATATGATGCATGGGATGGCAATATGCGGTCTAACCTGGCAATATTAAGTGGAATCGGAGTCCCGATAGATACATATTATGGTTCAATTGGTTTATCTACCCTGCAAATTAAATATTGAATTAACAAGACAAAGCAGGGCATTAGTTCGCTACACAAATTTAAATAGAGGCAATATAAGACTAGAATAGCCCTCATATAGTCTCCATATTTAATTTAGGTGAATCGCCTAAATACCCCCAACAACAATTATATGTATGCGAGATGAATGATCTAATGCATCAAGTATATATCATTTATAAAAATAGGGCTCGGATAGGGTCCACACATCGAGGGTTGAAGATCTTGGTTTTGGAGGGGGTTTGGGTTCGGTCTCAGGGGTCGACGGGATCGATCTTCGGTCTCCGTGAAGGAGACTTGGCATCCCATGAAGGAGGTCTTCGATCCGGGAGGGAGAGCTTCAGGTCATCGAATCCAGGTAGTGGTACTTGCTGGTCCGTGACGAACTTGCGACGTGGAATCAATGCATCTTTGTTTTGTCCTAGACACCACGACATCGGGACTTTTGCAAACACACATAGTTTTACATCACCCATCACCCATCGATAGGAGCATCTGGCCACCAACTCGTGCAAAAGAACCAGGCCCTGCAGAGAGAACCGAGCAGGCGGTTGACACAGGTACAGGGCAATACTAGCCGGGTAAAAGGACGCCAGGAGGGAGCAACCTGGGACGCCGGTGAGGTCGTAGGCGCGTGGCCATGGCGATGGCTTGCAGGAGGACAGGATGGGGATGGTCGAGGGCGTGGCATCGCTGAGGGGGCGCGGAGGCAGCCACTAGTGGTCGAGCTTGTAGGAGCGCATGGGCTGAGGCCGCCGTCGGGGATGCGCGCGGAACGACGAGGCACAGGTGACTGGGGGTGCTCCTGGCGGCTGAGGTCTGGGAGGCCGTGCCACAGGAGAGGCCGGGGAGGCGAGCACCTGCGCGTGGAGCGGCGGCCGGAGCAGAGAGGGATGGCCGGAGCGAGCTCGAGAAGGAGCGGGCGCCGGGAGATACAGAACAGGGGAACATCGGCCGGTGGCGGTGTGAGCTTGCTCGGGGAGGCGGCAGCTCTAGGCGTGAGGAGAGTAGGCGGCGGGGGGGAGGGGGACTCCGCATCGAGGCGCGGAGTGCGGAGCGAGGTGGGCGATGGAGCGGGGACGCGGGGCTCGATGGGGATTGATCCCAATGGGGAGATGGTGGCGTGTAGGGCAGTCGTGAGACGTGCGTGGGCTGCGCGTGTACGTGAGTGGATAGGATCGGTTGCTTGCGTGCGGTATGCGATGTGCCGCTGTGCACCGCATGTGCATGTCCACTTGGGTGCATCGTGTGTGTGTGTGATGCGTGTTGGCGCTGCACGCGGTGTGGCTGTTGCTGTGTGCCTGGCGGCGGCGAGGGATGTCTAGTTTAGGGTTTGGGGTAGTAGGTGGCTGCTGGCGTGGCTTTTGGGCCTGGCCGGCGGCTGCCTCCCCTAAAACAATTTTGTTTTTATGTTTTAGTTTTAGAAAGGCTTTTATAAATAGTTTTTTAGACAAATAAAAGATCCGGAAAGGACCGAGGTTTTAATTTGAAATAAAGGAGGGTGATAATTAGAAAACAAAAAAAGGCTTTTGACGAAAATATTTCAGGGCAAAATATGCATGATGTCATGATGATGCACATAATAGAAACAAACAGGCAAATCTACTTGGGGATATTTTCCCGGGCATTACAACTCGACACCACTAACAAGGGATCTCATCCCGAGATCCAAGCAAAGACACCGGGGGGGGGGGGGGGAGGGGGTTGATGATCGGATCTTCTTGCATCAGGTTGATGGTTGCAACACCACTAAGAAGAATTCTTGCTCCGTCTTGAAATTGTCGACACCACCAACAAGGTTTGTTGCTCACGTTCGTCGAGATAGCACTCCGGTGAGACAAAAGAGGAAGTGAAGGTGTCAAAAGATAAGAACACCTCTAACTTTCATGGAATGAGTAGAGATCACATTAATCCACCCGCTCAATGCAACAAGAGCGAATGATAAGAGTAGTGATATGGTCGCGACTCCATCCCGCACTCTAAGCATTACTTTGTACAAGAATAGGAGGATCGTGCAACTAAACTCTCAGAATTAAGACTGGAGATTTTGACAATCGGTATTAACAAATATTCAAAAATATGATGATGTTGCTGTCTCGGAAGTCGCAAAACAGCAAAGCACTTGAAGAGGGATCAAACAGAGCAAAATCTAGATGTAGCACCACCGTTACAAAAGGAAGGAAACGAAACCCTAAAGGTACGACAGAAACCCAACCATGAGAATTCCTAGAGTTGAAGAAGGTAAGAGATTAGATTAAAACACACAAAGATGAGTGGAGAAAGAATAGAGGTAAGAAGTAAAATCAGAGCTAATCAGATCTATCTAACGCATTTGTAGTAAGATAGTTTTGACACTAGACATCGGCCGTTGGCAATGTTAACCTACAGGCTGGACTAGTGGAGTATCGTAAACCTTTGCTCTGATACCACTTGTAATGCCCCAGAATCGGGTCTATGCAGATCTTAGCATTTCCCGCCAAAACCCGCATAGAAGCGATTCAGAGACGCCCACCAGACACTTTCGTGTGGGTGGGATTTGATTACAAGTAGTTACATCACAGTAGTTTACAATAGAGTCCAGAAAAACTTATATATACAACCATGACTCAATGAGTCAAGAATACAAATGATACCATTCAAAGATGCAAATCTTGAAGAAAGCTAAATAGTGTCCGAGTACGGACAAGATCCAAATTGGACTAAGAGTCCAGAAGAATAACCAAGCGGTGTCCATAATTGTCACATCCCAAATTTTATATTTGGCACTGCATACATACATGTCATTGCATCATGAGCATCTTTGCAAAAAAAATTCAGTTTTAAAGTCTTTGCCAAAACACCTCCTTTTTGCTAGTTTATTCCTTTTGCAAGCCTACTAGGACTTTCGCCTTGCATCTACAAGAGAGACCCCTTTTGGGCATTTCAGATGCATGGTTGCGTAGAGCTCGTCTCTACGAACCCGTAGAAATTTGTTTCACTCAATTCGGAGCTGTAGATCAAAAGTTAGGCCGATTTTAGTCTTTGCTGAATTTTTAGTTTCGGTTAAAACAGTACAGTCAGTTCAGGTTCAGTTAGCTGACAGTCAAAAAATAATGTTTTTGGCCGCGGCAGCCGAGCCGGCCCAGCCGCGACGGCCCGCCCGGGGCCCAACAGCGCCGCTCTCCGCCCCGCACGCGCAGCGCGTAGTTAACCGCCGCCGCCTCGCACAGTGCCGTCGACAGGTGGGCCCCACCTGTCAGCGCGCCGCCGGCCGGGTCCGACACGGACTCCAACCGCCGCCGCCGGAGTCCCGATTTTCGCAGGATTCGTTCCGCCCATGACTCCTCTCCGCCACCCGCTTAAAGCCCTCGGTCTCCCCTTCGAAACCCCCTAAAACCGTCCCCTATTACGCCGCCACCACACGCCGATTTCTCGCCGGAGTTGGGCTGCCGCCGCCGCCGGAGCTCGCCGCCGGCCGCGCTGACCCTGCCCCCGCAACCGCCACCCCCGGACGCACCCCCGCCGCCCCCTCGCTGACCCGCCGCCGCCATCGGAGCTCCGCCGCCGTCGCCACCGACAACCACCGCCGCCGCCGGGTAAGCCCCGCCGCCACAGAGCGCTCCCGACCGTCGGATCGGCCGCGAACGGCCAGATGGGCCATTGACCGCGGGCTGACCGTGCTGACCGGTCAACCGCCGGTCGACTGGGACCCGCCCGTCAGCAGGGAATATTCCAGGGAATATTCCCGGAATATTCCCCCGGATTTAGCAGTTTTTATTAAAAAAGCAGAAACTTTGTTTAACTTCAAAAATTCATAGGAAAAGATCTACTTGGCCAAAATTTGCAAATAAGGTATCGTTGGATTCGTGAAATTGTGTAGAATTGTATTCTGCAATAATATACCAGGTTTACTCTATGTATTTTCCTGAGATTATAGAAAGGCTTAAAGTAGTATTTAATTCGCAGAAAAAGATCTGTAAACCTTTTTGACATAATTCCTTTTGGTCTAGGCTCTTTTTGGAGTTACCTATCCAGTAGTATTTTTGTCAAACTTGTACTGCACTGTTTATAGCTTTGGTGCAATGTTTCGACTAAAAGACCTATTAACTAGACCTCTTTTATGCATAAATTGTTTCTTTGCATTAAATATTTTCTCATGCATCATCCAGTGGTACAAGCGGGTCGACCAAGTCATATGGGTAAGGTGTGCAAACCCGCAGGGTGTAAAACTAAGTGCTTAGCCGTGTCCCCGATAATGGACGATTGAGTTGCTGAATTGTGGGTGCTATGACATGTTCTCATTCATTCTAACTTGTAATTGCTAAAACTTGTGGTTGAAACTTAATTGGGTTGTGTGAAGAAGATTAAATGTTTTACAAATGATTTACAAAGGTTAGGATAAAGTACTTTGCTGCTGCAACTAAGCCTGAACCCCACAAGCCAGATATGCATATAGCTGTTAGCCTTGTTGTTCCTCTCATTGTTCCACTTGCCAGTGCATTCCAAGTGCTAACCATTCGGGACTGTTACGTTTCATGTTGCAGGTTACTCTTCCGGTTACTCTGCGTAGTAGTGTTAGTTGCGACCCTCCACTCAACATTTTGTTTGCCCGTGGCGTCTAATGGAGACTGAAGCTACTTTATTTTTGCTATCTTTTTGCTACTTGCTCTTTGTGCGAGCGTTATGCTTTGCAAACTTTGTAATAAATGCAATATTCTGGATCATACCGCTGTAATAATGATGCACTGTTAATTCTTTGATGTCTATCGATACTATGTATGCCAATGAACCGATCCAGGGATTGGCGTGATACATAGAGGTGCAATCCTTGTGGGTTGTACCCTTTCAGGTGGTATCAGAGCAGTGTGTTGACTGTAGGATCGTGACCTAGGATTGGAATAGGAAAGCCTTATGTTTACTTAAGCCTATTTTAAATTCTGTCTTTATTCTTATGCCATTCACTCTAGTAAATTCTTTTCTTTTGCTATTATCACTCTTTCCTCTTTACAATTGTTAGATGGGAGATGCCACCAGAGTTGAGTATGTTGAGCTCCAATCACCAAGTCCCTTCGCAAGACAGCTGGCGAAGCTTTGCCAGACACTGGGCATGCTAATGCCAATGTTCAAAGAGAAAAGGATGAACACCTATGTGCCTGGAGATCGCGTGTGGGAGATCACCGCGATTGTTCTTACAGACCCCACCGTGCCTAGTATGGAGAACCTGAACCTCACCAAGAAGTACCTTACCTGGGAGCAAGGAGTGGAGTCGACCATGCACGAGACCCTGTCACGCCTGTGTTATCTCCACCGACGCCGACTACCAGCAGGTTCACCCTTCCTTGCATTTGGAGGTCGGAATGAGAAAGGGCTTGTGATGATTACCACAGGTGATCGGAACAACATGCCACTCCAAGTGAAGCAGTTAGAAGACTTGGAGATCAAAGCTTGGGAGAGGGAAGAGAAGTTGATGCAGCAAAGAGAGGAGCTGGATTACTTTTAGGGCACTGTGCATCTGCAAGGGTATGAGATGGAAACCTTGCACACTACTGTGAATACAATGGAGCAAGCCTTCATTGGAAGGGATGCCACGATTGCAGCGCTGAACCAAACCATTGTGCAAAGGGATCAAGTGGTGGCTGAACGTGATCAAACCATTGTGGACATGGCTGCCCAGATTGCTGCTCTTCAAGCACAGCAGAATCCTCCACCAAACAATGGTAACGGTGATGATGGGAACGATGATGATGATGATAGTGATGATGATGATGCGGACAATGGTGGAGGAGGTAACAACGATGATGGTGGAGGAAGCGATGAGGATGATGGAGGAGATGCAACGGGCGCTTTTGTTGAAGGAAGTGATGAGGAGGACCCCGAAGAGGTGGAATTCGAGGACTCAAGTGAAGAGTACTCGGGAGAGGTGTACACACCGCCACCGTGGCATGCACCAGGAGCGAAGCGTCGGCGCATGGACTCCAGAACCTACTGCAACCTATTCATCAAATAGCTAGAGATGGTCCTCCAAAACTAGTCTTCGTTAGGGATATTCGTTAGTCTTAGACATCGATCAATGTAAACTTCTGCACTATTAGCTTATTGTGTTTAGATTTCTCATTTATGTACCTTGAAGTTCCAGGATTTTTTGTGAGATTTATTAAATGATTTTTGAACAAGTTTGGGTAAATTTTGTGTTTTTACTGCTGTAGTTTTCTGCCTGACCAGTTTTACCGCGTGATTTTTAATTCCTTACTGGTAACTCGGACTGCGCTCATATTTTAGGATATGGAGGGTAATTACCTGTAGCTTCTGCACAAAAATTGGCTAAAATTCCTGATGAGTTTAAGGTGCCCATAAAAATTCGTGAACAGGACAGAACTGTTCTGCCAGATTTTCCGGTTTTGCTGTTTTGCTTTGCCAAACGCTGTTGCCAGCGTTTCTAAACTATTTTGTAGCTATATACTGTTAGTGAAAACATGGAACGATGTTTGTGAGTGAGTTTGATCATATGGTGATTGCTTATGATTGTTGTGGTTTGAGCTTGTTCCATGGGTAGAGGGCTATCGCGTATCTGTAGTTTTTCTCTCTAATCTTACCTGTGCTGAACCGCAGATGTCACACCGCCGACCAGATGAGATGGCTCAGCTCATGGCTGCTCAAGCACAGCTGACCCAAGTGATGACGCAATTCTTGGCAACTCAGAACAACAACAACAACAACGGGAACAATCCGCCGCAGGGGGATGCTCTCACTAGGTTCTTGAGGCTGAGGCCAGCTAAGTTCTCCTCTGCACATGAGCCCATGATTGCTCTCGACTGGCTTTGTTCTATGAATAAGGACCTGGTGACCGTTGGTTGCACTGATGCTGAGAAGGTGAGGTTGCTGCTCACTTGCTAGAGGGATCAGCTGCCTCATGGTGGGATGCTTTCCAGATTACCCACCCGCTGGAGACAGTTACCTGGGCTATGTTTGAGGAAGGATTCA
Organism: Avena eriantha; assembly: GCA_910589775.1. Lineage (NCBI taxonomy): Eukaryota > Viridiplantae > Streptophyta > Magnoliopsida > Poales > Poaceae > Avena > Avena eriantha. The sequence goes on from OU342740.1 coordinate 10,819,693, forward strand.
GGACAAACCACGTATCTGCCGGGACCATGAGCCTGAAGAGGAAGGAGTTCCGCAACCTGCGCCAGACCAACCGCACTGTGGCAGATTACATAGAGGAATTCAACAACCTCTCTCGCTATGCCCCTGAGGATGTGGACACTAATGCCAAGAGGAGGGAGTCCTGGATGGTCTCAGTGATGAGCTCTCGCTTCAGCTATCTGTGGTTTACTGCCCGACATTTCAGGAGCTGATGGACAAGGCTAGAATTCTAGAGGGGAAACAGCAGCAGGTGGAAAGGCGTAAGAGGAAGAGCAGCCATCACTCATCAGGATCACACCACCGTGCTCGCACCTCTTATGATGGACACCCTGGATACTCTAAGCATGGTGGAGATGACCGTAACCACTGTGGAAGTAGTGGACATCGCCACGAGGGTCACAGGAGTGACAACCGCCACCGTGGAGGAATTGGTCACCACCATAATGGCCACCACCACAATGGCCACAAGAGCTACAGCAGAAACTCTAGAAGGAACAATGGACACAACCGCTCTGGCAGGAGGGATCTCAGTGAAGTGGAATGCTTCAAGTGCAAGAAGATGGGGCACTATGCTGATAATTGCCCAAAGAAGAGGATTGAAGCAGGAAGCAAGCCTAATGAAAACCAGAAGGCGACGGTCAACCATGTGAACGTCGAGGAGATTCAGAATGAGCCAGAGCTAGTGGTTGGCAAGTTTCCAATCAATACTCACATCGGATTTGTTCTTTTCGATACTGGTGCATCGCATACATTCATATCAAGGGCATTTGTGGATAAGTATAAGCTACCTACCGAGGCTCTTAGAGTATCAATTAGAGTAAGTTCCCCTGGGGGAGAGATGATAGCTAGTGCAACATGTCGAGGGTTGACACTAGAAATTGGTGCTTATGCATTTCCTGCACACCCAGTTATACTAGAATCCCAGGGTCTAAGTGTCATATTGGGCATGGATTGGATGTCGGAGCATCAGGGTCAGATAGATTGTGCTCAGCGAGCAATTTCACTCACCACACCAAAGGGAGTAAGGATCAGATATAAGTCACCCTTCAGTACTGGAGTGGCCGAGTTGAATTCTCTTAAGGGGGTTATCCTAGAGGATGTGGCCGTAGTAAAGGAGTACCCCGATGTGTTTCCGGATGAGCTGCCAGGGATGCCACCTGATAGGGATGTGGAGTTTCTTATTGACTTGATGCCGGGAACAGGACCGATAGCCAAGAGGCCGTATAAGATGGATGTGGAGGAACTGAAGGAGTTAAAGAAGCAGCTTAGGGAGCAGTTGGACAAGGGATTTATTCAGCCCAGTTCATCATCTTGGGGCGCGCCTGTTCTATTCGTGGAGAAGAAGGACAGTAGTAAGAGATTGGTGGTTGACTACCGCTCACTGAATGAAGTGACTATCAAGAATAAATACCCATTGCCCAATATAAATGACCTGTTTGATCAGTTGGAAGGAGCGAAGGTGTTTTCCAAGATTGATTTAAGGTCAGGGTATTTCCAATTGAAGATCCGAGAGGAAGACGTACCCAAGACCGCCTTCACCACTAGGTATGGGTTATATGAGTATACAGTTATGTCTTTTGGACTAACAAATGCCCCGGCATATTTTATGACCATGATGAACAAGGTATTCATGGAGTACTTGGATAAGTTCATGGTGGTATTTATTGATGACATATTGATATACTCCAAGGATGAAGCTGAACATGAGAAACACCTGCGACTAATTATGGAAAAGCCGAGGGAGCATAAATTGTATGCCAAGTTTAGCAAGTGTGAATTCTGGTTAAACACTGTTGGATTTCTTGGACACGTGGTGTCAGGTGAAGGAGTCGCAGTTGATCCAAGCAAGGTGGTGTCAGTTACAGAATGGGAGTCACCGAAGAATGTGGGAGATATTAGGAGCTTCTTGGGACTTGCTGGATATTACAGGAGGTTTATAGAAAACTTCTCCAAGATTGCAAAGCCAATGACTGAACTACTGAAGAAGGAGAAGAAGTTTGAGTGGACCAAGGAGTGTGAAGCTAGTTTCTAGGAACTAAAACAACGCCTAGTGACCGCACCTATCCTGTGTTTGCCAGATATTCAGAAGGATTTCCAAGTATATTGTGATGCCTCTCGTCAAAGACTGGGTAGTGTACTGATGCAGGATGGAAGAGTAGTATCCTATGCCTTGCGCCAACTCAAACATCACGAGAGGAATTACCCCACGCATGTTTTGGAATTAGCGTCAGTTGTGCATGCGCTCAAGGTATGGAGGCACTACCTGATGGGTAAGCATTGTGATGTGTTTACAGATCACAAGAGTCTGAAATACATATTCACTCAGAAGGAGCTGAATATGAGGCAGAGGAGATGGCTGGAGCTCATAAAGGATTACGACATGAGCTTGCAATATCACCCAATGAAGGCCAATGTTGTAGCGGATGCGCTAAGTCGCAAGGTTTATGCTAATGGCCTGACAGTGGGAGAATTACCCAAGGATTTGTGTGAACAACTCAAGGACCTCAGGCTGGAAGTAGTATCCGAGGGATACTTGGCAACAATGGAAGTTAAGCCAACGCTTCTGGACGAGATTAGAGAAGCTCAAAAGAAGGATAGTGACCTGGAGGAGATAAGAGGAAACATACCCAAAGGCAAGGCTGAAGGTTTTCGCGAGGATGATCAAGGGACGCTATGGTACAAGGACCGCTTGTGTGTGCCCAATGATCCAGAGATTAGGAAGCTGATATTTCAGGAAGCTCATAATTCGCCATACTCAATACATCCCAGTAACACGAAGATGTACATGGATTTGAAGGAAAGGTTTTGGTGGGTTAACATGAAGCGAGAGATTGCAGAATATATTGCCCTATGTGATGTATGTAGTAGAGTGAAGGCCGAGCACCAAAAGCCAGCAGGGTTACTACAACCATTACCGATACCTGAATGGAAGTGGGATAGAGTTGGAATGGACTTCATCACAGGGTTACCCAGGACCAAGTCAGGATATGATTCTATTTGGGTAGTGGTAGATCATTTGACCAAGGTAGCTCACTTTATACCCGTGAAGACCACTTACACCAGTGCTAAGTTAGCCAAGATCTACATGAACAGAATTGTGTGCCTGCATGGAGTTCCTAAGAGCATTGTGTTAGATAGAGGCACCCAATTTACTTCTCACTTTTGGCGCCAGCTACATGAGTCGTTGGGAACGAGGTTGGAGTTTAGCACAGCTTTCCACCCCCAGACGGATGGTCAGACTGAGAGGGTGAATCAGATTTTGGAGGATATGTTGAGAGCCTATGCTTTGGCTCATAGCGCTAGTTGGGATGAAAATTTACCTTATGGTGAGTTTTCCTACAACAACAGCTACCAATCCAGCATCAAGACGTCACCATTTGATGTACTATATGGTAAGAGGTGCAGAACACCATTGTTATGGGATGGTGTAGGTGAACGTCAACTGTTTGGACCGGATTTGATCAAGGATGCTGAAGAGAAGGTTAGTTTGGTTCGAGACAGGTTGAAGGTAGCACAATAGAGACAGAAGAGCTATGCTGATTCTAAGCGCAAGGAAGTGGCGAATGAGATCGGAGATCGAGCTTATCTCAGAGTTTCGCCACTACGTAGAATTAAGCGATTTGGAATTAAGGGCAAGCTGGCACCTCGGTTTATAGGGCCCTACAAGATCCTAGCACGCAAAGGAGAGGTTGCGTACCAGCTGGAGATGCTAGAGGTTCTATCCGCTGTTCACGATGTGTTCCATGTGTCTCAGCTGAAGAAATGTCACCCGGAGATGGTAGATACACCGTTGAGGGATACCGTGCTATTAGATGAGGTTCAGCTAGAGAGTGACCTGACCTATGAGGAGAAACCGGTCAAGATCTTGGAAACAGCGGAGAGGTTTACACGCAACAAGACGATCAGGTTTTGCAAGGTGCAATGGAGCCATCACACCGAATAGGAAGCCACCTGGGAGCGAGAGGATGACCTCCGAGAGGACCACCCACACCTATTTGCTAGCCACAGCGAATCTCGAGGACGAGATTCATCTTAATGGGGTTAGTCTTGTCACATCCCAAATTTTAGATTTGGCACTGCATACATACATGTCATTGCATCATGGGCATATTTGCAAAAAAAATTCAGTTTTAAAGTCTTTGCCAAAACACCTCCTTTTTGCTAGTTCATTCCTTTTGCAAGCCTACTAGGACTTTTGCCTTGCATCTGCGAGAGAGACTCCTTTTGGGAATTCCAGATGCATGGTTGCGTAGAGCTCGTCTCTACGAACCCGTAGAAATTTGTTTCACTCAATTCGGAGCTGTAGATCAAAAGTTAGGCCGATTTTAATCTTTGCTGAATTTTTAGTTTCGGTTAAAACAGTACAGTCAGTTCAGGTTCAGTTAGCTGACAGTCAAAACAAAAAAGTTTTCGGCCGCGGCAGACGAGCCGGCCCAGCCGCGACGGCCCGCCCGGGGCCCAACAGCACCGCTCCGCCGCCCTGCACGCGCAGCGCGTAGTTAACCGCCGCCGCCTCGCACAGTGCCGCCGACAGGTGGGCCCCTCCTGTCAGCGCGCCGCCGGCCGGGTCCGACACGGACTCCAACCGCCGCTGCCGGAGTCCCGATTTTCGCGGGATTCGTTCTGCCCGCGACTCCTATCCGCCACCCGCTTAAAGCCCTCGGTCTCCCCTTCGAAACCCCCTAAAACCGTCCCCTATTTCGCCGCCACCACACGCCGATTTCTCGCCGGAGTTGGGCTGCCACCGCCGCCGCTCCGTCTGCCGCCGCCGCCGGAGCTCGCCGCCGGCCGCGCTGACCCTGACCCTGCAACCGCCACCCCCGGCCGCACCCTCGCCACCCCCTTGCTGACCCGCCGCCGCCACCGGAGCGCCGCCGCCGTCGCTGCCGACAACCACCGCCGCCGACGGGTAAGCCCCGCCGCCACAGAGCGCTCCCGACCGTCGGATCGGCCGCGAACGGCCAGATGGGCCATTGACCGCGGGCTGACCGCGCTGACCGGTCAACCGCCGGTCGACTCGGACCCGCCCGTCTGCGGGGAATATTCCCCCGGATTTAGCAGTTTTTATTAAAAAGGTAGAAACTTTGTTTAACTTCAAAAATTCATAGGAAAAGATCTACTTGGCCAAAATTCGCAAATAAGGTATCGTTGGATTTGATAAATTGTGTAGAATGTTATTCTGCAATAATATCCCAGGTTTATTGTATGTATGTTCCTGAGATTATAGAAAGGCTTAAAGTAGTATTTAATTCGCAGAAAAAGATCTGTAAACCTTTTTGACGTAATTCCTTTTGGTCTAGGCTCTTTTTGGAGTTACCTATCTAGTAGTATTTTTTGTCAAACTTGTACTGCACTGTTTACAGCTTTGGTGCAATGTTTCGACTAAACGACCTATTAACTAGACCTCTTTTATGCATAAATTGTTTCTTTGCATTAAATGTTCTCTCATGCATCATCCAGTAGTAGAATTGATCAGAGAACTTGACCAAGCTACTGAAGCTTTGTTAAAGTACCATGCATGCATTATGTTGCATCTGTTGATCTCTATGTGTGGTTTGTTTATTGTTTGAATTGCCTTCGTGTAGATTGTGAGGATTGTAACCCGTGTGACTGTCCGGACTGTGCTTTTGACTCCGGCAACTACCAAGGCAAGTGGAGCTTCATAAATGTCCTACTTACTTTCTATATGCATTGTAGCTTGTTTTTTTTTACAAGTTTATCTATTGCTATGCTATATCCTATTATGTCGTAGCCTTTCTCCTGAGGTGAGCCGTCGTAAGTAGTTGTGCTTAGTTGTGCTTATGTAGACGAGGGTGGGATGCACCATGGAAAAGATTGTTTTGAAAGAACGTGTTTGGAAAGTTTGAAAACAACTTAATTAATGAACTCTCTGGGTGGATTGGTAATTGCTTGGTTCGTGAATGCCGGGCCCATGTCTATGGTTTACCCGAGTAGCTCACTTGTGGATGGCCACCCAGGTTTCTGAGAAATCATTAGTGTCTTGATTTGGTAGCTTCCGTGTGCAACCATATGCTAGTGAGTTATGGGTGGCTGGATGGACTTAGTAGATTGTGGCGACCCGAGCTCTTCGTATCTAGAGGTGTAGTGAATGTGATAGGTTGGTACGGTGCATGGATGGGCTTGGGGAGCTACTTCCCGAATTGTCTCTTCTTGGACTTCTCCCTATCACGACTCAATATGCGTGTCGTGGTACGAGCGGGTCGACCAAGTCATATGGATAAGGTGTGCAACCCCGTAGGGTGTAAAACTAAGTGCTTAGCCGTGTCCCCGGTAATGGACTATTGCGTTGCTGAATTGTGGGTGCTATGACATGTTCTCATTCATTCTAACTTGTAATTGCTAAAACTTGTGGTTGAAACTTAATTGGGTTGTGTGAAGAAGATTAAATGTTTTACAAATGATTTACAAAGGTTAGGATAAAGTATTTTGCTGCTGCAACTAAGCCTGAACCCCACAAGCCAGATATGCATATAGCTGTTAGCCTTGTTGTTCCTCTCATTGTTCCACTTGCCAGTGCATTCCAAGTGCTAACCCTTCGGGGCTGTTACGTTTCATGTTGCAGGTTACTCTTCCGGTTACTCTGAGTAGTAGTGTTGGTTGCAACCCTCCACTCAACATTTTGTTTGCCTGTGGCGTCTAATGGAGACTGGAGCTACTTTATGTTTGCTATCTTTTTGCTACTTGCTCTTTGTGCGAGCGTTATGCTTTGCAAACTTTGTAATAAATGCAATATTCTGGATCATACCGCTGTAATAATGATGCACTGTTAATTCTTTGATGTCTATCGATACTATGTATGCCAATAAACCGATCCAGGGATTGGCGTGATACATAGAGGTGCAATCCTTCTGGGTTGTACCGTTTCAATAACCCTGCCCAGGCCAAGCCGGAAGGATAACCTTGCTAACATCGTCAATCACATACCTGTCAAAGCCAAAAGCGTGCCGTCAAAGGGCAAAGGAAAAAGAGAGCGGTCAGTACTGAGGCCAGTACACGACGAGGCTAGAATTCGGCGGTCCTCGCCTACACAGGTATGGTGGGCTCAGCGGCAGCAAAGCTTGCACTATCTAACTTATAGAGACACGCTACAACTTCGGCTATTAGAGCGAGGTAAGAGAGCGCTATATAGTAAGTATAATATAACACCAAACATAACCCATCCGAAGGTTTCCCCCTCGAAGACAAGTCAAGGAAGTCCACTTGCGGAACACACACGGTGGCAGATTTTAATTAAGCAGGTGGTTAGTTGATCAGGCTAATTACTAATCATATTATTAGAGGCAAAACATTAATGGTATTATCTATGATCATGACACTGTACTCCTAAGGCGTCTATAACCGTGGACACACGACTTCTCGAAAAGATTTACCCTGCAGGGGTGCACTACTGTACGCAAATGCATGCTCAACCCTTCATGCAACATAATACGCGTGCCTTCCGAATCTCACAACAAGAACTGTCCCATAACTACGCGCATATCCAGAGGTATCACCTACTATGTTTTATCCAGCCAAGAGGCACGACCGAGCGTCAAGGTGGCACAATGTTTGAGTCTACGCCGGTCGATGATCGAAAGATAACTTGTAGAGCTCCATCCCACCTCCGGCACGGTATCCCGATTTTATGCAATGCAAGCCATGGCAGTCCCCCAAATTCATATCACAACTCAACCCATGTCCGAGGATATATTATGCGTATGCACCAAATGGAAAACCAATTTTGTGACCCTGTAGATAAACGAATAGCGCCGGTAGTTGAGGGGGATCCCAGGGGCCCCCACGTTTGGTTAGCGCGGTCAACTCAGAACTAGTATCATAGAACGAACGGGTCCTAGGTCGGCTCAAGCAGTTCCCAAAGGTGGTCCCTGCCGGGGAATTATCATTAGGTGAAACCATAACCATAATCATAATCATAACCAATGTCACCAATTTAATTTATCATGTTATCAACCATAACCAGATATCATGGTGCACCTGTATGAGAGCGGGCAACATACCGAAGCATGCACTACGACTCGCAAGGACAAAGCTAGCTACTCAAACAAAGGCAATAGGATAACCATGGCAATATAGTGGAGCAGGTAAATAGAGGGAACATTACTAAAGCATCGACAATAAGGATAGCAATAGATCAAAGGAAGGGAGTAAAGACTATAAATACAAAATAGGTAGAATAGGGAAGAATGCTCGCCTGAGAATATCAACCGAAGGGCTCGTCGTATCTCGCTTCGAATATCGTCCTATCCGGTGAAGAAGCAAAACACTAGAAACAGAAACCGATGCAATATTTAATAATGCGACGAAAGGTCGAGCATGCTTATGATATGATGCATGGCATGGAAATATGCGGTCTAACCTAGCAATATTAAACAGAATCGCAGTCCCGATAGATACATATTATGGTTCAAGTGGTTTATCTACCCCGCAAATTAAATATTGAATTAACAAGACAAAGCATGACATTGGTTCGCTACACAAATTTAAATAGAGGCAATATAAGACTAGAATAGCCCTCATATAGTCTCCATATTTAATTTAGGTGAATCGCCAAAATACCCCAGCAACAATGATATGTATGCGAGATGAATGATCTAATGCATCAAGTATATATCATTTATAAAAATAGGGCTCGGATAGGGTTCACACATCGAGGGTCCAAGATCTTGGTTTTGGAGGGGGTTCAGGTTTGGTCTCCAGGGTCGACGGGGTCGATCTTCGGTCTCCGTGAAGGAGACTTGGTGACATGGGTATGCTCAATAGGCACTCGACTACAGCCTACCTGGTGCGGCTCGATAGAAGGCCCACTCGACGAATTGCTAAGGTCCATGACGCCTATGACGGTTCGAGTGATACGAAGCCTACAAGGACACAGACTCCTGGCATAACAAGACAAGGAAAGTACAAGACTAGACTAGATACGAACTCTGACTTGTAAACCAACTCGTATTGGTACCTGAGACCTAGCCTCTCCATATATAAAGGCTAGGAGGGTCCAACGAGGAGGCATCCTCTCCCCAACAGGCAACCTCTCAATCGCGACTCCCACAATAGACAATAGATCTAGACGCTGCAATAGACAATAAATAGATCTACGATCTCTCATATGCCAGATCTAATCTGCGCGACACCGCCATCGGCGACATTGTAATCCTTCGGATCATCATCAATCAAGAGCAGACAAGCAGGAGTAGGGTCCTCTACGAGGCCTAAACCTGGGTAACCTTGCGTCCCTGTGTGCTTGTTTGCTAGCCGTACCGAGATCTCCCGCGCTCATCAATTACTGAACCTAAGTCCATAACAATGGGCATTGATGAGTTAAACCCTCGTCAATTGGCGCCGCCAGACACTCGGGGGCTACTCCAAACTTGAGCGCTGGTCAGGCATATACAAGATCCTCGAGTGACATGCTCTGAATCCTCACTCGAATCCACGATTCGACTAAGGACTCGGGGGCTACTCCCATAGGGAGCGCTGGCCGTGCACCCGAAGAAATTTGTGAAGATATCCAAGCATTATGAAAACCCTTCACTCAAATCTACGATTCGATTGTGGACTTTGGGTTACTCCCATAGAGAGCGCTGAAAGCATATTCGACCGAAGCAAGCAAAAGACGACAGCAGTCGCAAAATACTTATAGTCCCCACTCGAGTCCACGACTCGAATAGGCACTCGGGGGCTACTCCCATAGGGAGCGCTGGTCGCGCACCCTATGATTATTTTTCCTTGTACATCGTACTGTGTGTCGATAACATCCACAATCGAAGGCTTTGGCGACTCCGCCTCATATTTTCCCTACAAAGAGACTGCGTCTCCTGGGTCACCCGAATCATCTCCGCGATGACAAAATTCGGATGCCGCGCTTACAGCGTGAAGATAAGACCTGAATAAGGCCTGGCAACGCATCTGCTGCGCTCTACCAGAAATAATCCGTACCTACAGGTACGATGAATAAGCCTTGACGGACGCGTCGAGTGCTCACATTTACACACTGGAATTCGACTCATGTAAGACCTCCACGTCTTGAGTCGAATTACGCCAGCAATTTCCGGATTCGAGTCCGGGGACTCGAGTTTGAGTAGGTGGCGTTGTTTTTGCCCTAGAGCAATTAACTGGTCTCGATCCATCAAGCGCACCAGGCACATTTACCATCATCCCTATGAACTACTACAAATTCGACTGACTCGATGTACTTCTGGGTGAAGTGCTTCGCACTCGACACAATTGTCGACTCTGACATCCTAATGCAAAGATCAAGACTTCTGAGTCTCCACCCGAATCTACGATTCACATGGACACTCGGGGGCTACTGACATGGGTATGCCCAATAGGCACTCGACTATAGCCTACCTGGTGCGGCTCGATAGAAGGCCCACTCGACGAATTGCTAAGGTCCATGACGCCTATGACGGTTCGAGTGATACGAAGCCTACAAGGACACAAACTCCTGGCATAACAAGACAAGGAAAGTATAAGACTAGACTAGATACGAACTCTGACTTGTAAACCAACTCGTATTGGTACCTGAGACGTAGCCTCTCCATATATAAAGGCTAGGAGGGTCCAACGAGGAGGCATCCTCTCCCCAACATGCAACCTCTCAATCGCGACTCCCACAATAGACAATAGATCTAAACGCTGCAATAGACAATAGATAGATCTACGATCTCTCATATGCTAGATCCAATCTGCGCGACACCGCCATCAGCGTCATTGTAATCCTTCGGATCATCATCAATCAAGAGCAGACAAGCAGGAGTAGGGTCCTCTACGAGGCCTGAACCTGGGTAAACCTTGCGTCCCTGTGTGCTTGTTTGCTAGCTGTACCGAGATCTCCAGCGCTCCTCAATTACTGAACCTAAGTCCATAACAATGGGCATTGATGAGTTAAACCCTCGTCACTTGGCATCCCATGAAGGAGGTCTTCGATCCAGGAGGGAGAGCTTCTGGTCATCGAATCCAGGTAGTGGTACTTGCTGGTCCGTGATGAACTTGCGACGTGGAATCAATGTATCTTTGTTTTGTCCTGGGCACCACGGCATCGGGGCTTCTGCGAACGCACGTACTTTTACATCACCCATCACCCATCGATAGGAGCATCTGGCCACCAACTCGTGCAAAAGAACTAGGCCCTGCAGAGAGAACCGAGCAGGCGGTTGACACAGGTACATGGCAATACTAGCCGGGTAAAAGGACGCCCGGAGGGAGCAACCTGGGACGCCGGCGAGGTCGCAGGTGTGTGGCCATGGCGATGGCTTGCAGGAGGACGGGATGGGGATGGTCGATGACATGGCGTCGCGGAGGGGGCGCGGAGGCAGCCACTGGTGGTCGAGCTTTTAGGAGCGCATGGGATGAGGCCGCCGTCGGGACGCACGCGGAACGGCGAGGCGCATGTGACTGGGGGCGCTCCTGGAGGCTGAGGTCCGGGAGGCCGTGCCACAGGAGAGGCCGGCGAGGCGAGCACCTGCGCGTGAAGCGGCGGCCGGAGCAGAGAGGGACGGCCGGAGCGAGCTCGAGAAGGAGCGGGCACCGGGAGATACAGAACAGGGGAACATCAGTCGGTGGCGGTGCGAGCTTGCTCGGGGAGGCGGCGGCTCTAGGCGTGAGGAGGGATGCGAGGAGGCGGCGGGGACTCCGCATCGAGGGGCGGAGTGCGAAGCAAGGTGGGCAATGGAGCGGGGACGCGGGGCTCGATGGGGATCGATCCCGATGGGGAGATGGTGGCGTGCGGGGCAGTCGTGAGACGTGCGTGGGCTGCGCGTGTACGTGAGTGGATAGGATCGGTTGCTTGCGTGCGGTATGCGATGTGCCGCTGTGCACCGCATGTGCATGTCCACCTGGGTGCATCGTGTGTGTGTGTGATGCGTGTTGGCGTTGCGCGCGGTGTGGCTGTTGCTGTGTGCCTGGCGGCGGCGAGGGATGTCTAGTTTAGGGTTTGGGGTAGTAGGTGGCTGCTGGCTTGGCTTTTGGGCCTGGCCGGCGGCTGCCCCCCTAAAACAATTTTGTTTTTATGTTTTAGTTTTAGAAAGGCTTTTATAAATAGTTTTTTAGACAAATAAAAGATCCGGAAAGGTTTTAATTTGAAATAAAGGAAGGGGATAATTAGAAAACAAAAATAGGTTTTTGACGAAATATTTCAGGGCAAAATATGCATGATGTCATGATGATGCACATAATAGAAACAAACGGGCAAATCTACTTGGGGATATTTTCCCGAGCATTACATACATGCAACCAACAGTGTTTGCGTTCACAATCATCTCTTAGTAGCACATGTGCCTTTTCAATTATTCACTGATTTCCTAATGCTCCTCAAATATATATCTAGAAAAACAAGATATCACAAACAAACAGGTTGCCTATTTGAGCGGTTGACATGCCAAAGGTCAATCTACCTTTCCCTGTGCCAGCAAAACAGACATACTTGATTGAGTTGATTCTTTGGGAGCCAAGCCCACACAAGAATTGCACCAGCTATTCGACCGGTCGAATTATAGACTTGTTATGACAAACTGACTGTGACACAGTAATTTTAGTACATCCATTAAAAGTAGAGCAGGCCACAGTTTATTAACTCCAAAACCTGCTAATGCTCCATCATTGCTGCACATATGTAATCATGAATCCACGGCTTGCTAAACCCCGGGCTATCAACCTGAAACGACTCAGAAATAAGATCATGATCCCCTACTTCTATTCCTACAAAACCCATGGAACGAAATACAAGCAGTCAACCAGCAATGCGCACCAACCATTCAGCTAATTAGTTATGGAAATATCAGCATCCCGAGTCGCCTATCCTTAATAAGCCCAAGATGCCACCGAACTGCAAAAGGAGTCCCTTAATCACAAATGCCCCTCTATTAATTTCAACCCCAACGGATAAACAAACCAAATCACGTTGTCATGAAACCCTAGATCGGTCGACACCGACTCGCCACGAATCCCCAGTCGCATAGCTCACGGGTGGGCTGCAACACCGCGAAACGGAACCCTCGCTACACCGCTCGAAGCGGAAACCCACCCGTGAGAAATAGCACGTTTAGATTTCACACATAATAACATTTTAAACCAGTATTAGCAGCCCATCTCATATCATACATGAAACAAACTCCATTGGCAATCAATGAATGTCATTTGGTTACTCAGGGGACAATTAAACAGTACAACACTAGTCAAAATTTACAGTATTGTTACTTCTTGCCTAACCTAGAGGCGTCACCATCTCGTAGAAAATGCTTTATAACCATGCCTGACTTCCAGTACTCCACGAGCAGTTGGAGCACCTGCGTGAACTCCAAGTGCAGGTGTTCTAGAAGCATCGTATCCATCAACTGTTACACATAACCAGTAGCACCTCTTGATGCATCATGGCCTCCAGGTTTTGAAGAACTGCAGCTAGCAAGACGACAAGGGTCATATGCGTTGCCTCTTGATGGATCAAATTCAGAACGGTGGCTCCCATGCGTTTCCTAAAATCTGCAATTAACAACAAATCAAAAAAGTCAGCCTAAAATAGATTTGTAGGCTGCTGCAATGGGAGGAATCATTGGGGAAGAAGATGGCCAAGAAGGATAGGCCCAGAACGGTGCCTCCCATTCATCTGCCGCCGCCGCCGTTCTGGTCGTCTCCATGATTTAGGGTTCGGACGGGAGGGGAGGGGGCGACCATGGGGAGTCCATGGACGGGGACGGGCGGCCGTCAAAGAGGGAGGACGGGGGGAGAACAGACTTGGAAGGGATCGAGGAGGGATCCTTACCCACGCCGCCGCCAATGTCCTCTCCACGCGCGAGGGAGCGACTTCACGAGTTCTGTTCGACAACACGTACCACTTCGCTGATTCCAGCTCGTTCCGAGGTCGTGAGGTCCGAATCGATACAGAGAGGTTTCGCACGCGAGCAAGCCCCGCACGGAATTGGTCCTCGTTTCCATGTCTTAATTCCTAGCCCACCCAAACACCCGAATTAAAGGCCCGAATTCCGATTCCCTAATTCTAGGCCCCGAATCTGTGCAACCAAACAGAGCATTAGAGCATTTCTAAGGGACTATAAAAAGGCCGAAAGAGTAAAATCCTGTCCGCGAGAAAATGAACGAGGTAGCGGTGACAGTAAAATGGCCCGACCAGTTAATCCGTTTTCGTTGGGCCGTGAATCGGCGCGATGGGTCGGTACAAGTACCGTCCGGAGGGGCGGGTGTGGGTCGAAACCCTCACTTTCTCTCGCACCCAACCCTAGCTCCGTCGCTCCATCGTCGTGACCAGCAAAAACCTCCGACGAGCAATCACGCAAGGCCGTAGATCGACACCATATCATGCAGCCGCGCCACTTCGGGGTTAGGGAGGCCGATGCGGAGGCGGGGGTGACGGGGATCGCCCCCTCCCCCCCCCCCCCACGCCGATGCGGCGGCCTCTCCGAGGAGGAGCATAAGAGCATCGTGTTGGGCCATGCAGAGATAAACAAAACTTTTTTCCTACGTGATACTCACAAGATCCAGCCGAGGTAGAAGACCACGAAGATATCTCTCAAAAAAGACCACTAAGTTTACCACTAGACGTGCGGATGCGAATTATTAATGAAGCGTGTCGAGTGATGCGGTGCAGTCCCATGATCCGATCCAATCCCACAATCGTCGAAGTGTTGAACGTACAACACCTTTGGCGGTATCGACACATGCGAAGAGGATCTCCAACGGGGGACTGCTAGGTCTAGTGCGGCGGCTGGACTGAATGAGGCTAGGGTTTCCAACACATGGAAATATCTAACTATGTCTCTTGGATATCTTGCACCCCACTATACATTGGGAGTGTAATGGGAATCCACAATATTATTGGCCCAAACACTAAGGCCCTATATAGGTCATCGTGAGGCAAGACCTTGTCTCAAGACCTCATCTCGAGACCTTGTCTAACTCACCGACCTAGTCCATGTCTGACAGGTCCAACCCAACCGATATACCTGCTCCCGCTCTTAAGTGTGTGATCTGCAGGCTCATAGAGACTTGGACACGATCAGAGTTCGATTTACAATCGATCAATCAGCAGCAGCTCCTAGCAGAACACGTCGACTCCCAAGTGCCATAGAGTCATAATGACATACCTTCCAATGTGACTTAGGTCCGAGTCCCTTTTTCCTCACGATATACCTTGTTAAGCTATAGGCAAAATATCGTCGTCCTTTTAATAGCTCAACTCTCTTCTCAATCTGTGATATGTGATTCAATCGACTAACTCTTTAGTCGGTCGCTCCGATTAACACTTAACTGAGTCGCGCATGACTATGTTTCCGAATCATATCATACAAGAGGGCCTAGAGAATATCTCTCCAGTCGGAGGGGAAAAATCCCATCTTAGTTATCCACACCACGCAACTTGATTCTCCGTCGACCAGAACTCTGCCTTTATAACTGTCCTGTTAAGGAACATCGTTTGACAAAACTTAAGTCAGTTGATCCAGAACTCGGATTTTGCGACAACCTCGGGTCTAAGGATTATATTGATTGAGATATACAAATGATTACTTGTTCTTTGTATCTTAATATGGGTCAGTCTGACTCGCTAAACTCTTTAGCCAAGTCCATGTAAGTCGGAATAACATCACCATGCATATGACAAGTGGAACCTAGTGATCAACTGACTTTCATATTAGTTAAGTTGTGTGTTCAACACAACTTCAATGACCAAGGATATCTAGTATGAACAACATGAATATATAGTTCCACAACCGAATCACATATTCAATGATATATATCACATGTTCATACTAGAATAACTTAATAACTTTATGAATACATTAGGAATTACATCATGCATGATTTCCTCTAGGTCATATTCCCAACACACCGTGCGCTCGGAAGGGCGGAGAAGCAGGCAATGTGGAAGTGGACAAACCGTGACGTGTGTCCTCCGTCATCCCTCGGCCGCTACGCGGAGCCCCTAGAGCCCTACCGCCCGCCATCTCCGGAGCACATCCCCCTTTGTCTCACGTACGCGTACGTTGCCCTTTGGGGAGGGGAGCTCGCGCGCCGCTCCTCTATCCCCCCTCCTTCGACGAATAGAGTTCTCCCTTCCCTCGCATGTTGCCATCATCATCGTCGCTGCCAACTACGTGCAGGACTCTGACAAGGAGTGCCTCGCGTTCGAGATGATGGCGCACGAGTCTGAGCTCACGCACGAGGCGGAGATCCTCTGCGATCAGGCCGAGCGACGCCAGGCCATCGCGCTCGTCAAGGCACGCGTGGACAGGGAGAGGGAGGCGGCACATGCGTCCACCGTCGTTAGGCTGGAGGTGGCGGACGTCATCGATCTCTCCGAAGTGTGAGCTCCTTGCGGCCCCAACGTTGTCGCGCCCTGAAGCTCCCGTCGACGAGGAGCTCGATTTTGGTCTAGATCGCGGCCACGCTCCAACCCTAGTTTATGTAAAACGCAACTTTTGGATCGATGCTATGTAATTAAGTAAGAACCACACCAGTTTACGTATGATCAAACTGCGTGTTCTTCGCTGATTTTTGCCGCGAGCGCAAAAATCCGAATGTTTAGTTTTATTTACCACTCTGATCTGCGCGAATGATTACTAACATGCAAATAGTGAATCTAGTGGCATGTACTCTGTTTTTTCAATTCGTGTTTTTACAAGTTTTGTTAGAGATGCTCTTAATAAAGTAAATAGGAGACATAAACTAACACCGACTGGATGCATGAATTATTCTACTCTTTAATCTTGCTAGGCAGGGAGGCCGCTAAGGGCAGTTGCCGCTTTCTTCCTCTTTAATCTGGTACTTACAAACATATTATCCTAGGTTGTTGTATACCTAATCCAAATTTTGTTCAATACATATTTATTAATTATGCTTGCTTGATGATTTTGTTGGGTTCGCATCATAGAAAAAAAATTCCTATGAAGTGAACAACTAAGCACCAAGATCTATCTATCTAGATACAATCAACGGGTGGATATATATCCATAGAGAACATACCCTTAAAGAGCGATAAAGCGTTGTTAACGAAATCTAATTTAGTGGGTGATGTAGTCGTACACTTGCCAATCTCAAGATTGTGAAGTCCAGCAAGTCTAGTAGGTCCAGCACCCGCAAGTCTAGTAGGTCCAGCACCAGTAAGTCCATCACCGCAAAGCAGCAATGCATCTGTGATCGCACACACGTCCGGTACCCCGATAACCTCCGCATCCTCACTCTAGCGATGCAGCAGAAGTAGCAACTCCTTTCAGACAAAGCTACTGGAAACATGTATATCGCTAATCCGAGACCATAGGAAAATAAACTAGAGGGGGAGAGAGATCCTTCACGAGGAGGTGTGAGAGTGGAGGAGGAGGGGAGCTCCTTTTATAGGAGGAGGGGGTAGCCCCGAAGGCTCCATGCGCATGGGCATGGTCGTGCCCCCACCTCTCCCTCCATAATGGTGTGTGGAGCTTCCACTAAGCCCACTCCCATTAAAACCAACTCCACTCACTTTGCATTAATTTTTCACCAAATTTAATGCAAACTCTCATTAAATAAAACTATTTTATTTCTTTTATCTAGAATTTTTTAATTACTTTAATTAACAAATATTCACATAAAACCCCCTACAACATTTCAATATCACATGCAGAATCATTTTTAGCAATTTCACCCAAAACAATTTTAGTTTCTATCAAAATGATTTCAACGCTTTCATAATCTTTATCTGAAACATATTTGCTCCTGAATGGTTTCAGTATCCCTTAAGTGTGTTACCCTATGGTTCATGAATAATGCAGACATAATCGAGACCCCTCTCCGATCAATAATCAGCAGCGGAGCTTGGAGATCCGTACTGATTCCCACACATTCAAAGATGACTCTAGTGATCGTGTGAACCTTTAATGTTTGTAACTAAATCCCTTTGTCTCGCAATATATTACCTCTCCGAGATTCGATCATCGGTATCCCCATACCTAGTTTGATCTCGTTACCAACAAGTACTCTTTTCTCGTTCCCGTGATATAACATTCTAGTGATCTTATCACTTGCTTGCAAGCTACATCAATGTGATATCACCGAGAGGGACCAGAATATATCTCTTTGTCATCGAGATGGACAAATATCACTCTTGATCCATGAGCCTCTACATAACACTTTCGGGGTATCCGAACCCACCTTTATTGTCACTCGGTTACGGTGTGATGTTTGATATTATCAAGTTACTCTTTCGGTGTTAGTGATTAACATGATCTCATGGTCTAAGGACTAAAGTTACTTTGTATGATGTTATAGAAATTTAAACACAATGACTTTGATCGTATTGCTATACTTCGGATGAATGTTCATCATGCCATTCCACCAATGTTGTGACCTCGTTATTAACAGCATCCAATTTCCATGATCAGGAAACCTTGGTCATCTTGTTAATCAACGAGCTAGTTTATATGCGAGGCATAACTAGGAACTCTTTATTTGTTTATTAAACACACATGTAATAACGTTTCCAATTAATACAATTATAGCATGCAAAATAAATATTTATCATAAACAAGGAATAAGATAATAACCACTTTATTATTGTCACTCGGGCATATTCCCTTCAGCCTTCCACTTACACTAGAGTCAATAATCTAGTTTAAAGAACTTGTGCATTCAACACCTATGGATTTTTGTTGTTGTATATACACGGTTTCTAGTGGTTAACATAATCTCCGGATCTGACACTTTTTGGTGCGTGTGCATTTGCATGTCGTTGCATCTCTACGCATCACTCATTTTCAAATGAGATGGCATTGTATAAATTTAGTCCTTTGGTGAGACCTTTATTTCCTTTGGGTTAAAACATCTTGATATATTTGTCGTGCAATATATCTTCATAGTACTAGCCACTGTGAACCACACCTAGTTTGATAACAAACTACTTAACACAAATGCCCTCATTTGCTTCTACTATAGCAGTCATATACTTAGCCTTTTGTTGTAGTATCCGTCACAATGTCTTAAATTTGGAACTCATCGAAATCCATCATGGAACCTCCGTTCCATTATATTTTTCCACCCATAGTTTAAATTGAGATAAATTTAATTTATATCTTGTCATAAATTAGTATCAATGTAACACTTTACAATGAACTACTTTTAAGTATTTGTCACTTATACATGATATATTCTTAGTTCATCTAAAGCTCATAAGAATATCTTTACTATCGTCTAATTATAATCTTATGAATCATTCTGGTATATGCTCACAATATTTAGAGCATAGGACATATCTGGATATGTACATATCACGGTATTATTGATCAAAATATTCATGTGATTTCACTCACCAAGTGTCAATACACTTGAATCTCGTTTCACTTACCAAGTGTCGATACACTTGAATCTTGATTCAACCCTTTCCATGTGGCACAGATCTTTCTTGTACTTTCCATATTTAACTCATTCAATATCTCTAATATGTACGTCTAGAACAACCATATTAGCGTCTCAATCTATCCATATAGACATTGATGCCTAATATTCTAGTTTTGCCCAAGTCTTTTATCAAAATCTAGTTTATGAAATTCTTAACTCGTGTCAATAAAATATACATTATTTCCAATCAACAACATGTACTCTACATAATGTATTAGAAATATGTCTCATTGCTCCCACTTAATTTCTTGCAAATGCAAGTATCTTCATCGTCTCTGATGAAATTAAACCTTTTAACAGTTTCATCACGGTGAAAATTCCAACTCCGCTATGCTTACTTCAGCGATTGAAGTTTGCATGCCCTTTTAGCATCCTTTAAATTAACAAAACTCTTTAGACTGTGTCTTGTACACGTCCTAGGTAACTATTCTATTATAAGAACTTTCTTTTGTTTGTTGAACTACTATATACCAAAATTGACATATGTAGTAGTTGCTAGAATAATCCAGTTAAAATAAAATATTTCTATGAAATATGAAATCTTATCGTAGTCAACCCGTTGAACATTGGCGTAAACTCCTTTCCAACATGTTGACTATTTCATAGATGTCAAACATCCATGTATATTTCTTCATAGATCCAAATATGATAGATAGGCTTCATGCCTTTCTGGAGGGTCTTCCAAGTTCAAAAACTTGATTTCTCATGTATGGATACTATCACGGATTTTATGACTTCTAGTCATTTTATGGAGTCAGGGTCCATCATCGCTTTTTAGCATGTAGTCGGTTTATCATTGTCAAAACAATAACGACTTCTGTTTCAAATCTTACTATTTGATTCTTACCCGATCCACACGGTTTAATAGGAACTATAATCTCCGAGATCACAACCTTTGTAATCACGGGAGCCATGAGCATTGTGGTCGCCTCCAGCACACTTTATGATGTTGCGCTACTTAGCACATGTTGCTTAGGTTCATCGACATAATCAAAGTTCTATTATCCACCCACTTAACTTTTGCGAAAATTCCTTCTTAAGAAACTTGACATTCCAAGCGACAAACTCTTTTATCCTCGGTGTTATCGAGGAATACCTAACATTTTTTTGGGATAACCTACAAAAACATGATTATCTGACTTTGGTTGTAAACATTTTAGTTATGCCTAGCATACCAAATTTTAAGAAAATACAACTCGGGATTTATCCCGAACCATAACCCATACGGTGTCAATTAAACAGATCATGATGGTGCTCTTTTTAGTGTAAAAGTGGTAGTATCTAAAACTTTAACCCTTAAAATATAATGGCAGTTTTATAAATGACACATTTAATCTTACCATGTCAAACAAGGTTTAATTTCATCCCTCGAACATTCCATACTCCTATGGTTTATCAAGAAACACAAATACATGGAACAATTCCTCAAATCTTAGGTGTTTTGCTAACCATGTAACTCAACTATATTCCTTTATGATTGAACAATAAATTATTAAAAAAATCTTGAAGGCAAGCTTTGATGTCAGCGAGAAACATAATAACACTTTACTTATTTTCGATGAACATCATCACATATTCTCTTGCTAGTTACTTAGGCCATTGTAGTTCATGAATTGTGTTGTTCTGTATGACATTTCACACCAACAAATCTGGTATCCAATACCCAAGAACCACATTGTTTAACAAGCAAAGAATACAACCATAACATGTATATTCTCTATATACCTAAGGTGGACATTTGTAGCCTTTTCTTTTCTACCAAATATTTTATAGATTCTCTTTGAGCATCTATCGACATCAATAGTGGCGCCATATACATGACACATAGTTCAAAGCATGTATAGTCAAATACTAATACCTTTCTACTTGCACTTTGAAGTGGATCACCATCATCAAATGTTTGGCATTCTTTCAAAATCCATTCTTTAGTAATCTTTTAGTGTAGTAAACATTTTACCTACATCTTATATTCATCCTTATCATGAAAACTTGCATGATCAATCTACTATAGCCTATAAGGGCGAATCATGAGTATAATGTCAGTTCCCAAAACCTTTTTGGGAGATTAGGATGCCTAGCGTATCCAACCTTCGCAAATTCTCATACAATATGAGAACATGTATTTTGCCAGATTATACTCTATCATATTGCAACCTAAACATTTTTTCAGATATCACAATATCTTCCACACATGATGGTTTCTGAAAAATTCTTCCAGCTCCTAGATAACCTCGATATTAAAACAAATTTTGAATATCAAGAATCATGGAGGCAAACATGATACTTTAGATACTAACACTGGAATTGTTACTCTTGATTTAATACTACTTATTAAACTTCATGGAGTAAATGGGTTTGCTGAAAGTTTGCAATAGGACTTTTAAACTTTAGATCGACACTCAAAACAATACAATACCAGTTTGTAAAGTAAATACCCAGAATTCTATAGTTCTATTATCTCAATTATAACTAAGCATAAAGTAGTAAATGGATGCCAATGAGTACAACAAATTATGCAAATTCACTTTGATTTAATTTATGATAAATTGAGTTCAACTTTAATCATATTACTACATGAACTCCCACTCAAAAACAACATCCCTCGTGTATTTTTGCTGATTACATGAACCAGATGCACTACAGCAAGAACGATCATAATGTGACTCATGCTTTACCTTTCGGTTCATGTTCCGAGGCCATGTCTGTACATGCTAGGCTTGCCAAGTAAGAACCTTAGTACTCGTGTGTGTAAAACTGTCTTACACCCGTTGTATGCGAACATAGAGTATACCACACCCGATCATCACATGGTGTCTCGAAATGACAAACTTTCTTAACGGTGCATACTAAGGAAGAACACATTTTTATCTTGATATTTAAATAAGGAATCATCTTATAATGCTACTAAAGAGCCAAACAAGCAATATAAGATGCAAACAAACATCATATGCAAAAAGTGATATGATATGGTTCTCGCACTTCATCACTATCATGTGCATTGTTGTTTGATCTTTATCATCCCTATATGTGTAAGGCTAAGGTCTATGGAACTTACACTTTGGTATGTTATAATTTCCAAGAGTATCAATCCATACTACAAATTATAACATCACCATATCATGACACTTGCCCAACAACAACTAAACTAGACGCCTCTAATTTATCAATTGTAAGTTTTACGTGGCTTAGGGCTTTAGAAGATAGAATCATTCATACCTACGAACTGAAGGAGATATGCCCTAGAGGCAAAAAAATAAATAGGTTTTTATAGTCATATCTCAATTAGTTCATAATAGTTTCATATTTTGCTATAACTGTATCATGTGGAAACATTGATATAGGTGTGGTATGAAACAAACCAAGTCCCTAGTAGCCTGTATTCATACTAGTTCGTTGGTCAAGCAATGATCAAGGTTTACTGATCATGGGGCATTTATGCCAATTGACAACGAGATCATATCATTGCTGAATGATGTGATGGACATCACCCAAAGATTGCGACACACGATCAAGTCAGAGAGTTCATTGTTGCAATAGTTAGAAACGTAGTCTTCTTCTCCTTAGACCATGAGACCATATCAGTCACTATCACCTGAGAATGCTTAGATAACATCAAACGTCACTTGCAGGAGCGGTGATCATAAAGGTGTGTTTAGGTATTAAAAGGGGCATGTACATGCATTATGTGTCAAGAGTGGGATTTTTTCACCCACGTGATGGGTAAGATACATACGGCCGGCTTGGTGATATTACATCCATAATGTTGCAACATGTGACTAGGTCACGAGGATGTAATATCACGGTAACAAGTAAAACAGAACTTGTCGGTAATGAAATTGAACAAGGTATGTGATACCAATGATCGGATCTCGGACAAGTCGTATCAAAGAAACAAAAGGAATTAGACTTGACGTTTTACGGTTCAAATGACAGTGTCGTCATGGAATGCACAGGGGTCATTATGGGCATCCCGGTCCTGCTATTGATCATTGATGGTGATCATGTCTATGCCATTCCCGAGCCGTGGGGAAATACACTTAAGGGTATGATGAGCTAGATATCCTCTGTAAGTTGGAATCACCATATGAAAGAGAAAAGGAAACCGGAAGAGTCGTGAGAGAACCAGAATCGTTTCAGGAAAGTTCCGAAGTCGTTCGGAGGAAATTGAAAGGGACGAAAGGTGTTTTAGGTCAAATCGTATTTTGTAATATGCATTTACATATTAATCAATGTAATTAATAGTAAATATAATATTAAAATCTAATTTGAAAGGGTATTCTACTAATGGGCCAAATTCCTAGGGAAAAAGGACCCATGAGGGAAACCGCAAGAGGGAAGGGCCAAGCCCAGTTGCCACATGGGGCCAACCCAGCCAGCCTTGGGTTGTGCGTGGGGTGGGGGCCCTAGCCAGCTGGCCCATGGAGCCCTAGAGGCCCATGGTGCCTCCCCCTCTCTCCCTTGTTTAGTCCCACATGGAAAACCCAAAGGGGAGGGCACAACTCCCTCCCCCTATATAAAGGGGTGCCCATGGGTGGGATTAGACACACCAAAAATAGAGAAGTCCTTTGGTTGACTTTCTCTCCTCTCTATCTCTCCCTTGTGACCATGGTGAAGGAAATATGCCCTAGAGGCAATCATAGAGATGATTGTATTTCATGTGTATCCATGAGTTATTATAATGTTCCTTGAATATCCATATACCAGGCAACTTGTATTGATTGGAAATTATGTGAATTGTTTGTGAAACTCTTTACTTGTATGGTTATCTAATAATTGTCCCTAGTCGGAGTTCATGCGAGGACACACGTGAATATTAGACTAGCACATCGATTGGTTGATGACTATGTTTCGCAAGTCATAGACATGGAGATGTCAAACCAATGATGTGGACACATGTTATGAACATGGGGTTGGACTGACCTAATATGAGACTGGCAATAATACTTGCAGCTCTCTCTACACATCGTGTACGTTTTGTCCTTAGACCTGAGATTGTCGCATGTACTTGAGATGTGGATCGACCTACTTTGGGGCTATCAAACACTACTCCGTAATTGGGTAGTTATAAAGGTAGCTTTCGGGTTTGTCCTGATACATGCTACAAGGCATCGGTCAATCAAGATGGGATTTTCCCCTCTCTACTTGAGAGAGATATCTCTGGGTCCCTTGAGTGATCGGATCCAGAAATGCATGGCCGTGCTATATATGGTTAAGAGTTAACCTAGTAAAGGGATTCCGAATCACAGTATCGAGAAAGAGAGGTCAGCTTGGAGCTAGACCAAATATCGTGAGGCAAAAGGAAAGACATGTACTCAACCTTGTGATGGTTCGTCCGAATGATCTTTATATGCGTTTAGGAGTTGGCACATCTTGCTAGAGGCCGCTACCAACTATTGACGGAGTAAGTGTACTCGCGTCATGTCTATACGTGTATGAACCTATAGGGTCACACACTTTAGGGGCTGGAAGCCTAATGAGGATTGGATCCGAATTAGACCAGGCTTAGGCTGCTAATGGGCTGCTAATGTAGAAGCCCACCAGGGATGCCTATATAAGAGAGGGTGAGGCGAGCTGAAGAGGGTTGAGCATTCCACCCAGCCGCCACTCCTCTTCCGCCTGTGTTGCACGCGTAGCCCTAGTAGTCTGGCGTGTGACGGCTTCCACTCCAGACGTGTGGATACCTCGGAGGTGCTGCATCTATAGCACTTGGACGAGCCGCGCAAAGGGGAGCTACTCGTGGGACGAGGACGAGGAGGAGACGTATAACATCTACACTGCCGCAACATGCTTCATCGAGTTCCGCACCTGCGCGTCTAGCGGTAATCCCGTGATCTATGACAATAGTATTCCTGGTTGACGCGGTAGAAAATTTTGATTTTACGCTAGTGTAGCCTACCCGTTTCCCTACACATGGCCCCCATGTATGGGTTGTGCGAACAAGGCGCACCTGCAACACGCCATTGCGCTATAGGGATTCAAAGCCGGAGATCTACTTCCGCACTCTCGGCAGGGATCAAGGAGTCGGAGGTCGTCATCGTACACCGTATGTGTATGAAACCTCGAGGGTGCCTCATATGAGGTCACCTTGGATGTCGTGAGTCGGAGCTGCTGCACGATGAAGATGGAGCAAGGGGTGACCTACGAGGAGCTTCACGGCCTTGAGGTCGGCTACGAGTTAGACTACTTCAACCACATTCCCCTCGGAATGTTAACCGCGTATGGTCTACAAGGGTATGCATTCTATATTCTCCGATCGTTACTACATTACTACATAGATAGATCTTGGGCGTTAGGGAGTTTCAACGTATGATTTTTTTGTTTTCTGCTACGGAACCCTTTAGTGGTATCAGAGCTGATCTATGCATAGGAGTGTTGTACGGCCAGTACGCACAAGTATTGTGCAGGCATTGATCCCTTAGTTGTTACCCTCTAACGTGTACTTGTTTATATCGCGGTATTGTTTGATGAAGCGGCCCGGACTGACCTTACACGTATTTGTACGCGAGCCTGGTTCCACGCTCGACGTACGACTTGTTCTGTATAAGTGGATAGCGCGTGTCTATCTCTCATTCAATAGTTGATATAGCATTTACAACGGAGGGCCCCGGAAGGTGTGTAGTAGAGACAACTGTTGGATCCATGCTGTGGTTGGAAAGTTCATAGATTAGAAATGGTTCTATTACGAAAGCCCTAACAACCACGTAAAACTTGCAAAAGATAAAATAGAGGCATCTAACTTTGTTTTAAAGGAGGGCATGTGTTATGATATGGTATTGGTTGTTACGAAGGTAAAGTAGTTTACTTTTCTATTACTAAGTAGTATAGTAATAGTCATCATTCCGATGGACAACCTGGTGGTGGCGTCGTGGACTTGGCGTCAAACTAGGGGAAAGATGGAGATCATGCCGGAGCGCTCGATGGAGATCAAGGCGCAAAAATAAAGACCATATCATATCACAATATACATGTGATGTTGATACCTATTTTACATCTTATTATATGCTAGTATTAGATACTCAATGGTAGCAAATAAGATAATCCCTAAATAATTCCAATGATAGTGTTCCCCTTGTGTGTGCACCACCAAGAAAGTTTTCCATTATGAGGCAGGCCGTGACGATCAGGTGTCAGACATATCTGTGTTCACATATAGTGGGTGTAAGCCCTGTTGCATTGCAAATACACAAGTTAGATTTGGTGAGCCTAGCATGTGTAGACATCGTCTCGGAACACAAGAGACCGAAAGGTCGAGCATGAGTCACATGGATGATGTGATTGACATTGGGGGATGTCTACCTTTGAAACTGCATTGCCGACCGTGACAATCGGGGGTGGTGGCGGATTGGGGTCGTGTGATCTCTAAAATTGTCCAGGGGATGACAGTTTTAGTGGGAGCTCAATTAGGATTGAACTCATATTATGAACTTAGTCTAGCTGTCTATTTGCAAATATCTTAGTAGATCATGGCCTATCCCATTGAGGTCCTTTGCGACCATGGGAAATTTCTTGCTTGATGTGGAACTTAGCAAAAATGGTCCAACTTCATAGATTAATACCCACACTTGAGGGATATCCTCGTAATTAGATGATCTTCTCTTCTTGATACAATAACCATTAGGAGATAATCCGATGACTCCGCAATGTTTGAGTTTTGTCAATTATCATCCAATAAGCCATTCTCCATTCGATGGAGAGTTGGAATACAATTTTGTATTATTCAAGATCTGGAACATAAAGTATGAGCCATTGGATGAGTTTTCATCCATGATGGATGAAAAGACAATATTTGGAGAATCACTTAGCAATCTTGCATTAGAGTTGAGAACTCTCATAAGGGCTTGATTGCAATGGAGGTCATGGATTAAAAAATATATATGTTAGATATACAAATTTATAAATGTAATTCTTGCAAAAGTCGTTGTAGTTTACAAAAGTAATGGATACTTGTCCCATTTTGTGAAAACAAGATGGTCTTCTTGAGAATTGCTGGAATTGAGGCAATGTGTCTTGATGACGGTGAGCAAAACTGTTGATGGACGACATCATACCTTTCCTCAAAGTTTATCATTCGGATTGGTGGACTTGAATATAATTTTGTAATCCTTGTTTCTGTGTCTTGCTTTAGGCGAGACGATTATTCATATGAATAAGTTACAAGCTAGTTGTACTGTTCTTATGAATAATACCTTTATGGTCACATTATGATTATAAATGAGTTATTATCATCACTATGTTAATGATAATAGTTTAAACATTTATAAAGGATTAGCATGCTTAAAGTTATCCAATGTTGAATAATGATATGACACTATAGTTTAAGTCATTTTGGTTATTGCATGTTCTTCATTCTAAATGAAGATCGAGATCTTAGATACTTAATCTAGAGACTTTGAAAAACCATGCCTCGTTGGATAGAATGACGAAAACTCCGCATTCTGGTAAAATGGTGATATGCGAAGAAATGTTGAACTTTATACATAGTGATGTATCGTATTTTCAAAAAATAGTGGAAATCATTATTTTATTGTGGACTTAAGTGAGTAAGCGTATTTACTTAATGAAACATAAGTTTGAAATGATTTGAATTGTTCAAATGAGTTCACAACAAAGTGGGATATTGAATTAACAAAGATACAAAGTTTCTTCGATTTGATCGACATGACTAAACTATTTAAGTTAATTTTTGGGCATAAAAGTACATGTGAAAGAGGTTTCACAAATTATGATAATAGGGGCAATTCAAAGTGTATTGAAATGTCTAAACATCGTAATCATTTTGTATTAGATACATATGTTCTAATATTATCTCTTATCGAGGTTATAGTTATCACTCAGAGTTAGAAGTTGGAATAAGCAAACACTCATTTGAAATACAAAGGAACATCTAAAGATTCGTGGAAACTGATGGGTTCGTAGCATGGAAAACAAAAAATTTCTACCGCAAGAACGAACAAAACCCAGATCTAATCTAGATAAAAGCCAAGATCTAATCTATTAGACATGTGCAACGAGATAGATCGGTACTAACCCTCGTAGATCCGAAAGCGTTACGAGATTAGATCTCCTGGTTGATGTAGTCGATCACTTGTCGATCTCAAGATCGTGTGGACGATCCTTCCGGCGCCGCGTTCCGGCAGCGCTTCCGCAGTCGGTCACACGTGCGGAGTCGAAGCAGACCTTCCTCTCCTTGTTCCAGCGAGCAGCGGAGGTAGTAGATCTTCTCCACGGAATCCCAACAGCACGACGGCGTGGTGGTGGTGGTGGAGTAGAGAATTCTGCA
Organism: Avena eriantha; assembly: GCA_910589775.1. Taxonomy (NCBI): domain Eukaryota; kingdom Viridiplantae; phylum Streptophyta; class Magnoliopsida; order Poales; family Poaceae; genus Avena; species Avena eriantha. The sequence goes on from OU342740.1 coordinate 10,848,383, forward strand.
GGGCTTCGCCTATGCCTGTGCAGAAGAAAGGAGGAGGAGAGAGGCGGCGGAGATTTGGAGTTGTGAAGGAGAGCTTGGAGGTGGCGGCCCCACCCCTCTATTTAAAGGGGGAAGGCGCCATGGGAGGGGGAGTCCTAGTAGGACTCCCCTCCCTCCTATGGCCGGCGGATTAGGGAGGGGGGGAGGAGTCCTCCTCCCCCACGACTCCTTGTCTTGCCCCACCAGGACTCCTTGATCCCTTTCTTGGTTTTCAAGCAAACTCCAAGAAATCTTCCAGAACCTTCCGGAACATTCCGAAACCTTCTAGAATCCTCATACAAATACTCCGGAACATTTCCTAACTCAGAAAATGATCCCCAATATATGAATCTTATTCTCCGGACAATTCCGGATCTCCTCGTGATGTCCTAGATCCAATCCGAGACTCCGAACATTATTCGGTCTCCAACGCACATTCCATATCTACTTAAAACAACTTCGAACCTTAAGTGTGTCACCCTACGGTTCGTGAATATGTAGACATGACAGAGACACATCTCCTATCAATAACCATCAGCGAGACCTGGAGATCCATAATGGCTCCCACATACTCAATGATGACTTTGTGATCGATTTGAACCATTTACATACGAAACCAATTCCCTTTGTCACGCGATACTATACTTATCCGAGTTTTGATCGTCGGTATCTCCATACCTAGTTCTACCTCGTTACTGATAAGTACTCTTTACTCGTTCCGTGATATGTCATCCCTTGTGACCTAGTCACATGCTTGCAAGCTAACTAGATGACATTCCACCGAGAGGGCCTAGAGCATATCTATCCGTCATATGGATGGACAAATCCCAATCTTGGTCCATGCGCTTGAACACATACTTTCAGAATACCCAATGACACCTTTATGACCACCCAGTTATGAAGCGGTGTTTGATGTCATCAAAGTACCCATCCGGTGATGGTGATTAACACAACCTCATGGTCAAAGGATTAGGTTACTATGCATTTAAAAGCTTATAGCAATACGAACTTAATGACTTGATCTTATGCTACGCTTACTATGGGTGTGTGTCCATCACATCATTCTCCTAATGATATAACCTTGTTATTAATCACATCCTAATGTCCATGATCAGGAAACCATGATCATCAATTAATCAACAAGCTAGTTCAACAAGAGGCTTACTAGGGACTCTCTTATGTTTACAAAACACACATGTATTAGTGTTTCCTAATAATACAATTATAGCATGGGATGTAAACATTCATCATAAACACAAATATATAATAATAACCACTTTTATTATTGCCTCTTGGGCATATCTCCAACAGAAACAACACCATAAGAGTTATGGCATGTTCGAGTTTCTGGAGATTTTGATAATTCGAAATCATAGCGAATAAACAAGTCTTTGTATCACATTTTTAGGCAACTATGAATACATGTTCCATAAGGGGCAAATCTGCTATTGTCCAAATTTGATGTGTCTTGATGATGATACAGGTGGAAGAAAGTAAAAAAATCAAAACAAGGTATTTGACCTTACCTCCTGATTGTTTAGTGGCATAGCAAAATTTGTTTCGCGAAACCGAACTCTACAAATAGAGGAGAAACTATTGATAATGATCATAAAGTTTTAACGAATACTTTTACTAAAGAAAGTAGGATTCAACAATATATACTTTGCAAATTTGGGGAGTTATATTATTTATTCACTTGTCATGTTTATGAACAAGACATACCTACGAATTACAAAGAAGCGTAATGGACCTAAGTGCGAGAAATGACTAGAGTCATAAAATCCTATATTAAGTTACATATAAGGTTACAAAGTAATATGTTACTTGATCTTATTAAGTAAAGAAGTTTACTTGATATTTCTAAATGACTTCAAAGTCATAAGAAGGAAATGAAACTTAATGAAGGACATAAAGCTTGATTTGTCACAAAGTATGTTTGGACAAATTCAAGGAGTTGACTACAAATGTAGCGATGCTTGAGTCTATTAGATTTACACTAGCAATATATGGATATTAAAGTCTTGTAACAGGAATTCTTGATTTGATGGTAACCAAAGAATTTTGGAATGTCCAAGATTATTGAGAGGACCTTAATTTTAGTGGGAGCTAAGTAGGTTGGATGAATCATAATATGTAGCAGACATGTTTTGAGTGGGAGCTAAGTGAAATCACTAGATCTCATATATGGATGCCATATTTGAGTGGGAGCGTGACATTATTCTAAAATATGTGGATGGCATATATGAATGATGTGATTAGCGTTAATAACATTTGAGTTAGTAAATATAGATGAAGTTGAACAAATTATTAAACAATGAGATCTATCAAGATAGATTGGTAAGTTTAATAAACATTGAATATCGAATGCTTTCTAGACTTGATTCTAAAAATGTTCAAAATAGGCTAGACAAGATTCTGAAGTAGTTCAGAATGGAACGAGGTAAGAAAGTAGTTCTTACTTGTATGAAGCATTGAGTTAGTCTTAGTATTACAACTATGGTTAAAAGAAAGAAAGAGAATTCATTGCATCTCCTATGCCTCAGTCCTAGGTTCTTCCATACAACCATATTGTATACTCGATGTAATGTGACCCGAGGTTATAGTTGGAAGAACAAGTTCTTCACTATAAGAACATGTCTTGAAGTGATTCCTGAGTTAATCACTGAACTAGAATTAAGTTTGTCCTTAAATGGCAAGAAGCAAAGTAAGGCGCATAGTTGCATTTCGTGCACTAGGATCTACATAGATATAGAAGTATAAGGGCACCATCTAACGTGATGTATATTGTTGTGGCAGGACTAGTTTGTCTTTACGCAGAGAGTGTGTCCCATGGCACGGTGCCCATGAGAAAGGTCATTTTGGATGATCTAACGTCACTATTGGCTCCTGGAAACCAACCTCACTCTATTACCAGAATTACTATATATACACACAAAGGAGTGCGAAGTGTGTTTCAAAGTTTACCTGACAATAGTGAAAGTGACCATCATTGTAAACACTAGAAACAAAGTCTCACTTTGTCGCCAAACATATACTTCAACCCATTAATAAGATAATGGTATGGATGTCAAAATTAGGAAGACATTAACTTTGCAAAAGACATAATGATCTGGTAAAAAAGAACATGGACATGACATTTTCCATAAGCATGCGTGATCAATAAACACATATGTGATATGGTTTATGGTGAGTAAAATGTGAGCTAAATTATTTGTATTCTAGTGCAAGTAGGAGAATGAAGGAGATATGCCCTAGAGGCAAATAATAAATAGGTTGTTATTATCATATCTCAGTTAGTTCATAATAGTTTCATATTGTGCTATAGCTGTATCAAGTGGAAACATTGAGACATGTGTGGTATGAAACAAAAAAGTCCCTAGTAGCCTCTATTCATACTAGTTCGTTGGTCAATTGACGATCAAGGTTTCTTGATCATGGGGCATTTATGCCAATTGACAACGAGATCATATCATTGGTGAATGATGTGATGGACATCACCCAAAGATTGTGACACGATCAAGTCACAGAGTTCATTGCTACAATAGTTAGAAATGTAGTCTCCTTCTCCTTAGACCATGAGACCATATCAATCACTGTCACCCGAGAATACTTAGATAACATCAAACGTCACTTGCGGGAGCGATGATCATAAAGGTGTGATCAGGTATTCGGAGGGGCATGTAGAGGCATTATGTGTTAAGAGAGGGATTTGTTCACCCATGTGATGGGTAAGATACATACGGCCGGCTTGGTGAGATTACATCCATAATGTTGCAACATGTGACTAGGGCACCGGGATGTAATATCGCGGTAATAAGTAAAACAGAACTTGTAGGTAACGAGATTGAACAAGGTATGTGATACCAATGATCGAATCTCGGACAAGTCATATCGAAGAAATAAAAGGAATTGGACTCGACGTTTTACGGTTCAAACGACAGTGTCATCGTGGAATGCGTAGGGGACATTATGGGCATCCCGGTCCTGCTATTGATCATTGATGGTGATCATGTCTATGCCATTCCTGAGCCGTGGGGAAATACACCTAGGGTACGATGCACTAGAGATCCTCTGTAAGTTGGAATCACCATATGACAGAGAAAAGGAAACTGGAAAAGTTCCATGAGAGAACCAGAATCATTTCGGGAAAGTTCCGAAGTCGTTTGGAGGAAATCAAAAGGGAACCAAAAGGTGTTTCGGGTCAAATCGGATTTTGTAATATGTATTTACATATTAATTAATGTAATTAATATTAAAATCTAATTTGAAAGGGTATTCTACTAATGGGCCAAATTCCTAGGGAAAAAGGGCCCATGAGGGAAAACCGGAAGAGGGAAGGGCCAAGGGCCAAAGGGGCCAAGCCCAACCGCCACATGGGTTGTGCATGGGGTGGCCCCCCTGTCCGGCTGGCCCATGGAGCCCTAGAGGCCCATGGCACCTCCCCCCTCTCTCCCTTGTTTAGTCCCACATGGGAAACCCAAAGGGGAGGGCACACCTCCCTCTCCCTATATAAAGGGGTGCCCATGGGTGGGATTAGACACACCAAAAATAGAGAAGTACTTTGGTTGAATTTATCTCCTCTCTCTCCCTTGTGACCATGGCCCCCCATGTATGGCCAGTGCGAACAAGGCGCACCTACAGCATGCCGTTGCGCTGTAGGGATTCCAAGCCAGAGATCTACTTCCACACTCCCTGTAGGGATCAAGGAGTCAGAGGTTGTCATCGTACACCGTATGTGTACAAAAACTCGAGGGTGCCTTATACGAGGGCACCTTGGATGTCGTGAGCCAGAGCTGCTGCACGATGAAGATGGAGCAAGGGTGACCTATGAGGAGCTTCGCGACCTTGAGGTCAGCTATGATTTCAAGTATGTTCCCCTCAGAACAATAAACATGTACGGTCTACAAGGGTATGTATTCTATATGCTCTGGTCGTTATTGCATTACTACATATATAGATCTTGAGCGTTAGGGAGTTACAGCGTACTATCTTTTTGTTTTCTGCTATAGAACCCTTCACGAACACGGAACCATAATGATGATAATCAAATTATTATCAACTCATTGTAAATCATGTATTGACTATAGTAGGAGAGACAGACACCCGCTAGCCACTTATGCAAAACCAGTTGCATGTCAAGCATGGAACATGTCTCATGTGCAAGGACATGTAAAGTTAGTCCGGGCCGCTTCATCCCACTAGGCCAACAATATCCAAAATACATAGAAGTTGCAATAACATGATCATCAACACCCACATACTCATATGTGTTCTACCCGTGCAAAGCATCTACGCATAGATCAGGCTCTGATACCACTGTTGGGTTCATAGTATAGAAAACTAATGTAGCATCCCAATTGTCTAACAATTGTAATGCTACTTGCCTAGTCTATATATTGCTACTTCCTATATGTCATTTATTGCATCATCATAATATCATGCTCATGTCACCATGCCACATTGCATTTGAGCATCATATTAAAACCCCTTTTTCATTTGGTTCTTATCACATATGCATTTATATTGGATCACTTGTATTTCCCTCTTGGTATATTGTAGTTGGCTTTTGATAAATTGCTCGATGCCCAAGTTGAGTTGAGGGCATATCTCTTTATATCCCTCTCTCTACTTACATGATATGGCCTCTGTCACTTGCTCGTGTTCCTTTCCACCATGCATGGATATATATGGGCTCCATTCATTTTTCATGCTTTAATCCATGCCCATGTATAATTGTGCGCGGATCCATCCCAATATGTTGTCCATGATCTTGCTATATTTTACCTTGTCACCATCATTCTATTTTACCTCAAGTGCATGCACCACCCTTTTATTTATTTTCTTCTAGTGGACACATGCAATATCAACCCTCCACCCTATAGTCACATAAAATGACAAGCCCCCTATATGTGTATCTCCTCTTTTAAACTCTAGTTGGTTTTTAAGTTGGCTTTGAATCGTTGCACTCAAACAAAATTTTGAAAAATAAAAAGAAACAAAACCTAGTCTACCGTGGCCACTTCCCCTGTCACCTCCCGTGGCCTAGCAAGAAAATCCATCCCAACCACTTGATCGATGGACACCCCTCTTACCTTCTTTCTCCATGCGCAGCTCATCTGGAGCTTCTCCTGTCGCTGTCTTGCCTAATGGACGAACAAGCGCGCGCCCCGAGGCCTATACAGGCAGTACCAGGTGCCATCCCATTGAACCCTATACTCCCTCCTATTCCTTCTTCCGCCTGCCGCCGCCCTTGTCGTCGGATTGATAACAAGTACGCCATGAGGGGGTCCTCGAGGCGTGTGGAAGAGATGGGTGTGCGACGTACGGTGTTCCGGGACGGTGAGCACACAAGTTTACCCAGGTTCGAATCCACCAGCTTTGGATGGATCCTACTCCTTCTAGCAATCTAGTAATATGGCAGAGCCGGAATATGGGTTACAAGGGTTTCGCCTATGCGAGTTGAGATTGTAGACTATTGCAAGGGTGCCCGAAAGGCTTACCCTAGGACGGCTTATATAGCTATCCGGCCTAGGGTTTACAAGAGAGACCTATCTGGCTATGATTAGGAGTCCATTACAGAGTACATCTTGAACTACACATAACATAATAGGCCTATATCGGTAAGTCTTCTGGGCCTTCTCGTAGCCGGACTAGACTCCGTCTCTGCTCCCTGACTGGGCCTCTCGTGAAGCAAATCTCTAACCCGAAGTGGGCCACCCTGGTCAGTGAGGCATAGTGAGGATACCCGGAAAGTATATCCCCAACAGCAGCCCCTAGAAGCCTCCAAGATCCAGAGTTAGATTTCATCATCGTCTAGCTTGATCTTTGATGTCTATGCACTTCGATTCTTGTAGAAAATTGTTGGGCCTCCAAGTGCAGAGGTTTGTAGAACAGCAGCAAGTTTTCCCTTAAGTTGATCACCCAAGGTTTATCGAACTCAGGGAGGAAGTGGTCAAAGTTATTCCCTCTCAAGCAACCCTGCAATCAAGATACAAGAAGTCTCTTGTGTCCCCAACACACCCAATACACTTGTCAGGTGTATAGGTGCACTAGTTCGGCGAAGAGATAGTGAAATACAAGTGGTATGGATAATTATAAGTGGTAATGGTGCCAGAAAATAGCTTGCTAGCGTGTGGTTGACGTGGGAAAAGACTAAAGGCAAACTGAAATAAAGATGGAAGCAAGCAAACATGTAACAGATCTAATTGCAAACGGTGTTTCAATGCTTAGAAATAAGGCCTAGGGATCATACTTTCACTAGTTAATACTCTCTCATATAAATATCTTCTCTTTATGATACTAATCTTAACTACTCTTCGGTTGGACACTCTAATCGATGATAGGGCTATAACAACACACCTCAAAGTTCGCTTTCCGCATCTAGATAACCCCACACTGTCACCTTGAGCACTAGATGGTTCCAAAAAACACCACTTTCATAAAGACATCCAACTCCAAATATAACTCATAACAAGTATTTGTAATCTCTAACCTAAGTGCCACCATGGTGTGCACGCTGTCACTTTCACACACATGGGGAGAGCAGAGATCTATTAAATCACTTGAGTAGCAAGGTAGATCTACTTGATTACAAAGCTCATGATCACAATATGATCATGCATAGAGAGAGAGAGAGAGAGAGAGATGAACACATAGCTATCGGTAGAGACCTTAGCCTCGAGAGAGAACTACTCCCTCCTCATCATGGGAATCAGCAATGGCGATGGAGATGGTGGTGGAGATCAATGGAGATGGCTCCGGGGGCACTTCTCCGTCCTAGCAGGGTGCCGGAAGAGAGACTTTCTGTCCCCCGAATCTCCCCTTTAGTGGTGGTGGCGCTGCGGAACTTTTCGTGGCTAGAGGCTGGACGATTTAGGGTTTATGTATCGGGAGGCTTCTTATAGGCGAGAGGCAAGGTCGGTGGGCGGCTAGGGGGCCCACACCACCTGGTGGCGCGGCCAGGGCTAGCCCACGCCACCACATGGTGTGGCCGCCCTATGGCCCCTCTCCGTCTCGTCTTCCGGTAAAATATCGACTTTGGCTTTTGTCTGGTCCAATTCCGAGAATATTCATTTTCTGACTTTCGTGGAACCAAAAACAGCAGAAAACAGGCAACTGGCACCGTGGCTCTTGTTAATAGGTTAGTCCAAGAAAGTGTATAGAAAGTACTCCAAATTGTGGACAAAAACATAAGAAAGTAGATATAAAACAAGCATGGAACATCAAAAATTATAGATACGTTTGCAACGTATCAACATCCCCAAGCTTAACTCCTGCTCGTCCTCGAGTAGGTAAGTGGTAAAAATAAAGAATAATTTTTTAGGTGACATGCACCATCATAAACTTGATCAAAGTATTTGTAAAACATTGAAAGCTGGGATCAAAGTACTTCAACATAACATGAAAGACAAAGTTCTAGTAATAAGATATAGCAACTATGTTGCAACATGAAAAGGCACAAACAAAAGATTCGTGAATAACAATGCTTTGCAAGAAGTTTGTTTGTTTCACATAAAGAAAACATAGCATAGTGGCATTCAGCTTGTCCATCATAGAGTAGCAAACATAAATGCATAGGACACCTTCAAGGTTCATAAGAGTGACTAGATACAAATAGTTTAAAACAAGCAATATCAAAGCTATGCATCAATCAACAAGTCTTGGGACAATGCACATAGAACTAAGAATGTCCACTATGCTCTCAAAGTAGGTGCATAAAGGTAGAAGGTGGAGACTCAACATAAAAGTAAAATAAAGGCCTTCATAGAAGGAAGTAGGGATTCAAGTCTCATAAAGAGCTTCCAAAAATTATGGTACTTATTAGCTTTCAGCTCTCATTGCCCCTATCATAAGCATCTTGAAGTGATTAAGGTTAAAGTGAACAAACTATGGAGTATATGCTTGACGAAGTATAAGTTGGAAATCTCATGTCCCTTGAATACGAGGGCCGCTCCTCATGCTACTCAAGTTTAGTTACCGGTAAGTTCTTGTCATAGTAAGTACATGTGTATCATAGATAACCGCCAATGGGGTACCCCTTTGCCGATGATATGGAAGAATCCCCATATCAAAATTACAAGGCAAGAAGACAATGAGCATCTCAGCAATCTTCTTATTTACCATGGGAAAATGGTGCTTTTTTCTCTCTTTCCTCTTTTCTCATTTTTTTTCCTTTTTCTCTTTTTCTCAATCTTTGACTCCTTTTTTTATAAGAAGAATGCTTCATAGACAGCTCATTATGGTTACGCTGCAGGTTTCCACCATGATTAGGCATGGATTAGACCGACGGCCTAGGCGTTTCTAACACACATACATAAATCCATGGACTTACAAGCTCCCCTTTCATTTCACACCGACGACATCCATAGACAAAAGAGCTTGATATCAACTAGGTACAAAGTACAAGTGCAATGTTGAAAGCGTTCTCCATGACAGCATGGTTCTGCTAATCCCCAACATATAAGTGCAAGCATATACAACATAGACGACACAATGGTTCAATTTTATTAAGGGCAAGAAAAGTAAAGTGTGCCATCAAGTTCGTGAGAGCTTTAATCACTAGTTTCCTCATAACAAGTTTAATTCGGAAGGTAGATAAAAACATGAATATACTTGGAATAGCAAATGCTAATAGGTAGGTATGGTGGACTCTTTGGAATAACTTGGTTTTAGGAGTTGGATGCATGAGTGGGACTCATACTTGGTTACGGAGGCTAGCAAAAGACTGGGAGCGACCAACTAAGAGAGCAATAATGGCCGTAATCATGCAGAGCGACAAAACATCATTGATCAAAGCATAAAGTGATACTACAAGTTGAAAACTAAAGGATCATCAAGGCTATGGTGACTTGGGATAGTCATAACATGGTGTGAGCATTTGCCAAGTCAACCCAAATAAAGCATCAAAGGAGAATACCACAATACTATGCTTTAATATGCTAAAACAACGCATGATCCTTCCAAGGCACATTAAGCAATCTCTATTTTTTATAACAAGTCATGCTACAGCAAAAATCACTAAGCATAAAGTCAAAACAATATCAAGCATGACATGATAAAGTCTAAGCCACAGTCAAAATAAGCTCCTTTTATACCACTTATAAGCATGAACGTTCCTACTCTTTTCCAATCCAAACCAACTTATTTGAAAGAACTCACAAAGATAATAATAAATAAAGATCAGTGAGCTTGTATCACAAATCCACAAACAAGAACTAAAAAGTTCTAAGCTAAAAGCACAAGAAAACTAAGGCTAAACACAGTGCTAACAAAAGAGAACACTCACAAAACAATAAGAATGAAAACTAGAGTGTTCTAAACAATGAAAGCAGAGTGTGTCTCTCTCTAAAAGAAGTGTTGGGATCCAACCAACTTATTGAAGCAAACCAAACAAGAGGAAACTAAAAACAAAGACGCTACAAGAACAACACAATTGTGCATGAAACAATAAAAATGAAGCGTTTGGAAGGAACCTGGGATTTTTATTGATGAAGAAGGGGATGCCTTGGGCATCCCCAAGATCTGACGCTTGTACTTCTTGGATATTTCTTGGGGTGACACGCGTGACATCCCCAAGCTTGAGCTTTAGTCCATCCTTCATCTCATTACTCATTCCTTCCATACACCTGGAATTTTTCCTTCATACAAAACTTCACACAATCTTTATTAGCAACATTAGTGCACTCAAGATAATAGGTCTTTAGGTTCAGTTCCAACACCAATAAAACTTCCATTAAAACACTAGCTACTGTAGCACTTCCCTCAAAAAGCTCAATTCCCCAAAAGAACTCAAAAAGAAACCAACAAGAAGGAAATGCAAATAATGGCAGAAATCTGTTAAAACAGACCAGCAGGTAAATATGAATTTTTTCGAAGATCTTCTGTTGCTCAAATCAAAAAGTGTTGAACTAACGGAAGTTATATAACAACTTGGGGCAGAAGAACAAAAATTCACGCCTCAAAAGGACATACAGAGATTTTACACGAATTTTTACAGTGAGGAACAAAAATCTGTTTCGAGACAACAACTTTCCCAAGCATTACTTCTCTCTCATTAGAGGTTACTCTTGGCACAAAAAGCAAATAAAAAGGATAAGGAGCGGTTATTACAGAATTAATAACTTCCAAGACTCATCTAAAACTTTTTGGTTATCTCCCAATAAGTACTTTTTTAAACGCCTTTAAGTTAGGCATGATAGTTTGAGAAGATGCTCACATAAGAAATATGAATTGAGAGTAAAAGAGAGCATCAAGAAGCAAATTCAAAGCACATTTAAGTCTAACCCACTTCCTATGCATAGGAATCTTGTAATGAAACAAGTCATGAAAGCACAAAGCAACAAGCATAGGAAAGCAAAACAAGTGCAACTTCAAAAAAATTAACATAAAGAGGGGAAACTTAATATTATGGAGATGCATAAAACCATGTTCCCCCTCTCATAATAACTTTCAGTAGCATCATGAATAAAATTAACAATATAACTATCACATAAAACATTCTTATCACGAGCCACATGCATAAAATAATTAATACTCTCCACATAAACATAGTCATTCTTATTAATTGTGGTAGGAGAAAATTCAACAAAATAGCTATCATTATTATTCTCATCACCATAATCATAAAATATAGGAGGCATATTGTAATCATAAAACTAGTGGAAATGAAAACAAAAAAATGATAAAATTGCAGAATCTAAAGGAAATAACTTCGAGCACTCACACACACTAGCAACCGTACTAGAAGATAGCTTAGTAGCTAGAGGATGTGAGTACCTTTTTCCTTACCTCCCCGGCAACAACGCCAGAAAATAGCTTGATGTCTACACACTTCTATTCTTGTAGATAGTTGTTGGGCCTCCAAGTGCAGAGGTTTGTAGAACATCAACAAGTTTTCCCTTAAGTGGATCACCCAAGGTTTATCGAACTCAGGGAGGAAGTGGTCAAAGGTATTCCCTCTCAAGCAACCCTGCAATCAAGATACAAGAAGTCTCTTGTGTCCCCAACACACCCAACACACTTGTCAGGTGTATAGGTGAACTAGTTCGGCGAAGAGATAGTGAAATACAAGTGGTGTGGATAATTATAAGTGGTAATGGTGCCAGAAAATAGCTTGCTGGCGTGTGGTTGACGCGGGAAAAGACTAAAGGCAAACTGAAATAAAGATGGAAGCAAGCAAACATGTAACAAATCTAATTGCAAATAGTGTTTCAATGCTTAGAAACAAGGCCTAGGGATCATACTTTCACTAGTGAATACTCTCTCATATAAATATCTTCTCTTTATGATACTAATCTTAACTACTCTTCGGTTGGACACTCTAATCGATGGTAGGGCTATAACAACACACCTCAAAGTTCGCTTTCCGCATCTAGATAACCCCACACTATCACCTTGAGCACTAGATGGTTCCAACAAACACCACAATTTCATAAAGACATCCAACTCCAAATATAACTCATAACAAGTATTTGTAATCTCTAACCTAAGTGCCACCATGGTGTGCACGTTGTCACTTTCACACACATGGGGAGAGCAGAGATCTATTAAATCACTTGAGTAGCAAGGTAGATCTACTTGATTACAAAGCTCATGATCACAATATGATCATACATAGAGAGAGAGAGAGATGAACACATAGCTACCGGTAGAGACCTTAGCCTCGAGAGAGAACTACTCCCTCCTCATCATGGGAATCAGCAATAGCGATGGAGATGGTGGTGGAGATCAATGGAGATGGCTCCGGGGGCACTTCTCCGTCCCAGAAGGGTGACGAAACAGAGACATTCTGTCCCCGGAATCTCCCCTTCGGTGGCGGCGGCGCTGCGGAACTTTTCGTGGCTGGAGGCTGGACGATTTAGGGTTTATGCATCGTGAGGCTTCTTATAGGAGAGAGGCAAGGTCGGTGGGCGGCCAGGGGGCCCACACCACCTGGTGGCGTGGCCAGGGCTAGCCCGCGCCAGCACATGGTGTGGCCGCCCTGTGTCCCCTCTCCGTCTCGTCTTCTGGCTCCGTGAGTCTTCCGGTAAAATATCAACTTTGGCTTTTGTCCGGTCCAATTCCGAGAATATTCATTTTATGACTTTCCTGGAACCAAAAATAGCAGAAAACAGGAAACTGGCACTGTGGCTCTTGTTAATAGGTTAGTCCAAGAAAGTATATAGAAATTACTCCAAAGTGTGGACAAAACATAAGAAAGTAGATATAAAACAAGCATGGAACATCAAAAATTATAGATATGTTTGTAACGTATAAATCTTTTGCTTGCAGAATCTTGAAGGTTTCTCGAAACTTCAAAATAAAGGATATGATCCGGGTCTCAAAATGAGTCGGACCTATGAATGTATTATTTAGTTTTCCAGCTAGAAGTTCAAACTAAGCCGGAACTTGGTCTCTAACATAATCTGACACAAGTCATGGTCAAGTCACGTCACTGACAGACATTCCCGTCAGCACGACCGTTGGTGGGTCCGCCCTTTGTGGAACCGAGGCGTCTTTTTAATGCGTGCGTGGAGATCAAGCCGGCGTAATCATTGCGGGGAAGTTGCCCGGCTCCTTCCACGACGCGTGGCACGGTTACTGTTTTGACTGCACGAATCTTGGCACGGACGATGGATTTAAGGGGCTATGATTTTTCCCTTTTCCTCTTCACCAACACTTGCACTCCTTCCTCCCTCTCAACGCCTCCTACGAATAGAGCTCCTTCGCCTCCCCCAAAATCCTCCAGCACCGCCCATCCCAGGTCACCAACACACAAAAAGATGGCTGATGCCTCATCTTCCAGCACGGCGGCGACGGTAGCGACGGTGTCAGTAGCGGAGAAGGAGAGCTTCCTCGGGGTATGGATCCCCTGTGTCTTGGACGATGCCAAGCTTCGCGTCGTTGAGAATGAAGGACTCCTCCGTGCCGGCGACTGGCGGAGCGGCTACAACTAAACTGTCCCCACTCCTCGTGCCGACGAGCGGGTGCACTTCGGCACCCACCTCGACAGAGGTTTGAGCTTTCCACCCACAGACTTCTTCTGTGAGGTGATAGATTACTACGGAGTTCAACTCCACCATCTCCCCCCGAACTCTCTCTTAGAGATGAGTGCTTACGCTTCTTTGTGTGAGGGGTATCTCGGCATTGGGCCGAGTCTCATTCTCTTTTGTTTTTATTTTCATACCCGGAGAAACTCTATTACTGTTGGTAATCCATACATTACCGGCTCTTAGGTTTTTTGTAAGGATAGAACGCGTCTATCCTCGGATTAAGGCTAGTGAGACAGTAAAATAGTGGCCATCCACCTTTTCCTATCACAAGGATATTCCTGCTCCCGGCAAAGCTACTGCTTTGCCGACTTTTGTCGACGATGCCGCCACACCCCAAGAGTCCTGGGACGTAGATGCACCGGCTCTGAGTGATGATATGCCTCTCGCCAAGAGACAGATTGAATATCTGATGAAGCACAAGGGCCTTAAGGGGTTGATACGTCCATTTTGCATCACCATTTTGTATCACAATTCAATGTTGTTCATTGATATATTTCATATTAAGAGATGGTACTTATGTTATTTCATCTACTTTTGCATGATTGATGATTTTTGGAGGATGAACCACCGGAGTCAGGATTCTGATGGAAAAGGCACTGTTTGGAGGCAAAATTCGTGAAGATCAGAAAATCCCGAAAAATATACGAAAAATCCTATTTTTCCAGAAGACGAAGGAAGCTAGAAGGGGAAGTGGAGATGGGTCATAGGGGGGCCCACACCACCCCTGGCCGCACCACCATGTGGTGTGGCCACCCTGGCCCACCTCTGGCATCGCCCTCTGATGCATATAATCCCCTCGAAACCCTAAGACTTGGGGAGCGACCACAGAAAGATTCCACCGCCTCTATGGGGCGGAAAACTGTAGAGAGAGAAAGAGCTCTCTGATAGGTAGAAATTTGCCGGCGAAATTCCTTCCCGAAGAGGGGAGATCGTCGCCATCAACACCATCATCAAGCTAGGCTTCATCGGGATCATCATCATCATCTCCATCATCATCTCCACCAGCACCATCATCACCACTCCATACCGCTGTAACAATTGGGTTGAATCTTGCATAGTTCTTAGGGGAAACTTTCTCGGTGTTAATTACTTGTTGTAGTTGATGCTATTGAGTGGAACCTTTGAATTATTTTTCATGGTCAGATTGTTATTTATCATTATTTCATCTCTGATATTGATCCATATGATGTCTCGTGAGTAGTTCGTTTAGTTCTTGAGGACATGGGAGAAGTCATGTTGTTAGTAGTGGAATTGTGTTGAGACAGATTCAATGGTTTGAAAATTAAGTTGTGGTGTTATTCTTCTAGTGGTGTCATGTGAATGTTGACTACATGATACTTCACCTTTATGGTCCTAGGGGAATGCATTGTGTATTTGGCTACTAATCGTAGGGGTTGCCGGAGTGACAGAAACCTGAACCCCCGTTAGGAAACCTTTGCACAAGGGAGTGTAGGATCTCAGAGTTTAAGGTTGTGGTTTGGTTTTTATCTTAATTACTTTCTTGTATTTGGGGATGCTTGCAAGGGGTATAATCACAAGTATGTATTAGTCCTAGGAAGGTCAGTACATTAGCACAGGTTCACCCACACAACACTTATCCAACTAGAGAGGATTAATCAACTATATGAAGCGAAAGCACTTGACAGTATTCCCATGTGTCCTCAAGAACGTTTGGTCATCTTAAGTAATACAACCGGCTTGTACTTTGCTAAAGAAAGGATTGGTACACTTGCTGCAATTATTAGTATTGTCTGCATTATTTACTCATACTTTATTTATCTGCATTATCCAAACCCCCTAAAAATCTGTTTGCTAAGTATTTACAGAGAATTCCTGATCCAAGCCACTCGTCAACACCTTCTGCTCCTTGTTGGGTTCGACACTCTTACTTATCGAAAATACTGTGATACACCCCCTATACTTGTGGGCCATCAAGACTATTTTCTGGCGCTGTTGCCGGGGAGTGAAGCGCTATTGGAGTGTGGAACTGGTAAAGGAAACTTCTGCTGTGAGTATTGTTTATTTCTAGCTGTTACTTTATTCTCAATATGTATAATTCATTTAGTTTCTTATTTCGTAATGCTACTACCACTGCTAAGGTAGTAGATGAACCTCCACCTACTAAAAATGATACTTTTAAGATACCTACAAGAATTGTTGATCGTGTTATAGATAACTACTATTTTGGAGATGGAACTATCCATCCCGTTAATCATTTGCTTTTTATACACGAATTATGCGGGTTGTTCAAGTGTGCAGGTATTACAACAGATCAAGTTAAGAAGAAGTTATTCTTGTTATCACTGAAAGGAAGAGATGAGGAATGGCCAGTCTCTTGGATGGGAGGAAATTGTACCTCTCTTTTATTGCAAATTTTATCCTCCTGGTGAGATTCATAAAGATCGGAATCAAATATATAACTTTTGGCCTCTCGACGGAGAGAGTACAACTCAAGCTCGGGGGAGATTGAAGTCACTAATGCTCAAATGTCCTACTCGTGAGCTTCCTAATAACATTATTATCGATAACTTTTATGCAAGGCTTTCTCTTCATGATAAGGATCTATTGGATGCTTCTTGTGCTGGATCATTTACATGTATGGAAGAAGAAGCTAAATGGAATCTCCTAAACCATATTCAAGACAATGCTGAAGCATGGGAGAATGATAAAGGAAGAAAGTGAGGTATAAATTATGATTATGAATGCATTAAATCTTTTATGGGAACTGATGACTTTCATAATATTAGTAATGCTTGTGGTCTTGATTCTCAAAGTATTGCAAATTATTTTAAGGCTTTTGCCTCTTATATTGAAATTCCTAAAAAGAAATGGAACAAACATCATGCGCCATATAAAGATATTGTTAATTGTGTTCCTGCTAGAAATACTAAAGTTTATACTATGGATCATATTTTACCTGAACCTTACATCGAGAAAATATGTTTCTTGGTTAATTTAAAGGAACATTCTATGACAGCTAGTATGGTTAACAAAAGTACAAAGAATGTTGTAGAACCTAATGAACAAATAGATGTTGAACCTGCAATAGCAAATATGAAAGACTCCGTCACTAAAAATGTAGAAGATGTGCACATCATCCTTTGTAAGGATACTTCTAATATTGTTTCACATCCTAATGGAAATAGGAAAGCTAGTGTCCCTGTGTTTTCTGTCAGAATAAGTGATCATTGATACAATGGTTCATGTGATAGTTATATCGTTAAATTTATGCATGATACTGAAAGTTATTATGAGAGGGAAAATTGTCCTTATGCATCTCAATAATATTAATTTTCCTTGCTTTATGCTGAAAGTTTTTATGTTGCACTTATTTTGCCTTCCTATGCTAGTAGCCCCTGGTTTCAATAATCTATTCTCTTACAAAATTCCCTTGCATAGTAAGTGGGTTAGACTTAAATATGTGCATATTTGTTTCTTGATGCTCTCATTTACTTCAACTCATAATCCTATGTGAGCATGTTTGAAATTTATCATGTCTATCTTATTGGCTATAAAGAAAGAGCTTTTTGGGAGACAACCCAATATATTTTCGGTTTTAGTTTATTTTGGTCTTTCTGAGTCCCAGAAGTTATTGCTTCTATAATAAACTCTCCTTATCCTTTTTGTTTGTTTTTGTGTTAAGATCAACCTCTAATGAGAGAGAAGTAAGATTTGGGGAAGTTGCTGTCCCAAAACATATTTTTGTGCTTCAACGTAAAAAATCGTGAGAAATCCCAGAACGTAGTATTGATGTGTAATTTTTTGTGTGCATGCCCCAGGTTTTTATTTAACTTTCGTTAGTTTTGCACTTTTTGATTTGAGCAATAGGAAATTCTCGAAAAAATTGATCTTTACCTGCTGGTCCGTTTTGACAGATTTTTGCCATTTTTTACATTTGCCTCTTAAATCGATTTCCTTTTTGAATTCTTTTTGGGATTTCGAAAGGAATTATTTTAGTAGCTTATGTTCTGATGGAATTCAGTTGAAATTGAGCCCAAAGGTTTATTATCTTGCATGCACTAATGTTGCTAATGAAGATTGTGTGAAGTTTTGTATGAAAGAAATTTTCAAGTGGTAGGAGAAAATGATGTAACGAGGTGAAGAATGATCAAAAGACTCAAGCACTATAATTTTGAAGATTCTTAAAATAAAGATATTGATATAATCCAAGTGGTGACTCTGGAAGAATTTATTAAAGGCCAACTTCAGAGACCTGCAGAGTCCATTTTTGAATAGGTAAGAGTTCTGGTAATAAAAAGTCTGCGAGAAACTTTTCAATTTATATTTTTGCATTTTTTATCTAACATAGAAATTAATGAGTCGAAAAAGGGACGGAAACAGAGCCTGGGTGGCTCACACCACCCCATGGCGTGGGCCCACTGGCCGCGCCACTAGGGGGTGTGGCCACCCTGGAGCCCATCTCCGACCCGTTTTCTCCCAGTACTTTCCTTTTGTTGTTAAAATTCGTAATATATAATCCCCCGGATCCCCCGAGGTCCATATATCCTGTTCTCGCCGTGTTTTCATTTCGATCTGTTTTTGTCAGGAACCATTCTCAAGTTTAGAAGCACGATGGTCTCAGCCAACGTTAAGGGCAAGGAGCCTGTGGAAGATGATCTCCAAGACTCTGAGCAGGAGGAGGATATCGAGAGTGAAGTTGAAGAGGAGGCAAAGGAAGACCAGCATCCGCACACTAGCACCACCATTGCAAGCATTGGAGTGGTGGAAAATCCTGCCAAGTTCAAAAGGACTGCAGGAATGTCCACCGGAGGGAAGGTTCCGCGTCATTGCTTGGCTTCACAGTCACCTCCTCCACGCACCAAGAATCCCTTCCATACCCTTATTCATGAGGCAATTACAAAATATGACCAAGTAAAAATTACCCTCCAATTGGGATATGCCTCGTTCTAATCATGCAGGAAAAGAATACTTCAAGGAGGAAAAGTGAGGAAAGAATCGCAAGAGCTGGGATTCACAGCCCGACATGATCATGAACCGCATTGATCACAACTCGGAGTTGATTCGAACTCTCACCTCGAGATTGAGGATTTGAGGAAATTGATTGAAAAGCTCATCGAGAGAACACCACCACCACCGATGGGGTAATTCGTCATCAGGTTTTGGCATCCCCTTGGTTTGTTCCAAGCTTGGGGGAGTGCCGCGGTATCATATCATTATCTTTCATCTTTTTACCTTTTCAGTAGAGTCATATCATGAATAAGAGAAGTTATCATATAGGATGGTTTGCATTATGGAAGTATCTCCCCTCTAGTTAGATATCTATGTATCCCTTGGTGTGAGTTACCGTTATGGAATATTAATGAGAAGCTCTATCATTTACTTTGTGCACATCTTATTTTAGTTCGCAAATTTCTATTATATGATTGATCTTGTTATTAGTATGGGTGTCACTTTGGGATCATTAAGTAAATTTAGATTGGTTTTGGCAAACCTAGCACTGGTCAGTAGTAATACTATTTGAGGATTGAATGAAAAAGCGAAAAAAGTACTTTTAGATATATAATTTCATCATCTTTCTTTCTTGTTGGGCTCATAAGCTTAGTATTCTCTAATTAAGATCTTTTGTGTTTCAAAGGAAGATTGCATGTTTGTTCCTATCACTTGTATGTTTGTTTGTTTCCTTCAACTCTTATTGCTTGCTACCCAGCCTTGCTAGCCAAAAACCTATACTAAGAGGGAATGCTTCTCGTGCATCCAATCCTTAAACCAAAACCTATACCATTTGTGTCCACCATACCTACCTAATAGCATTATTGCTATTCCAAGTAAATTCATGCTTTTATCTACCTTCCAAATTAAACTTGTTATGTGGAAACTAGTGATTAAAGCTATCACAAACTTGATGGCACACTTTACTTTCTTGCAGTTAATAAACTTGAACCATTGCGTCCATCTATGTCCCGTATATGCTTGCACTTTATAAGTTAAGAATTAGCAGAACCATGTTGTCATGGGGAACGCTTTCAACATTGCACTGATTATTCAGTTGATATCATGATTCTTTTGTTTATGGATCCCGGCAGTGTGAAATAAAAGGGGAGTTTGTAAGCTCATGGAGTTTGTATATGTGTTAGAGAAACGCCTGGGCGGCTAGCCTAAGCCATGCCTAATCATGGTGGAACCTTGCAGCATAACCATAGTGAGCATTCTGTGAAGCATCCTCAATAAAAACCTATGCAAATTGTCGTTGGATTGATGACAAGTATGCCATGAGGGGGTCCTTGAGGTGTGTGGAAGTGAGGGGTGTGAGACGTATGGTATTCCGAGATGGTGAGCACACAAGTTTACCCAGGTTCGAATGCGCCGGCTTTGGACGGATCCTACTCCTACTAGCAATCCAGTAATATGGTAGAGCCGGAATATGGGTTACAAGGGTTTCGCCTGTGCGAGTTGAGATTGTAGACTATTGTGAGGGTGCGTGTTGGGGATATACTTTCCGGGTATCCTCACAGTTCCTCACTGACCAGGGTGGCCCACTTCAGGTTAGAGCTTTGCTTCACGGGCGGCCCAGTCAGGGAGAAAGACAGAGTCCAATCTAGCTACGGGAAGGCCAAGAAGACTTACCGACTTAGGCCCATGTTGTTACTTGTAGTTCAAGATGTACTTTGTAACCAACTCTTAGTCATAGCCGGATTGATCTCTCCTATAAACCCTAGGCCTGATATCTATATAATCCATCCTAGGGAGAGCCTTTAGGGCACCACAATAGTCTACAATCTCAACTCGCACAGGCGAAACCCTTGTAACCCATATTCCGGCTCTGCCGTATTACTGGATTGCTAGCAGGAGTAGGATCCGTCCAAAGCCGGCGGATTCGAACCTAGGTAAACTTGTGTGCTCACCGTCCCGGAATACCGTACGTCTCACACCCCTCTCTTCCGCACACCTCGAGGACCCCCTCATGGCGTACTTGTCCTCAATCCGACGACAGTTGGCGCCCACCTTGGGGCAAGTGAGCTACGGATCTACGTTCCGAGCGGAATCTGCAAAGATCGGAATCGGCGAGACCATCACCATCGGTCACATCCTCTATGCTAGTGACGTCCCTCTCATCGTTCTCGACGAGACTTGGATTCCGGCAAAGGAGGCCGTGACTGCCTACACAATCATGTCTTTTGGCGAGATCGATGTTTACATCGGTTTCGCTGAAACTGCCCAACCCACCACAGCGGTGATGATAGAGGGAGAAGAATTTTCTGGGTCCCCTTTGTCTGCAGAGGCGGCAGAGTTCCGGATGTCGGAAAACCCTAATCCCACCCAACCCGCACCAGTTGTGGAGATAGTGGAGAAATCCGAGCCTGAAGAAGACCTAGCGGATCTAGTCGAATCTGGAGTGGATCTCCCTGGAGAAGCCGGATCCCAGATCGACCCAGCCGTGGAAGTCGAAATCCAGGAGGAGCATATCAATGACACTGATTCCGGCTCTGACGACGCCGGGATGGATAGGCCTTTCCTGAGGTCACACTAAGACGTATGATACTGCAAGGCGAAAGCGCAGAGGCAATCCTCGAGACCATCAAAAGTTTCGACATGGCTGATCGCGAGGGCCGTAGGTACCTCAGGAAGCATGCGACGCACTTCGTCGGATACGTAGGATCTGGATCCGGCTCTGCTGATGCTGGAGAAAACACCGACTCTGTGCTGGAGGCAATTGGAACAAACGCCGACGTACCCGCATCCTCGGATGAATCGATGACGTCAGCGGATTTCCGAAAGTTCTTCGTGGAATATGAAGAGGAGTATAACTCCAAAGCTGCAGAAGAAGGAGAAGCCATGGATGAAGGATCCGGGGAACACTCTCCAAAAGCGCTGGATGACATGGACGTCAGAGATAATCCCGAGGTCCAGATGTCCGAAGATACCGATTAGAGCTTGACTCCGGGAAACGGACCCGAAGCCGTCTTTGCTACCGGTGCTCCAAGAAGGCAAAGAAGAAGAACAAGAAGAACAAGACCCCGGCAAAAGACCCTCTCACAGAGGAGGTGATCGCCGAGGAATATGAGGAAGACTCGGATGGAGCACTTATCCCAGACGAGCCAAAAAAAGAAGCATCGGTGGATGGACACGTGATCACCGAAGGTGCGCGTAAGCTCATCGATGCTGCATTAACCACACCTATCCCTACAGCTGCAGAACTTACTGCGGATGAGCTGGACGAAAGGGCGCAAGCCCTAGAAGCGCGTCGTCAACAACTCCTCTATGAGGCCAAAAACATCGAGGTGGAGAAGAAACACATGTCAACTAAGGACTACATGTCTCGGTTGCATCAGAAGACACGAAAGCGTCACACCAATTATGACCAATTCCCACGTGTCCGTGCCGTCCTTTTTGGGGATGAGATGGGGAAGCCACGGAAAGACAGCAACGGAGATTGGGTATACCCAACCCCAGTACATAATACCGTGTCAGCCCGAGCAATTTTATCGGCTAATCCAGGACCAAAGGAAATCCGTTTGGGTATTAAGCTACTCAACAAGGGACTAGAGCAGCAAAAGGTCGCCCTGTTCGGAAGTCAAAAACTGGTCTCGGATTCCGACCAATGTCGCATAGATCCGACGTGGGCGGACGTAAGATCCCATTACGTTCGGACGCAGTATCATCACCCCGAACGCAGGAAAGACAATTACTCAAGAACCGGATCATCAGGACAACATCGCAGAGCTACGCATAACTGGAGCAATGTCGCTCCAGCGGCCGAGAAAGACGCCATCGCTGCACTGAATCCAAGGAACCCTCCCCGACGAGAGTCTAACGATCGAAGGGGAGAAGATAAAGAGAAACGCCGGGAGGAGGATCGTCAGAGAATGCTACCTCCTAGACATGAAAGCCGTCCGACTAAGCCTCATCATGGTGGGAACGACGGACGAAGGAACGACGGAAACCATGCTAGGACAAGCCAGCAGGGGGCTCATCATAGTCAAGAACCTCCCCAGAACCTGAATAATGACACTCCAGACGGAGGCCGGCGATCAGCCGGAAACAATTCAGCTGCCCCACCCCCTCCTCCAGGCAGTTATCACAATGGCCCCCAAGGAGGGCAAGGATGACATGGCGGAGGAGGTGGTGGCAGAAGCCGAAGTTTGGCTCCAAGGCACCGCAGCCACAGCCGACATTCGGGACGATCTCTATCCCCGAACGACGCAAGGCACAGGATCAACTCCAATATAGAGGCGCGGCGCTACGAAAACGACGATTTCTACGTGGGCCCAAACTGTTTTGGACCACGCGTCAGAGCTACAAGATTCCCAGAAGGATTTGCTATCTCAAGGCACATCCAAGCCTACGACGACATTGCTCGGCTAGATACCTGGCTACAGGATTTTTTCCAAGCTTGCTGCATCGCCAAAGGCGAAAATAGCCTGGTCGCAACCCGATATCTCCCACTTATGTTGCGGAAGACAGCACGATCATGGCGCAATGAACTTCTGGAGAACACCATCCACAACTGGTATGACATGGAAAGTGTGTTCTTTCGGAATTTCGAAGGCACATATGGGAGGCCCTGTACGGTTGGAGACCTACAGCGTTGCACCCAGAAAGCCGGAGAAACTTGCCGGGATTACCTCGGATGATGGATTGACACCAATAACTCCTGTGAAGGAGTAAACGATCAAACCGTGATTGAAGCTTGATCACAGGACTCCCAATTGGTCTACTATGTCACCGCTTGAAGTGTGACAAGGTCACTAATTTGGGAGAGATGATAGAAACAGCGAGCAAGTATGCGGATGCTGACGACGACGTAGAGGGATTACTCAACGTCCTGGCTGTGCCTCAGTCGGCAAGACAACCAAAGCAACAAGCTCAGAAGTGCAAAAATACCTCGGAAGAGAAACCCAACGCGAAAACATCGGTGGTCACTACTGTTTCCGGGTCTGGAGGACGAGGAGGACGTGGGGGAGGCCGCGGGCGTGGCTGTGGGACATCAAGGGTCCAAGGTAGAGGAGAGCAACAGCCAGGCAAAACCTACACTTGGGCCGACATTGCCAATAACCCATGTGTGCATCACCTAGATGCCAATGGGGGCTCGTCCCACACCAACGCTGAGTGTCGTTTTAATGACGACATCAAGAGAGATGATACGGCGTTCTACAAAGCTAAGCGGAAGAAGGGAAAGAAAAATCCCGAAAAGGACAAGGAGACCAAGGAAGATTTCGACATGGAGGAAGCCGATGCTTCAAATCCCTAGCCGGAAGGGAAGAAAACTTTTCCCACCAAGAAGGACACTTACGTCACCTTCCTCGGATCTCAACCGGCAAAGGTCAAGAAAGCAGTTCTCCACGAGCTCAATGCAACAGTTCCGGCTGTCCCCCAATATCTAGACTGGTCGGAAGTGGCAATCACATTTTTGACCGCGCTGATCATCCGCCTAAGTTGCACAGGTGAGGAAAATACGCCTTAATCGTCCACCCAGTTATTGACGGTTATGGTTTCTCCAAGACCCTCATGGACGGTGGTAGCAGCATCAATATTCTCTATGTCGAAATGCTACACCGGATTAAGATCTCGGAAACACAGCTGAACCATAG
This sequence comes from Avena eriantha, assembly GCA_910589775.1. NCBI lineage: Eukaryota > Viridiplantae > Streptophyta > Magnoliopsida > Poales > Poaceae > Avena > Avena eriantha. The sequence continues at coordinate 10,872,981 of OU342740.1, forward strand.
CTCGGTGATCTTTCACGGAGTTGTCCCAGGATGATAAGCCAATTCCCTGGGAGAGATTACTTTGGATGTTACCTTTGGAACTCCAAAGAATTATCGGACGGAGGCACTTTCCTTCGAAGTGGTCCTGTTCAAGAGCGCATACCATGCTATATTCGGACGTCCGGCTTATTGGGTTTTTATGGCTCGTCCATGTTACATTTACAATATGATGAAAAATTCCAGTTCCCAACGGCGTGATCACCATCAGGGGAGACCCGAAGAAAACGCGAGAGTGCGAGGATGGAAATGCCGCCTTTGCCGAAGCCGTGATGCACGCCCAGGAGTACCAGGAGATCAAGAAGAGCATAGATCCGTCTGAGATGCCCGCAACGAAGAAGGAGGTGACAAAGCCAAATCCAGAGTTCAAGGCATCAGAAGAGATGAAGACGACGCCATTGAAGGATGATGACCCCTCCAAGGTGACCCAGATAGGCGTAGGCCTAAGTAGCGCATAGGAAAGCGCGCTCGTCAAGTTCCTCCAAGAAAATCAAGATACCTTTGCATGGCAGCCATCTGACATGACCGGAGTACCTAGGGAACTTGCCGAGCACTCTCTAAATGTAAACCCGAACGCTAAACCCGTCAAAAAGTCCTTACGATGGTTTGGCGATGAAAAGCATAAGGCAATAGCTAAGGAACTAGCACGACTCGAGTTAGCCGGATTCATAGAAGAGGTCAACCACACTGAGTGGTCGGCCAATCCTGTAATGGTCCCTAAAAAGGACACCACTGATTTAAGGATGTGTGTTGATTATACTGCCTTGAACAAGGCTTGTCCAAAAGATCCGTTCGCTCTGCCTAGAATTGATCAAGTCATCGATTCTACGGCAGGCTCAGAACTCCTCTGTTTTCTCGACGCTTATTCCGGTTATCACCAAATCCGGATGAAGGAATCTGACAAAGTCAAAACTTCATTCATAACCCCTTTCGGAACCTTCTGTTTTGTTACGATGCCATTTGGGTTGAAGAACGCAAGAGCTACGTACTAGCGCACGATGCAGCGTTGCCTCCATGACCAACTCGGACGCAATGTACATGCATACGTGGATGTCGTGGTAATGTCCAAAAAGAAGGAAACGCTGATTTCCGACTTGGAGGAGACGTTTGCCAATCTACGAAAATACAACATCATGCTGAACCCGAAGAAATGCTTCTTTGGAATACTAGCTGGAAAATTGTTAGGTTTCATCGTGTCTCAAAGAGGCATAGAGGTGAACCGAGACAAAATAAAGGCTATACTCAATATTTCCAGGCCAACTCGCATGAAGGACGTACAAAGATTATCTGGCTGCATTGTTGCGATAAGTCGATTTGTAAGCTGGCTTGGTGAAAGAGCCGCACCATTATATAAACTCCTGAAAAAGACCAAGGATTTTGTCTGGACGGACGAAGCTGAAGCTACACTACAAGATCTGAAAAGAGTACTCTCATCTGCTCCTATCCTTGCAGCACCGGATCCTTAGGAACCGATGTTGCTTTACATTGCTGCGATAAATAAGGTTGTCAGTATCGTCTAGGTGGTGGAGAGACCAGAGGAAAAATCAGGAACACATGGTGCATCGTCCGACTTACTTTGTCAGCGAGGTCCTGACAGAGTCCAAACAGCGGTATCCGCATTATCAAAAGTTGGCTTACGGTGTTTTCCTAGCATCTCGTAAGCTACGGCATTATTTTCAGGAGCATCCAATTACCGTGGTGAGCAAAGCTCCCATGAGAGACATAATCAACAACAGTGACGCCACAGGACGCGTCGCCAAATGGGGAATAGAGCTTTCAGCTTTCGATATTGAGTATAAACCTCGGACAACAATCAAATCCCAGATCCTTGCTGACTTTATCGCTGACTGGACAGAGACGAAGGAGAACATGATCCTCCCTGAGTCGGAATATTGGACCCTCTTTTTCGATGGGTCTAAGGCTCGAGGGGGCTCGGGGGCTGGCGTGGATGATCTATCTAAATCGTTCGAAGGGTTTGAAGTTCAACACATCCCTCGAGCAAAAAATGAGGAAGCAGATGCACTATCTCGGATAGGCTCTGCGCGGAAAGAAGTCCCGGATGGCGCTTTTTTAGAGCACCTCAAAGTTCCCTCAATAAAGGGAGTAGATGACGAATATCCGACCAAATCCGACTCACCTTTGATAGCAGTTCTGGCTGTAATTTCCAGTTGGACTCAACCCTACCTCGATTATTTGGTAGATGGCAAATTACCCAAAGACGAGGTGCTGAGCCGGCAGATTATCCGACGAGCAAAAGCCTATACTATTGTTAAAGGTGAGCTCCATAAATGGAGTGTTTCTGAATTTTTTTCAGCGCTGTGTATCTCCAGAAGAAGGAGTGGAAATCTTAAGGGAAATCCACGAAAGCGAGTGTGGTCACCACGCTGCAGCCAAATCTTTAGTGCAAAAATATTTTAGACACGGAATTTTCTGGCTTACAGCTCAGGCAGATGCCGAACGATTAGTCAAGACGTGCAAAGGCTGCCAAAAGTACGCTAAGCAAGCTCATGTTCCGGCTGGTCAGCTGCGAATAATACCTATAACATGGCCCTTTGCGGTCTGGGGGCTTGATATGGTAGGACCATTTAAACGAGCTCCAAGTGGATTTACTCACCTCTTTGTGATGGTGGATAAATTCACCAAATGGATTGAGGCAAAACCTGTCACTAGTTGTGATGGAGCAACAACCAAAAGATTTGTCGAGGATGTTATAATCCGGTATGGTTATCCGCATAGCATTATCACGGACAACGGGAGTAGCTTCTCTATGGGATAATTGGCTGAATTCTGCGACGAGCAAAATATCCGGCTTGACATTGCGTCAGTCGCACATCCATAGGCTAATGGACAAGTCGAAAGGGCAAATGGTTTAATCTTACAAGGCCTGAAACCGAGACTCGAAGCACCACTACGACGTGCTGCGGGGGCTTGGGCAGAGGAATTACCCTCTGTAATTTGGAGTTTACGAACAACTCCAAACAGGTCAACAGGATACACACCTTTCTTCTTGGTCTATGGCGCAGAAGCAGTTCTTCCTAGTGATTTAATTCATACTTCTCCTAGAGTGGCCGCGTATATCGAAGAGGATGCCGAGGTTTCTTGATAAAATGATCTCGACTTAGTCGAAGAAGTTTGCGTCGTTGCTGAAATGAGATCTACAGCCTATCAGTAGAAGTTACACAAGTATCATAGCCAGAGAGTCCGAAATAGATCTTTCAATAAAGGTGATTTGGTTCTCCGGCTTGTGCAACAAAGAAAGCACAAACTTTCCCCAGTATGGGAAGGGCCCTTTTTAGTTAGTCGAGTATTGCATAATGGTTCGTATTACTTAACTGACATGAGGCCAATCAAAGAAAGACCTGCTACTAAGAAAAGAAAGAGAGCTGGAGGCAGTACAAATCCGGATGAGTTAGACAGACTGTGGAATATTGCTCAGCTACGTTCCGTTTATTCTTAGTTTATCCTTTTCTTGTAATCCTACATATGTACATGTTCTGAGAAATAAAAGTTTTGGTTGCCTCAAATTCATTCCGAAATTTTTTTACCATCTTATTTCCAAATGATCATGTCATAGTCGAAAATCCCAGAATGCTTGAAAGTACTTTATGCTCATGTTCGTTCTTGTTTAGATTTATGATTCTAAAATTGCTACCTTCGGGTATAACTCTAAAATTTCTAGTCTTTACTTTGGTTATTTGTCTGATTGCTGGATGCGGGTATTTTTCGAGTAGTGAATTGTTGGTACTGGAAGCCGACTTTGTTTCCGAGTTTAAACTAGTTTAGCAAGTGAGCTCCGTTGCTTGGAAAAGTTTCCAGCTGATGGTTTAGCCGGCTCACGAAAGGGACGAGGTGGAAAGCCAGATAAATGATAAGTAGAGACGAAAAAATTCAAGTGCTTATGTAAATATTTCAGGCACACAAAAAAATCAAAGCCAAAAGTGCTGAATAGATCACAAGCTTAGCACTAGCAAAATAAATAGTACTTAATATTTACAAGCGCATCATGTTTGTTCCGGAATAATACATAAGTTTCTGGTCTATGATGCAGGAGGAGATGAAGGAGCTGCCGGCTCGCTGGTTACTTCGCCTTGATATCTTTCCGAGATGTCTGCATCTGATGTGGTGCCTTCATCGTCGGAAACTTCTTCGTTTTCTTCTGGAGGAGGAGGCGGAGTAGCTACGCGGGTGAAGAAGGGGATCTTGTAGCTGGTCAGATCAGCCACGTGGCACCCGTATCCGGCACAGGAGTGCATGATAGCTTGAAGGTCCTGCTCCTGGCCGTCTTTGTCTACCTTGCAGTACCCTCTGGTCACTTGCCATATCTCGATGTTTCCATGGTGGCTCATGACCATGGTGAGAGCGTTCTGCGCAGCAGTTCGCGCGTTGGACATATTCCAGTCCCGAACAAGCTGCGGCATCTCCTTGGCCTTGTCTCGCACCTAAAAATCCGACATGCTTGGCATGTCCGGAATCTTGAGAGCTTTGCCAATGTCCTCAAGGGACTGGCGGAAGTCATGAAGCAGGTCACCGACTTGGGTAAGCCGGTGGGTGCGGGGCTCGGAGGAGGAAGAGTCCGTCAAGTTCAGAGGACCTATACACAAAATAATTTAAGAAGAATCCGACATTTATAGAAGTCGAAGAAAAAGAGAAGTCAGACAGATGGAACGTACCGAGAATGACGTCGTCAATCTTGGTCTTCTCCTCCCGGAGACTCTGGAGTTCAGCCCGGAGCGCCTGGGAGATGTCTTTCTCTCTGCCAAGCTCATTCTTGAGGTCCGAGATTATTTTATCTTGAGCAGCGATCTTGCGATCACGCTCTTCGGTGGCCATGGAGGAGGATTCAAGGACTTGAGCTATGCTCCTTTCATGATCCGCCTTGAGCTTATCGAGCTCTTGGCGAAGTCCCTTGTTCTCCACCACCAGGGTCTTGAGGTTCTCGGCCTCTTCAATCATAGCGATGGATTGTTTCACTAGCGCTGTAAGTCAAAAAGAACAACAGTTCAGGAAAAATTCGACATTGAAAAATCTCGAAATGTTTACCTTCGGCTTCATCCTTGGCTACTTTAAGTTCAGCATTTTTAAGCCGGAGAGCTTTGATCTTTCTCCGCTTATCGTAGACATTGGTCAGTAATTCCTGGTTATAGGAACATACTTTCTGTAAGTCAGAATACCCAAAGTCAGAAAGCTACTCAAGACTCGGGCTAATATTTTTTGCTAAATATCAGCACGAGCCTTGGGGGCTACACTAGTTCGTTCTTTGGCATCCTAATGAAGCATAAACCAGGATTATATATCCTACTTCATGCTTGGGGGCTAGAGGATATGATATAACATAATGGAAAAACAAGAGTTGGAATTCCGACTTACATATTGCTCGCGGGTGAGTTTATCTAAACCCGTGTTCACTTCAGCGGCCACCTTCTCCGCAAGAGTAAGAGGGATCACTAGAGCTGTTGGAAGCTCGACAGTCCTAATCCTCTCGTCGCGAAGGCAGACTTGAGCGAGAAGGTCAGAGAACTTGACGTCCTCTGCTTCTTGCACTTCTTCGTCGGGAGATAAATAGCTTTTTTCAGGACTTGCCTGGCTAGCCGCTGGATCTCTTCTGCAGATTTCTGGGACAGGCCAAACTTGGCAAGTCCTGAATTGCTGATGATGTTTTCGGCGAAGGTTTCAGCCGAGGGATCATTACCCGAAGAGGGTTCACCCTTATCTTGATCTGACACACCCATGGTGACGTCAGTTTGTGACCCAAGGATCGCTGGCTCCGTTGAAGGAGCCGGATCTTCTGCAACCACCGGAGAAGGAATGATCGCTGGAGTTGCAGAAGGTTGAGGGGCAGGAGTCGGAGGAGCTATGGCAGGGGGAGCTATGGTGAGCTTCGTCTCTCGTAGGGGCTTCGAAGGAATCCCTTTCCCCTTGCCCTTGATGAGTGGCTTTCCTCTGAGAATGAAGTAAAGTCGGAAACATTACATCTCAGAAAGAAATTCGAGAAAAGTACAAAGGCGGAAATTGTGACTGAAAGTTACCTCTTCACAACAAGCACCTCCTTTGTGCCAATAGCCACTGTCGGAGCTTTGTGCTTCTTGAGCGCAAGGTCCGGCAATGGGACCACTTCTGTCTCCTGAGAAAACTCAGGAGGATATCCTTTGAGCGGAGCAAGCTCCGACTCGGGAAGGTCGGCAAGCTGAAGACAAGAAAACATATCATTATTGCAGTATAACTCTAAGATTGAAACACATAAAAAGGTGTACTGATGTAAATTTACCGGCACTATGGGGTTTTCCGCCGTGTGCATGTCCAGAGAAATCTCCGGAATTCTCCTCTCGATCCGCTCCTTGATCAGCCACTTGATTTGGCTTATGTAGCCTTGAGTGGTGTATGCTTTGGGGCTGATGCGGAGGGAGTCTTTTTTGGATGACGTGATGGAGTGCATCAGTCAATCCCCGTGGTACTGAAGGGGCAGGATCCGACGAGAGACCCAGCACTGGACCAAGTCGGATCCCTTCAGACCATTGTGCTTGATCAAATATTCGATCCGCCTCTTCGCGAGGATTAGATCATCGGTGAGAGCCGGAGCAGCCTCGTCCCAGGAAGGCTAGGCCATGGCAGCTCCATCGACAAAAGCCTGCAAAGCAGTAGCTTTGCCGGAAGCCGGAATATCCCTATGATAGAAAAATGTGGCTGGCCATTGTTTGACCGAGTCACTAGCAAAATTTTTGGGATAAGCCCAGTCTCGTCTAAGTGAAAAACTGATAGTGCCGGTGATGTAAGGAACACCGGCAGTGATGGAGTTTCTCCGGACATGAAAGTAGTACCGGAAGAGAGTCAAACTCGGCCTAATGCCGAGAAAGCCCTCGCAAAGCGAAGCATACACACTCATCTCTAAGAGAGAGTTAGGAGCAAGATTGTGGAGTTGAACTCCGAATGATCTATCACCTCGGAGAAGAACTCTGAGGGAGGAAAAGAAAGACCTCTATCGAGGTGGGTACCGAAGTGGACCCGCTCGCCGTCGTGCGGGTTGGGGACGGTCTCCCCGGAGCCGCTCCGCCAGTCGCCGGCAACAAGAAGCCCCTCCTTCTCCACGTTCTTGAGGCCCTCATCATTGAGAGCGCAGGGGATCCAGATTCCCTGGAAGCTCTCTTTCTCCACTGTTGCTTCCGCCGTCGCCGCCGCCGCCGCTGCTGCCAAACCGGACGAAGAAGATGAAGCCATTTCTCCGGTGAGAGATTGACCTAAAAGGGGTGGCGCTGGGAGTTTTGTAGGGGAAGAACGAGGAATCTCTGTGCGCGCAGGAGGATTGGGAGGAAAGGAAACGGCAAGGGACGGGTGGAAAGGACAAGGAGAAATCCAAACCCCTTATATCCACCTAACTGCGCCAAGATTCGTGCAAATGCTAGAGTGTAACCGCCACGCGTCGTGGAAAGAACTGGGAAGGACCCACGCGATGATTGCGTCTCCTCGATCTCCACGCACGCATTGAAACAGCGCCTCGGTTCCGCAAACCGCGGACCCACCAATGGTCATGCTGACGGCACGCTTGTCAGATGACGTGACTTGACCATGACTTGTGTCAAGTGGCGTTAGAAACCAAGTTCCGGCTTAGTTTGAAATCAAGCTAGAAAATCCGAGTAACCTGTTGATAGGTCCGACTTATTTTTAAGACCCGGATCGTATTTTTTGTTGTGAAGTTTTAGGAACCCTTCAAGATTCTACAAGTCGAAGATCAAGCTAGACGATGATAAAATCCGAATTTGGATCTTAGAGGCCTCCGGGGGCTGCTGTTGGGGATGTACTTTCCGGGTATCCTCACAGTTCCTCACTGACCAGGGTGGCCCACTTCGGGTTAGAGCTTTGCTTCACAGGTGGCCCAGTCAGGGAGAAAGACGAAGTCCAATCCAGCTACGGGAAGGCCAAGAAGACTTACCGACTTAGGCCCATGTTGTTACTTGTAGTTCAAGATGTACTTTGTAACCAACTCTTAGTCATAGCCGGATTGATCTCTCCTATAAACCCTAGGCCGGATATCTATATAAGCCATCCTAGGGAGAGCCTTTAGGGCACCACAATAGTCTACAATCTCAACTCGCACAGGCGAAACCCTTGTAACCCATATTCCGTCTCTGCCGTATTACTGGATTGCTAGCAGGAGTAGGATCCGTCCAAAGCCGGCGGATTCGAACCTGGGTAAACTGGTGTGCTCACCGTCCCGGAATACCGTACGTCTCACACCCCTCTCTTCCGCACGCCTCGAGGACCCCCTCATGGCGTACTTGTCCTCAATCCGACGACAGTGCCCTAAAGGCTCTCCCTAAGATGGCTTATATAGATATCTGGCCTAGGGTTTATAGGAGAGACCTATCCGGCTACAACTAAGAGTCGGTTACAGAGTACATCTTGAACTACAAGTAACACTATGGGCCTATGTCGGTAAGTCATCTGGGCCTTCCCGTAGCCGGACTGGACTCCATCTCTTCTCCCTGACTGGGCTACCCATGAAACAAAGCTCTAACTCGAAGTGGGCCACCCTAGTCAGTGAGGCACAGTGAGGTGATGTCTACGCACTTGTATTCTTGTAGGAAGTTGTTGGTGAAGGGGATCGCAGCAGAAAACAAATTTTTTCCTATAATGGAACCCCCAAACTGCCTAGGATCTAGCTATGTAGTAATGTAGTAACGACCAATGCATAGAGAATACATACCCTTGTAGATCGTACACGGTTAATGTTCCGCGGGGAAAGTGGTTGAAGTAGTCGTACTCGTAGCCAACCTCAAGGTCGTGAAGCTCCTCGCAGGTCACCCCTTGCTCCTTCTTCATCTTCATCGTGCAACAGCTCTAACCCACGACATTTAAGCGCCCCAAGTGTTGCGCCTCGTGTCTTCGTACACATCCGGTGCACAATGAGACCTCTGGATCCCTGATCCCACCGGGAGTGCGGAAGTTGATATCCGGCTAGGAATCCCTGCAGCGCAACGACGTACTACATGTGTGCCTCGATCGCACAGCCTAGACTTGGGGCCATGGTCACAAGGTATAGAGAGAGGGAGGGAGAAAGTCAACTAAAATACTTCTCAAATTGTGTGTTTAATCCCACCCATGGGAACCCCTTTATATAGGCGGAGGGGGTGTGCCTGATATGTTGCAAACGTATCTATAATTTTTGATGTTCCATGCTTGTTTTATATCTACTTTGTTATGTTTTGTCCACACTTTGGAGTATTTTTATACATTTTCTGGAACTAACCTATTAACAAGATGCCACAGTGCCAGTTGCCTGTTTTCTGCTGTTTTTGGTTCCAGGAACTCAGGAAATGAATATTCTCGGAATTGGACGGGACAAAAGCCAAAATCAATATTTTACCGAAAGACACATGGAGTCCGAAGGAGAGAAGAAGGGGGGCCACAGGGCGGCCACACCCCGCCTTGGCGCGGGCAGCCCTAGGCTGCGCCAGGGGATGGTGTGGGCCCCCTGGCTGGCCACTGAGCTTGCCTCTTGGCCTATAATAACCCTCCGATGCAAAAACCCTAAATCAAACAGCCTCCAGCCACGAAAAGTTCCGCAGCGTCGCCGCCACCGAAGGGGAGATTCGGGGGACAGAAAGTCTCTATTTCGGCACCCTGCCGGGACGCGGAAGTGCCCCCGGAGCCACCTCCATCGATCTCCACCACCATCTCCATCGCCGTTGCTGACTCCCATGATGAGGAGGGAGTAGTTCTCTCTCGAGGCTAAGGGTTCTACTGGTACCTATGTGTTCATCTCTCTCTCTATGCATGATCATATTGTGATCATGAGCTTTATAATCAAGTAGATCTACCTTGCTACTAAAGTGCTTTAATAGATCTCTGCTCTCCCCATGTGTGTGAAATTGACAGCGTGCACACCATGGTGGCACTTAGGCTAGAGATTACAAATACTTGTTATGAGTTATATTTGGAGTTGGATGTTTCTATGAAATTGTGGTGTTTGTTGGAACCATCTAGACCTCAAGGTGACAGTGTGGGGTTATCTAGATGAGGAAAGCTGACTTTGAGGTGTGATGTTATAGCCCTACCATGGATTAGAGAGTCCAACCGGAGAGTAGTTAAGAGTAGTATCATAAAGAGAAGATATTTATACGAGAGTGTTCACTAGTGAAAGTATGACCCCTAGGCCTTGTTTCTAAGCATTGAAACACCATTTGTAATTATATATGTTACATGTTTGCTTGCTGCCATCTTTATTTCAGTTTGTGTTTAGTCTCTTCCACGCCATCAAGCTATTTTCTACCACCCTTGACTTATATCCATACGACTTGTATTTCACTATCTCTTTGTCGAACTAGTGCACCTATACACCTGATAAGTGTATTGGGTGTGTTGGGGAGACAAGAGACTTCTTGTATCTTGATCGCAGGGTTGCTTGAGAGGGATACCTTTGACCACTTCCTCCCTGAGTTTGATAAACCTTGGGTAATCCACTTCAGGGAAAACTTGCTGCTGTTCTACAAACCTCTGCACTTGGAGGCCCAACAACTGTCTATAAGAATAGAAGTGCATAGACATCAAGCTGTTTTCTGGCGCCGTTGCCGGGGAGGTAAGGTAAAAGGTACTCACATCCTCCGGTGTGAGTGCTCGAAGTTATTTCCTTTAGATTCTGCAATTTTATCTTTTTTTTCTTGTTTTTATTTTCACTAGTTGGGCTTAATGGAAAACGACAACAAAATTAGAGAGATTTATAGTATTTATCTTGAGTTAGGACATGAAGTGTTTGAGGAGAAAATTAAAACACCTAAGGAACTTTATTTGCATGCTAATAGCAATGTTGTTAGTATGAATTCTTTGGACACCATTATTGCTAATTCTATGGAAAAGTCTAAGCTTGGGGGAAGCTAGTTTTTATGAAAATGATATTTTTAGTCCCCCAAGCACGGAGGAGAAAATTAACTTTGATGATATTATGCCTCCAATATATGATGATTACAATGATGAATATGATATTTTCAGTCCACCTACTATTGAGGAGAAAATTAATTATGATTACAACATGCCTCCTATATTTGATGATTATGGTGATGAGAATAATAATGATAGCTATTTTGTTGAATTTGCTCCCACTACAATTAATAAGAATAACTATGCTTATGTGGAGAGTAATAATGATTATATGCATGTGGCTCATGGTAAGAATGTTTTATGTGATAGTTATATTGTTAATTTTATTCATGATGCTACTGAAAGTTATTATGAGAGAGGGAAACATGGTTTTATGTGTCTCAACAATATTCAGTTTCCCCTCTTCATGTTGAAAGTCTTGAAGTTGCACTTGTTTTGCTTTACTATGCTTGTTGCTTTGTGCTTTCATGACTTGTTTCTTTAGAAGATTCCTATGCATAGGAAGTGGGTTAGACTTAAATGTGATTTGAATTTGCTTCTTGATGCTCTCTTTTACTTCAATTCACATTTCTTATATGAGCATCTTCTCAAACTATCATGCCTAACTTAAAGGCGTTAAAAAAGTACTTCTTGGGAGATAACACAGTAGTTTTCTTGAGTCTTGGAAGTTATTACTTCTGTAATAACCTCTCCTTATCCTTTTTTATTTGATTTTTGTGCCAAGAATAACCTCTAATGAGAGGGAAGTAGGATTTGGGGAAGTGCTGTCCCGAAACAGATTTTTGTGCTTCACTGTAAAAATTCGGGTAAAATCTCTATACATCGTTTTGAGGCGTGAATTTTCGTGCTTCTGTCCCAGGTGTGTATCTAACTTTCTTTAGTTCAACACTTTTCAATTTGAGCAACAGAAGGTCTTCGAAAAAACTAGGTTTTACCTGCTGGTCTGTTTTGACAGATTTCTGTCATTATTTGCATTTGCTTCTTGTTGATTCCTTTTTGAGTTCTTTTTGGGGAATTGAGCTTTTTGAGGGAAGTTCTACAGTATCTTGTGTTTTAATGGAAGTTTGATTGGTGTTCAAGATGAACCAAAAGACTTATTATCTTGAGTGCACTAATGTTGCTAATAAAGATTGCGTGAAGTTTTGTATGATGAAAAAATTTCAGATGTATGGAAAGAATAATGTAATGAGATGAAGAATGGACTAAAGCTCAAGCTTGGGGATGCCACGCATGTCACCCTAAGAAATATTCGGGATACCCAAGGCATCCCCTTCATCAATAAAAATCTCAGGTTTCTTCCAAACACTTCATTTTTATTGTTTCATGCATAGTTGTGTTGTTCTTGGAGCATCTTCATTTTTGTTTTGTGGTTTTTCGTTTGCTTGGTTTTCTTAGTTTTCTTGAATAAATTGGTTGGACCCCCTCTTTCATACATTAGTTTTCAAATAGGTTGGTTTGGTTTGGAAAAGAGTAGGAAAAGTTCATGCTTAAGTGGTAAGGGGAGCTTGTTTTTGACTATGGCCTATGCTTTGTCATGACATGCTTGGTATTGTTTTGGCTTTATGCTTAGTGATTTTTGCTGTAGCATGACATGTTCCAAACAATTGAGATTGCTAAATGTGCCTTGAAAGAATCATGCGTTGTTTTAGCATATTAAAGCATAGTATTGTGGTATTCTCCTTTGATGCTTTATTTGGGTTGACTTGGCGCATGCTCACACCATGTTATGACTATCCCAAGTCACCAATAGCCTTTATGGTCCTTTAGTTTTCGACTTGTAATATCACTTTATGCTTTAATTAATGATGGTTTGTCGCTTTGCATGATTATGGCCATTATTGCTCTTTTAGTTGGTTGCTCCCAGTCTTTTGCCAGCCTCCATACCAAGTATGAGTTCCACTCATGCATCCAACTCCAAATAAAACCAAGTTATTCCAAAGATTCCACCATACCTACCTATTAGCATTTGCTATTCCAAGTATATTCATGCTTTTGTTTACCTTCTGAATTAAACTTGTTATGAGAAAACTAGTGATTAAAGCTCTCATGAACTTGATGGCAAACTTTAATTTTCTTGCCCTTAATAAACTTGAACCATTGTGTCGTCTATGTTGTATATGATTGCACTTATATATTGGGGATAAGTAGAACCATGCTGTCATGGGGAACGCTTTCAACATTGCACTTGTACTTTGTACCTACTTGATATCATGCTCTTTTGTCTATGGATGTCGTCGGTGTGAACTGAAAGGGGAGCTTGTAATTCCATGGAGTTATGTATGTGTGTTAGAGAAACGCCTGGGCCGCCGGTCTAATCCATGCTGTCATGGTGGAAACCTGCAGCGTAACCATAATGAGCTGTCTATGAAGCATTCTTCTTATAAAATAAAGAGTCGGATATTGAGGAAAAAATAGAAAAAGAAAAAAAAGAGATATGAGAAAAGAGGAAAGAGAGAAAAAAGCACCATTTTCTCATGGTAAATAAGAAGATTGTTGAGATGCTCATTGTCTTCTTGCCTTGTCATTTTGATATGGGGATTCTTCCGTATCATCGGCCAAGGGGTACCCCGTTGGCGGTTCTCTATGATACACATGTACTTACTATGACAAGAACTTACCGGTGACTAAACTTGAGTAGCATGAGGAGCGGCCCTCGTATTCAAGGGACATGAGATTTCCAACTTATACTTTGTCAAGCATATACTCCATAGTTTGTTCACTTTAACCTTAATCACTTGAAGATGCTTATGATAGGGCAATGAGAGCTGAAAGCTAATAAGTACCATAATTTTTGGAAGCTCTTTATGAAACTTGAATCCCTGCTTCCTTCTATGAAGGCCTTTCTTTTACTTTTATATTGAGTCTCCACCTTCTATCTTTATGCACCTACTTTGAGAGCATAGTGGCCATTCTTAGTTTAATGTGCATTGTCCCAAGACTTGTTGACTGATTCATAACTTTGATATTGCTTGTTCTTTAAATACTTGTATCTAGTCACCCTTATAAACTTTGAAGGTGTCCTATGCATTTATGTTTGCTACTCTATGAGGGACAAGCTGAATGCCACTATGCTATGTTTTCTTTATGTGAAACAAAGAAACGTCTTGCAAAGCATTGTTATTCATGAATCTTTTGTTTGTGCCTTTTCATGTTACAACATAGTTGCTATGTCTTATTGTTAGAACTTTATCTTTCATGCTATGTTGAAGTACTATGATCCCAACTATCCATGTTTTACAAATACTTTGATCAAGTTTATGATGGTGCATGTCACCTCAAAAATTATTTTTTCTTTTTATCACTTACCTACTCGACGACGAGCAGGAGTTAAGCTTGGGGATGTTGATACGTTGCAAACGTATCTATAATTTTTGATGTTCCATGCTTGTTTTATATCTACTTTCTTATGTTTTGTCCACACTTTGGAGTATTTTTATACACTTTCTAGGACTAACCTATTAACAAGATGCCACAGTGCCAGTTGCCTGTTTTCTGCTGTTTTTGGTTCCAGGAAAACCAGAAAATGAATATTCTCGGAATTGGACCGGACAAAATCCAAAGTCGATATTTTACCGGAAGACTCACAGAGCCAGAAGACGAGACGGAGAGGGGCTAGGGGCTGGCCACGCCATGTGGTGGTGCGGGCTAGCCCTGGCCATGCCACCAGGTGGTGTGGGCCCCTGGTCCACCCACCGACCTTGCCCTTTCGCCTATAAGAAGCCTCCCATGCAAAAACCCTAAATCGAACAGCCTCCAGCCATGAAAAGTTCTGCAGCACAGCCGCCACTAAAGGGGAGACTCGGGGGACAGAAAGTCTCTGTTCCGGCACCCTGCCGGGACGGGGAAGTGCCCCCGGAGCCACCTCCATCGATCTCCACCACCATCTCCATCGCTGTTGCTGACTCCCATGATGAGGATGGAGTAGTTCTCTCTCGAGGCTTAGGGTTCTACCGGTAGCTATGTGTTCATCTCTCTCTCTATGCATGATCATATTGTGATCATGAGCTTTGTAATCAAGTAGATCTACCTTGCTACTAAAGTGCTTTAATAGATCTCTGCTCTCCCCATGTGTGTGAAAGTGACAGCGTGCACACCATGGTGGCACTTAGGCTAGAGATTACAAATACTTGTTATGAGTTATATTTGGAGTTGGATGTTTCTATGAAATTGTGGTGTTTGTTGGAACCATCTAGAGCTCAAGGTGACAGTGTGGGGTTATCTAGATGAGGAAAGCGGACTTTGAGGTGTGCTGTTATAGCCCTACCATGGATTAGAGTGTCCAACCGAAGAGTAGTTAAGAGTAGTATCATAAAGAGAAGATATTTATATGAGAGTGTTCACTAGTGAAAGTATGATCCCTAGGCCTTGTTTCTAAGCATTGAAACACCGTTTGCAACTTGATCTGTTACATGTTTGCTTGCTGCCATCTTTATTTCAGTTTGCCTTTAGTCTCTTCCATGCCATCAAGCTATTTTCTGGCACCATTGTATTATATCCATACCACTTGTATTTCACTATCTCTTTGCCGAACTAGTGCACCTATACACCTGACAAGTGTATTGGGTGTGTTGGGGACACAAGAGACTTCTTGTATCTTGATTGCAGGGTTGCTTGAGAGGGATACCTTTGACCACTTCCTCCCTGAGTTCGATAAACCTTGGGTAATCCACTTAAGAGAAAACTTGCTGCTGTTCTACAAACCTCTGCACTTAGAGGCCCAACAACTGTCTACAAGAATAGAAGTGCGTAGACATCAGTGCCCTCCCCATTAGGTTAGCCATGTGGGACTAATAATAAAAGGAAAATGCCAGGGATTTTCGTCCTGGCCGGATGGGCTGATTTCAATCAGCCCAATAGGCAAAAGGAAGCAACAACACATAGCAGCCTGGAGCAGCCCTAGCCGGGTGGGCCTTGAGCATCCCATCCGCGCCTGCTGCTCGTTCTTGCCCTGCGGCAGCAAATGGCATCCCGTGCCTAGGCTGGCCCGCGCCTCGTGGCCCGCTTGGCAGCCTGTGTGGCGGATGGTAATAGCTGGCCCCGGGTGGGCCGGCTCCCGCCCCACGTGGGCCGGCTCCCACCCCGCGTGGCCCACTTCGGGGAGCGGCCCAGCACGCCAGCTCCCACCCCGGGTGGGCCTGGTGCCAGCCTGCCCGGGTGGGTTGCCCGTCGGCCGCGGCCAGCAGGGGCCTGGGCGACCTGGTCTGCCTGCTGTGTGCGTGCAGCGGTTAATATCCGCCGCCCACGTGGGCTGGCAGCTGTTTACCTTTTTTCTTTTCTTTTTCTGCAGCTTTTCTTCTAGGCCTTTTCCCTCCGGGATTTGGCGTAATAAAAAAGTTGCCTTTTATAAATCTTAATTTAAATATTATTTAGAATATATTAATTCACAATTAACATATAATAAATATATATTCAAATTCCCATTTATCTGAAAACACTTTTCCATGTCTTTTTCCTTTATTCTTTCTCCGAACAACTTCGGATCTCTCTGTGGAACGATTCCGGCTTTCTCTTTCTCTACCGTGATTCCGTCTTACGAATGATCGCTCTCATCGTACCCTTAAGTGTATCCTCTCACGACTCGGGAATGCTCTAGACATGATCTAAATCAATGATAAGTAGAGGGACCAGGGATATCCATGTGACCCCTATGCATTCCTGATGACAATGTCGTTTGAACCGCTAAATGTAGCATCCTTGTCCTTTTGTTTCTCGATACGACTTATCCGAGATCTGATCATTGGTATCACATACCTTGTTCAATCTCGTTCACAACAAGTTCTATTTTCTTGTTACCATGACATTACATCCCCGTGACCGAGTCACATGTTGCAACATTTATGGATGTAATCTTACCAAGCCGGCCCTATGTATCTTTACGTGCCATGTGGGCGAACAAATCCAGGTCTAGCAGTCACATTTCATCAACTATTCCTTCGGAATACCCAACATACACCTTTATGGCCACCGTATTACCAGATGACGGTTGATGCAGTCAAAGCAGCCTCGGGAAATAGTGAGTAATATGAGTGCATGGTCTAAGGAAAAGGAGTCTAGGTATAGCCGTTGCAACAATGAACTATATGACTTAATCGTGTTGCAATCCTTCGAGGAATGTCCAATCCCATCATTCTCCAATGATATGATCCCGTTGTCAATTGGCATAAATGCCCATGATCTTGAAACCCAGATCATCCTCATGACCAACGAACTAGTATGAATAGAGGCTACTAGGGACTTTGTTGTTTCATACCACACCTGTACCAATGTTTCTACTTGGCACAGTTATAGCACAATATGAAACTATTACAAACTAATTGAGATATGACAATGAAAACCTATTTATTATTTACCTCTAGGGCATATCTCCTTCAGTCTCCCACTTGCATTAGAGTACAAATAATCCAGCTTGCATTTTACTCATATAAACCATATGCCATATGCGTTTATAGATCATGCATGCTCATGGTAAACGTCATGTCCATGTTCTGTTTTACCAGATCATTATGTCTTTTGCAAATCGTTAATGTCTTCCTATTTTTGACATTCACACCATTATCATATAATGGGTCGAAGTATTTGTTTGGCGACAAAGTGAGACTTTGTTTCTAGTGTTTATGATGACGGTCGTTTTCACCGTTGTCATCTAAACGTCGAAACACACTTTGCTATCCATTGTGTATATACTATGGTCATGGCAGCAGAACGAGGCCGGATTCCAGGAGCTTACAGTGACTTTAGATCAACCTCGAGGGCTTTCTCATGGGCACTGGGCCCTGGAACACATCATTCTATGTTAAAACCGAACTAGCCCCACCATAACATTATACATCACATCAGATGGAGCTTTTATACTTCTATATCTATGTAGATCCTAGTGCATGAAGTGCATCAATGCCACTTACATTGCTTTTTGCCATTTATGTACAAACTTAATTCTGGTTCAGTGATCAACTTAGGAATCACTTAAAGACACGTTCTTACAGTTAAGACTTTGTCCTACCAACCAGAACTTCGGGTCACATTATGTCGAGTATACAACATGGTTGTTTGGAAGACCCTATGACTGAGGCATAGGAGATGTAACACATCTCTTTCTTTCAACCATAGTTGCAATACTAACTCAATGCTTCATATAGAAATAACTTCTTTCTTACCTTGTTCCATTCTGAGCTTCTTTAGAATCTTGTCTTAGGACGAACATCTTTCAGAATCAAGTCCAGGAAGCATTCGACATTCAGTGTTTATTAAACTCACCAATCTATCTCGATAGATCTTATTGTTTGATAACTTCAACTTCATCCTTATTTATCTAACTTCAATATTATTAACACCAATCACATCATTCACATATGTTGTCCATATATCCTAGAATGATTTCACGCTCCCACTCAAATATGACATTCATGTTTGAGATCCAGGGATTTCACTTAGCTCCCACTCAAAATATGTCAGCTACATATTATGAATTAGCCAAGCTGATTTTCTCCCACTCAAATCTAGGTCCTCTCGATAATCTTGGACATTCCAAAATTCTTTGATCATCATCAAATTGAGAATTCCACTAACGAGATTTCAATGACCATTCATTTCTCGTACTTAGGTCAATCACGCTTCTTTGTATTCGTAGGTATGTCTTGTTCAAAACATGACAAGTGAATCGATAATATAATTCCACAAAATTGTAGAATATATAGTTGAATCACACTTTCTTTAGTAAAAGTATTCGATGCAACTTTATGATCATTATCAATAGTTTCTCCTCTATTTGTAGGATTCACGAAAAAAACTCCGCTGCGCCACTCAACAATTTGGAGGTAAGGTCAAATACCTTGTTTTGATCTTTTACTTTCTTCCACCTGTATCTTCATCAAGACACATCAACTTAGGACAACATAAGGTTTGCCCCTTGTGGAAGATGCATTCATAGCTTCCTAAGAATGCTTTACAAAGACTTGTTTATTCGCCACGACTTTGACTTGTCGAAATCTCCAGAAACTCGAACTTGCCATAAGACTTATGGTGTTGTTTCCACAAATCTTTTAGATGTTCCTTTGTATTTCAAATGAGTGTTGGCTTATTTTGATCTTTAACTCTAAACGATAACTATAACCCCGATAAGAGATAATATTATACCATATGTATCTTAACACATAATGATTATGATGTTTAGACATTTCAACATAGTTTGAATACGTCCAATTATCATAATTTGTGAAACATCTTTCACAAGTCCCTTTTATGCTAAATTTAACTTGAATACTTTAGTCATGTCGATCAAATCAAAGAGACTTCGTATTCTTGTTAATTTCAATATCCCATATAGTTATGAACTCATTTGAATAATTCAAATCACTTCTGTAACATCCCAAAACATTAATCCAAGGTTATTAAGATCCAAATCATCAAAATTAGAGTTAACAAAAACTTTTCCAATTAAAAATATTAAAACATTCATATGTGTGTGCATTTAAATAGGAGTTGTTTTGAATTGCCATCATTAAGTGATCCATTGCTTGTAAAATGATTCTTCGGTGAAATAAACATCATCTAGATCATTCCCAAACAAATCCCAAAGAAAAACAAATCAAAATGAATAAAAGAAAGAAATGGTCATTTGTGCCATTTTAACTACCATGCCTACTTTAGCTATTCCTAGAACTGAAAACCTAAAAGATACAAATGTGGATCTTTGCACCCCTTGCTAGTACATGTAGTGATGTACCAAGGCCCACTTTGTGATCTGCCAAAAACTTTCAAACACTAATTTTAAATGGCATTTGAAAATTGAATGTAGTTCATATGAGAAGATCCCACTTATTCAAAAACCACTCAAATGAGCTCCATTTTCAAAATCCAAGCAACCACAGAGGCTTAAGCATGTGCCTAGCAACTCCACCAAAAATCATCCAAAAATTCAAAACTTGAATTCTTGCGGCCATTTCTACAAAGACCTTACAGACATAATCAAACTTAGCCTAACTTCTACTGTTTTGACCAAATCTTGTCGAGTAATTAGAGCTGTATTGATCACTATTGTCCCCCCTGAGTCCAACCAGACCCTCACCAGCCTACCCCTAAGCTGCGGCTGCAGTGGAGCACCGCCACTTTGTGGTCGCCGCTGGCCGATCGTGGACAGAGCGCCACAGACCACGCCGCGCCATTCTAGCGCCACCACTAGCTCCGCCTAACGCTATCGCCGCCCCCTGTCCACCCCTCGATCACCCCCAGGCCCTGGACCACACCCCAGCACCGCCGTCCTTTCTCTCTGCGCCGTGCTCAGCACGCGCTAGAGCGCGATCGTCGCCAGCACGCAGCAGACCACCACTTGACATAAAATTCCGCACGCCGCTCCGCCTCGACCCCAGCACCCCACCAGACATGGCTATGCGCCGCCGCGCGACCCACAGTCACCGTGCGCCACCTCGAGCACTGCCTCTGTCGCGCAGAGCGCCATCCTCGCCCTACCAAATGCCACCGCCCCTAGCTACGCATTCAAGCCACAGATGACCGCCAGTAAGCAGGCCACCGTCCGCCTACGCCGCCCATGCCACTAGCCGCCTATATCAACGTCACCGACGAGCTCGCCGTTGTGCCGCTCGGTCCCCTCCCCCCTGTCAGTTGTTCTATACGCCGCGGAGTGCCACTGGGCCGGCCCATTTTCCTTCCCGCGCTAGCCCACGAGAGAGTTACAAATCCAAATTGATTGATTGATTCTAATTGTGTTGGAAAGCTTCTGAAAATATCTATCCAAGCCCGTTGGATTTAATTCATTTAGAGTTAGAGATCTTGCCTAGTAAAAATAACAAGACAGAAGCTTTTGCACACTCAAACATTTTTATAAAATCAACCAAAATAGCTTTTAGGTTGATTCCAACTCTCAAAAATCACATTTAACCATACCTATCTAAATATGTAATGATATTAAGGTTTGCATGCAGTGACTTTGGACTAGTACCAAAATAATGCTATATATGCATTTCTAGTCACTTTAAATCATTAAATAATAAACTTAAGCTTATTAAAATATGATCCAACCCTTAAATCACATTCCCACATGTTAGAATATGTGGTGATGATATGTGTCCACATGATCCCATATTTTAAGTGGTGAATATTAAATCTTAGTTATTTTTCAATGAGTAGAAATTACTTTTCTCAAATAAAAAGAATAAAACTAGTTAATTAAACCTTGTGATGCTTGTGATGATATTAAATCATCAAATGTGTGCCTTAGTATGCTAAGTAGACTAGTTATGCTTTGTTTGGTGATTGTGTACTCCGTATGTATTTATAGACGATAGTACCGACCAAAGCTTTTGAGGAGGAGGAGTGCTATCAAGAGGAGGAAGAAAACTTCAACCACTGCACCAACCAAGGCAAGCTAACACTTGCAAGTATAATGCTTAGCAAGCTATAATTAAGCTAGATAATTTGAGCAAGATGCACTAGGCATGCTTTGGTTATACCACTCTGACTAGTACCTATTCCAAGTTTACTTTCAAGCTTTTACTTTCTCTACTTTACCAAGTCCCTTACTTGTTTTGAAGGTAGCATAAAAAGTATAAAACTTGACCTATCTAGATAACCTTAGATGTCATTCTATGGCATGAGATTGAGATTAGCATCCCACCTTAGTGAACACTCTTAACTTAGTAGCTTAGAGCTAGATAAAAACTTGAGTCACTTTAGATGGGAACACTTGGTGAAAATGAATTATGAAAACCTTGGAATGATGAGTCATTCTATTGAGATGTTCTGACATGTGTTGAGGAACACAAATGGTTTATGATGATGAAAATGTTGAGGCATGAGCCTTAACCCTTTTACAAAACTGATGGTTGGATTAGGATGCGATACCATTCCAATTTTACCGTATAACCACAATAACTAAATTCGGTAAGGCTTAGCCGGAAATTTATATGCATTAGTATTAGTTCCCTCGCAGGAGAGGTTTGAGCTGAGGCTACCTCTCAATGTTGTCCACCTATGTAGTGCCCAAGATGATAGATGGTCATGGTTGGGAGACCATACTCATAGGAGAGGTTCTTATACTAGGGTGTGTAAAGGAAAGGTTATGTTTGATTATCTGCATACTAAGTATGATGATTCAGGGTTATCCCTGATAGATGTATCGAATCTTGTGGTGAAAGTGTACCACCTCTGCAGAGTGTCAAACTATTCGAATAGCCGCGTCCGCGGTTATGGACAATTGGAGTGGCCATACTGTTTCGTTGTTAGATGTTTTCAAAATGACTTATGAGATGACTGATGAATCTTGACTTGACCACAACAGGGTTGTGACTATGACACTAGCTTCCCAACTTAAGTGATTCTAGAACTTTATTTTATCTTTCTTTGTTTCTAAACTCAGCTTAGGTTTCAAACTTAACTTTATAGTTAAACTTAGAGTTAGCACTTTACATTAGACCTATACTCCTCTTAGTGGTAGTTTGCGAGTACTTAAAGAGTACTCATGGCTTTGTCCCTGGCTATTCCTATGGCCAGACTATGAAGGAGACTACCAATATGATGGCCAGCAGGACGGCTATGATAACTAGGACTATCTGCCTTCGTCAGCATTGCATGTGCCCCTAAAGATGGACCCCACCGCTACGCTTATTATTTATTCCGCTGCTTGTTGTATTAAGACTGGATCATGAGATCCTTATTTGTGTAAGACCTTATTTATGGTTTGTAATGGATGATGTACTGCGATATCCAATCTGTTATGTCTCGCAAAAATGGTAATCCTGGGATTGCGATGAATGACATAACAGGCATCTGGGATTAAAAATCCGGGTGTTGACAAGTTGGTATCAGAGCCATCCTGACCATAGGAGACCCTAGTTAGAATGGACATCCGAACAAAAACTTAATTTCAAAACCAAAGCGAGTATTTATGAAAAAACTATTTCCTCTCTTATCCTTGGGAATTCATTCTTTCTCAAATATTCATGTTCCTCAAATTCTTACATTACTACATAAAATTTGACACACTTGATCACTTCACTAACTTCCTCATCCTTAATTCTTGTAGATGGAGACTCAGTTCAGCAAGTTCTACCAGTTGGGAAACGGAGGTCAGTTGATCTTCGAGAGGGACCTAGATTCACTATCAGAGTTACTGGGACGCCCACATCCGGAGTTTCTTGGAGCTCAACTTCCAGGACCCCCAGGAGGATATTTGCAGTGGCTCGTGATGTGCTCGTCGTTTGACGTAGAGCTTGTTGGGAACCCCAAGAGAAAGGTATGATGAGCACAACAATATATAGGTGGAAGGAGAGGCCGAGGGGGTGCCGGGAGCCACCACACCACCCCCTAGCGTGGGCCCAGCCTGGCCGCGCGGCCAGTTGATGTGGCCGGCCCATGGCCCTTCTCCGTCTCGTATTCTGGCACTTGATCCCATCCGAAAAAATAGGCACTTTGGCTTTTGTCCCATCCAATTCCAAGAATATTCATTTTCTGACTTTCCTGGAACCAAAAACAGCAGAAAACAAGCAGCTAGCACTGTGGCTCTCATTAATAGGTTAGTACAAGAAATCATATGAAAAGTACTCCAAAGTTGGAACAAAACACAAGAAAGTTGATAAAACGAAGCATGGAACATCAAAAATTATAGATACATTTGCAATGTATCAACATCGCCAAGCTTAAGTCCTGCTCGTCCTCGAGTAGGTAAGTGATAAAAAGAAAGAATAATTTTTGAGGTGACATGCACCATCAAAGACTTGATCAAAGTATTTGTAAAACATTCAAAGCTGGGATCATAGTACTTCAATCATAACATGAAATACAAAGTTCTAGCAATAACAAAGAAACTATGATGCAACATGAAAAGGCACAAACAAAAGATTCATGAATAACAATGCCTTGCAAGACGTTTGTTTGTTTCACATAAAGAAAACATAGCATAATAGTATTCAGCTTGTCCCTCAATAGAGTAGCAAATATAAATGCATAGGACACCTTCAAAGTTCATAAGAGTGACTAGATACAATAGTTTAAAACAAGCAATATCAAGTTATGCATCAATCAACTAGTCTTGGGACAATGCACATAGAACTAAGAATGGCCACTATGCTCTCAAAGTAGGAGCATAAAGATAGAAGGTGGAGACTCAATGTAATGGTGGAAGAAAGGCCTTTTGTAAAAGGAAGTAGGGATTCAAGTCTCATAAAGAGCTTCCAAAAATTATGGTACTTATAGCTTTCAGCTCTCATTGCCCCTATCATAAGCATCTTTAAGGTGATTAAGGTTAAAGTGACACAACTAAGAGGATATGCTTGACAAGTTATAAACCGAAATCTCATGCCCCTTACTTACGAAGACCGATCCTCATGCTACTCAACTTCAGTCACGAGTAAGCTCTTGTCATTGTAGGTATATGTGTATCATTAAGAACCGCCAACGGGGTACCCCTTGCACATGATACGGGAGCTTTCCCATAATCAAAATGACAAGGCAAGCAGCCAATGACCATCTCAGCGATCTTTTTATTTACTATTTGCATAGGTTTTTATTAAGGATGCTTCATAGAGTGCTCATTATGGTGATGCTGCAAGTTTCCACCATGATTAGGCATGGCTTAGGCTAGTGGCCCAGGCGTTTCTCTAACACACATACAAACTCCATGATCTTACAAGTTCCACTTGTATTTCACATCGCCGGGATCCGTAAGCAAAAGAACATGATATCAACGGGGTACAAAGTACAAGTGCAATGTTGAAAGCGTTCCCCATGAAACATGGTTCTGCTAATTTCAACTTATAAAGCGCAAGCATATACACAACAAAGAAGGACCCAATGGTTCAAGTTTATTAGAGGCAAAAAGTAAAGTGTGCCATCAAGTTCGTGAGAGCTTTAATCACTAGTTTTCTCATAACAAGTTTAATTTGGAAGGTAAACAAAAGCATGAATATACTTGGAATATCATAAGCTAGTAGGTAGGTATGGTGGACTCTTTGGAATAACTTGGTTTAGGGAGTTGGATGCATGAGTGGAACTCATACTTGCTTGTGGAGGCTAGCAAAAGACTAGGAGCGACAAACTAAGAGAGCAATAATGGCTATAATCATGCAGAGCGACAAAACATCATTAATCAAAGCATAAAGTGATACTACAAGTTGAAAACTAAAGGATCATCAAGGCTATGGTGACTTGAAACAGTCATAACATGGTGTGAGCATGCGCCAAGTTAACCCAAATAAAACATCAAAGGAGAATACCACTATACTATGCTTTAATATGCTAAAACAACGCATGATTCATCCAAGGCACATTAAGCAATCTCAGTTGTTTATAACAAGTCATGCTACAACAAAGAATACTAAGCATAAAGCCAAAACAATATCAAGCATGGCATGACAAAGCATAGGCCACAGTCAAAAACAAACTCTTTTTACCACATAAGTATGAACTTTCCTACACTTTTCCAATCCAAACCAAACTATTTGCAAAGCAATGTATGAAAGAGGGGGTCCAACCAATTTATTCAGAAAACTAAACAAACCAAGCAAACTAAAAACCAAAACGAAAATGAAAAAGAAGACGCTCAAAGAACAATACAACTGTGCATGAAACAATAAAAATGAAGCGTTTGGAAGAAACCTGGGATTTTTATTGATGAAGAAGGGGATGCCTTGGGCATCCCCAAGCTTTGACGCTTGTACTTCTTGGATATTTCTTGGGGTGACACGTGTGGCATCCCCAAGCTTGAGCTTTAGGCCATCCTTCATCTCATTACTCATTCCTTCCATACACCTGAAAATTTTCCTTCATACAAAACTTCACACAATCTTTATTAGCAACATTAGTGCAGTCAAGATAAATAAGTCTTAAAGTTCAGTTCTAACAGCAAATAAACTTCCATTAGAACACTAGGCACTGTAGCACTTCCCTCAAAAAACTCAATTCCCCAAAAGAACTCAAAAAGGAACCCACAAGAAGCAAATGCAGAAAATGGCAGAAATCTATCAAAACAGACCAGCAGGTAAAGACGAATTTGTTCGAAGACCTTATGTTGCTCAAATCAAAAAGTGTTGAACTAACGAAAGTTAGATAACAACCTGGGTCAGAATCAAAAATAATTACATCTCAATCCGACATACAAAGGTCTCTCACGAATGTTTACGGTGAAGCACAAAAATCTGTTTCGGGACAGCAACTTTCCCAATGATTACTTCACTCTCATTAGAGGTTACTCTTGGCACAAAACGCAAATAAAAAGGATAAGGAGAGGTTATTACATAGGTAATAGCTTCCAAGACTCATCTAAAACTTTTGGGTTATCTCCCAATAAGTACTTTTCTTTAACGCCTTTAAGTTAGGCATAAGAAACAAAGAAAGAATCAAGTGTTCTCAAATGAAGAAGCATTAAGACCAACTTTCTTGCCCTTACCTCTCTTATTTTTATTCTTAACCTTTGGGAAAATGTGATTGTTTGGTGGAGAAGAAAGGTGCATGGTCCCCTTTCCCATATCTATTATTGCTCCAAGGAGTTCTAATAGGGACCTTCCAAGTGTAATTTGTCCTTTTCCTGCACATTCAATAACAAGATAATCAGTAGAAATCATTTTCCCAAGGATCTTTGTAAACACTCCTTCAGCTATTCCAATAGGTAATATGGTAGCATTATTAGTAAGAGATATTTCTCTTCCTCCTTCAGTAAGCCCCCAAAGATTCAAACATTCATAAATATCTTTGGGCATAAGAGAAAATTCAGACATGATATCGCAACGGGATTGAAAAGTTTCAGTGTTTATCTCAATCTTTACTGTAGGGAGCCACTTTGATGGTTCAGAATTTATTGGAACATAATTGTGATTCTCCCTAAGCGTATTATAGCAATCTTTTAATCTAGTAGTGCTAGTCTTAAGAGTGTTCAACCTAGCAAATATTTTTGCGAAAGAAATATCAGTTTGGTTAGGCATGTTGTAAGTGAGGATAAATTTCTTTATAGCATTAATAGCATCATCCTCATTACATTGGAGGAAATCTCCTCCCACAACAACATCTAAAGCATATCTATAGCAAAGAGCAATCCCAAGGTAAACACTGCTAAGGAACAAGCTTTGAGTCATTTTAGGCTCAGTTTTTTCATGTAGATCAGAGATTCTAGACCAAGCTTCCTTAAAAATTTCCTCAATTCCTTGTTTAAAAGTGAAAATCATTTCCTCGGGTGACATGGTGATTGGAGCAAGGCTAGACATGAAGGCAACTTAAGATAGGAACTAATTTTTTTTGTGTTTTTCAAATAAGAAAGCAAACAAGTAAAACTAATTTTTTGTATTTTTTGAAGAACAAAACAAGCAAAAAAAGCAAAAAGAAAACTAAGCAAAACAAAAACAACAAAGTAAAGAGATTGGTTATGAGGGACTCCCCTTGTGAAGATGTCCTTGACTCCCCGGCAACGACGCCATAAAAGATCTTGATGTGCTCGTCGTTCGACGTAGAGCTCGTTGGGAACCCCAAGAGGAATGTATGATGAGAACAGCAGCAAGTTTGCCCTCAGTTATGAAACCAAGGTTTAATCGAAACAGTAGGAGCAAGGAAACACCCCAAAGGTGTTACTAGCTGAGCTTTGGTAGGGCGCACTACCGGTGCTAGTAGCAACATGGAGACCTGCACAACACAACC
Organism: Avena eriantha; assembly: GCA_910589775.1. Lineage (NCBI taxonomy): Eukaryota > Viridiplantae > Streptophyta > Magnoliopsida > Poales > Poaceae > Avena > Avena eriantha. The sequence goes on from OU342740.1 coordinate 10,900,521, forward strand.
ACAGAACTTTGTCCCCAACTTGCGATGAGGTTGTCAATCTCACCGTATTTTGCAGAAAACAAAGGATTAAACGTATCGAATGGAAAGAAGTAAAAGTTTGCAGAAAGTAAACACAAAGCAGTAAACAGTTTATAGATTGTAAGTAAAGAAAAAGGACGGGGATCCATAGTTCACTAGAGGTGGCTCTCCTTAGATAGATAACATGATGGGTGAACAAATTACAGCGGGGCAATTGACAAGCAATACATGCATATACTAATCATCTTGACTCCTTTGAGATTCAGTTGGGCATTACAACATAATACATAGACCGCCATCCAACTGCATCTATGACTAATAATCCACCTTCAGGTTATCATCCGAACCCCCTCCAGTATTAAGTTGCAAGCAACAGATTATTGCTTTACGAACTGCATGTAAAGTAAACAATACGATTGTTCTATGAACAAAGGATTGTTGTTTTCTTCCTAGTAGCAACAACACATCTAGTACCTTAGAGATTTCTGTCACTTCCCTAGATTACCAGAGGCATGAACCCACTATCAAGCATAAATACTAACTCTTGGAGTTGCTAGCATCTACTTGTCCAAGATAGCTACTAACAACGGAAAGCATGCAAGATCACAAATAACAAAGATATGATAGAATCAATAATCAATCTGAAATAGCATCTCAATATCCATTGGATCCCCGCAAACACAACATGTATGAATTACAAATAGATGATCTTGATCATGAACGGAGCTCACAAGATCCAAACATGAAAGCACAAAGGAGGAGAACCAGCCATCTAGCTACTACATGGATCCGTAGTCCAAGGATGAACTACTCACGCATCACACCGGAGGCTTGCATGGTGATGAAGAAGGCCTCCTGGGTGAATTCCCGTCTCCGGCAGGGTGCCGGGAAGAGCTTCAGATCCCTCCCGATCTAGGGATGGAGATGACGGCGGCTACAGACTCTTTCATGGATTTTTGATCGGGCCCTTAGGGTTTTCGTCCCGAGGGCAATATATAGGCGGAAGGAGAGGCCGAGGGGGTGCCGGGAGCCACCACACCACCCCCTAGCGCGGGCCCAGCCTGGCCGCGCGGCCAGGTTTAGTGGTGGCCCCTGGCTCCTCTCCGTCTCGTATTCTGGCATCTGATGACTTCCGGAAAAATAGGCACTTTGGCTTTTGTCCCATCGATTCCGAGAATATTCATTTTCTGACTTTCCTAGAACCAAAAACAGCAGAAAACAGGCAGCTGGCACTATGGCTCTTGTTAATAGGTTAGTCCAAGAAATCATATGAAAAGTACTCCAAAGTTGGAACAAAACACAAGAAAGTGGATAAAACAAAGCATGGAACATCAAAAATTATAGATACATTTGCAATGTATCAGCTCGTCACCGCTGATCTTTGAGGAAGCATAGAAGCACCAACGTCCGGGAGAATCCAGTTCTCCATAAGAGAGAACAACTGGCTAGATGGATTAGCTAGGGCAATGCATGAAGCTCTCGCACGTCTATGTGCCCTTAGCGTTAACCAGATCCAAGGAACCCGTTTTGCTCACTATGCAAGACGTGACTTCATGGGAATGCCGATGGAGATGCCAAGTCATCCAGAACTGAAGCGTCAAGTGGAGAACCTTGACTTCCTATTGTACGATCGACAGAAGGAGTTGGACAATGCTAGGGAGTTTTCCAATCACAACCGTGCCATTGCCGACCAGAAGGCCCAGACTTTCTCACTACTCGTCAAGGACCGTCAGTCTCTTCGCCTCCAGCGCGAGAAGAAGGATCGCACCATCGCCCGTCTTCGCAAGAAGGTGGCTGACCTTGAGAAGACCATCAAGGAGCAAGAACCTCAGCTTGCAGCAAAGGAGGAAGAAGAGGAGGGTGAAGACATCCAGGGAGACATGGATTCTTACCTCAGCAATGATGATGACTTTCTAGAGGAGGATGTCGTGGCCTTCTACACTGACGATGAGGACTCCAACTTCATAGACGATGAGTAGATGCGCTAGAGCACTATCGTAGCATGAGATGTATCGGTCCCATTGTATCGTAGCCTACAGAATAGTTCTTAAAACCATCTATTTTCCCTTGTTGTTGTGGTGTGTGTGTGTTTGTATCGTGTGCTTGCTTGAATGAATGAAATGAAGTTAGTTGCAAAACCTGAGTCAAACTCAAAGTTTTAGTTTTGAAACCAAAACCATGAACCTTAGAACTTTCCCTCTTACCCGTTTATCTACATCAATCATCAGATGACTCGTGGAAACCCAGGAGGGAGCAGCTCATCGCAAGAACCAATGCTGCAAATTATGCAGATGTTAGTTGCAGACCGCGAAGCAAGCAGGGCAGAGCGCTAGGCCAACTTAGCAACATTGTAGCAGATAGCTCAGATGGCCCAAAACAACCAAGGGCATGGAAATCAGGATCATCATGGATCCAAACTAAAAAACTTTCAGAATACCAATCCCCCAATCTTTAACCAGGCTGAAAACCCACTAGATGCTGACGACTGGTTACATACAATGGAAAATAACTTAGAAGTAGCAGGAGTTGATGACAACGAGAAAGTTCTCTTCGCCACCCACTACCTGGCAGGAGATGCAAGAGCTTGGTGGACTAGTATCTGTAACATGAACCATGGTCAAGTGATGACATGGGAAGCCTTCAAAGTCAAGTTCAGCCGCACCCACGTGGCACAGGGTCTAGTCACCAGAATGAGGGATGAGTTCCGCGACTTGAAGCTGGGCAGAATGACTATGGTGGAGTACCGTGACAGGTTCCTGTCGCTTGCAAGGTACGCCCTTGATGAGATCAACACGGAGGCCAAGAAGAAGGAGAGATTTCTGAATGGACTGCATGATGAGATGCAGACTGTCCTCGTGAACAGACTGCCAATGTGAATGCCCCAGCTCAACAGCAGCGTCATGTTCAACCAGGGAGATGGTTTGCCCTACGAAACCCTCACAACCACAACGGCTGTCTCTTCCACATGAACGCCGAAGAAGCCCAAGAAGCGCCAGATGTAGTGCTGGGTATATTTTCTGTCAACTCAGTTTAGCAAGGGTATTGTTTGATTCAGGAGCATCGCATTCATTTGTCACCGAAGAATTTTCATGCACTAGTAAGATTCACCCAACCAACTTGAAGCATGTCATGATAGTTCAAATCCCCGGTTCAACTACAAAAGATAGAAAAATTTGCAAAGATGTGCCTATCAGAATACATGGGATAGATTTTTATGCCAACCTAATCATACTCGGAACCAAAGGACTGGAAGTAGTACTAGGTATGGACTGGATGTCAAGGCATAAAGGACTGATAGACTGTGCTAAGAAAGCCATCACCATGACTAGTAGCTCCGGAGTCACAATAGAGCATATCTCTGAAACCTTACCCCGTCAATTCAAGTGCAACAAGAGTCTAGCCCTGCCCACCATAGACCAAGTTCGAGTAGTCTGTGAATACCCCGACGTATTCCCCGATGAATTGCCAGGTATGCCCCCGGATAGGGATATTGATTTCATTATTGAATTAATCCCCGGAACCGGACCCATAGCCCAGAGACCCTATAGCATGAACCCCTCAGAGTTGGTAGAGTTGAAGAAGCAGTTGGATGCCATGTTAGCAACAGGCTTGATTAAACCAAGCACATCACCATGGAGATCACCAGTGTTATTCGTCGACAAGAAAGATGGAGGCAACCATCTGTGCACAGATTACAAAAAACTGAATGACGTCACCATCAAGAACAAGTACCCCTTTCCAAAGATAGAGGATCTATTTGACTAGTTGACTGGAGCCCACGTATTCTCAAAGATTGATCTTAGGAATGGTTATCACCAACTTAAGATTCGTGCAACGGATATTCCGAAGACCGCCTTTACTACTCGTTATGGTTTATACGAGTATACGGTTATGTCTTTTGGATTAACCAATGCCCCTGCTTATTTCATGAATCTCATGAATAAGATCTTTATGAATTTCTTAGATAAGTTTGTCGTTGTGTTTATCGACGATATCCTTATCTACTCCAAGTCAGAAGAAGAGCATGAACAACATCTGAGAATCATCCTAGAAACCCTGAGAGAGCATCAGTTGTATGCCAAGTTTAGCAAGTGTGAGTTTTGGCTAAAAGAAGTAGAATTCCTAGGACATATTGTGTCTGCCGGAGGAGTCTCTATTGATCCCGCTAAGATCAAAGATGTTGAAGAATGGGAAGCCCCAACCACTCAAACCCAAGTCCGTGCATTTCTCGGATTAGCAGGATATTACCGCAAGTTCGTAGAAGGATTTTCGAGCATCGCCAGACCCATGACCCAATTGTTGAAGAAGGACAAGAAGTTTGAATGGACTGACAAATGTGATGCCAGTTTCCAAGAACTAAAGAAGAGATTGATATCAGCCCCAATATTGATCATGCCAGACATCAAGATGCCGTTTGATGTGTATTGTGATGCATCCAAGATTGGTCTTGGATGTGTATTGATGCAAGAAGGCAAAGTCATCACTTATCTGTCTCGACAACTGAAGCAGCATGCGCAGAACTATCCGACCCATGATCTTGAATTAGCAGCCGTAGTTTTGGCATTGAAGACATGGTGTCATTATCTGATGGGTAATCGCTATGAGATTTACTCAGATCACAAGAGCTTGAAGTATATTTTCACTCAGAAGGAGCTGAATATGAGGCAAAGGAGATGGATAGAGTTAATCAAGGATTATAACCTTGACATTCACTCTCACCCCGGCAAAGCCAATGTGGTAGCGGATGCTCTTAGCAGATTGCTGTGTAGGCTAAACACCATGATCAAGGAGAAGCAGCCAAGTTTGTATGAGGAGTTGGAGCAGTTTAGAACTGAGATAGTTAGCAAAGGATTCTTAGCTAGCATTGAACTTCAACCCACATTAATCAGCCAAATCAAGGAAGCCTAGAAGGGAAATGAAAGTATCGACAGAATCAAACGTCGTATTGGTACAGGAAAGGTACCTGGATTTACCGAAGACGAAGAAGGAGTTATGTGGTACAAGGGCCGTATATCTGTGCCAGCTGATTCGGAGCTGAAGCAAGTTATCATGCAGGAAGCTCATGATACTCTTTATTCTATCCACCCCGGAGGAACGAAGATGTATCAATACTTGAAAGAGCGATTTTTGTGGCACAAGATGAAGAGAGAAATCGGAAGCTACATCGCCAAGTGTGACATCTGTCAAAGAGTCAAAGCAGAGCATCAGAGACCCGCAGGACTGTTACAACCACTACAGATTTTGGAATGGAAATGGGATTCCGTCGGAATGGACTTTATCACCGGTTTGCCTACTTCTAGTAGGGGAAATGACTCAATCTGGGTCATAGTTGATAGACTATCCAAGGTAGCTCACTTTATACCTGTCAAGACTACCTACCAGAGTTTGAAGCTAGCAGAATTGTATATTGCTAGGATTGTTAGTCTGCATGGAACCCCCAAGACCATAGTATCAGATCGAGGAACCCAGTTTACCTCGAGATTTTGGCAGAAAGTCCAGGAAGGATTAGGCACCAAGTTGAACCTCAGCACCGCTTATCACCCGCAAACTGATGGATAGACTAAGAGAGTCAACCAAATCCTAGAGGATATGTTAAGAGCTTGTGTGTTAGAGTACGAATCCAAATGGGAAGACTGCCTGCCTTTCGCAGAATTCTCATATAACAACAGTTATCAAGCTAGTTTGCAGATGGCACCATTTGAGTTCCTATACAGAAGAAAGTGTTGAACCCCTTTGAATTGGTCGCAAGTAGGAGAGAGTCAGATTTTTGGACCCGACATTATCGGAGAAGCCGAAGAGAAGGTGCACAAAGTTCGTATATCTCAAGGTTTCGCCATTGAAAGGAACCCAACGCTTTAGTCTGAAAGGAAAGCTAGCCCCTAGATATATCGGACCCTTCAAGATTCTGAACCGTCGAGGAGAAGTATTGTATCAACTGGAACTGCCAGAAGAGATGTCAGCCATCCACAATGTGTTCCATGTCCCGTTACTTCGCAAATGCCTAGAAGTGCCAGAGAAGACTGAAGTTTTCAAGAACATCGATCACAGAGCTGTGGAGATCAACAAGGACCTGACATATCGTGAAGTGCCCATCCGTATCTTAGAGGAAGCTTACAGAACCACCAGAACCAGGAGTTTCAAATTTCTCAAGATCCAATGGAGCAACCATACTGAAGAAGCCACCTGGGAGCGAGAAGATTACATTAGGACAGAGTTCCCAGATCTCTTTAGTTCCTAGTTTTCTTTCGTAAATCTCGGGACGAGATATTGTTTAAGGGGGGAAGGTTTGTAACATCCCAAAACTTTAATCCAAGGTTATTAAGATCCAAATCATCAAAATTAGAGCTAACAAAAACTTTTCCAATTAAAAATATTAAAGCATTCATATGTGTGTTTATTTAAATAGGAGTTGTTTTGAATTGCCATGATTAAGTGACCCATTGCTTGTAAAATGATTCTTAGGTTAAATAAACATCATCTAGATCATTCCCAAAAAAATCCCAAAGAAAAACAAATCAAAATGAATAAAAGAAAGAAATGGTCATTTGTGCCTTTTTAACTACCATGCCTAATTTAGCTATTCCTAGAACTCAAAACCTAACAGAGACAAATGTGGATCTTTACACCCCTTGCTAGTACATGTAGTGATGTACCAAGGCCCACTTTGTGATCTGCCAAAAACTTTCAAACACTAATTTTAAATGGCATTTGAAAATTGAATGTTGTTCATATGAGAAGATCCCACTTATTCAAAAACCACTCAAATGAGCTCCATTTTCAAAACCCAAGCAACCACAGAGGCTTAAGCATGTGCCTAACAACTCCACCAAAAATCATCCAAAAATTCAAAACTTGAATTCTTGCGGCCATTTCTACAAACACCTTGCAGATTGAATCAAACTTAGCCTAACTTCTACTGTTTTGATCAAATCTTGTCGAGTAATTATAGCTGCATTGATCACTCTTGCCCCCTGAGTCCAACTAGACCCTCACCGGCCTACCCCTAAGCCGCAGCAGCAGTGGAGCGCCGCCACTTTCTGGTCGCCGCCAGCCGATCATGGACAGAGCGCCCAGGCCCTGGACCACACCCTAGCACCGCCGCCCATTCTCTTTGCGCCGTGCTCAGCGTGCTCCAGAGCGCGATCATCGCCAGCACGCAACAGACCACCACTTGACATAAAATCCTGCACGCCGCTCCACCTCGACCCCATCACCCTGCCAGACATGGCCGTGCTCCGCCGCGCGACCCATAGTCGTCGTGCGCCGCGTCGAGCACTGCCTCTGTCGCGCAGAGCGCCAGCCTCGCCCGACCAAATGCCACCGCCCCTAGCCACACATTCAAGCCGTAGATGACCGCCAGGAAGCAGGCCACCGTCCGCCTACACTGCTCATGCCTCTAGCCGCCTATATCAGCGTCACCGACGAGCTCGCTGTCATGCCGCTCGGTCCCCTCGTCGCCCTATAAAAGGAGCCCTCCCCAGCACCAATTACTCACACCATTCCATTCACCTCTCCTCACTGATCCTTCCCCACCTCTCGCCAGAGCCACTCAAGCCATAGTTTGCCGGAATTTAGCCGGACGAGCCTGCTGCAGAGGAGGAGAAGGCGCCGTCAATTTTGTCCACCCTAGGAGCTGCCGCGACCACCCCTGAGTCCACCGTCGACAACACGTTCGATCGCCCCCATCACCGCAGTAGTTGGAGCCCAGGTATGCCCCCTGTGCACCCCCACCGAGCCGCTAGGGTTAGTTCTCGCCGGCGACCTGTTCCCCGGAGACGACACTCCTTAGCCGTAGATCTCAATTTTAATTGCACGGTCCATGTTGCCCCGTACCGCTTTGCTTTTAAAGAGCCGCTGACATGTGGACCCCCCTGTCAGCTGTTCTCTGCGCCGCGGAGTGCCACTGGGCCGGGCCATTTTCCTTCCCGCACTAGCCCACGAATTCAAATTTAGGTTTTTCTATTTAAGTTTGAACTTAGTTCTGTCCCCTAGTTTGAAAGTCATTTCAGAGAGATTTACAAATCCAAATTGATTGATTCTAATTGTGTTGGAAAGCTTCTGAAAATATCTTTCCAAGCCCGTTGGATTTAATTCATTTAGAGTTAGAGATCTCGCCTAGTAAAAATAACAAGACAGAAGCTTTTGCACACTCAAACATTTTTAGATCGTTGTCAGATGTTTTCAAAATGACTTATGAGATGACTGATGAATCTTGAGTTGACCACAACAGGGTTGTGACTATGACACTAGCTTCCCAACTTAAGTGATTCTAGAACTTTATTTTATCTTTCTTTGTTTCTGAACTCAGCTTAGGTTTCAAACTTAACTTTATAGTTAAACTTATAGTTAGCACTTTACATTAGACCTATACTACTTGTTAGTGGTAGTTTGCGAGTACTTAAAGAGTACTCATGGCTTTGTCCCTGGCTATTCCTATGGCCAGACTATGAAGGAGACTACCAAGATGATGGCTAGCAGGACGGCTATGATAACTAGGACTATCTGCCTTCGTCAGCATTGCATGTGCCCCTGAAGATGGACCCCACCGCTACGCTTATTATTTATTCCGCTGCTTGTTGTATTAAGACTGGATCATGAGATCCTTATTTGTGTAAGACCTTATTTATGGTTTGTAATGGATGATGTACTGTGATATCCAATCTGTTATGTCTCGCAAAAATGGTAATCCTGGGATTGCGATGAATGACATAACAGGCATCTGGGATAAAAAATCCGGGTGTTGACAACTTCAAACTTCATGTTTCATTAAGTAAATACACTTATTCACTTAAGTCCACAATTACCTAATGATTTCCACTTCTTGTTGAAAATACGATACATCACTATGTATAAGATTCAACATTTGTTCGCATATCACCGTTTTACTAGAATGCGGAGTGTAGGGAATATGCCCGAGAGGCAATAATAATGATGGGGATATGCCGACTCGGGTGTACCCAGCAGGACCTTCCGGTTGGGCCAAAAGGTCTCACGAGTGGGCCAGCATGACGGCGACTGGAATGTGACTAAGATGAAGGCCAAGCAACTAGAGACTGGAAGCACAGAAGCATAGTAGAAGCCTAGTCAGATTAGGTCAAAGCCTCTGAATCCATATCTTGTTCGGTTGTAACTTGTAAACCCTAGCAAGGTGACTCATATATAAACCTCCTTACGGTATCCTCAGGACTTACGTTCCATCATACACCCCCTCAAGCGACTCGCTCTTAGACGCCGAGCTCGCCACCCCTGTAACTTGCTCTCAATAATCTAATCTAGTAGGAGTAGGTCTTTACCCTCCGGGGGCCGAACCTGGGTAAACCCATGTGCATCCGCCCCCATCTCGCACCGCAGATGGCCGCCAGCTCTCGCCCCCGATTCAATCAATCACTGCCTACTGCAGCGACTGCCGTGGCCATTTCCATGATAGTGGCGCCCACCGTGGGGCATAGAAGGACTTGCCTGAGTTCTGCGGCGAGACCCTATTTGCCGATCGATCGGCTGCTCGCCACTTGCCGCATGATCGCCATCGGCGGGATCTTACAGATCCTGCCCAGCAGCTACATCTCGGCGTCACGCCCGGTCACTCACGGTGCGGTGATGCCGGTCGGCTCCATCAACCTCTTCGTCGGCTTCTCTAGCGTGGTCGATCCAGCTGCGGTGGTGATCGTTGGCGGATCACTGCCGCACCGCGATCTGCTCTTGGAGGAGCAGGTCCGCTCCATCAGGAGCCTCGTCACCGAGTACGACTTGGCCGCCAGCAACGCGGCCGAGACCAACGCCGCCACAAACGATGAGGCCCTAAACGACGACGCCGACTCCGCGACCCCTACCTCGGTCGACGGATCTATCACCGCGGCATCACAAGGGGACTCCATCACACGAGTCTCCAACCCCGAGGATTTCGAGGACTCCTCCATCCTCGGGATCTTCGACTTTGATTCTGGCTCAGGGTCGCCTGAAGACTTCCATGCCAGATCCAATCGCTTTAACGCGATCTATATGGCGGGAAGCACGGCCTACCCGCCAGATCCGTTCTCCATGCCGATCTCGTCGACTGCCACGGCCACAGAGGTGGAGGAAGCCCGCCTGCGACTCATGGAGGCACAACGCAACAAGCTCGCCGAGCGCGAGAAATATCGCCTCGAGCAGGAAATAGCGCGGGAGCTATCGCTCTATCACCAGCACCGCATCAGGACCCGCCTAAACTCCAACGTCCAGGGCCGCGTCCTGAACTTCAACGACAAAAGCGACCCCGCACGCGTGGCCGAGCAAGAATACTGCGAGCACGCGCCGCCAGGCGGAAGCAACCCTGCGAGACCACCACCCGGCGCACCAGCGACCGGAGCCCCTCCACCACCCATTGGCCGTGCGCCCCCGCTGGACCAGCCGCGGATCATCATCTCACCACAAGCCCGCGACGCCAACGGACTCCCACTCTACTCCACCCCGATGGACAACGTCGTCGCGGCCGATGCCGCGGTCACCAACCTCGACGTCCAAGGCGACGGCGCGCTGTAGATCCAGTATGCCATGGCCCTACTCGCTAGGGCCGTCGAGCAACAAGCTGCGGGAGTCGACCCGCGGGGGCGGATGTATTCCTGCTCCTTAGCTAGCAGGGCAGCCTCGAGTGGCCACCCCACTATCGCCAATGCCGTGACCTGCCCACCACCGCAGCCACTGGCAAACCAGCCGCGGGCTGCCAACCCCGCACTGTCCACCAACGGACCGCGACCGGTGACCAACACGGTCGCCGCCAATGGGCAGCCAATCAACGCCCGCACACACATCGTCAACAACCAGGCCTGGCGGGCGCGCCAGCCCAATGACTTGAGGCACACCCTCAGTAATCGCGGCAACCCTGAACCAAGGGGATCGCTCAGCCGAGTCGGCCCCCAATGCTTTGGGCCTATGATCAGAGGGAAAAAGTACCCCGCCAACTTCAAGGCCCCCAAAGAGATCGAAAAGTACGATCCAACGTACGACCCAGCAGTATGGCTAGACACATACCTCATGGAAATGGGAATCGCCAGCCACACCGACCTGCTCGCCGCTCGCTACCTCCCCCTGATGATGGAGGGCACGACGAGGCAATGGATCAACACCCTCCCTGCCGATAGCATCGACTCCTGAGAGGAAATGCGGGATGCCTTTGTCAGGCACTTTGAGGGCTCCTACACCTGCACCACCATGATTGAAGACCTGGAGCGGTGCATCCAGGGACAACGCGAGTCGACCCGCCACTGGATTCAAAGGTGGCAAGAACTATGGATCAATGCCTCCGGCATCCACCCAGACATGGCGATACAATGTTTCAAGAACGCATGCCGATACGAACACCTGGTCACTAAGATCAAGCGAGTCTACCGGACGCTCGACAACATCCCGACCTCCTCGAGATCGCCAAGCGCTACGCGGAGGAGAACCCCAACCAAGACTCTGGCGACGAGTCGGGGGGGAGACGCCGCACCGGCAGCCACGACAGCGGGCGACAGCGCGACATGCGCTACAGCAATACCCGCATCACCGGCAAGCGCCACACGGACGGGCGAGTCGACGTCGTAGCCAATGGGGGCTATGGCCAAAGCGACCCAAAGAGCTACCGCCACGACGGAGGAAATTACTGCGATAGCGGAAACTACCGCGCCAACAACGCGACGAGGCCGAAATTCGACCCCGCCGCCCTGCTCAACCAGCCCTGCGTCTACCAAAGCAGGGAGGGGAAACCCGCCACCCACACCACCACAGACTGCCACTCTCTCAAAGAGATCGAAAAGGCAAGGCGAGCAAGGGAAGACCCAACAACAACCCACCTCGGGACAACGGAAACGCCGGCGGCTTCGGCAACTCCGTCGGCTCGCTACACACCTTCACCGGACTCGGCACCAAGCGCGAGAGGAAGGTGCTCGCCCGCGCATTCGCGGTCAATGCGGTGACACAGGTCGACATCCCACGCTTCCTCAACTAGTCCGAGCAGAGCATCACTTGGAGTCGCCCGGACCATGCCCCCAGAATCAAGTATCTAGGGCGAGTAACCCTGGTAGTCAGGCCCAAAGTGGCCGATTATTGGCTACCCAAGACATTGATGGACGGTGGGAGCTCCATCAACATCATGTATCTGGACACGTTCAAGAGGCTATAGCTCCCAGAGTCGGCAATCCAGCCGACCCTGACAACCTTCCATGGTATCGTCCCCGGGCGGAAGGCATACTCGATCGAAAAAGTGACGTTACCCGTCACCTTCGGCACACCGGCGAACTACCGCACCGAGCGAATCGAGTTCGAGCTGGTGAACTTCCGCAGCCCCGACGCCAAACATTTGCCAAATTCATGGCGACCCCCCACTACGCGTACAACATGATGAATCTCCCAGGGCCGAGCGGCATCATCACCATCCATGGCGACCCCGATGTGGCCATGGAATGCGAGGACAAAGGCGCTAAGCTCGCCGACGCCGTCATCACCGCGCAGACTGACCACACGGAAGAGCTCGCGAAATATTGTGGGCAACACCAACAAGGAAGACCCCACCATACAGAAGAAGCCAACCGCCGCGAACTCCACGTTCGAGGCAATAACGCATACCCGCACCGTCGAGCTCGTCCCGGGCGACTCCAGCCAGACGGTCACCATCGAGGCGCATATGAGCACCGCGTAGGAATGCGCGCTCATCGACTTCCTCTATGAGAACCGCAACATATTCGCATGGAAACCTTCTGACATGCCAGGTGTCCCGAGGGAACTCGCTGAGCACAAACTACACGCCGACCCCAAAGCGTGACCGGTAAAGCAGTTGCTACGGCCCTTCAATGTAGAGCGCCGCCAAGCAGTCGCTGAAGAAGTGCAATGCTTGTTGCCCGCAGGATTCATCCGGCCAATAAAACACTCCAAGTGGCTGGCGAACCCAGTCCTTGTCCTGAAAAGGAACAAAACTTGGAGAATGTGCATCGATTACACTAACCTCAATAGTGCCTGCCCGAAGGAGGAGTTCGTCCTACCGCGCATCGATAAGATCATCGACTCGACCGCGGGATTAGAGTCACTGTGCTTCCTCGATGCTTACTCTAGTTACAACCAGATCAAGATGGCGGTCGAGGATGAGGAGAAGAAGGCGTTCATCACGCCATTCGTCGCCTTCTGCTACACGGCCATGATGTTCGGCCTCAAGAACGCCGATGCCACATACCAAAGATGCATGCAGGAGTGCCTCGCGAGCCAAATTGGCCGCAACATTCACGTCTACATCGACGACGTGGTGGTAAAATCCACCCGCTAGGACAACCTGCTCACCGACCTAGCCGAAACCTTCGCAAATCTGCGGAGGTACAACATCAAGCTGAACCCAGGGAAGTGCACCTTCGGCGTCCCCACTGGACAGTTACTGGGATACGTAGTCTCCAAGCGAGGCATTGAAGCCAACCCCACCAAGATCAACACCATCGTGCGACTCGGAAAACCCGAGTGCCTGCACGACGTCCAGAAGTTGGTCGAGCAAGTTGCGGCTCTCAGTCGCTTCATCCCCCGACTAGGCGAGAAGGCCATGCCCCTCTATCACCGGATGCGCAAGGACCCCACGTTCCAATGGGACGCAGAGGTGGACGATGCACTCAAAGCACTCAAAGAAGTGCTACTCACGGCTCCACTACTCGCCGCACCAGTCAACAAGGAGCCAATGCTCGTCTACGTGGCGGCCTCCAACCGAGTCGTCGGCGCCATGATGGTCGTCGAACAGCCAGAGGTGGGCAAGGAGCGCCCCATACAGCACCCCGTCTACTACATCAGTGAAGTCCTAACGGACTCACGACAGCGCTACCCATAGTACCAGAAACTAGTGTACGCGGTATTCCGAGCTCAGCGGCGACTCCCCCACTATTTCCAAGAGCACCCAATCATGGTGGTCTCATCCGCACCGCTGCAGGACATAATACGCAATCGCGAGGTGACTGGGTGAGTCGCCAAGTGGGCCATCGAAATCGGCGTCCACAATATCAAATACGAGCCTTGCAAAGCAATCAAGTCACAAGCACTAGCTGACTTCCTCGCAGATTGAGAAGAAGTGCAGCAGCCGGAGAAGCTACCATATCTCCACTACTAGTCGCTACACTTCGATGGCTCGAAGAACACCGACGGTGCAGGGGCCGGGGTTATACTGACCTCCCCCAAAGGGGACAAGCTCCGATACATGCTCCACCTCAACTTCAAGCCCTGCACCAACAACATGGCAGAATACGAGGCCCTCCTCCACGGCATGCGGGCCGCCAAGGAAATGAACATCAATCACCTGCGGTGCTACGGCGACTCCGACCTAGTCACTGGCCAGGTCGCCAGAAAATGCAATGCCGTCTCTCCAACAATGATCGTGTACCGCCAAGCGGTAGACCAGCTGGGAGGACACTTTGACGGCTATTCCATCGAGCGGATCGACTGACGCAAGAACGAGGAGGCAGACGCCCTTTCCCGCATCGGATCGGCCCAACAAGCGCCACCAGCAGGCGTCTTCCTCAACATCATCCACAAACCTTCAGTCAGCCCACCGAAGGAGATCGACATTGGGATACCAGTGCAACCAGAGCCGGCCCTAGTCGCCATGGTTGTGGAGCCTAGCGACTGGACGGCACCATACGTCGCCTTCCTCGAGCACAAGATCTTCCCAAGCAACGAGACGGAGGCGCGAATGATCGTGCGCCGCTGCAAATCCTTCGTCATCATCAACGGCGAGCTCCACAAACGCAGCGCGACTGGCGTGTTCAAGCGCTGCATACAGCCAGAAGAAGGCCGCAAGATCCTCCAGGACATTCACGCTGGCAACTGCGACCATCACGCCGGCGCCAAGTCGCTGGTCGCCAAGGCCATGCGGCACGGCTTCTACTGGCTCACCACGCACGCCGACACCACCAACATCGTCCAGCGATGCGTCGGATGCCAGAAGTACGCCCACCAGACGCACCTCCCTGGTTCGGCACGCAAGACCATCCCCATCACATGGCCATTCGCCGTATGGGGCATCGACATGGTAGGCCCGTTCAAGAAGGCCCCATCCGGTTTCACCCACCTCCTAGTCGCGGTCGACAAGTTCACCAAGTGGGTCGAGGCCACGCCAATCAAAAAGTGCGACGGCAAGACGGCCACCAAGTTCTTACGCGATCTCATCTACCGGTACGGCTACCCGCACAGCATAATAACGGACAACGGCACCAACTTCGCCAAAGGGGCCATGGCGGAATTCTGCGAAGAACACGGCATACGACTCGACCTCGCCTTAGTCGCCCACCTAGAGTCGAACGGCCAAGCAGAACGCGCCAACCAGAGCGTCCTCCACGGGCTCAAGCCACGACTTCAGGTGCCCCTCGAGCGTACCCTAGGATGCTGGGTCGAAGAGCTCCCTTCAGTCATATGGGGGGTCCGCACGTCCGTCAATCGCTCCACCGGGTTCACACCCTTCTTCATGGTGTACATCACCAAAGCCGTAATGCCAACAGATCTAGAGCATGACTCACCTCGAGTCTCCAATTACATCGAGGCGACAAACGAGACCGCCCGCCAAGACAGCATCGACCAAATCGACGAGGCACGCGACCTGGCTCCCTCCCGTACAACCATCTACCAGCAGGGACTCTGCCGCTACCATAGCCACCGAGTCAGGACTCGCACCTTCCAGGAAGACGACCTGGTCCTACGACTGGCTCAAGACAAGAAGGGCATGCACAAACTCCCCCCCCCCATGGGAGGGGCCGTTTGCAATAGGGCGAGTCCTCGGCAACGACGCCTACTACCTCATTGACATACGAGGCGACAGCCAGCTCGAGGTTGGGAGGCCATGGAATGTAAACCTCCTCTGGAAGTTCTATACATAGAACCGAAACATGTACTCAGCCGACATATATAATGAAATTCATTCGGGTCACATAATTGTGTCTACTCACCATATCCTTGTGCCACTCACACTCGTACAATCAGCAATACGCTACCCACGGAAGTCAACCTTTGGTCGAGCGACCGACATGGCTAAGTAGTGCGGCCAGAGGGCACCAAAAATACTCGGGCCTTGGGACGTCCATGAAAACGCCAACCTAGAGCCACCATTGGAGTCGCCTAGCTCGACTGGCCCACCAGGCCAAGACGACCAGTATACGCTTCTCACAGTGACCTATCCTTCCCATCCTCGCGCAAAGCGACTTGAACGGTTAAGTACCACGCACGGGGACTCCACACAAATGGAATCCTCGCGCGGCTCGGGAACACACCAAGTAAGAGAGCTGCTTTGGACTCACCCAGCGACTGGCTCTCCGAGCCAGGGAAGAGACGCGTTACAAACAACGCATTAACAACCTACAACAGGAACGCGTCCAATACGGTTAAGCACTACGCTCGAGGACTCGCCTACAAAACAATCCCACTCACGCTCGGGTACTCGCCCCTCAGAAGACGCAAGGGACAAAACAATGCACAACCAAAAGAAAACACATAAGTATACAATCGAGTTATACCCCACTAAAGGGCGGATGCGCTCGGGGACTCTCTCAAACAAAAATAAACACACCACACGATTATGGTCGCAATACGAGTCGATTGACTCCCCTTACTCAAAATATTGTTCACATTACAGCAGTTGCCACTTGGCATATATTACAAACTGCCCAAGGATACTATCTATTCCGCAGGTCCTGATGAAGAAGCACCACCACCTCCCTTGACACGAACGAAAGGCTGCACAGGTTCGTCGGGTAGGTCATCAGCGACTTCGACAACACCGACCGGAAGGGTTGCTCCGACTTCATGTCGCGATGCTCCAGCTCAGGGTCGCTAGGCGCCAATACCGTTTCCTGGTATGGCAGAAGATCCCCCATCGCCAACACCCGATCAGCAAAAGGGGTGGCCTTGACAGTCAGCTTCAGCACCTCGGACATCTCCACCGTGCCAGTCGCCGATGGGTAGCCGATGGTGACGTCGTCGAGGTCGAAATCGTCGGGGAAGTGGGCGAGACCTAGGCTCAATGTCGTGGTGGCCCCACGCCTGAAAGCTGAGCGCGCCATCCACTCCACGACGACGGGCGCCTCCTCCAGATAGCGCTACACTTCCGTAAGCCCCCCAGGAATAACCTCGGTGGGGGACATTCCTTGAAGGGCCGCTTGGACACACAACGCCGAAGCCGTGGCCGCGTTCACCATGGCAGTCACGCACTGCGAGGCGTTGAAGGTCCGAACCACCAGGTCGCTTTGCCCTATCACAGCTGCAAAATCAGACGTCAATGAAACTACAGACTTCCCAATCAGGGATTCACCAAATGAGTTAAGCAAAAGACGGATACTCACCAAGAAGGTTGCGTCAGTTCTCCATGACATGCTTCTCCAAGGTGGCATGATCATTCTGCAACCCCACAATGATCGAGTCCGTGGCCTTGCATTCCTCCTCAGCTGCAGCGATAGCAGCCTTCGCTCGATCCTCAGACAAAATTGAGGCTGCTTTTGCCTCTTCCAAGTCATGGATCAGCGAGGCAATTCGCCCATTCGCCGCGTCCAGCTCGGCGACTAGAACATACCCTTCATGGGCCTTGGAAATTACAGCCGGAAGACCATCTAAAAAGGAAAGAGACAAATCATCAACGCGCCACACACCAATAGTTCACAGCTGAAAGAGAAAATGGAAAAGAATAAATAACTTACCAATAGTCTCCTGGAGTCACCGGTTCGCCTCCTGCGCCACGCACAGATCCCGCTCCAAACGCTCCCTGGCTGCCTGTCGATCGGTCGACTCCCTCTGCAAACCTGCAAAAACAACAAAGTCCAGTACTTACAAAGAACAATATCAAGTTCCTAGCCGCTGAAATTCAGTGACTAAGAACTCGGGGACTAGAGAGTAGAAAGAAATTCAGTTCCTAGGCGCTGAAATTCAACGACTAGGAACTCGGGGACTGGAGAGTAGAAGCAACTCAGTGCCTAGCCGTTGAAATTCAGCAGCTAGACACTCGGGGACTGGACGTACCTGAATGGCGGCGCCAAGCATTTTGTGAAGTTCGCCGGCGTCAATCGACGGGACCATGAAGGAGGTGCGCCCACGATGAGACCCAACGTCTTCATCGACGATCTCTGGGCTCTGTGGAGACTGGTTGTCCGCCATGCCTGGGAACCCCCTTGCCATGAAGCGCGGGAACGTTGCTGACGCTCTAGCCGGGGCACTGGTCGCCAGAGCCGGCACTTCCGTCGCAGGGGCGACCGTGACTGGATCCGACCGCGCAGCCGCCACCTCTTCGATGAGTATAGTGGGATCTCTCCCCTTGGTGCTAGTCATCTCCATGGAATCGTCGGCACCACCTTTCTGCCTCTTCGCACCCTCCACAGTCGCTGCGTCGTCAGCAGACTTCCTCTTCTTGGGGAGGTCGCCCTCTACTGTGGTGTTGACCGGCAGAATCTTCGCCACTGAAGGGCGACCGATCTTCTTGACTCCAGACCTGTCAAAATTCCAAAATCAACACAGAGACAACACAAAAACGGAACATGACTCGGAATGGAGAATTTGAGGCTTACTTGGCGACTAGGAGAACGCGTAGCCCGGTGCTGATGTGGGCGGGCTTATCCAATTCCGGCCCCAGCTTGCGTGTCAGACCCCTTTCGAAGACGTCTGAAGCCCATGACACCGCGGGCTTCCTCGACGATGAAGCCGTGGTCGCCATAATTTCCGGCTCCGAAGACGCGGCCGCTCTTGACGGCTGTGGCGACTTCGATGCCGCTTCCTCAGCCGCCTCCTGGCCTGGTAACATCAAAACTGTTGGCGCAATCACCTCCAGAGGAACCTCTACTGCCGCCTCAGTGTCCTCGCCCTCCAACCCCTTCATCGGAATCGCATCCTCCGTGACCTTGTGCGATATTTCGGGGGTGTCTTCATCGTTAGAGTCATCATCTGACTCAAACACCACCGCCGACCTGGGTGGCGACGTTGGCTTCTTCGTTGGCGACTTCGGTTTGTGCGCGGGCTTCGACAGCGTGGCCATGTGCCGGGATGTGTGCTCCTGCATGATCTCGTCGCCTTCTTCGTGTTCGTCAAGGCTGCGGCTCGCTTCTAACTCGCGCTGCTTCTGCATGGAAGTCTTGTGAGCCGTAGGCGCTGGGGGAGGAACCTCCTCCTCTTCCTCATCGCTTTCGGAGGAGTTTCCTTCGGAGGCCTCTTCGAGCACCCGGGGGACGTCTTCGTCAAGCGGAAGGAGCCAGCCGTCCAACGCCTAGAACAGCTGAGAACAACCACGAGTAAATACCAAATGATGTGACTACGAATCACGTTGCGGAAATGGCGACTAGAGGGGAAACTTACCGTGGGGGATTCATTCTTCACGGAAGTGTACGGGCGGGCCCGACCGATATGGTGGTGAACTCCGCGTCAGTGATCTTCTTCAGTGCGGCCTTGTAATCCTCGGCCTCCCATGACATGCTTACCGCTATACTCATACATCCAATGCAGCCGAGCCGCTAGCGGAACCTGGCGCCGCCCGAGCCAGCAGTTGTAAAGATTGATCGAAGTCAACCCCTAGTCCTTCAACCTCTGGATCTGGTCCATCATCTCCGCGATGGCCATTTTTTGGTCTTCAGGGAGCTTCTTCGGCACCAGCCGACGAGGCTTGATCCTTTTGGCGACAAACTCGAGAAGTGCCACCTCGCCGGAAGGAGTGGATTCCTTCACATAAAACCAGCTCTTCTTCCACTCGCTGGCGGCTCTCTTCGGCAGAAGGAGCTTGATGAAGTTGGCCTTCGGCTTCAATTGAAATGTGACGCCGCCGGCCACCAGTATCAAGCCGCTGGATGGCTCGCGCCCGATGCAGCCATGAAAGAGCACCAGCCACAACGGGAAATATGGCCTGCAGCCGAGGTAGCACTCGCAGAAGGCGACGAAGATCGCCAGCTGCTCGATGTTGTGCGGGCCAAGATCCGACGGCTTGATTGCGTAATATGCACAGAAGCGCTGGAAGAAGAGCGAGGTGGGAAACCCCAAACCTCTCTCTAGATGGCTGGGGAAACAAATGAATTCGCCGGCTCGCGGTTTCGACTTGGTCTCGGAGGGAGGGAACCCACCAGTTCCCCTTACGGAGGACTCCGGCATCCTCGAAGGACTTGAGCTAGGACGTGGTGCACTTGAATTTCCCCCATGAGCCTTTGGGAGGTGCCATTGGGAAGGATGTGGAGTCGCTCGGTGCGGAAGGATTGAATTGAAGGAAGGCAGAAAGAATGAATGTGAGAGAATGAAGAATGCGGGGAAGGATCTGGAGAGCAGATTCGCCACTCCCCTTATAGAGGAACGCTACCCGCCAAATTCGGGGTAGCCGTTACCTGTGGTAATTATGCCAAAGTTACCATCGGAATATCCAAGGGATAGTTTGACCAGGTTGACGGTCCAACTCCTCCATTCCACTCGCTAGCAACTAGTCCTGTCCACTCGCCAAAGGAGCAACTTGGTAGCCGTGACATTCGCCAGAGCAGCGACTCGGAGCCTGGGGAAAATTTCCTTGGTTTTAGTGGAGTCCATCGCCGATTCGACCGGGCGTCCAAATTGGACTCGCCTACTCCGACTACTGAATGACCACCTACGTCAGATTCAACGATGGCCTCGGGGACTACTAATGGGGATATGCCGACTGGGGTGTACCTAGCAGAACGTTTCGGTTGGGCCAAAAGGTATCACGAGTGGGCCTGCATGACGGTGACTGGAATGCGACTAAGATGAAGGCCCAGCGACTGGAGACTGGAAGCCCAGAAGCGTACCAGAAGCTTAGTCGGATTAGGTCAAAGCCTCTGAATCCATATCTTGTTCGGTTGTAACTTGTAAACCTTAGCGGGGTGACTCATATATAAACCTCCCTAGGGTATCCTTAGGACTTACGTTCCATCATACACCCCCTCAAGCGACTCGCTGCTTAGATGCCGAGCTCGCCACCCCTGTTACTCGCTCTTCAATAATATAATCTAGCAGGAGTAGGTCTTTACCGTCCGGGGGGCCGAACCTGGGTAAACCCATGTGCATCCGCCCCCATCTCGCACCGCAGATGGCCGCCAGCTCTCGCCCCCGATTCAATCAATCGCTGCCTACTGTAGCGACTGCCATGGCCATTTCCACGACAAAGAAAGTGGTTATTATCTTATTCCTTGTTTATGATAAATGTTTATTTTTTGCATGCTATAATTGTATTAATTTGGAAACGTTAATGCATGTGTGTTTAATAAACAAAAGGAAAGTTCCTAGTTGTGCCTCTCTTATAAACTACCTTGTTGATTAACAAGATGGTCAAGGTTTCATGGTCATGCACATTGGATGTTATTAATAACGAGATCACAAGATGGTCAAGGTTTCATGATCATGCACATTGGATGTTATTAATAACGAGATCACAACATTAGTTGAATGATGTGATGAACATTCATCCAAAGTATACCATTACAATCAAAGTCATTGTGTTTATATTGCTATAACATCATACGAAGTAATCCTAGTCCTTAGACCATGAGATCATGTCAATCACTAACTCTGGAAGAGTATCTTGATAATATCAAGCGTCACACCATGAAAGGGTGATTATAAAGGTGGGTTCAGTGCTGCGAAAGTGTTATGTAGAGGCTAATGGATCAAGAGTGGGATTTGTCCATCCCAATGACGGATAGATATAATCTAGGCCCTCTCGGTGATATCACATTGGTTAGCTTGCAAGCAAGTGATGTGATCTCTAGAATGTTATATCACGGGAACGAGAAAAGAGTACATGTCGGTAACAAGATCAAACTAGGTATGGAGATACCTATGATCGAATCTCGGACATGTGATATATCGCGGGACAAAGGGATTTAGTTACTAGCATTAAAGGTTCTCACGATCACAGAAGTCATCGTTGAATGTGTAGGAGTCAGTATGGATCTCTAGGCCCCGCTTCTGATTATTGATTTGAGAGGGGTCTCGATCATGTCTGCATTATTCGTGAACTGTAGGGTGACACACTTAACGGATACCGACACCCTTTGGAGCAAATATGTTTCAGATAAAGATTTAAGAAAGCGCTGGAATTATTTCAATAGACACCGAAATTGTTTCGGGTGAAATTGCTGAAATTAGTTATGCATGTAATATTGAAATGTTGGAGGGGGTTTTATGTGAATGTTTGTTAATTAAAGTAATTAACAAAATTCTGAATAAAAATAATAATAGAGTTTTATTAAATGAGAGAGCATTAAATTTGGAGAAATTTAATGCATTTAAAGTGGAGACTTTAAAAGAGAATGTGAAGGGGCAAATTTATGTGGAGGGAGTTAGCACCACATGAATAAGGAGGTGAAGGGTCACCCCTTGGGGCGCCGGCCATGGGGAGGGGCACCCCCCTCCTCCTATAAAAGGCCCCCCTCTCACACCTTCACACTCACACCTCCTCGTGAAGGATCTCTCTCCCCCTCTAGTATTTTCCCCCATGGTCTCAGATTAGCGAGATACATGTTCCCGGTGGCTTTATCTGGAAAGGAGTTGCTGCTTCCGCTACTTTGCTGGAGCAAGGGACGGAGGTTGTCGGGGTACCGGACGTGTGTGTGATCACAGATGCACCACTGCTTTGCGGTGCTGGACTTGGTGGTGATGGACTTGCTGGAGCTGGATCTGATGGACGTGCTGGAGCTGGACCTGTTGTACTTCATCACGATCATGAGATCGGCAAGTGTACGACTACATCATCCACGGGTTCCATCTCGTTAACAAAGCTTTTTTGTCTTCGAGGGTAAGTTCTGTATGGATGTATATCCACCTGTTGCTTGTATCTAGTACATAGATCTTGGCGTATAGTTCCCATCGTAGGAAAATTTTGTTTTCTAAGATGCGAACCCTTCATGGAGTTTTAGTCATTCTGCCGGAGAGGCATGGTTTTGCAAAGTCTCTAGATTAAGCATCTAGGACCCCGACCTTCATAAAGAACATGCAATAACCAAAATGACTTAAACTATAGTGTCATTTCATTATTAAACTTTGGATATCTTTTAGCATTCTAATCCTTTATGAATGTTTAAACTATTATCATTGACATAGTGATGAGAATAACTTTTTTATAATCATAATGTGGCCATAAGGTATTGTTCATAAGAATAGTACAAACTGGCTTGTAACTTGTTCATATGAACAATCGTCGCGCAAAAAGCAAGACACACAAACATGGATTACAAATTTATATTCAAGTCCACTAATCCAAATTACAAACTTTGAGGGAAGAGGTGATGTCGGCCATCAACTATTTTGCTTGCCGTCATCAAGTCACGTTACCTCAAAACCAGCAATTCTCAAGCAGATCCTCCTGTTTTCACAAAACAGGACAAGTATCAAATACTTTGCCAACTGCAATGAGTTTTGCAAGAACCACATTTATAACTTGTTATATCTTACATATACCCTTTTTATTCATGACCTCCTATTCCAATCAACCCTTCTAAGAGTTCTCAACTCTAAAGCAAGATCGCTAAGTGTTTTTCCAAACATTCTGGAGTCATCGAATTATCTCCTAATGGTTATTGTATCAAGAAGATAAGATCACCTTTAACGAGGATATCCTTGAGGCATGGGTATTAATGTATGAAGTTGGACCCTTTTGCTAAGTTCCAAATTAAGAAATATATTCCCATGGTCGCAAAGGACCTCAATGTGATAGGCCATGATCTACTAAGATATTTGCAAATAGACATCTAGACTAAGTTTATAATAAGAGATCAATTTATAATTGGTCTCCACTAAAATTGTCATCCCCTAGACGATTTTAGTGATCGCATGATCCCTATCCTCTGCACCTCCCCCGATCATCACGACCATTAGTGCAGCATCAAAGGTAGACATTCAACAATGCCAATCACATCATCCATGTGACTCATGCTCGATCTTTCGATCTCCTGTGTTCTGAGGCCATGTCTGTACATGCTAGGCTCGCCAAATCGAACTTGTGTGTATTCGTTGTGCAACATGGCTTACACCCACTGTATGTGAACGTAGATATGTCCGACCCCCGATCATCACGGCCGGCATCATACCGAAGAACTTTCTTGGTGGTGCACACACAAGGGGAACACGAAACATTGGAATTAAATAGGGATTATCTTATTTGCTACCGTTGAGTATCTAAATACTAGCACACAATAAGATGTAAAACATGTATCAACATCATATGTATATTGTGATATGATATGGTCCTTCTTGTGCCTTGATCTCCACCGAGCGCTCCGGCATGATCTCCATCTTGCCCTTGGTTTGACGCCAAGTCCACGACGCCTCCACCAGGTCGTCCATCGGAACGATGAATATTACTACACTACTTAGTAACAGAAAAAGTAAACTACTTTACCTTCGTAACGACCAATGCCATATCATGATCACATGCCCCCTGCAAAATAAAGTTAGACGCCTCTAATTTATCTATTGCAAGTTTTATGTGGTTGTTAGGGATTTCACAATAGAACCGTTTCTAATCTACGAATTTTCCAACCACAACATGGATCCAACAGTTGTCTCTATTACAACCCTTTCGGGGCCCTCCATTGTAAATGCTATATCAACTATTGAATGAGAGACAGACACCCGCTAGCCACTTATACGGTACAAGCCGTATGTTGAGCGTGGAACCAATCTCGCGTAAGAATACGCGTAAGGTCGGTCTGGGCCGCTTCATCAAACAATACCGCGATATAAACAAGTACACATTAGAGGGTAACAACTAAGGGATCAATGCCCGCACAAAACTTGTGCGTACTGGCCGTACAACACTCCTACGCATAGATCGACTCTGATACCACTGAAGGGGATCGCAACAGAAAACAAAAAATTTCCTACGATGGAACCCCAAAACTGCCTAGTATCTATCTATGTAGTAATGAAGTAACGGCCAATGCGTAGAGAATACATACCCTTGTAGACCATACGCAGTTAACGTTCCGCGGGGAACGTGGTTGAAGTAGTCGTACTCGTAGCAGACCTCAAGGTCGTGAAGCTCCTCGTCGGTCACCCCTTGCTTCTTCTTCATCTTCATCATGCAACAGCTTCGACTCACGACATTTAAGTGCCCCAAGTATTGCGCCTCGTGTCTTCGTACACATCCGGTGCACGATGAGACCTCTGGCTCCCCGATCCCGCCGGGAGTGCGGAAGTTGATATCCGGCTAGGAATCCCTGCAGCGCAATAGCGTACTATAGGTGTGCCTCGATCGCACAGCCCAGACTTGGAGCCATGGTCACAAGGTATAAAGAGAGGGAGGAAGAAAGTCAACTAAAAGACTTCTCAAATTGTGTGTTTAATCCCACCCATGGGAACCCCTTTATGTAGGCGGAGGGGGTGTGCCCTCCCCATTAGGTTTGCGATGTGGCACTAATAATAAAAGGAAAATGCCAGGGATTTTCGTCCTGGCCGGTTGGGCTGATTTTAATCAGCCCAATAGGCAAAAGGAAGCAACAACACACAGCAGCCTGGAGTAGCCCCAGCCGGGTGAGCCTTGAGCGGCCCATCCGCGCCTGTTGCTCGTTCCCGCCCAATGGCAGCAAATGGCGTCTCGCGCCTGGGCCGGCGCGCGCCTCGCGGGCCGCTTGGAAGCCCGAGTGGCAGATGGTAGTAGCTGGCCCTGGGTGGGCCGGCTCCCGCCCCGCGTGGCCCACTTCGGCGAGCGGCCCAGCACCCTAGCTCCCACGCCAGGCGGGCCTGGTGCCGGCCTGCCTGGGTGGGTTGCCCGTTGGCCGCGTCCCGTAGGGGGCTAGGCGACCTGGTCTGCCTGCTGCGTGCATGCGACGGTTAATATCCGCCGCGCACGTGGGCTGGCAGCTGTTTACCTTTTTTCTTTTCTTTTTCTACAGCTTTTCTTCTAGGCCTTTTCCCTCCAGGATTTGGCCTAATAAAAAAGTTGCCTTTTATAAATCTTAATTTAAATATTTTTTAGAATATATTAATTCACAATTAACATATAATAAATATATCAAATTCCCATTTATCCGAAAACACTCTTCCGTGTCTTTTTCCTTTATTCTTTCTCCGAACAACTTCGGATCTCTCCGCGGAATGATTCCGGCTTTCCCTTTCTCTACTGTGATTCCGTCTTACAAATGATCGCTCTCATCGTACCCTTAAGTGTATCCTCTCATATCTCGGGAATGCTCTAGACATGATCTAAATCAATGATCAACAGAGGGACCAGGGATATCCATGTGACCCCTATGCATTCCTGATGACAATGTCGTTTTAACCGCTAAATGTAGTATCCTTGTCCTTTTGTTTCTCGATACGACTTGTCCGAGATCCGATCATTGGTATCCCATACCTTGTTCAATCTCGTTCACAACAGGTTATGTTTTCTTGTTACCGTGATATTACATCCCCGTGACCAAGTCACATGTTGCAACGTTTATGGATGTAATCTCACCAAGCCGGCCGTATGTATCTTTACCCGTCATGTGGGCGACAAAATCCTGGTCTAGCAGTCACATGTCATCAACTGTTCCTTCGGAATACCCAATGTACACCTTTATGGCCACCGTATTACCAGATGACGGTTGATGCAGTCAAAGCAGCCTCGGGAAACAGTGAGTAATATGAGCGCACGGTCTAAGGAAAATGAGTCTCGGTACAGCTGTTGCAACAATGAACTATATGACTTGATCGTGTTGCAATCCTTCAAGGAATGTCCAATCACATCATTCCCCAATGATATGATCCCGTTGTCAATTGGCATAAATGCCCATGATCTAGAAACCCAGATCATCCTCATGACCAACAAACTAGTATGAATAGAGGCTACTAGGGACTTTGTTGTTTCATACCACACCTGTACCAATGTTTCTACTTGGCATAGTTATAGCACAATATGCAACTATTACAAAATAATTGAGATATGACAATAAAAACCTATTTATTATTTGCCTCTAGGTCATATATCCTTCAGTTGGGCCTCCAAGTGCAGAGGTTTGTAGAACAACAGCAAGTTTCCCTTAAGTGGATTACCCAAGGTTTATCGAACTCAGGGAGGAAGTGGTCAAAGATATCCCCTCTCAAGCAACCCTGCAATCAAGATACAA
Organism: Avena eriantha; assembly: GCA_910589775.1. NCBI lineage: Eukaryota > Viridiplantae > Streptophyta > Magnoliopsida > Poales > Poaceae > Avena > Avena eriantha. The sequence goes on from OU342740.1 coordinate 10,927,583, forward strand.
GAAGTCTCTTGTGTCGCCAACATGCCTAGTACACTTGTCAGGTGTATAGGTGCACTAGTTCGGCGAAGAGATAGTGAAATACAAGTGGTATGGATAATTATAAGTGGTAATGGGGCCAGAAAATAGCTTTGATGGCGCATGGTTGAGACTAAAGGCAATCTGAAATAAAGATGGAAGCTAGCAAAGATGTAACAGATCTAGTTGCAAACGGTGTTTCAATGATTAGAAACAAGGCCTAGGGATCATACTTTTGCTAGTGAACACTCTCATATGAATATCTTCTCTTCATGATACTACTCTGAACTACTCTCCGATTGGACACTCTCCGATTAGATATAGTTCTAACAATAAGACATAGCAACCATGTTGTAACATGAAAAGGTACAAACAAAAGATTCATGAATAACAATGCTTTGCAAGACGTTTGTTTGTTTCACATATAGAAAACATAATGAGAATGGTATTCAGCTTGTCCCTCATAGTGTAGCAAAACATAAATGCATAGGACACCTGCAAAGTTCATAAGGGTGACTAGATACCAATAGTTTAAGAACAAGCAATATCAAAGTTAAGAATCAATCAACAAGTCTTGGGACAATGCACATTAAACTAAGAATGTCCACTATGCCCTCTCAATAGGTGCATAAAGATAGAAGATGGAGACTCAACATAAAAGTAAAAGAAAGGTCTTCATGGAAGGAAGCAGAGATTCAAGTCTCATAAAGAGCTTCCAAAAATTATGGTACTTATTAGCTTTCAGCTCTCATTGCCCCTATCATAAGTGGTAAAAAGAAAGAATAATTTTTTAGGTAACATGCACCATCATAAACTTGATCAAAGTATTTGTAAAACATTGAAAGCTGGGATCAAAGTACTTCAACATAACATGAAAGACAAAGTTCTAGTAATAAGATATAGCAACTATGTTGCAACATGAAAAGGCACAAACAAAAGATTCATGAATAACAATGCTTTGCAAGACGTTTGTTTGTTTCACATAAAGAAAACATAGCATAGTGGCATTCAGCTTGTCCATCATAGAGTAGCAAACATAAATGCATAGGACACCTTCAAGGTTCATAAGAGTGACTAGATACAAATAGTTTAAAACAAGCAATATCAAAGCTATGCATCAATCAACAAGTCTTGGGACAATGCACATAGAACTAAGAATGTCCACTATGCTCTCAAAGTAGGTGCATAAAGGTAGAAGGTGGAGACTCAACATAAAAGTAAAATAAAGGCCTTCATAGAAGGAAGTAGGGATTCAAGTCTCATAAAGAGCTTCCAAAAATTATGGTACTTATTATCTTTCAGCTCTCATTGCCCCTATCATAAGCATCTTGAAGTGATTAAGGTTAAATTGAACAAACTATGGAGTATATGCTTGACAAAGTATAAGTTGGAAATCTCTTGTCCCTTGAATACGAGGGCCGATCCTCATGCTACTCAAGTTTAGCTACCGCTAAGTTCTTGTCATAGTAAGTACATGTGTATCATAGAGAACCGCCAACGGGGTACCCCTTGCCCGATGATACGGAAGAATCCTCATATCAAAATGACAAGGCAAGCAGACAATAAGCATCTCAGCATCTTCTTATTTACCATGGGAAAATGGTGTTTTTTTCTCTCTTTCCTCTTTTCTCATCTTTTTTTCTCAATCTCTATCTCTTTTTTTATAAGAAGAATGCTTCATAGATTGCTCATTATGGTTACGCTGCAGGTTTCCACCATGATTAGGCATGGATTAGACCAGCCTCCTAGGCGTTTCTCTAACACACATACATAACTCCATGGACTTACATGCTCCCCTTTCATTTCACACCGACGACATCCATAAACAAAAGATCATGATATCAACTGGGTACAATGTACAAGTGCAATGTTGAAAGCGTCCCCATGACAGCATGGTTTTGCTAATCCCCAACGTATAAGTGCAAGCATATACAACATAGATGACACAATGGTTCAAGTTTATTAGGGGCAAGAAAAGTAAAGTGTTCCATCAAGTGTGTGAGAGCTTTAATCACTAATTTTCACATAACAAGTTTAATTCAAAAGGTAGATAAAAACATGAATATACTTGGAATAGCAAATGCTAATAGGTAGGTATGGTGGACTCTTTGGAATAACTTGGTTTTATTTGGAGTTGGATGCATGAGTGGAACTCATACTTGGTTATGGAGGCTAGCAAAAGACTAGGAGCGACCAACTAAGAGAGCAATAATGGCCATAATCATGCAAAGCGATAAACATCATTAATTAAAGCATAAAGTGATATTAGAAGTTGAAAACTAAATGATCATCAATGCTATGGTGACTGGTTCATAGTGATAACATGGTGTGAGGATGTGCCAAGTCAACCCAAACAAAGCATCAAAGGAAAATACCACAATATTATGCTTTTGTATGCTAAAACAACGCATGATTCTTTCAAGGCACATTAAGCAATCTCAATTGTTTGGAACAAGTCATGCTACAGCAATAATCACTAAGCATAAGGTCAAAGCAACATCTAGCATGGCATGATAAAATCTAAGCCACAGTCAAAAACAAGCTCCTTTTATACCACTTAAGCATGAACTTTCCTACTCTTTTCCAATCCAAATCAACCTATTTGAAAGAACTCACAAAGATAATAATAAATAAAGATCAGTGAGCTTGTCTCACAAATCCAAAAAGAAGAACTAAAAAGTTCTAAGCTGAAAGCCCAAGAAAACTAAGGCTAAACACAGTGCTAGCAAAAGAGAACACTCACAAAACAATAAGAATGAAAACTAGAGTGTTCTAGGCAATGAATAATGGGGTGTGTCTCTCTATAAAAGAAGTGTGTTAGGATCCAACCAACTTATTTAAGAAAACCAAACAAAATAAAACTAAAAACAAAAACAAATATGCTCCAACAACAACACAACAGTGCATGAAACAATAAAAACGAAGTGTCTAGAAAGACCTGAGATTTTTATTGATGAAGAAGGAGATGCCTTGGGCATCCCCAAGATTAGACGCTTGTACTTCTTGGATATTTCTTGGGGTGACACGGGTGGCATCCCCAAGCTTGAGCTTTTGTCCATTATTCATCTCATTACATCATTCTTTCCCTACACCTGAAAATTTCCTTCATACAAAACTTCACACAATCTTCATTAGCAACATTAGTGCACTCAAGATAATAAGTCTTTTGGTTCAGTTTCAACACAAGTTAAACTTCCCTTAAAACACAAGCTACTATAGAACTTCCTTTAAAAAGTTCAAATGATCAAAGAGAAAGAGACTAAGAGGCAAATGCAAATAATGGCAGAAATCTATCAAAACAGACCAGCAGGTAAAACCAATTTTTTTGAAGACCTTCTGTTATTCGAATCGAAACGTGTTGAACTAACAAAAGTTGGATAATAACCTGGGGCAGAATCACAAAAAATCACAGCTCAAACCGATGTACAGAGATTTTACACGAATTTTTACAGCGAAGCACAAAAATCTGTTTCGGGACAGCAAATTTCCAAGCATTTTTTCTCTCTCATTAGAGGTTACTCTTGGCAGAAAAAGCAAATAAAAAGGTTAAGGAGAGGTTATTACTGAAGCAATACCTTCCAAGACTCAACTAAAACTTTTGGGTTATCTTCCAATAAGTACTTTTCTTTAACGCCTTTAAGTTAGGTATGATAATTTCAATGATGCTCACATAAGAAATATGAATTTAGAGTAAAAGAGAGCATCAATAAGCAAATATAAAACACATTTGCGTCTAACCAACTTCCTATGCATAGGAATCTTGTAAAGAAACAAGTCATGAAAGCACAAAGCAACAAGCATAGGAAAATAAAACAAGTGCAACTTCAAGACTTTCAACATAAAGAGGGGAAACTTAATATTATTGAGATGCATAAAACCATGTTTCCCTCTCTCATAATAACTTTCAGTAGCATCATGAATAACATTAACAATATAACTATCACATAAAACATTCTTATCATGAGCCACATGCATAAAAGAATTATTACTCTCCCTATAAGCATAGTCATTCTTATTAATCGTAGTAGGAGCAAATTCAACAAAATAGCTATCATTATTATTCTCATCACCATAATCATCAAATATAGGAGGCATATTATAATCATAATTAATTTTCTCCTCAATAGTAGGTGGACTAAAAATATGATATTCATCATTGTAATCATCATATATTGGAGGCATAGTATCATCAAAGTAAATTTTCTCCTCAATGCTTGGAGGACTAAAAAGATCATTTTCATAAAAACTAGCTTCCCCAAGCTTAGACTTTTCCATAGCATTAGCAATAATGGTGTTCAAAGAATTCATACTAATAACATTGCTATTAGCATGCAAATAAAGTTCCATAGGTTTTTTAATTTTCTCTTCAAACACTTCATGTCATAACATAAGATAAATACTATAAAGCTCTCTAATTTTGTTATTGTTTTCCATTAAGCCTAACTAGTGAAAATAAAAACAAGAAACAAAAAGATATAATTGCAGTATCTAAAGGAAATAACTTCGAGCACTCACACACCAGCAACAATGCTAGAAGATAGCTTAGTAGCCAGAGGATGTGAGTACCTTTTACCTTTCCTCCCTCGCAACGGCGCCAGAAAATAGCTTGATGTCTACGCACTTCTATTCTTGTAGACAGTTGTTGGGCCTTGATACGTCCATTTTGCATCACTATTCTATGTCTTAATTCACTATTATTCATTCATATATTTCGTATTGAGAGGTGATACTTATGTTATTCCATCTATTTTTGCATGGTTGATGACTTTTGGAGCGTGGACCGCTGCAGTCAGGATTCTGATGGAAAAGGTGCTGTTTGGAGGCAAAATTCGCAAAGATCAGAAAATCTGGGAAAATATACGGAAAATCCTATTTTTCCAGAAGACTAAGGATGCCAGAAGACGGAGTGGAGATGGGCCATAGGGGGCCCACACCACCCCCTGTCGTGGGCAGCCCTAGGCCGCGCCACGAGGTGGTGTGGCCACCCTGGCCCACTCTAGCCACTCCCCTCTGACGTATATCATCCTCCCGAAACCCTAAGACTCGGGGAGTGACCATAGAAAGATTCTGCCGCCTCTGCAGGGTGGAAAACACCGAGAGAAAAAGATCACTCCGGCAGACAAATTTCTGCCGGGGGAATTCCTTCCCGGAGAGGGGAGATCGTCGCCATCAACACCACCATCAAGCTAGACTTCATCGGGATCATCATCATCATCATCATCATCACCATCATCACCATCAGCACCCTCATCACCATCTCCATATTGCTGTAAAAATTGTGTTGAATCTTGCATAGTTCATAGGGGAAACTTTCCCGGTGTTGATTACTCTTTGTAGTTGATGCTATTGAGTGAACCATTGAATTATTGTTTATGTTCAGATTGGTATACATCATTATTCCATCTCTGATCATGATCCATATGATGTCTTGTGAGTAGTTCGTTTTGTTCTTGAGGACATGGGAGAAGTCTTGTTGTTAGTAGTGGAGTTATGTTGAGAAAGATTCAATAGATTGTTATTTAAGTTGTGGTGTACTTATTCTAGTGGTATCATGTGAACGTCGACTACATGACACTTCACCTATATGGGACTAGGGGAATGCATTGTGTATTTCGCTACTAATCGTAGGGGTTGCTGGATTGACAGAAACCTGAACCCTCGTTAGGAAACAATTGCACAAGGGATGTAAGGGTCTTAGAGTTTAAAGTTGTGGTTAGGTTTCTACCTTAATTACTTTCTTGTATTACGGATGTTTGCAAGGGGTATAATCACAAGTATGTATTAGTCTTGGATGGGCCGGTACATTAGCACAGGTTCGCCCACACAACACTTAGCAAGCTAGAGAAGATTAATAAACTATATGAAGCGAAACCACTTGACAGTCTTCCCGTGTGTCCTCGAGAACGTTTGGTCACTTAAGTAATACAACCGGCTTGTCCTTTGCTGCATAAAGGATTGGGCCACTTGCTGCATTTATTCCTACTGTCTTTTATTTACTCGTACTTTGTTTACTTGCTTTATCGAAAACCCCTAAAAATCCGTTTGCTAAGTATTTGCAGAGAATTCCTGATCCATACCACTAGCCAGCACCTTCTGCTCCTCGTTGGGTTCGACACTCTTACTTATCGAAAATATTGCGATACACCCCCTATGCTTGTGGGTCATCAAGACTATTTTCTGGGGCCGTTGCCGGGGAGTGAAGCACTATTGGAGAGTGGAACTGGTAAAGGAAACTTCTACTGTGAGTATTGTTTACTTCTGCTAGTTGCTTTATTTTCGTTATGGATAATTCGCTGAGTTTCTTATTTGGTAATGCTACTACCACTGCTAAGGTAGTACATAAGCCACCACCTGCTGAGAATGATGTTTTCAAAATACCTACAAGAATTATTGATCGTGTTATGGATAACTACTATGTTGGGGATGGAACTGTCCATCCCGGTGATCATTTACTCTTTATACACGAATTATGCGGGTTGTTCAAGTGTGCAGGTATTACTACCGATCAAGTTAAGAAGAAGTTATTCTCATTATCACTAAAAGGAAGAGCTGAGGAATGGTATAAGAAGCCGAAGAATGGTCAAGCACTAGAAAGGGAGGAAATAGTGCCTCTCTTTTATTCAAAGTTTTATCCTCCTAGTGAGATTCATAAAGATCGGAATGAAATATACAACTTTTGGCCTCTTGATGGAGAGAGTACAGCTCAAGCTTGGGGGATATTGAAGTTACTAATGCTCAGATGTCCCATTGATGACCCACAAGTATAGGGGGTGTATCGCAGTATTTTCGATAAGTAAGAGTGTCGAACCCAACGAGGAGCAGAAGGTGCTGGCTAGTGGTATGGATTAGGAATTCTCTGCAAATACTTAGCAAACGGATTTTTAGGGGTTTTCGTTAAAGCAAGTAAACAAAGTACGAGTAAATAAAAGACAGTAGGAATAAATGCAGCAAGTGGCCCAATCCTTTATGCAGCAAAGGACAAGCCGGTTGTATTTCTATAGATGACCAAACGTTCTTGAGGACACATGGGAAGAGTGTCAAGTGCTTTCGCTTCATATAGTCGATTAATCTTCTCTAGCTTGCTAAGTGTTGTGTGGGTGAACCTGTGCTAATGTACCGTCCCATCCAAGACTTAATACATACTTGTGATTAAACCGCCTTGCAAACATCCGTAAGTACAGAAAGTAATTAAGGTAGAAACCTAACCACAACTTTAAACTCTAAGACCCTTACGTCCCTTGTGCAATGGTTTCCTAATGGGGGTTCAGGTTTCTGTCACTCCGGCAACCCCTACGATTAGTAGCCAAGTACACAATGCATTCCCCTAGGCCCATATAGGTGAAGTGTCATGTAGTCGACGTTCACATGACACCACTATAAGAAGTACACCACAACTTAAATAACAATGTATTGAATCTTTCTCAACGCAACTCCACTACTAACAGCAGGACTCGGGGAGCGACCACAGAAAGATTCCGCCGCCTCTGCGGGGCGGAAAACACCGAGAGAGAAAGATCTCTCAGGCAGACAGATTTCTTCCAGGGGAATTCCTTCCCGGAGAGGGGAGCTCGTCACCATCAACACCACCATCAAGCTGGACTTCATCGGGATCATCATCATCATCATCACCACCATCATCACCATCAGCACCCTCATCACCATCTCCATATTGCTGTAAGAATTGTTTGAATCTTGCTATAGTTCATAGGGGAAACATTCTCGGTGTTGATTACTCTTTGTAGTTGATGCTATTTAGTGAACCATTGAATTATTGTTTATGTTCAGATTGTTATACATCATTATTCCATCTCTAATCATGATCCATATTATGTCTTGTGAGTAGTTCGTTTGTTCTTGAGGACATGGGAGAAGTCCTGTTGTTAGTAGTGGAGTTGCGTTGAGAAAGATTCAATAGATTGTTATTTAAGTTGTGGTGTACTTCTTCCAGTGGTGTCATGTGAACGTCGACTACATGACACTTCACCTATAAGGGCCTAGGGGAATGCATTGTTTATTTGGCTACTAATCGTAGGGGTTGCCGGAGTGATAGAAACCTGAACCCCCGATAGGAAACCATTGCACAAGGGACGTAAGGGTCTTAGAGTTTAAAGCTGTGGTTAGGTTTCTACCTTAATTACTTTCTTGTACTTACGCATGTTTGCAAGGGGTATAATCACAAGTATGTATTTAGTCTTGGATGGGGCGGTACATTAGCATAGGTTCACCCACACAACACTTAGCAAGCTAGAGAAGATTAATCGACTATATGAAGCGAAAGCACTTGACAGTCTTCCCATGTGTCCTCGAGAATGTTTGGTCATCTATAGAAATACAACTGGCTTCTCCTTTGCTGCATAAAGGATTGGGCCACTTGCTGCATTTATTCCTACTATCTTTTATTTACTCGTACTTTGTTTACTTGCTTTATCAAAAACCCCTAAAAATCCATTTGCTAAGTATTTGCAGAGAATTCCTGATCCATACCACTAGCCAGCACCTTCTGCTCCTCATTGGGTTCGACACTCTTACTTATTGAAAATACTGCGATACATCCCCTATACTTGTGGGTCATCAGGCCTCCAAGTGCATAGGTTTGTAGAACAGTAGCAAGTTTCCCTCAAGTGGATTACCCAAGGTTTATCGAACTCAGGGAGGAAGTGGTCAAAGAAACCCCCTCTCAAGCAACCCTGCAATCAAGATACAAGAAGTCTCTTGTGTCCCCAACACACCCAACACACTTGTCGGGTGTATAGGTGCATTAGTTCAGCGAAGAGATAGTGAAATACAAGTGGTATGGATAGTTCTAAGTGGTAACGGTGCCAGAAAATAGCTTTGATGGCGCGTGGTTGAGACTAAAGGCAATCTGAAATAAAGATGGAAGCTAGTAAACATGTAACATATCTAGTTGCAAACGGTGTTTCAATGGTTAGAAACAAGGCCTAGGGATCATACTTTCGCTAGTGAACACTCTCATATAAATATCTTCTCTTCATGATACTACTCTGAACTACTCCCCGGTTGGACACTCTAATCCATGGTAGGGCTATAACAACACTCCTCAAAGCTCACTTTCCCCATCTAGATAACCCCACACTGTCACCTTGAGCGCTAGATGGTTCCAACAAACACCACAATTTCATAGAGACATCCAACTCCAAATATAACTCATAACAAGTATTTGTAATCTCTAGCCTAAGTGCCACCATTGTGTGCATGCTGTCACTTTCACACACATGGAGAGAGCAGAGATCTATTAAAGCACTTGAGTAGCAAGGTAGATCTACTTGATTACAAAGCTCATGATCACAATATGATCATGCATAGAGAGAGATGAACACATAGCTACCGGTAGAACCCTTAGCCTCGAGGAACAACTACTCCCTCATCATCATGGGAATCAGCAAAGGCGATGGAGATGGTGGTGGAGATCGATGGAGATGGCTCCGGGGAACTTCCCCGTCCCGGTAGGGTGCCGAAATAGAGACTTTCTATCCCCTGAATCTCCCCTTCAGTGGTGGTGGCGTTGCGGAACTTTTCATGGCTGGAGGCTGGATTCTTTAGGGTTTCTGCATCGGAGGCTTCTTATAGGTGAAAGAGCAATGTCAGAGGGTGAAACAGGGGCCCACACTACCTGGTGGCGTGGCCAGGGGGACCCGCGCCACCACATGGTGTGGCCAACCCCTGGCCCCTCTCCGTCTCATCTTCTGGCTCCATGAGTCTTCCGGTAAAATATCGAGTTTAGCTTTTGTCCGGTCCAATTCCGAGAATATTCATTTTCTAGCTTTTCTGGAACCAAAAACATAAGAAATAAGGCAACTGGCACTATGGCATCTTGTAAATAGGTTAGTTCTAGAAAATGTGTAAAAGTACTTCAAAGTGTGGACAAAACATAAGAAAGTAGATAAAAACAAGCATGGAACATCAAAAATTATTGATACGTTAGCAACGTATCATGAGGATACCCGAAAAGTATATCCCCAACAGCAGCCCGCGGAAGCCTACAAGATCCAAAGTCGGAGTTCATCATCGTCTAGCTTGATCTTTGGCTTGCAGAATCTTGAAGGGTTCCTGAAACTTCAAAAGAAAGGACATGATCTAGGTCTCAAATGAGTCAGACCTATAAATATATTATTCGGGTTTCCAGCTTGATATTCAAACTAAGCTAGAACTTGGTCTCTGACATAATTTGACACTAGTCATGGTTAAGTCCCGTCACTGACAGACATTCCCGTCAGCACGACTGTTGGTGGGACCGTCTTTTGTGGAACCGAGGCGTCGTTTTAATGCGTGCATGGAGATCGAGGCAGCGTAATCATCGCATGGGGGTACCCAGCTCCTTCCACGATGCATGGCGTGTTTCACTGTTGCGTTTACACGAATCTTGGCGTAGCTGGAGGATATAAGTGGTTTAGATTCTTCTTCCCATCTACTTCATCAGCACTTGCATCGTTTCCTTCTCCCCAACGCTTCCCATGAACACAGAGCTCCTCTGCCTCCCCATAATCCTCCAGCTGACCATCCTAGGTCACCGGCCCACGAGAAAATGGCTTCAGCATCATCTTCCGGTGCAGCGGGGACAGTAGCGATGGCTTCGACTGCAGAGAAGGAGAGCAACCGCGGGGTCTGGATCCCGTGTGTCCTTGGTGACACCAAGCTCCGCGTCATGGAGAACGAAGGCCTCCTCCGCACCGGTGACTGGCAGAGCGGCTACGGCCAAACCGTCCTTACTCCTCGCGTCGACAAGCGGGTACACTTTGGCACCCACCTCGACAGAGGTTTGAGTTTCCCTCCCTCAGACTTCGTTTCTGAGGTTATAGATCACTACGGAGTTCAACTCCATCATCTTCCCCCGAACTCTCTCTTAGAGATGAGCGCATACACTTCTTTGTGCGAGGGGTATCTCAGCATTAGGCCGAGTCTCACTCTTTTTCGGTTTTATTTTCATGTCCGGAGAAATTCTATCACCGCCAGTAATCCATACATTATTAGAACCATTAGTTTTTCCATTAGGAGAGAGCGCGTCTATCCTCGGATTAAGGCCAGTGAGTCGGTAAAACATTGTCGTCCACTTTCTTTTATCACATGGATATTCCTACTCCTGGCAAAGCTACTGCTTTGCTGGCTTTTGTCGATGGTGCTGCCATGCCCCAAGAGTCCTGGGACGCAGATGCGCCGGCTCTCAGTGACGATCTGCTTCTTGCCAAGAGCGGATCGAATATTTGATGAAGCACAAGGGCCTTAAGGGGTTCGACCTAGTTCACTGCTAGGTGGCACGCCGGATCCAGCCTCTTCAGCATCATGGAGACCGGCTTATGCATTCCATTACAGTGTCCAAGAAAGATTCCCTCCGGATCTACTCCCATCCTTACATGGAGAAATAATACGAGTCTCAAATCAAGTGGCTAATAAGGGAGCGGATTGAGAGAAAAATCCCGGAGCTGTCTTTGGACATGCATACGGCTGAAGATCCTGTGGTACCGGTAAGTTTCCAGTAGTAACTCGAATTATGTGTTCATCTTTACATTGTTTTGCAATACTGAGATTCTATTTTCCATTTCAGCTTGCTGACCTCCCCGAGTCGGAGCTTGCTCCTATCGAGGGATATCCTCCTGAGTTATCTCAGGATGATGGAGAGTTGGTTCCACTGCCGGACATAATTCATCAGAAGCGTAAGGCTCTGACAGTGTCTATCGGCACAAAGAAGGTGCTCATTGTGAAGAGGTAACTTTCCTCACAAGGTTTTTGTACTTTGTTCGTATTTCTTTCCGAGATGTAATGTTATTTATTCTATTACCTCCTCAGAGCTAAACAGCTCACCAAGGGAAAAGGGAAGGGAGTCTTGTCGAAGCCATTGTGCCAGTCAAAGCTAAATTTGACTTCTCCTGCCACAGCGCCTCTGACTCCTACCCCTCAGCCTTCTGCGGTGCTAGAGATTACTCCATCTCTGACCGTCGTAGAAGATCCATCTCAATCAGCAGAGCCAACGGTCCTTGGGTCGCAAACTGACATCACCATGGGTGACTCAGGTTTTGATAAGGGCGAACCCTCTTCGGGTAATGATCCCTCAATAGAGGTCTTCGCTGAAAACCTCCTCAACAATCCTGGTCTTGCCAAACATGGCATTACTCGGAAATCTGTGGAGGAGATCCAACAGCTAACCCAGCAATGCTTAGAGAGCCGGAATATTACTGCCGAGGAAGAGGCACAAGAAGCGGAGGATATCAGGTACTCCGAACTTCTCGAGCAGATCCGTCTTCGCGACGAGAGGCTGAGAACCAGTGTGCTTCTGCCACCTCCGGTAATCCCGATGACCCTCACCGAGAAGGTTAGCACCGAGGTGTCCATGAGCTTGAGCAAGCTCACCCATGAACATCATGTAAGTCGAATTCCAACTTACCTTTTTTACTTATTCCATATCATATCCTCTAGCCCCCAAGCATTAAGTTGGATAGACAATCCGGATTTATGCTTCCTTAGGATGCCAAAGAATGAACTTGTGTAGCCCCCAAGGCTCGTGCTGATATTAGTAAAGATATTAGCCAGAGTCTTTAGTAGACTTCTGACTTACAGAAAGTTAATTCATGTAACTAGGAATTGTTGAAGAATATTTGTAACAAGCGGAGAGAAATCAGAGCTCTCCAACTTGAAAATGCTCAATTCAAAGTGTCAAGGGATGAGGCTAAAGGTAAACATTCTAGTACTCAAACCTTGCTCTTTATTTCAAAGTTGAATTATTGTTCAACTGTTGTTCCTTTGACTACAACACTGGTAAAGCAATTCTGTGCAATGATTGAAGAAGCCGAAAATCTGAAAACCCTGGCGGTGGAGACCACCGATTTACATCAGGAGTTGGAAAAACTGAAGGCGGATCATGAATGGAGCATTGCTCAGATTCTTGAATCCTCTTCCATGGCCACCGACGAACGTGATCGAAGGATCTCTACCTAGGAATAGAGATCTCGGATATCAATGATGCTTTATTCAGAGAGAAGGATATCACTGAGGCACTTCGGGCTGAACTCTAGAGCCTACGGGAAGAGAAGACCAAAGTCGACGATGTCATCTTTGGTATGTTTCCCTCTTTCTGACTTTTCTACACTTTCCGACTCATTTAAGCTTGGATGTATTTTATTAACCCTTTGAATTACATGCGTAGGTCCTCTGAACTTACTAGACTCAGCCTCCACCGAGTCTCGCACTAGCCAGCTTACACAAGTCGGTGATTTACTTCATGACTACCTCCAATCCTTTGAGGATATTGGCGAAGTTCTCAAGGTTCTGGACATGCATAGAATGTCCGGTTTCGAATTGCGAGATAAGGCCAAGGAGATGCCCTAGCTTATCCAGGACTGGGACATGTCCTACGTGGGGACTGCAGCGTAGAATGCTCTCTCCATGGTTATGAGCCACCTTGGAAGCATGGAAATCTGGCAAGTAACCAGAGGGTATTCTACTATAGATGAAGATGGACAGGAGCATGATATCAAAGTAATCATGGACTCTTGTGCCGGATATGGGTGCCATGTAGCCGACTTAACTAGATACGACACTCCTTTCTTCACTCGCGTGGACACGCCGCCTCTGCCTGCCGAAGAAACTGGTGAAGTTTCCGACGACGAACAAGGCGAGGCTGATGTATCTAGTGAGCCGGTAGCTCCTACCTCTCCCCCTGCATCGTAGAGCATCAGAACAAACAATGTGTTATTCTGAAAACAATTCGGGTTGTAAATAAGTAGTATAATACTTTTGCTAGTGCTAAGATTTGTTATTTCTATTCAGCACTTTTGGCTTTAATGTGCCTAAAATGTTTACATAAGCACTTATGTTTTTTGTCTTCACTTATCGTTTATCTGGCTATCCGCCTTGTCCCTTCTGTGAGCCAACCAACCTTTAGCATGGAAACTTTGCTGATCAACGGAGCTCAATTGCTAAACCAGTTTAAGCTCGGAAACAAAGCCGGCTTCCGGTACCAACAATTCACAACTCGGAAAATGCCCGAATCGGGCAATCAGATAAATAACCAAAGTATAGACTAGAAAATTCAGATTTATACCCGAAGGTAGCAATTTTAGAATCGGAAATCTAAACCAGAACAAACATGAGCATAAAGTACTTTCAAGTGTTCTGGGATTTTCGACCGTGACATGATCATTTGGAAATAAGATGGTAAAAAAACTTCTTAGAAATTTTTTAAGGCAACCAATACTTTATTTCTTATTGAACATGTACACATATATGATTACAAAAAATATAAACTAAGAATAAAAGGGACGTAGCTGAGCAATATTCCATGGTCTGTCTAATTCTTCCGGGTCTGTACTGCCTCCAACTCTCTTTCTTTTCTTAGTAGCATGTCTTTCTTTGACTGGCCGCATATCAGTTAGATAGTAAGAACCATTATGCAATACTCGGCTAACTAAAAAGGGCCCTTCCCATACTTTGGAAAGTTTGTGCTTTCTTTTCTACACAAGTCGGAGAACCAAATCGCCCTTAATGGAAGACTGGTATCTAACTCTCTAGCTATGATACTTGCGTAACTTCTGCTAATAGGCTGTTGATCTGATCTCAGCAACGACACGAACTTCTTCAACTAAGTCGAGATCGTTTTGTTGAGAAATTTCGGCATCCTCTTCAATATACGCGGAAACTCTAGGAGAAGTGTGAATCAAATCACTAGGAAGAACTGCTTCAACACCATAGACCAAGAAGAAAGGTGTGTATCCGGTTGACCTGTTCGGAGTTGTTCGTAAGTTCCATATTACAGAGGGTAATTCCTCTGCCCAAGCCCCCGCATCACATCGTAATGGTGCTTCGAGTCTTGGTTTGAGGCCTTGTAGGATTAAACCGTCTGCTCTTTCGACTTGTCCATTAGCCTGCATATGTGCGACTAACGCAATGTCAAGCCGGATATTTTGTTCGTTGCAAAATTCAGCAAGCTCTCCCATAGAGAAGTTACTCCCGTTGTCCGTGATAATGCTATGCGGATAACTGTATCAGATTATGACATGCTCGACAAATCTTCTGGCTGTTGCTCCATCACAACTAGTGACGGGTTTAGCCTCAATCCATTTTGTGAATTTATCCACCATCACTAAGAGATGAGTAAATCCACTTGGAGCCTATTTAAACAGTCCTACCATGTCAAGCCCCCAGACCGCGAAAGGCCATGTTATAGGTATTGTTCGCAGCTGATCAACCGGAACGTGAGCTTGTTTGGCGTACTTTTGGCAGCCTTTGCACGTCTTGACCAGCCATTTGGCATCTGCCTTTGCTGTAAGCTAGAAAAAACCGTGTCGGAAAGCTTTTGCCACTAGAGATTTGGCTACAGCGTGGTGACCACACTCGCCTTCATGGATTTATCGTAAGATTTCCACTCCTTCTAGAGATACACAGTGTTGAAAGACCCAAGACACGCTCCGCTTATAGAGCTGACCACTAATTATAGTATAGGCTTTTGCTCGTCGGACGATCTGCCGGCTCAGAACTTCGTCTTCGGGTAATTTGTCATCTACCAAGTAGTCAAGGTAGGGTTGAGTCCAGCTGGGAATTATAGCCAGAACTACTACTAAAGGTGAGTCGGATTTGGTTGGATATTCCTCGTCTACTCCTTTTATAGAGGGAACTTTGAGGTGCTCCAAAAAAGCGCCATCCGGGACCTTTTTCCGTGCAGAGCCTATTCGAGATAATGCATCTACTTCCTCATTTTCTATTCGAGGGATGTGTTGAACCTCAAATCCTTCGAACAATTTAGATAGTTCATCCATGACGGCTCTGTATGCTGTCATGTGCTTATTTCCATTACAGATATCCGACACTTGTTGGGTAACAAGATCTGAATCTCCATAACACATCAAACATTCGATGCCGATATCCATAGCAATCCGGATTCCGTGCAGTAGTGCTTCATACTCAGCAATCTTATTTGTTGCTGTGAAGTGGATCTGCAACACATAGAAAATTTTATCTCCTTGGGGTGATTTGAGCACCACGCCATCCCCCGAGCGCCTTAGACCCGTCAAAATGCAAGGTCCAGTATTCCGACTATGGTAAGGTCATATTCTCTGTTATCTATGTCTAATCAGCGACAAAGTCAAAGAGGATTTGGGATTTGATTGATGTACGAGGTTTATACTCAATGTCGAAAGTTGAAAGCTCTATGCCCCATTTTGCAATGCGTCCTGTAGCATCACTATTGTTGATTATATCTCTCATGGGAGCTGTGCTCACCACGATAATTGGGTGTTCCTGAAAATAATGCCATAACTTACAAGATGCGAAAACACACCATATGCCAGCTTTTGATAGCGTGGATACCACTTCTTTGATTCGGTTAGGACTTCGCTGAGGTAGTAAGTCGGATGCTGCACCAGGTGTTCCTGATTTTCCTCTTGTCTCTCCCCTACCATGATGATACCGACGACTCTATTTGTCGCAGCGAGATAGAGCAACATCGGTTTCCTTGGTTCCGGTGTTGCAAGGATAGGAGCAGACGAGAGTACTGCTTTTAGGTCTTGTAGTGCAGCTTCAGCTTCATCAGTCCAAACGATTTTTTGGTCTTTTTCAGGAGCTTGTAGAGTGGTGTGGCTCTTTCTCCAAGCCGGCTTACAAACCGACTGACTGTAGCAATTCAACCAGTTAGTCTTTGAATGTCCTTCAGGCGAGTCGGCCTGGAAATATTGAGTATAGCCTTAATCTTGTCTCGGTTCACCTCTATGCCTCTTTGAGATATGATGAAACCTAACAATTGTCCGGCTAGAATTCCAAAGAAACACTTCTTTGGGTTAAGCATTATGTTGTATTTTCATAGATTGGCGAACGTTTCCTCCAAGTCGGAAATTAATGTTTCCTTCTTTTTGAACATCACCGCAATGTCGTCCACATATGCATGTACGTTGCGTCCGATTTGGTCGTGGAGGCAACGCTGCATAGTGCGCTGGTACGTAGCTCCTGCGTTCTTGAGCCCAGAGGGCATCATAACAAAACAAAAGGTTCCGAAGGGGGTTATGAATGAAGTTTTGATTTTGTCTGATTCCTTCATCCGGATTTGGTGATAACCGGAATATGCGTCGAGAAAACATAGGAGTTTCGAGCCTGCCGTAGAATCGATAACTTGATCAATTCTAGGCAGAGCGAACGGATCTTTGGGACAAGCCTTGTTCAAGGCAGTATAATCAACACACACCCTTAAATCAGTGGTGTACTTTTTAGGGACCATTACAGGGTTGGCCGACCAATTAGTACAGATGACCTCTTCTATGAATCTGGCTAACTCGAGCCGGGCTAGTTCCTTTGCTATTGTCTTACGCCTTTCATCGCCAAAATGTCGTAGGGACTGTTTGACAGGTTTAGCGTTCGGGTGTACATTTAGAGAGTGCTCGGCAAGTTCCCTAGGTACTCCGGTCATGTCATATGGCTGCCATGCGAAGATATCTTGATTTGCTTGGAGGAACTTGACGAACGCGCTTTCCTATGCGGTATCTAGGCCTACATCTATCTGGGTCACCTTGGAGGGGTCATTATCCTTCAATGGCATCTTCTTTGTCTCTTCCGATTCCTTGAACTCCAGATTCGGCTTTGTCACCTCCTTCTTCGTTGCAGGCATCTCGGACAGATCAATGGTCTTCTTGATCTCCTGGTACTCCTGGGAGTGCAGCACGATTTTAGCAAAGATGGCATTTATGTCCTCGCACTCTCGTGCCTTCTTCAGGTCTCCCTTGATGGTGAGGACACCTTTGGGACCTGGAATTTTCATCATATTGTAAATATTGTTGGGAATATGCCCTAGAGGCAATCATGTATGATGATATTCCTGTGTATTCATAAGGTTATGGTCCATGTATGAACTACGGATATGTATCATCGAATATGTGATCTGATTGTGGAACTACATATTCATGTTGTTCATACTAATTGTCCTTGGTAATTGAGGGTGTGCCGGACACACAACTTAGACCAATGTGAAAGTCGGCAGATGACTAGGTTCCACTTTTCATGGGCATGGAGATGCTATTCCGACTTACACGGATTCGACTAAAGAGTTTAGCGAGTCGGACTGACCCATATTAAGATGCAACGAACAAGCCGTCATTTGCATGTCTCAATCAATGTAATCCTTAGACCTGAGGTTATTACACAATCCGAGTTGAGGATCTCCGACTTAGGTTCTGTCAAAAGCTGTTCCGTCACTGGGCAGTTATAAAGGCAGAGTTCGGGTCGACGGATAATCAAGCTGCGTGATGTGAATAACCAAGACGGGATTTTGCCCCTCCATCTGGAGAGATATTCTCTGGGCCCTCTTGGAAGATATGATTCGGAAAGCATGGCCATGCGTGTCTCGGATAAGTGTTAACCGAGGCAGCCAACTAAGAGTTAGTCGGATGAATCACTTATCTCGGATCGAGAAAGAGAGTCGGACTATTTAAGGGATGGCGGTCATTTGCCTATAGTCCGACAAGGTATATCGTGAGGCAAAAGGGACTCAGATGAATATCGCATTGGAAGGTATGTTGTCATGACTTATTGGTACTTGGGAGTTGGCATGTTCTGCTAGGGGCCGCTACCAACTGATCGATCACGAGTGAGACTCGGAATCGTGTTCGGGTTACCATGAGCCTGTCAGGTCACACACTTAAGAGCCGGAGCAAGTTTGGGTTAGACCCAAACAGGAAACCTATTTGGGTTGGACCCAAATAGGGACATGGACTTAGTCAGCAAGTGAGACTTGAAGTGGCTAATATAGGCCTTTTAGTGAATGGGCCACAAGTGAGTGGAGCCCACTTTCACTCCCTATATAAGCTGGGGCGCAGGTGCTTAGAGCACAAGGTTAGGTCACTCCATGTGTTGGAAACCCTAGCCCCAGTCTGTCCGGTTGCCGCCGTACCGGACCTAGCAGTCCATTGCCGGCGCTCCTCCTCGTACGTGTGGATACCGGTGGAGGTGCTATACGTTCAGCACTTCGACGATTGTGAAGAAAGTTCGGATCGTGGATCGTGGAACCGGAATGGATCGTGGATCGTGGAACCGGAACGGATCGCGAGGACTGCACTGCATCAAGGGATGTGCTTCATCAATTCCTCAACTACGCGTCTAGTGGTAATCCTCGTGGCCTTCTACTTGAGCTGGATCTTGGGATCACCGCGAAGGGAAAAAGTTTTGTTTATATCTACATGGACCAACAGTGGTATCAGAGCGTTAGCTTCTGGTTTAGGCTCGAGATTGCGCATATGTGATATGCGGTTGGCGTTAGATAGGATCTAATTGCAGTTTTGGTGGTCGATCTATGGGATAGATCGGTTTTGTACAAAGTTGATTGGATCAACTATGCTCGGGGGAATGGATGATCTGGTTTCCGTGATCTAACTTCTAAGGTAGTGGAACGACATACCCCTACCGGTCGGTTTCTGCCATCGGGGTAGACTGTGACACGTAAACTCGCATGCGGTGATCGAAGATCAAAGGGTTTGATCGAATCGGAGTCCAGATCGGATTTGGGTAAAATTGTTTTATCCGATGACGAAATCCATATCCGGAATGCAGATGAGATCTGCATTTTTCGGAAAAATCGTCGGGCGCTGCCCGCTATCCGGCCAGCGGGACCGCCGGTTTCGCCCTGTCGTAGCGCCATAGATGTCGTTGCGAGTTTCACAACGCCGGTAGATATCGTATCTATGCATAACTTGTTTTTGCACGATGATGTTGTGAATGGTATGGCTTATGTGCATGTGATGTGTGTAATCCATACGTGATCTGCGTATCACGGTTTTTGTCAGCCGGCTGGAGCCTAGGTGCTGTCATCTAATTGTATAACGGCCTGCGTGTCGGATTCTCTATGTAATTTGCATTACTAGCTAGTGTAGCTGTTTGGAGAATCCGGATGGCATGCAAGTCGATGTACAAGTCGGCTACATGGTGTAAGACGGCACGTGACAAGAGTTGACATGAGTCGGATTACAGGCTTTATGGAGATGGAGATCGCCATGAAAAGAGCCATACCATTTCACATTATAATTGCTTTATTTTGTGTTATTGTTATGTCTCTGTTTTACCTCTATTAGATAGTTGGTAGAATATAATCCCTCAAAGAAGGTCTAGTCGGACATTTTTGGTAGTGGGCTCATAGAATTGAGGTGCTATCAATTCTTTCCGACTAGGTGGGTTCGAGTCAGACTCTTACAACAGAAGCACTTGGTAATCTAGACAGGTCTATCACAATGGTTGTGGGACTTGGGGAAAAGTCGGATGGGAGCCGGGGCATGTGATGCCACCCATCCAACAGGAGTCGTATGAGATACGATTGACAAGGAGTTGTCTACCTAGATCACTTGACGGCTAGTGGTGATGCTAAAGCTCACTAGTCGACTTGCTTATTTAGGGTCCTGAATCACTAAGTAACCATCGAAGGGATGTTGGTTCTAGTGGGAGCATAAATATTAAAGTGTTTAATATGCTTGCTCTTTTATGGATACATGTCTTAAGTGTTTTGCATATTTTCTGTTGTAGATCAATGGCACCTAGCAGTCTTCCTCAGATTTCCGGTTTTGCTTTGAGAACCATCTTAGAGAAAGATAAGCTGAATGGAACTAATTTCACCAACTGGTATCGTAATCTGAGAATTGTTCTCAAACAAGAAAAAAGGGATCATGTCCTAGACAACCCACTTCCAGCTGAGCCGGATGAGAATGCGACTATCGCAGCCACCAATGCCTACTGTCGGATTTGTGATGAATCCACGGAAATTAGCTGTCTTATGCGTGCTCACATGGAACCGGACTTGCAGCAGTAGTTCGAGAATGTTGAGTCCTACGATATGATCGAAAGCCTTAAAAGTATGTTCCAGGCTCAGGCAAAGACTGAGAGGTATCAAGTCTCTCAGGCTTTGTTGAGCTGCAAGCTTAAGGATGGCCATCCACTGAGTCCGCATGTGATCAAGATGGTTGGTTACGTGCAGTCTCTGGAAAGGCTTGGCTACCCCATTAGCGAAGAGTTCGCTACGGACATAATTCTGAACTCTCTTCCTAGTGCGTATGGCCAGTTCATATCGAACTACCACATGCATGGTATGGATAAGAAGCTCACTGAATTACATGGGATGCTCAAGCAGGCTGGGGCGGATCTCAAGAAAGGTGCCAGTCAAGTGTTGATGGTACAAAACAAGGCAAAGTTTAAGAAGAGTTCTTGGACTAAGAAGAAGAAGGCAAAGTCAGGAGGTAAGGCGGAGGACCCAGTCCAAAGCGCTTCCTGAGGGACTAAGCCATCTCCTACAGCCGGATCCACTTGCTTCTACTGCAAGTCGGATGGCCACTGGAAGAGGAATTGCAGCAAGTATCTGGCTGATAAAGCCAAGAGCGGAGGTGTGACTTCCGGCTCAGGTACGCTTGTTTGCAATGTTATAGACATTTTTCTTGCTGATGCACCTGGTAGTTCTTGGGTATATGATACCGGATCAGTCATTCACATCTGCAACTCGTTGCAAGGACTGGTAAGAACTAGGAGCGTTGCAAGAGGCGAGGTTGACATTAGAGTCGGAAACAAAGCAAGAGTCGCTGCGTTGGAAGTCGGCACAATGCAATTTCATTTACCTTCTGGATTCATAATGGAGCTAAATAATTGTTATTATGTTCCAGTGCTTAGTCGAAACATCATTTCTGCCTCATGTTTGATGAGACAGGGCTATGAGTCGAATATTAAGAATAATGGTTGTTCTTTATATTTGAATGATATGTTTCATGGCTTTGCACCCTTCCGGGACGGGTTATTTATTTTGAATCTTGATAGTGAATCTGTCTATAACATAAATGTGAAAAGGTTAAAACCAAATGATCTGAATATGACTTACTTTTGGCATTGTCGGCTTGGTCATATAAGTTGGAAACGCATGAAGAAGCTCCAGGATGATGGACTCCTAACTTCGTTCGACTTGGAGTCATTCGAGACATGCGAATCCTGCCTTCTCGGCAAGATGACCAAGATACCTTTTGCAAAGAGTTGTGAAAGGGCGTCCGACTTATTGGGACTAGTACATAGTGATGTATGTGGCCCAATGAGCACGTCAGCTAGAGGTGGTTATGAGTACTTCATTACCTTCACTGATGATTTGAGTAGATATGGATATATCTACTTGATGAAACATAAGTCGGAAGCCTTTGAAAAGTTCAAGGAATTCCAAAAATGAGGTACAAAATCAACTTGGCAAGAAAATAAAGTTTCTTCGGTCAGACCGAGGAGGCGAGTACATGAGCCATGAGTTTGATGACCATCTCAAGAGTTGTGGAATAGTTCCCCAGCTCACTCCTCCAGGAACGCCGCAGAGAAACGGTGTGTCGGAAAGGAGGAATCGGACCTTGTTGGACATGGTACGGTCAATGATGAGTCGGACAGATCTGCCTTTATCATTTTGGGGTTATTGTCTAGAAACTGCAGCGTTCACACTAAACAGAGTACCATCAAAGTCGGTAGAGAAGACACCGCATGAGATGTGGACTGGGAAAAGCCGAGTTTGTCTTTTCTTAAGATTTGGGGTTGTGAAGCTTTTGTCAAGCGACTTCAGTCGGACAAGCTTACAGCTAAGTCGGATAAGTGCATTTTCGTGGGATATCCGAGGGAAACCTTGGGTTGCTACTTCTACAACCGAGAAGAGGGCAAAGTGTTTGTCGCTCGAAACGGTGTCTTCCTTGAGAAAGAGTTTCTCAGTCGGGGAGTTAGTGGGAGTACGGTGCATCTCGAAGAAATTCGAGAGATACCGGCTAGCAGCGAGTCGGCAAATGCCTTAGAGGTTGAGCCGGACGTGGTACCTGAGCCGGAAATTGCACCGACACTACGAAGGTCGGCCAGATTGCGAAGTGTTCGTAATGTATTGCTGTTGGACAGTGATGAGCCGACGACTTATTCGGAAGCGATGGTGGGTTCTGATTCCGAGTCATGGCTTGGAGCCATGAGATCCGAGTTAAAGTCCATGGATGAAAATCAAGTTTGGAACTTGGTTGATTTGCCAGACGGTGCAAGATCCATCGAGTGCAACTTTAAGAAGAAAACTGATATGGATGGAAATGTTTCTATCTATAAAGCACGGCTTGTCGCGAAGGGGTTTTGACAAGTTCAAGGAGTTGACTACGATGAGACTTTTCTCTTGTAGCGATGCTTAAATCAGTTCGGATCGTGTTAGCTATAGCAGCCTATTTCGACTATGAGATATGGCAGATGGATGTCAAGACGGCTTTCCTTAATGAAAATTTAACCGAGAACGTGTATATGATACAACCCGAGGGTTTTGTCGATCCGGCTAATGCTGACAAGGTATGCAAGCTTTGGAAATCCATTTATGGGTTGAAGCAAGCATCTCGGAGTTGGAACATTCGCTTTGATGAGGTAGTCAAATCGTTTGGCTTCATCAAGAGTGATCATGATTCTTGTTTATACAAGAAGTTTAGTGGGAGCAAAGTAAACTTTCTGATCTTGTATGTGGATGACATATTACTGACTGGAAATGATGTCCAGATATTGCAAGAGACCAAGGAATCATTGGAAAAGAGTTTTTCGATGAAAGACTTGGGTGAGGCGACTTACATACTAGGAATCCGGATCTATAGAGATAGATCAAGGCGGCTCATTGGATTGAGTCAGAGTACATATTTGGACAAAGTGTTGAAGAAGTTCAACATGGAATCGTCTAAGAAGGGGTCCTTACCGATGTTCCATGGCGTAAAACTTAGCAAGACTCAGTGTCCTTCGACAACTGATGAGCGAAGTTGGATGAGTGCGATTTCGTATGCTTCTGCAATCGGATCCATCATGTACGCTATGATTTGTACTAGGCCGGATGTTTCCTATGCTCTAAGTGTTGTGAGCAGGTACCAGGCTGACCCTGGAGAAATCCACTGGGCAGCGGCTAAAAATATCCTAAAGTACTTGAGAAGGACTAAGGATATGTTCCTAGTTTATGGAGGTGAGGATGAACTCAGTGTAAGGGGTTACACGGATGCGAGTTATCTCACTGACTCGGATGATTCTCGTTCGCAATCCGAATATGTGTTTGTGATAAACGGAGGGGCTGTGAGCTGGAAAAGTTCCAAGTAAGAAACGGTGTCTGCGTCTACGATAGAGGATGAGTATATTGCTGCCTCGGAGGCGGCAAAAGAAGTCGTTTGGATGAGGAATTTCCTCATGGATCTTGGTGTCGTTCAGGGCTCGTCCAATCCGTTAGACGTGTATTATGACAACAATGGTGCTATTGCACAAGCCAAGGAACCTAGACAACACCAGAAGAACAAACATATACTCATGAGGTACCACCTTATTCGCCAGTTCGTGGATCAAGGTGATATCAAGTTATGCAAGGTACACACGGATGCAAACATTGCGGATCCATTGACAAAGCCACTTCCACAGCCGAAGCATGAGCGCACCTGAGAGCAATGGGCATTAGATGCCTAGACATGTGATGTCGGAAGATTGACTCTAGTGCAAGTGGGAGACTGTTGGGAATATGCCCTAGAGGCAATCATGTATGATGATAAGGTTATGGTCCATGTATGAACTACTGATATGTATCATCGAATATGTGATTTGATTGTGGAACTACATATTCATGTTGTTCATACTAATTGTCCTTGGTCATTGAGGTTGTGCCGGACACACAACTTAGACCAATGTGAAAGTCGGCAGATGACTAGGTTCCACTTGTCATGGGCATGGAGATGCTATTCCGACTTACACGGATTCGACTAAAGAGTTTAGCGAGTTGGACTGACCCATATTGAGATGCAATGAACAAGCCGTCATTTGCATGTCTCAATCAATGTAATCCTTAGACCTGAGGTTATTGCACAATCCGAGTTGAGGATCTCCGACTTAGGTTCTGCCAAACGATGTTCTGTCACTGGGCAGTTATAAAGGCAGAGTTCGGGTCGACGGAGAATCAAGCTGCGTGATGTGAATAACCAAGACGGGATTTTGCCCCTCCATTTGGAGAGATATTCTCTGGGCCCTCTCGGAAGATATGATTCGGAAAGCATGGCCATGCGCGTCTCGGATAAGTGTTAACCGAGGCAGCCGACAAAGAGTTAGTCAAATGAATCACTTATCTTGGATTGAGAAAGAGAGTCGGACTATTTAAGGGATGACGGTCATTCGCCTATAGTCCGACAAGGTATATCGTGAGGCAAAAGGGACTCAGAAAGTCGCATTGGAAGGTATGTCGTCATGACTTATTGGTACTTGGGAGTTGGCACATTCTGCTAGGGGCCGCTACCAACTGATCGATCACGAGTGAGACTCGGAATCGTGGCCGGGTTACCATGAGCCTGTCGAGTCACACACTTAAGAGCCGGAGCAAGTTTGGGTTAGACCCAAACAGGAAACCTATTTGGGTTGGACCCAAATAGGGACATGGACTTAGTCAGCAAGTGAGACTTGCAGTCGCTAATATAGGCCTTTTAGTGAATGGGCCACAAGTGAGTGGAGCCCACTTTCACTCCCTATATAAGCTGGGGCGCAGGTGCTTAGAGCACAAGGTTAGGTCACTCCATGTGTTGGAAACCCTAGCCCCAGTCCGTCCTGTCGCCGCCGTACCGGACCTAGCAGTCCATCGCCGGCACTCCTCCTCGTACGTGTGGATACCGGCAGAGGTGCTGTACGTTCAGCACTTCGAGAATCGTGAAGAAAGTTTGGATCGTGGATCATGGAACCGGAACGGATCGCGAGGACTGCACTGCATCAAGCGACGTGCTTCATCAATTCCGCAACTGCGCGTCTAGTGGTAATCCTCGTGGCCTTCTACCTGAGCTGGATCTTGGGATCACCGCGTAGGGAAAAAGTTTTGTTTATCTCTACGTGGCCCAACAAATGTAACATGGACGAACCATAAAAGCCCAGTAAGTCGGACATCCAAATATTGCGTGGTACGTGCTCTTAAACGGGGCCACTTCGGAGGAAAGTGCCTCCGTCTGATAGTTCTTTGGAGTTCCGAAGGTAACATCCAAAGTGATCTCTCCTAGGGAATTTGCTTGGCTTCCTGGGACAACTTCATGAATGATCACAGAGCTGTGATTCAGCTAGGTCTCCGAGATCCAGCGTAGCATTTTGACATACAAAATATTAATACTGCTACCGCCGTCCATGAGAGTCTTGGAGAAACTATAGCCATCAATAAGTGGGTTGACGTCTAAGGCATATTTTCCTCGCATATGCAACTTAGGCGGATGATTAGCACGGTCAAAGGTGATTGCCACTTCTGACCAGTCCAGGAATTGTGGGACAGCCGGAACAGTTGCGTTGAGCTCATGCAGAACTGCTTTCTTGACGTTAGTTGGTTGAGATCCGAGGAAGGTGACGTAAGTGTCTTTCTTTGTTGGGAATTTTTTCTTTCTTTCCGACTTGGGATTTGAAGGGTCAGCTTCCTCCATGTCAGAATCTTCCTTGGTCTATTTATCTTTTTCAGGATTCTTCTTTCCCTTCTTCCGCTTAGCCCTATAGATAGCGGTGTCATCTTTCTTGATGTCGTCATTAAAACGACACTTGGCGTTTGTATGAGATGAGCCCCCACTGGCATCTAGGTGATGCACACATGGGTTATTCGCAATGTCGGCCCAGGAGTAGGTTTTGCCAGGTTGCTGGTCTACTCTACCCTAGACTCTTGATGTCCCACAACCGCGCCCACGGCCACCACTGCGCCCTCCTCGTCCTCCAGACCCAAAACTAGCAGTGACCACTACCGTTTCCGTGTTGGGTTTTTCTTCCGAGGTGTTCTTGTGCTTCTGAGCTTGCTGCTTTGGTTGTTTTGATGACTGTGGCACAACTAGGGCGTTCATTAATCCCTCTGCAATGTCGTCAGCATCTGCATACTTGCTCGCTATTTCTATCATCTTTCCTAGATTAATGACCTTGTCACACTTCAAGCGATGATGTAGTAAACCAATTAGGAGTCCTGCAATGAAAGCTTCAATCGCAGTTTGGTCATTTACTCCTTCACATGAGTTTTTTGTGTCGATCCATCATACGAGGTAATCTTGGCAAGTCTCTCCGGGTTTCTAGGCGCAACGTTGTAGTTCTCCTACCATACAGGTCCTCTAATATGTCCCTTCGAGATTCCGAAAGAACGCACTTTGCATGTCATACTAGTTGTGGATGGTGTTCTCCAGAACTTCATTGAGCCATGATCGCGCCATCTTCCGCAACATAAGTGGGAGATATCGGGTTGCGACCAAGCTGTTTTTGCCTTTGGCGATGCAGCAAGCCTGGAAAAAATCCTGGAGCCAAGTATATGGCCGGGCCACACCGTAATAGGGTTGGATGTGTCTTGAGATAGCAAATCCTTATGGGAAGTTTGTTTGTCAAATACGTGGTCCTAAGCATTTTGGGCCCACGTAGATATTATCTGACTCGTAGTGCCGCACCTCTATGTTAGAGTTAATCCGGTGTCTCGCATCACTTGGTGATAGGGAACACCGTCTCAGTTGTTCTCTATAGCTATGGTGCCTTGGAGCCGAACTTCGTCTTCTGCCACCACCTCCGCCATGATGCCCTCCTTGGCCTCCTTGAGAGTCGTTGTGATGGCTACTTGGTGGAGAGGGTGGGGCGGCTGGATTGCTTTCGGCTGATCGCCTACCTCCATCTGGAGCGTCAATATTCTGGTTCCGGGGAAGGTCTTCATTGCGAAGAGCCTCCTATCGGCTTGACTTGGCACGGTGTCTGTCGTTCCTTCGGCTGTCACTCCCAGCGCGGTGGGGCTCAGCCGGACGGCTTGTATGTCTAGGAGGTGGCATTCTTTGATGGTCCTCATCCCGACGTTTCTCTTTGTTTTCTTCTCTACGATCGTTCGACTCTCGTCGGGGATGATTTCTCGGATACAGTGCAGCAATTGCCTCTTGTCCGCAGCTAGAGCAACATTGCGCCAGTCACGTGCAGTTCTACGGTGCTGCCCTGAAGATCCGGTTCGTGAGTAGTTGTCTTCTCGACAGTTGGCACGGTGATGTTGTTCCGGAACCCGTTGGGGTCTTACGTCATTCCAGGACGGATCCGTGCGACATTGGTTGGATTGAGAGACCAGTTTTCCACTTCCAAACTTCGCGACCTTCTGCTTCTCCAGACCCTTGGTGAGTAGCTTAATGCCTAATCGAACCTGTTCTGGGCCTAGATTATTTGCCAGGATATCTCGAGTTGCGGCAGTGTTTTGTACTAGTGTTGGGTACACCAGATCTCCATTATTGTCGAGCCGAGGCATCCCCGGATCTCCCTCAAAGAGAACCTTGTGAACTTTCGGAAATTGATTGTCACGCGTGTGTCTTTTCTAGGTCTTCTGATGTTGAAGAGAGATGTACTTCTCCGCAGTTGCTATGCGTTTCTTCTCTTCCCCGATGTTGTTGGCTTCATCCAAGAGTACTGGGCGACGCGCTTCTAGGGCCTGAGCCCTTTCCTCCAGCTCTTTAGCAGTAAGTTATGCAGCTGTAGGGATAGGTGTAGTTAATGCAGCATCGATGAGTTTACGCGCACCTGTAGTGACCACGTGTGCATCTACCGACTCTTCTTTGGGCTCATCTGGGATAAGTGCTCCATCCGAATCTTCCTCCTATTCCTCAGCAATCACCTCCTCTGTCGGAAGTTCTTTTGCCGGGGTCTTGTTCTTCTTGTTCTTCTTCTTTGCCTTCTTGGCAGCGCCGGTAGCAAAGACGGGTTTGGGTCCGTTTCCTGGAGTCAAGCTCTGATTGGTACTTTCGGACATCTGGACGTCAGGATTATCTCTGAGATGTCATCCTGCGCTTTAGGAGAGTTTTCTCCGGATCCTTTGTCCATGAAATTCTCCTTCTTCTGCAGCTTTGGAGTTGAACTCCTCTTCATATTCTACGGAGAACTTCCGGAAATCCGCCAACGTCATCGAGTCTTCCGAGGATGCAGGTAAGTCGGTGTTTGTTCCGATCGCCTCCATCACCGAGTCTTTGTTGTCTCCAGCATCGGCAGAGCCGGATCTGGATCCAACATATCCGACAAAGTGTGACGGATGAGTCCTGAGATAGTTGCGGCTCCCTCGTGGGATTCCTCGAAAATCGTGATGGTTTCGAGAACCTCATATACGTTTGCGCCTTGTAGCATCATGCGCCTCAATGTATACCTCAGGAAAGGTTGGTCTATTCCGACGTTCCCAGAGATGGAACCGAGGTTGTTGTCCTGCCCCTCCTAGATTTTGACCTCGGCAGGAAGATCGGTCTGGGATTCGGCCTCGCTAGGGAGATCCACTCCAGATTCGACTTGAACCGCAAGATCTGCTTCAGGTTTGGCTTTCTCCACTATCTCCGCAATGGGTGCGGGATGGGTGGGATTAGGGTTTTCTGAGACCCGGAACTCCGCCGCCTTCATGGACAAAGGGGACCCAGAGATTTCTTCTACCTCTATCATCACCGCTGGTGTGGGTGGGACAGGTTCAGTGAAACCGATGTACACATCAATCTCACCAAAGGACATGATGGTGTAAGCAGTCATGGCCTCCCTAGCCAGAATCCAAGTCTTGTCGAGAACGATGAGAGGGACGTCGCTGGCGTAGAGGACATGACCGACGATGATGGTCTCGCCGATTCCGATTCTTGCAGATTCCGCTCGGAACACAGATCCAAAGCTCACTTGCCCCACGATGGGCACCAACTGTCGTCAGATTGATGACAAGTACGCCATGAGGGGGTCCTCGAGGCATGTGGAAGAGAGGGGTGTGAGACATACGGTATTCCGGGACGGTGAGAACACAAGTTTACCCAGGTTCGAATCCGCCGGCTTTGGACGGATCCTACTCCTGCTAGCAATCCAGTAATATGGCAGAGCCAGAATATGGGTTACAAGGGTTTCGCCTGTGCGAGTTGAGATTGTAGACTATTGTGAGGGTGACCTAAAGGATCTCCCTAGGATGGCTTATATAGATATCCGCCCTAGGGTTTATAGGAGAGACCTATCTGGCTACGACTAAGAGTCAGTTACAGAGTACATCTTGAACTACAAGTAACACTATGGGCCTATGTCGGTAAGTCATTTGGGCCTTCCCGTAGCTGGACTGGACTCCATCTCTTCTCCCTGATTGGGCCGCCCTGAAGCAAAGCTCTAACCTAAAGTGGGCCACCCTAGTCAGTGAGGCATAGTGAGGATACCCGGAAAGTATATCCCTGATGTGTACGCACTTCTATTCTTGTAGACAGTTGTTGGGCCTCCAAGTGCAGAGGTTTGTAGAACAACAGCAAGTTTCCCTTACGTGGATTACCCCAGGTTTATCAAACTCAGGGAGAAAGTGGTCAAAGGTATCCCTCTCAAGCAACCCTGCAATCAAGATACAAGGAGTCTCTTGTGTCCCCAACACACCCAATACACTTGTCAGGTGTATATGTGCACTAGTTCGGCGAAGAGATAGTAAAATACAAGAGGTATGGATATAAGACAATGGTACCGGAAAATAGCTTGATGGCGTAGAAGAGACTAAAGGAAAACTGAAATAAATATGGAAGCAAGCAAACATGTAACAGATCTAGTTGCAAACGGTGTTTCAATGCTTAGAAACAAGGCCTGGGGATCATACTTTCACCAGTGAAAACTCTCATATAAATATCTTCTCTTTACGATACTAATCTTAACTACTCTCCGGTTGGACACTCTAATCCATGGTAGGGCTATAACCGCACTCCTCAAAGTTCGCTTTTCCATCTAGATAACCCCACACTATCACCTTGAGCTCTAGATGGTTCCAACAAACACCACAATTTCATAGAAACATCCAACTCCAAATATAACTCATAACAAGTATTTGTAATCTCTAGCCTAAGTGCCACCATGGTGTGCACGCTGTCACTTTCACACACATGGAGAGAGCAGAGATCTAATAAAGCACTTGAGTAGCAAGGTAGATCTACTTGATTAGAAAGCTCATGATCATAATATGATCATGCATAGAGAGAGAGATGAACACATAGCTACAGGGTAGAACCCTTAGTCTCGAGGGAGAACTACTCCCTCCTCATCATGGGAGTCAGCAACGGTGATGGAGATGGTGGTGGAGATCGATGGAGATGGCGGTGAAGATGGTGAAGAGGGGTTGGCGGCGCCGGCGCCGGCGCGGAGGACTCCTTCCCCACCGCCGGTATCACAGGGGAGCACCGCCCCTTAGACCCCTTCCTTCATGGCTTATTGGGAGCCCTCTCCCATGGAGATGGGATCTATGGGGGGGACGTGGCTTTGGTGGCTGCAAACTCGTGGGTGGATGTGTCTCCCACGAATGAGGTTTCCTTCCTTTATATTGCTTCTCGGATTCGTGTCACCCCCATTTTGGGCTGCAGTAAATCGGGCCTATTGTGCCCGTTCGGACTTGAAATCAGCTAAATTTTATATCTAGAACGTTTGCCGCAAAATTTGCAACAACTTTGTAGTTGAAGAGTTTTCCTTTTAACGCCGTCTTCGACCCGAAACGTGACCATCTTCAAAAAGAGTTTTGAGACAGATTTCTGGAAAATCCCAATTTGACTCCAACAAGGTTTCCACTTGTATTGT
This sequence comes from Avena eriantha, assembly GCA_910589775.1. NCBI lineage: Eukaryota > Viridiplantae > Streptophyta > Magnoliopsida > Poales > Poaceae > Avena > Avena eriantha. The sequence goes on from OU342740.1 coordinate 10,959,107, forward strand.
TGGTAATGCCTACACACAAAAGTGTAAAACAATAACATTGTGCACTTTTGCAACTATTAGTAGGTTAGTCCAAATAAATCATAAACTTTATATAAAAAGGAGTATCAAAAGCATAGTATTAGCACAAAACCATCAAAAATTATAGATACGTTATGGACGTATCAATCCCCAACACAAATAGCAAATAAAAAGATCGTTGAGATGCTCATTGTGTGTTGCCTTGTCATTTTGATATGGGATAGCTCCTGTATCATGGGGCCAGGGGTACCCTGTTGGTGGTTCTCCATGATACACATGTACTTACAATGACAAGAACTTATTTTTGACTAAAGTTGAGTAGCATGAGTTCCGGGACTCGTAAGCATGGGGCATGAGATTTTCAACTTATAACTTGTCAAGCACATCCTCATATTTGTTCACTTTAACCTTAATCACCTAAAAGATGCTTATGATAGGGGCAATTAGAGCTAAAAGCTAGTAAGTACCATAATTTTTGGAAGTTGTTTATGAAACTTGAAATCCCTGCTTCCCTCTGCAAAGGGTCTACCTTTTACTTTTTAGTTGAGTTAGTAAACCTATTCCTTTCTATCTTAAGCAAGCATTTGGGTTGTTGATATTCAATCATTCATATGACAATTTATTCAATCATGTTTATTATATGGGCACACTTCTCTTATCTTAGTGAATATTACTTTGAAAGCTATCATTGAAAACCCATTATGTTTGACTCCTGCAACTTGTTAACCATTCTATGACTAAGAACAAAGTTTGCCATTACCAACTATGATTTACTTTATGCATCTTTATTTTGTTTCCTTTACTCATTGCAAGTTAAGTTATATAATAGTAAGTTGTTTTCTATTATAATTTGTGTATTGATGAATGTGATGCTTCTTGTCCGTATTCTCTTTATAGACACTTCACTCCATAAACCTTTGGACATGTTTATTGAGCTCAGTTTTCGCTTGGGGACAAGCGAAGTCTAAGCTCGGGGGGAGTTGATACGTCCATTTTGCATCACCATTATGTATCACAATTCACTGTTATTCATTGATATATTTCATATTAAGAGATGGTACTTATGTTATTTCATCTATTTTTGCATGATTGATAATTTTGGGAGGATGAACCACCGGAGTCAGGATTCTGATGGAAAAAGCACTATTTGGAGGCAAAATTCACGAAGATCAGAAAATCCCAGAAAATATACGGAAAATCCTATTTTTCTAGAAGACGAAGGAAGCCAGAAGGGGAAGTGGAGATGGGACACAAGGGGGCCACACCACCCCCTTGCACGGGCTAGCCCTGGCCGCGCCACCAGGTGGTGTGGCCACCCTAGCCCACCTCTGGCATCGCCCTATGACGCATATAATCCCCTCGAAACCCTAAGACTCGGGGAGCGACCATGGAAATATTCCACCGCCTCTACGGGGCAGAAAACTGCAGAGAGAGAAAGAGCTCTCCGGCAGGCAGAAATCTGCCGGGGAAATTCCTTTCCGGAGAGGGGAGATCGTCACCATCAACACCATCATCAAGCTGGACTTCATCGGTATCATCATCATCATTATCTCCATCATCATCTCCACCAGCACCATCATCACCACTCCATACCGCTGTAACAATTGGGTTGAATCCTGCGTAGTTCTTAGGGCAAATTTTCCCGGTGTTGATTACTTATTGTAGTTGATGCTATTGAGTGGAACCGTTGAGTTATTGTTCATGTTCAGATTGTTATTTATCATTATTTCATCTCTGATCCTGATCCATATGATGTCTCGCGAGTAGTTCGTTTAGTTCTTGAGGACATGGGACAAGTCATGTTGTTAGTAATGGAATTGTGTTGAGAGAGATTCAATAGTTTGATAATTAAGTTGTGGTGTTATTCTTCTAGTGGTGTCATGTGAACGTCGACTACATGATACTTCACCTTTATGGGCCTAGGGGAATGCATTGTGTATTTGGCTACTAGTAGTAGGGGTTGCCGGAGTGACAGAAACCTGAACCCCCATTAGGAAACCTTTGCACAAGGGAGTTTATGATCTCAGAGTTTAAGGTTGTGGTTAGGTTTTTATCTTAATTACTTTCTTGTAGTTGTGGATGCTTGCAAGGGGTATAATCACAAGTATGTATTAGTCCTAGGAAGGTCAGTACATTAGCACAGGTTCACCCACACAACACTTATCCAACTAGAGAAGATTAATCAACTATATGAAGCGAAAGCACTTGACAGTATTCCCATGTGTCCTCGAGAACGTTTGGTCATCTTAAGTAATACAACCGGCTTGTCCTTTGCTAAAGGAAGGATTGGCCCACTTGCTGCAATTATTATTATTGTCTTTTATTCACTCATACTTTGTTTATCTGCATTATCAAAAACCCGTAAAAATCCGTTTGCTAAGTATTTACAAAGAATTCCTGATCCAAGGCACTCATCAACACCTTCTGCTCCTCGTTGGGTTCGACACTCTTACTTATCGAAAATACTGTGATACACCCCCTATACTTGTGGGTCATCAGGAGTCCGACTTGATTCACTGCTGGCTGGCACACCGGATCCAGCCTATCCAGCACCATGGTGACCGGCTTATGCACACCATCATGGCGTCCAAGAAGGACGATCTCTGGATCTGCTCCCGTCCTTACTCCGAAAAGTACTATGAGTCCCAAATCATATGGTTGATAAGGGAGCGGATCGAGAGGAAGATTCTGGAGCTCTCTTTGGACATGCATACGACGAATAATCCCGTAGTTCTAGTAATAACTCGAATTATGTGTACATCTTTACAATATTGTCTCTTTTCGTAATACTGAGATATTTCTTCTTTTCAGCTTGCTGACCTCCCCGAGTCGGAGCTTGCTCCTCTCGAGGGATATCCTCCTGAGATCTCTTAGGATGATGGAGATCTGGTTCCACTGTCGGAGACCTTTACTCGAAAGCGTAAGGCTCCAACACTGGCTATTGGCACCAAGGAAGTGCCCACTGTGAAGAGGTAACTTTCCTCACAAGGTTTTTGTATCTTATTTCTTAATTCTTTCCAAGGTGTAACGTTCTTTGTTATATTACCTCCTTAGAGCTAAATAGCTCACCAAGGGCAAGGGGAAAGGAGGATCATCAAAGCCTCTATGCCAGTCAAAGATGAACTTGACTTCTCCTGCCACAGCGCCTCCGACTCCTGCCCATCAGCTTCTGCAGCGCCGGAGATTACTCCATCTCCGACCGTCGCAGAAGATCCGGCCAACAAGCAGAGCCAGCAATCCTCGACTCGCAAACTGATGTCACCATGGGTGACTCAAGTTTTGATAAGGGTGAAACCTCTTAGGGTAATGATCCCTCGGCAGAGGTCTTCGCTGAAAACCTCCTCAACAATCCGGGTCGGGCCAAACTTGGCATTACATGGAAATCTATGGAGGAGATCCAACGGCTAGCCCAACAATGCTTGGAAAGCCAGAACATTACTGCCAAGGAGGAGGCACAAGAAGCGGAGGACGTGAAGTACTCCGAACTCCTTGAGCAGATCCATCTTCACGATGAGGGGCTGAGAGTCGGTGTGCTTCCTCCCCCACCGGTAATCCCACTGACCCTCGCCGAGAAGGTTAGCACAGAGGTGACTATTAGCTTAAGCAAGCTCACTCCTGAATATCATGTAAGTCAAATTTCAACTCACCTTTTTTACTTCATTTCATATCATATCCTCTACCCCCAAGCATGAAGTTGGATAGATAGTCCGGATTTATGCTTCCATAGGATGCCAAAGAATGAACTAGTGTAGCCCGCAAGGCTCGTGCTAATATTAGTAAAAATATTAGCCCGAGTCTTTAGTAGACTTCTGACTCTGGGTATTCTGACTTACATAAAGTTAATTCGTATAACCAGGAATTTTTGTAGAATATCTACAACAAGCAGAGAGAGATCAGAGCTCTCCGGCTTGAAAATGCTCAGTTAAAAGTGTCAAGGTATGAGGCTGAAGGTAAACATTTCAATCCTTGAACCTTGCTCTTTATTTCATAGTTGAATTATTTACTCAACTATTGTTCTTTTTACTTACAACACTAGTCAAACAATCATGTGCTATGATTGAAGAAGCCAAGAATATGAAAACCCTGGAGGTGGAGAACCCCAACTTACATCGGGAGCTGGATGAGTTGAAGGCAGATCATGAACGGAGCATTGCTCAAGTTCTTGAATCCTCTTCTATGGCCATCGAAGAACGTGATCGAAGGATCACAGCCCAGGATCAAAAGATCTCAGATATCAACGATGCATTGTTCAGAGAGAAGGACATAACCGAGGCACTCCGGCTTAAACTCCAGAGCCTTAGGGAAGAGAAGACCAAAGTTGACGATGTCATCTTCGGTATGTTTGCTTCTTTTTGACTTTTTGTATTTTCCGACTCTTGGAGTTCGGATATATTTACTAACCTTTTGCATTACATGCGCAGGTTCTCTGAACTTACTGAACTCTGCCTCCACCGAGTCTCGCACCAGCCGGCTTACACAAGTCGGTGATTTTCTTCATGGTTTCCGCCAATCCTTGGAGGATATTGGCGAAGTACTCAAGGTTCCGGACATGCATAGAATGTCTGGCTTTGAAGTGCAAGACAAGGACAAGGAGATGACCTAGCTCATCGAGGACTGGAACATGTCCTATGCGTGAACCATAGCATAGAACGCTCTCACCATGGTTATGAGCCACCATGGAAGCATGGAAATCTGGCAAGTAACCATAGGGTATTCGACTCTTGATGAAGATGGACAGGAGCAGGACATCAAGGACATCATGGACTCCTGTGCCGGATATGGGTGTCACGTAGTTGACTTGACCAGCTACGACACTCCTTTCTTTACTCGCGTGGATATGCCTCCTCCGCCTGTCGAGGTAACAGCCGAAGTCTCCGACGACGAACAAACCGTTTTGGATTTAAACTTCTCGGATAGATATCAAGGCAAGGTCGATGTCTCCAGTGAGCCGGCAGCTCCTACCTCTCCTCCTGCATCGTAGATCATCAGAAAAAACTTTGTGTTATTCTAAAAAAAATTGGGTTGTAAATAAGTAGTTTAATACTTTTGCTGGTGCTAAGATTTGCTATTTGCTAGTTAGCACCTTGGCATGTTTTTGTTTTGCCTGTACTTATCGTTTATCTGACTTTCCGCCTCGTCCCTTTCATGAGCCGGCCAACCTTAAACACGGAAACTTTGCCGAGCAATGGAGCTCAATTGGCAAACCAGTTTAATCTCGGAAATAAAGCCGGCTTCTAGTACCAACAATTCACTACTCGGAAAATGCCCGCATCCGGCAATCAGATAAATAACCAAAGTACAAACTAGAAAAATTGCATTTATACCCAAAGGTAGCATTTTTAGAATTGGAAATCATAACCAGAACAAACATGAGCATAAAGTACATTCAAGTATTCTAGGATTTTCGATTGTGACATGATCATTCGGAAATAAGATCGTAATATAAAACTTCTCAGAAAAATGAGGCAACCAATACTTTATGTCTCATTGAAAATGTACACATATATGATTACAGAGAAAGATAAATTAAGAATAAAAGGGACGTAGCTGAGCAATATTCCACGACCTGTCTAATTCTTCCGGGTCTGTACTGCCTCCAACTCTCTTTCTTTTCTTAGTAGTAGGTCTTCCTTTGACTGGCCGCATATCAGTTAGATAGTAAGAACCATTGTGCAATACTCGTCTAACTAAAAAGGTCCCTTCCCATACTAGGAAAAGTTTGTGCTTTCTTTTCTACATAAGCTGGACAACCAAATCGCCCTTATTGAAAGACCAGTTTCTGACTCTCTGGCTATGATACTTGCGTAACTTTCTGCTGATAGGTTGTTGATATCATCTTAGCAACAACGCGAACTTCTTCGATTAAATTGAGATCATTTTGTCAAGAAATTTCGGCATCCTCTTCAATATACGCAGCAACTCGGGGAAAAGTATGAACCTAATCACTAGGAAGAACTACTTCAGCACCATAGACCAAGAAGAAAGGTGTATATCCAGTTGACCTGTTCAGAGTTGTTCGTAAACATATCACAGAAGGTAATTCCTTTGCCCAAGCCCCGCAACACGCCGTAGTGGTGCTTCAAGTCTTTGTTTTAGGCCTTGTAGGATTAAACCATTTGCTCTTTCGACTTGTCCATTAGCCTGTGGATGTGCGACTGACGCAATGTCAAGCCAGATATTTTGTTCATCGCAGAATTCGACAAGCTCTCCCATAGAAAAGTTACTCTCATTGGTCGTGATAATGCTATGCGGATAATCGTATGGGATTATGACATCCTCGACAAATCTTCTGGTTATTGCTCCATCACAACTGGTGATGAGTTTAGCCTCAATCCATTTTGTGAATTTATCCACCATCACTAAGAGATGAGTAAATCCACTTGGATCCCGTTTAAACGGTCATACCATGTCAAGCCCCCAAACCACGAAAAGCCATGTTATAGGTATTGTTTGCAGCTGATCAACTGGAACATGAGCTTGCTTGGCGTACTTTTGGCAACCTTTGCACGTCTTGACCAGCCGTTCGGTGTCTGCCTTGGCTGTAAGCCAGAAAAACCTTGTCGAAAAGATTTTGCTACTAAAGATTTGGCTGCAACATGCTGACCACATTCGCCTTCGTGGATTTCTCGTAAGATTTCCACACCTTCTTCCGGAGATACACAGCACTGAAAGACCCCATACAGACTCTGCTTATAGATCTCACCATTAATTATAGTATATGCTTTTGCTCGTCGGATGATCTGCTGGCTCAGAACCTCGTCTTCGGGTAATTTTCCATCTACTAAGTAATCAAGGTAGGATTGAGTCCAGCTAGGAATTACAGCCAGAACTACCACTAAAGGTGAGTCGGATTTGGTCGGATATTCCTCGTCTACTCCTTTTATAGAGGGAACTTTGAGGTGCTCTAAAAAAGTGCCATCTGGGACCTTTTTCCATGTAGAGCCTATACGAGATAGTACATCTGCTTCCTCATTTTCTGTTCGAGGGATGTGTTGAACCTCAAACCCTTCGAACGATTTAGATAGTTCATCCATGACAACTCTATATGCTGCCATGTGCTTATTTGGATTACAGATATCCAACACTTGTTGATCTACAAGATCCGAATCTCCATAACAGATTAAACGTCAGATGCCGATATCCTTAGCAATCCAGATTCCATGCAGTAATGCTTCATATTTGGCAATGTTATTCGGCTCCGTGAAGTCGATCCGCAACACATAGAAAAGTTTATCTCCTTGGGGTGATTTGAGCACCACGCCAGCCCCCGAGCGCCTTAGACCCATCAAAATGTAGGGTCCAGTATTCCGACTCCAGGAGGGTCATGTTCTTCGTTGTCTCTGTCCAATCAGCGACAAAGTCAGCGAGGATTTGGGATTTGATTACTATACGAGGTTTATACTCAATGTCGAAAGCTGAAAGATCTACCCACTTTGCAACGCGTCATGTAGCATCGCTGTTGTTGATTATATCTCTCATGGGAGTTGTGCTCATCACGATAATTTGATGCTCCTAAAAATAATGCCATAACTTACGGGATGCGAAAAACACACCATAAGCCAACTTTTAGTGTGGATACTGCTGCTTTGATTCAGTTAGGACCTCGCTGAGATAGTAAGTCGGACACTGCACTAGGTGTTCCTGATTTTCCTCTAGTATCTCCACCACCATGAGGACACTGACGACTCTGTTTGTCGCAGCGAGATAGAGCAACATCGGTTCTCATGGTTAGTCCAAACGAATTTTTTGGTATTTTTAAGGAGCTTGTAGAGTGGTGCGGCTCTTTCACCGAGCCGGCTTACAAACCGACTGACTGCAGCAATGCAACGAGTTAGTCTTTCAACGTCCTTCATGCGAGTCGGCCAGGAAATATTGAGTATAGCCTTAATCTTGTCTCGGTTCACCTCTATGCCTCTTTGAGACACGATGAAACCTAATAATTTTCCAGTTGGTATTCCAAAGAAACACTTCTTCGGGTTAAGCATTATGTTGTATTTTCGTAAGTTGGCGAATGTTTCCTCTGAGTCAGAAATTAAGGTTTCCTTCTTTTTGCACATCGCCGCAATGTCGTCCACATATGCATGTGCATTGCGTCTGATTTAGTCGTGGAGGAAATGCTGCACACTGCGCTGGTATATAGCTCATGCGTTCTTGAGCCCAAAGGGCATCGTAACAAAACAGAAGGTTTCGAAAGGGGTTATGAATGAAGTTTTGACTTTGTCTGAGTCCTTCATTGGATTTGGTGATAACCAGAATATGCGTCGAGAAAACATAGGAGTTCCGAGCCTGTCGTAGAATCGATAACTTGATCAATTCTAGGCAAAGCGAACGGATCTTTGGGACAAGCCTTGTTCAAGGCAGTATAATCAACACACATCCTTAAATTAGTGGTGTCCTTTTTAGGGACATTACAGGATTGGCCGACCACTCAGTGTGGATGATCTCTTCTATGAATCCGGCTAACTCGAGCTGGGCTAGTTCGTTAGCTATTGCCTTACGCTTTTCATCGCCGAAACATCGTAAGGACTGTTTGATAGGTTTAGCGTTTGAGTGTACATTTATAGAGTGCTCGGCAAGTTCCCTAGGTACTCCAGTCATGTCAGATGGCTGCCATGCGAAGATATATTGATTTGCTTGGAGGAACTTGACGAGCGTGCTTTCCTATGCGCTATCTAGGCCTACACCTATCCGGGTCACCTTGGAGGGGTCATCATCCTTCAACAGTGTCTTCTTCGTCTCTTCCGATGCCTTGAAGTCCGGATTCGGCTTTGTCACCTCCTTCTTCATAGCGGGCATCTCGGACGGATCAATGGTCTTCTTTATCTCCTAGTACTCCTTGGCGTGCAGCACGGCTTTCGCAAAGGCGGCATTTCCGTCCTCACACTCTCGTGCCTTCTTCGGGTCTCCCCTGATGGTGATCACGCCTTTGGGATCTGGAATTTTCATCATATTGTAAATGTAACATGGACGAGCCATAAAAGCCCAATAAGCCGGATGTCCGAATATAGCGTGGTACGCGCTCTTGAATGGGACCACTTCGAAGGAAAGTGCCTCCGTCCGATATCTCTTTGGAGTTCCAAAGGTAACATCCAAAGTGATCTCTCCTAGGGAATTTGGTTGTCTTCCTGGGACAACTCTGTGAATGATCATAGAGCTGTCATTCAGTTGTGTCTCCGAGATCCGCGTCCGACGTAGCATTTCGACATACAGAATATTGATGTTGCTGCCGCCGTCCATGAGAGTCTTGGAGAAACCATAGCCGTCACTAAGTGGATTGACAACTAAGGCGTATTTTCCTTGCCTATGCAACTTAGGCGGATGATTAGCACGGTCAAAGGTGATTGCCACTTCCGACCAATCCAAAAATTGGGGGATGGCCGGAATAGTTACATTGAGCTCATGCAGAACTGCTTTATTGACCTTAGTTGGGTGAGATCCAAGGAAAGTGACGTAAGTGTCTTTCTTCATTGGGAAGTTCTTCTTTACATCCGGCTTGGGATTTGAAGGGTCAGCTTCCTCCATGTCGAAATCTTCCTTGGTCTCCTTCTCTTTTTCGGGATTCTTCTTTCCCTTCTTCCGCTTAGCCCTCTAGCTAGTGGTATCATCTTTCTTGATGTCGTCATTGAAACGACACTTGGTGTTTGTGTGAGACGAGCCCCCACTAGCATCTAAGTGATGCACACATGGGTTGTTGGCAATGTCGGCCCAAGAATAGGTTTTGCCGGGTTGTTGGTCTCCTCTACCCTAGACTCTTGATGTCCCTTGGCCACGTCCGCGGCCACTGCCGTGCCCTCCTCATCCTCTAGACTCGAAAATAGCAGTGACCTTTGTTGTTTTCGTGTTGGGCTTTTCTTCCGAGGTGTTCTTGCGCTTCTGAGCTTGTTGCTTTGGTTGTTTTGCCAACTATGGCACAACTAGGGTGTTCAGTAATCCCTCCGTGTCATCGTCAGCATCTTTATACTTGCTCGCTATTTCTATCATTTCTCCCAGATCAGTGACCTTATCGCATGTTAAGCGGTGACGTAGTAAACCAATTGGGAGTCCTGCAATGAAAGCTTCAATCATAGTTTGGTCATTTACTCCTTCACAGCAGTTCTTGGTGTCGATCCATCATCCGAGGTAATCTCGACAACTTTCTCCAGATTTCTAGGTGCAACGCTGTAGGTCTCCTACCGTGCAGGGCCTCCGATATGTGCCTTCGAAATTCCAAAAGAACGCGCTTTGCATGTCATACCAGTTGTGGATGGTGTTCTCCGGAAGTTCATAGAGCCATGATCATGCCGTCTTCTGCAACATAAGTGGGAAATATCGGGTTGAGACCAAGTTGTTTCCGCCTTTGATAATGCAGCAAGCCTGGAAGAAATCCTGGAGCCAAGTATCTGGCTGGGCCACACCGTTGTAGCCTTGGATGTGTCTTGAGATAGCAAATCCTTCTGGGAAGTGTGTTTTTCGAATTCATGGTCCAAAGCATTTTGGACCCATGTATATATCATCGTTCTCATAGCGCTGCACCTCTATGTTGGAGTTAATCCAGTGTCTTGCGTCACTTGGTGACAGGGAACGCCGTATTGGTTGTTCGCTATAGCTGCAGTGCCTTGGAGCCAGACTTTGGCTTCTGCCGCCACCTCCTCCGCCATGACACCCTCCTTGGCCTCCTTGAGAGCCGTTGTGATGGCTACTTGGTGGAGAGGCTGGAGCTGGTGGATTATTTTTGGCTGATCGTCGGCCTCCATCCGGAGCGTCATTATTCCGGTTCCGGGGTGGGTTTTTATTGCGACGAGCCCCTTGCCGGCTTGACTCGGCACGGTGTCTGTTGTTCCTTCGTCCGTTACTCCCACCGCGATGGGGTTCATCCGGACGGTTTGAGTGTCTAGGAGGTGGCATTCTTTGACGGTCCTCCTCCCGACGTTTCTCTTTATTTTCTTCCCTGTGATCGTTCGACTCTTGCCGGGGAGGATTTTTCGGATACAGTGCAGTAATTGCCTCCTGCTTTGCAGTTGGAGCAACGTTGCACCAATCACGCGTGGCTCTGTGGCGCTGCCCTGAAGATCCGGTTCTTGAGTAGTTGTCTTCCCAACGATCGGAACGGTGATGCTGTTCCGGAACCCGTTGGGGCCTTACGTCATTCTAGGCCAGATCCGTGCGACATTGGTCAGATTGAGAGACCTGTTTTCCGCTCTTGGATTTCGAGACCTTCTGCTGCTCCAGACTCTTGGTGAGTAGTTTTATGCCCAACCGGACCTGTTCTGGGCCTGGATTATTTGCCAGGATATCTCGAGTTGTGGCAGTGTTTTGTACTGGTATTGGGTACACCAGATCTCCCTTGTCGTCGAGACGAGGCATCCCTGGGTCTCCCTCAAAGAGAACCTTGTGGACTAAGCCCTTTCTTCCAGCTCTTCAACAGTAAGTTCTGTAGTTGTACGGATAGGTGTAGTTAACGCAGCATCGATGAGTTTACGGGCACCTGCAGTGACAACGTGTCCATCCACATAAGCTTCTTTGGGTTCTTCTGGGATAAGTGCTCCATCCGAGTCTTCCTCATATTCCTCGGTAATCTCATCCTCTGTTGGAAGTTCTTTTGCTGGGGTCTTGTTCTTCTTGTTCTTCTTCTTTGCCTTCTTGGCAGCGCCGGTAGCAAAGACGGCTTTGGGTCCATTTCCTAGAGAAAAGCTCTGATCGATACTTTCGGACATTTGGATGTAGGGATTGTCTCCGAGATCCATGTCATCCTTTGCTTTGGGATAGTTTTCTCTGGATCCTTCGTCCATAGTTTCTCCTTCTTCTGTAGCTTTGGAGTTAAACTCCTCTTCATATTCTACGGAGAACTTTCAGAAATCCGCCGACGTCATCGAATCATCCAAAGATGCCGGTAAGTCGATGTTTGTCCCGATCGCCTCTAGCATCGAGTCTTCGTTGTCTCCAGCATTGGCGGAGCCCGATCCGGATCCAACATATCTGACAAAGTGCGACACGTGCGTTCTGAGGTAGTTGTAGCTTTCCTCATGGGCTTCCTCGAAAATTCTGATGGTCTCGAGAACCTTATCCATGTTTGCGTCTTGCAGCATCATGCGCCTCAACGTATGCCTCAGGAAAGGTTGGTCTATTCCGGCATTACCAGAGCCGGAACCAAGGTTGTTGTCTTGCTCCTCCTGGATTTCGACCTCAGCGGGTAGATCAACCTGTGATTCGGCCTCGGTAGGGAGATCCACTCCAGATTCGACTTGCCTCGCAAGATCTGCTTCAGGTTCAACTTTCTCCACTATCTCCGCAACAAGTGCGGGCTGGGTGGGATTAGGGTTTTCTGAGATCTGAAACTCTGCCGCCTATGCGGAAAAGTGGACCCAGAGATTTCTTCTGCCTCTATCATCATTGCTGGGGTGAGTGGGGCAGGTTTAGTTAATCCGGAGTACACATCGATCTCGCCAAAAGACATGATGGTGTAGACAGTCACGGCCTCCCAAACTGGAATTCAGGTCTCGTCGAGAACGACGAGAGGGACGTCGCTGGTGTAGAGGACGCGACCGATGGCGATGGTCTCATCGATTCTGATTCTTGCAGATTCCGCTCGGAACGTAGATCCAAAGCTCACTTGCCCCACGGTGGGCACCAACTGTCGTTGGATTGATGACAAGTACGCCATGAGGGGGTCCTCGAGGCGTGTGGAAGAGAGGGGTGTGAGACATACGGTATTCCGGGACGGTGAGCACACAAGTTTACCCAGGTTCGAATCCGCCGGCTTTGGACGGATCCTACTCCTGCTAGCGATCCAGTAATACGGTAGAGCCGGAATATGGGTTACAAGGGTTTCGCCTGTTCGAGTTGAGATTGTAGACTATTGTGAGGGTGCCCTAAAGGCTTACCCTTGGACGGCTTATATAGATATCCGACTTATGATTTAAAAGAGAGATCTATCCGGCTACGATTAAGAGTCGGTTAGAGAGTACATCTTGAACTACAAGTAACATAATAGGTTTATGTCGGTAAGTCTTCTCGACCTTCCCGTAACCGGACTAGACTCCGTCTCTTCTCGCTGACAGGGACGCCCGTAAATGAAAGCTTCAAACGGAAGTGGGCCACCCTGGTCACCACCAGCATCCCTTTTCTTTCCTTATGTCCACTACTGCTTCCCATGAGAGAGAGAGTATAGCGCCCCGACTCCGCCCTTGCCACCCATGACGATGCCTTGGACAACCCCGTGGTTATCTGAGCGCGGGAATCGAACCAGTGCGCCGCCCGGTGCCTCATCAACGACGACCAGGAGCCGGACCAGCCGCATATCGTCGCCGCCGTCCAAGTTCTTCTTCCCGGAGCCGCACGAGGATCGGCCGATGTACCCAGGACGTTAAGTCCGCTCGCTGCTGCTCCCTCTCCTCCGTCCGCCGCTCGTCGTCTTCCTGTCTCCGTCTCACTGTCCTTCCTCGATAACCCGCGGTGAGCACTCTCCCGTCGCCGCTCCCTGGGTCGCCCCTTCCCTGATCGCCGCTCGCTGCGTACAACGTCGCGCGCCGCGCTCAAGTAGCCTGTCACCCCGCTCCGCAGTTAATCAGTAGCAGTCCCGTGCCTCCTTGCTCCCCGATGTTTTCCGCCCACAGCAGTCCGGATCTGGAGCAACTCCGACCCCCCCCCCCCCCCCTCATCTAGACAGTACCCTCATTCTTTTGCCCCAATCCTCGCTCAAAACCGTGCACTAGAACTCCCAGAATCCTTCGCGCAAGTTGGAAGAAATTCACAGTCCAGAACGCAGTCTGGGCGACAGTTATAGACAGCAGTTACGCCTTCTGTTCCTCTTCGAACTACCAGCAGTTATAGACAGCAGTTACCTCCTTCGAGAAAATTCCGAGAAGGATATCTCTTCACGTATGTCTCATCAACACGCAGTATCAAACGGCGTCCAAAAAAATTGCCTATACCACTTGCCCTCGTCGATCAAAGTCAGGGCGATCTATCTGCTGAATTCGTCCAACAGTCTGTCAATTTCGAACAGTCTGAAACCTGACGGAGGTTACAAAAGTTCTGTCAATTTCGAAAAACAAAAAATAAAAACAGAAATTGAATAAATCTTAAATAATTCATATCTTTTTAAATAATTTGAATTTGACAAAAAATTCAAAATAAAAAGTGATTCGAATTTATACATGAATTCAAATAAAAATTCAAATTTGACCAAAGTCAACCCTAACTAGTCAAATCTGTGACATTTGACCTCTTTTGAACTACTTACGTTTAATAATAGTTTTAAATTCATAAATTTAAAATTTGAATTCTGATATATGTTTTATGATCAGAAAAATGTGAGGAATTCAAATATGTCATCCAAAATAATTTTTGAGCAACTTAAAATTTCGAAAATAATTAAATGTCAATAAATGTCTTTTCATAATAAATTCATAACTTTAATTCCGTAATTCAAAATTCGACAAATAATATGTCTAAATCGATCAGCGCAACGAGCCCGTTCTGATTATGCATTTTATGGTATGAATTGAAGCATGAATCATATAAATATTAAGTATGCAACAATGTTTATGGGAGCAAAACATGAATAAAAACTTAATAAAACGCTTTATTCTTGTACCCTACATCTCGTCCATCCCATGCTATGTTATGCCATGTAAATTGTCCATCATTCTATCATGGCATACTTCTTTGCTTGTTGCATATTATTTATATGATCGTGCAATGTATTTATTTCGTCCCCTTGTATGTTTGGTTTTTATCCGGATAGACTTTGAGCAAGGAGAATATCAGGAGCCCTAGGAGTATTATCCGGATCCTTCCTATTCAGAAACTGAACTTCCAGGCAAGCAATTCCCCATGCTTGCATACATATAGTACCTATGCTTCTATCTTACTCTTGCATCATTGAGTCACGATTGAATTAAATTGAATCCCAAGTATTGCATAACCTTTACGTTTAAACTCCACCAAAGCTTGTTCCACAATCCTATGAGCCATTACTACAGGAGTTTTTTGAGCCCTGCGAGTCGTAGAATTGCATGTGTAGGGTTTGTGCAAGTTGTAGTATAATGAGGTACCTAAACAACTTAATATGAGTAGAGAACTAATGAAAGAGGCATCGGTGAGCATTATCTACTATTTGGTTCTTTAAGCTCACTTGTGTCCCGTAGGACCCCGAGTACTTGATTCCCGTTCCTTGACTATTCGCACTATCCACATACGGGAGACCCTATGGATCCCCCTTTGGCTGAGCTTGACTCACACTTTATTTCTTGGGTCCACAAACTAGTTTAGGGCTTTATTACTATCATGTACTTATGCCATGCTTTACTACTTTATTTACGATTGTGCGTGGAGCACTTGTACTGTTTAGGATTTGTGACACGTTTCCGCAGTATCGACAAGCCCAGTCACACTTTCGGGTTCCCAGTCGTTTACAGCCGTCTACACAAACCTTGGGTTCGTCTCAGAGCTAGCCAACTTCATAGCGGGAAGCTTAATGGGGTGGCCCCCTGAAATAATTTATGAATCCTATGAATACATTGTCGTGAGGCCTCGTTGCGTTTTATTTAGTTCTTCCCAAGGTTGATCGTGTGTGTGTTGCTATTTGTGCACCCCTGCAGGGTAAATCTTTCTGAAAGCCGTGGTCGCGGTTATGGACGACTTGGAGCACCGTTTCTTGATCATAGACAAGCATAACTAAAGTACCGCCTTTAATTTGAATAAGACATGACTAGTAAATAGAAAAATACTCATGGAATGGTTAATAAAATTGCCAACGGATGGGAGGTTCTTCCGCCTTCTCGTCGGTAAGCGATAAGGAGGGCGAGCGAGGTTAATTATGTTTCTTATATAACTGGTGCTATTAATTAACAAGCGTCCGTCCATCTCTGGTTGGGCGGATGTGTAGCGTGTCTCTATAGAACTTTGTAGATATTATTTTTTTGCTACAATTGCGTCACCCCCAGGTTGTTCCCTTTAGATGCATTAAGACTTGCTGAGTACTCCTAGGGTCTCACACAATAAATATTTGGTTTACGCGGATAGGTATGCTCTCCGGAAGGTTACCGAGTCGAATAGACCGATGATGGTGGCAACGACCATCAGGTGTAGAGATTTTGGGGATGGAGATCCGTGAGATCTGTGGGCGGGATGTGCTTATTTCATAGGCATATTATGCCGATTTGCTTCTTAATCCATACTCGGATCTTGTTTTTCCGCTTCCGCTTGATACTCTGATGTGTGATGTATGAGGATGTATCCTAAACTATTATATCTATTTAGGATATTTGGATCTTGCCATATGGCGTTGCAATATTTTTGTTTCTTTTAGGTTGTGTGACTCTGATGTCTATTGTAAGTCGTAGACATACATACTCATTTGTATATGTCGTGGTCGCGTTACCTGCCGCTTACATTGCTCGCTCTTGTCCCAATGTTCTTGAAAGTGGATAAGGTGGTAGGCCGGTACCGTGCCCCTGCTCCGCTTCGACGGGCCTACATGTGGGTGGCCTTGGGCCTCCGCGGTAGAATCACTTATCCACTTTGGTTCATCCAGGCTCGTGCTTAGAGCGTAATGTCCGAGGTATTATAACTAAGCACCAAGATCTATCTACCTAGATACAATCAACGGGTGGATATACATCCATAAAGAACATACCCTCAAAGAGCGACAAAGCATTGTTAATGAAATCTGATTTAGTGGATGATGTAGTCGTACACTTACTTATCTCAAGATTGTGTTGAAGTCCAGCAAGTCCAGCAGGTCCAGCACCAGTAGGTCCAGCACCGCAAAGCAACAGTGCATCCGTGATCGCACACACGTTCGGTACACCGTCAACCTCCGCATCCTCGCTCCAGCGATGCAGCGGAAGAAGCAATTCCTTTCATACAAATTCACTGGGAACATCTATCTCGCTAATCCGAGACCATGGGGAAATAAACTAGAGGGAGAGAGATCCTTCATGAGGAGGTGTGAGAGTGGAGGAGGGGATTCCTTTTATAGGAGGAGGGGGAAGCCCCCAAGTCTCCATGCGCATGGGCATGGTGGTGCCCCCACCTCTCCCTCCATATTGGTGATTGGAGCTTCCACTAAGCCCACTCCCATTAAAACAAACTCCACTCACTTTGCACTAATTTTCCACCAAATTTAGTGCACGCTCTCATTAAATAAAACTATTTTATTTATTTTATTCAGAATTTTGTTAATTACTTTAATTAACAAATATTCACATAAAACCCCTGCAACATTTCAATATCACATACATGATCAGTTTCAACAACTTCACCCGAAACAATTTTTGTTTCCATCGAAATGATTCCAGCACTTTCATAATCTTTAGCTGAAACATATTTGCTCCTAAATGGTGTTAGTATCCCTTAAGTGTGTCACCCTATGGTTCATGAATACTGCAGACATGATCGAGACCCCTCTCCGATCAATAATTAGCCGTGGGACCTAGAGATCCGTACTGATTCCCACACATTCAACGATGACTCTAGTGATTGTGTGAACCTTTAATGTTTGTAACTAAATCCCTTTGTCTCACGATATATTATATGTCCGAGATTCGATCATCGGTATCCTCGTACCTAGTTTGATCTCGTTACCGACAAGTACTCTTTTCTTGTTCCCATGATATAACATTCTAGTGATCTTATCACTTGCTTGCAAGCTACATCAATGTGATATCACCGAGAGGGCCCAGAGTATATCTCTTCGTCAACGGGATGGAAAAATCCCACTCCTGATCCATGGGCCTCTACATAACACTTTCAGAGTATTTGAACCCACATTTATTATCACTCCGTTACGGTGTGACATTTGATGTTATCAAGTTACTCTTCTGGTTTTAGTGATTGACATGATCTCATGGTCTAAGGACTAAAGTTACTTCGTATGATGTTATAGAAATTTAAACACAATGACTTTGATCGTATTGCTATATTTTGGAAGAATGTTCATCACACCATTCCACCAATGTTGTGACCTCGTTATTAATAACATCCAATTTCCATGATCAGGAAACCTTGATCATCGTGTTAATCAACGAGCTAGTTTACATGAGAAGCATAGCTAGGAAATCTTTATTTGTTTATTAAACACACATGTATTAACATTTCCAATTAATACAATTATAGCATGCAAAATAAACATTTATAATAAACAAGGAATAAGATAATAAGGACTTTATTATTGCCTCTCGGGCATATTCCCTTCAGATTTCTTACCTCCAATCACCTCTAACCCTAGTAATAACTGCTCGTTGTTTGGTTCTTGTTCCGCCGCTGCCGATCCTCGCTCGCTCCACCTGCGCCTTCTCTGGCCTTCTCACCAAGCTCGAGCATGTGCTCACTGTCGACTCCCCCATCTCCTCAACCCTGGACCCCACCGCCACCTGGTCCTCACCGACAACGACTTCACCGGTCCCATCCCCGTCCTCATCGTCGCTGCTCTCGGTCTCATCAGATGAGACTGTCACTTTTCCCAGGATTGGGTTGCTGCTTCCCCTCTCATATTGGAACCTGGTGATGGATTGGTATGTGTTCTATTCGTATGGATCTTCTGGTCCATGCGAACTATCCGGCGAATGACCGGCTTCGTCTTGTTTAGGCAATTCTTGGATTGGGGGTTGGGGATGGATTCCTTCTCTTAGCCTGATTGTTCTCACTGACTTTCCAACCGATGGCGATCAGGAAGAGGAGGAGGAACCATCGAAAGAACTTCTTGGATTCGCCGGAGAAGGGTTGGTGTAAGTAGAGGAATTGCTGAATCCGTGTGAGCTCTACGAGTAGCAATCATGATCTCATCTGCCTCTTGTACCATGATCATGCAACTCCTCCTTGAAGCTCTTCGCCACCGTGGTCCAGCGCTCGGCCACTAGATGGTAGCCGTGGACGAGGAATGGAGGTGGCGGCGGCAGCGGTAGGGAGGAAATGGAGGACTTGTAGGCGCTCCTCCGCTTTGGGACGGTGGTTAGCTCCTCGCTAGCCTTGGCCAGTGTCTCACTGGACATGGACGATGCGGTCTACAAGCTCTTTGGCGATGACACGGGGCTACTCATCGGCGTGTCGAATCTCCCGGACAATGACCGCCAGGGGATCGATGAAGGGAGCATGGTCTCCTAGGCGTGCGGGCGTGGCTCACCGCTGTCATATCCCGCAGCGCCGAAGACGAAATCCTGATGCTTCAGGGTTCAGATAGGTAGCAATACCTGCTGGGCGGCGGAGTAGCTCTTTCCACCGCTGCCGATAGCCATCACGACCACAAGCTCCTCGGGGTGATGCACCGCGCTCTAGGACCACACCCCCCGCCGCCTGGGCTGTCTGGCGCTCTATCATCACCATCATCATTGAACACGAGGTCCCCCTGGAGCATCTGCGAGACGTACCTCGTGTCCGTCTTCCCTTCCACCGAGGCGACGACATCCTTCTTGCCACCATCGACCCGCCCTCCGGCGTCGTTCCTCCGGCTGAAAAGCCTGTACGACACCGTGATCCTGACCAGGAGCAGGTGCAACAACTCCCACACCTTGCCATGGCGTCCAGTGGAGGTTGTGGTAGGAGAGGTATTAGTCTACATGATTAAGGAATTTGGCTACAATTCTCTAGAGAAGTGGCCTTGCATCGAGATAGAAGCCGCGTTTGCTTTTTAGCACATTTTCTTCTCCCTGGAGCCTGCACGCGGGGGAACGCGAGATTTGGGCGTTTTCACTAAGCCTATTTTTGCCCTCTTTAAAAGTCGTGCCCTCTCCTATGGATGCAAGATTTTTTTTCCTCCGTGGGCAACCAAGAATCCTTAATTTTCTCCGAGCCATGCGAGAAAAGAAGATACCTCCAACCAGATCACGCTCACGCCAGACTTGGGGAGCGACAGAAATCAAAGAATCAATCGGCACCATGATTTGTTTTTTAGGGACGATGCCACAATTTATTGAGAGTGAATTTGTCTCGAGATCGTTGATTTTGAGGAAAAGAAGGAAAATCATTAGTGCTGTCTCGGCTTTGTGTCTACTCGCTTGGGTGCATGTCGGTTCGCCATTTCGCGGACCCAAGGGTCGAATGAGTAATGCTACACCTACGGACAGATTGTTACGACATCTTTTTACAGAATGAGACGTGTCAATCACAGACTGGTTCAGATATTTTCTAAGAACAACTATTGTTCGTAGATATCCAATCACGCATTCGCACAATGCGTCTGTAACCAATTATCCATAAGAATCTCAAATATCCAATAGACCTATCCTAGGAGATGCCACACGAAATATCAAATCACAAATCTCTTATGTCTCCCTCCCAAATCTAAGGAAAATGATACGTAGCCCCTAGGGAATTGTGTCGTCGTGTCCTCCTAGTCGCGCACCGTCGGATCGTCCGTGATCTAACCGTCCATTGATCTCCACAAGTCCCCACCCCGGTGCACTCTGTTCGTAGTTTCTACCCGTACTCGCACTCGGACATGTTCGCTTCGTTGGTTCCACGGAGAGGAAGAGGGAGACGACTCGGGGTGAGAGGGAGGCGACTGAGAATCGATGCCCGCGCCGCCGCTGACCAGTACATCCGCGACCTCCGATCCTCCTCCGGTTTGTGTACTTTGTGTATCTTCCTCCTCCCGCTCTGCTCACCCGTGATTTCTTCGTCCCCTCCGATCTGATCTCCAGTTCAAAACCCTAGGCCACTAGGAGGATGGAATCGCCGTCAATAATCGATGCGGCGGGACAGAGCACCTTCGCCGCCGGAAACATTGTTGTGAGTACTAATTCATGATTGTCCTTCCCTTCCATTTCCGTTGATGCTTGTCTGTAGTTTCTCAGTAGATGTTGTGTGGGGACTGCATAGTATTGTTTCTGAGTAGATTCTACCTTATTTTTCTGCAAATATTTGCTAGGTTATGATGTTCAGTATGATTTGTTACTTTTGCCCTTTCAGTAGGATTTTCTACATGTGCTAATTGCTACGATTTTCTATATAGTTGTTAAATAATTGCCAAGATTTCCTACATGTGCCGTCTCAGTAAGATTTTGCTACTTTAAAGTTCAAAAAGATTTTGCTACTTTATGCTTGGATCTGGTACCATGTTCACTAGAATTAATGAGATTTTGTTCGAACGCTACATAGATTTTTTGGCTGGCTTGCTAAATTTGTTTGGCATGCTACATGTAGTTTTTTTTGGTTGGCTTGCTACATGTAGCTACATTTGGAGATGGAGTTAAATTTGGTTGGCATGTTACTTTTGTTCTTTTGTTGGCATGCTAAATTTGGTTGGCATGCTAGATGTAGCTTATTTGGAGATGCAACTAGCATGTTCACTAGGTTTTAATGGATTCTAATGTTGTGTAGTAGGTTGTTAATGATGGCCAGCATAAGGTTGCTAGGGGCAAGAAGGTTGTTGTGAGTCGCAACAAAAAGGGTGAGGCTATGAAGAAGGCCAAGTAGGAGATGTGGATGTCAAAGGACTGGTTCGATGCCAAGCGGTTGTGTAGCATTGCAGATATCCTTACTCTAGTGAAGAGAGCTATTATTGAAGGAAAGAGTGCATTCAGAGCCTTGGTGAATGTAGCTCCATTCAGGATTCCTAATTAGCTTACTAACTTCTTTGCTGGTCATATTGTTGGAAATATGCCCTAGAGACAAATAATACTAAGGATTATTATCATATTTCATAAAGTTTATGATTAAGTTTTATATCATGCTATAACTATATTGAAAGGAAATGTCAATACACGTGTGATATATAAACAACCAGGGGTTCCCGATGAAACTCTAGTCACTGGTTCATTGGTCAATAGATGATCAAGGTTTCCTGATCATGTGGCATTTATGCCAGTTGGAAATGGATTCAACTCATTCTGAGAATGAGATGATGAACCAATACCCAACCTAAACATCATGACCCTATCATGTCACGAAGTTCAAGTTACGATGATTAGAATAGACCTCGTAGACTATTCCTTAGACCGTGAGACTATATCAATCACTGTCTCCCGAGAATGCTTAGATAACATCAAATGTCACTTGGTAATACAGTGACAATAAAGGTGTGTTCAGGTATTCGGAGGAATCGTAGAGGCAATATATGTCAAGAGCAGAATTTGTCTATCCGCGTGATGGAAAGATACTCTAGGGCCCACTCGGAGAAGTTATATATCTAATAGCTGCGCAACGTGTGATTTGATCATAGGGATATCACTTGTAGAAACGAGTCAAGTAGCATTGTTCGGTAACGAGATTGAACACGACATGGTGATGTCATTGACCAGATCTTGGGTAATGCAAGTATCGAGAGATAAAAGGAATAACACGCGATTGTCCTAGTTCAAACGGCGAAAGATCTTCGTGGAATGCACAGGGGTCACATGGCCATCCAGGTCCCTCTATCAATCATTGGTCCGGGAGTGTCCCGACCATGTCTGGAGTGTTCCCGAACCATGGGGTATAACGTTTAAGGGCTTGATGATGCTTAGAGAGTGTTTATAGGATCGGTAGAATCACCGAGGAATATAAGAGAGACGACCGGAAGGGTTTCGGTAAGTCCGGAGGAGGTCCGAAGTGGAGGCGGAAGGTGTTCCATAGCCATGAAGATTGAATAATATGTGAATGGATGTTAAATATTGATTTAATCATTTATTCATAATTATTTAATAAAAGAGAAATCAATTAAAGGTCAAAAAGGCTTAATGGGCCAATTCTGGAGGAAGAAGGGCCCATGAGGGAAAGGCAAGAGGATAGAGGAGGCAAGGGGGTGGCCAGCTGGGCCAAGCCCCCTGTGCAAGGCCCACTAGGGCCGGCCGGTGGCTTCCTCCCTCTCCCCTCCTTTAGTCCCACCCCGGGACTTTGAAGAAGGTAGTACCTCCCCCTATATATAGTGGGCTATTTTGACCAGAAAATACACAACGAATATTCAATAAAGGTTTCCTCACTTTTGGGGAGACCTCCAATTGATATTCTCTCTCTCTCTCCCGTGATCGTGGTCCCATGTTCGGACTTCGCGAACGAGAGATATCTTCACTGCGGAGCACCGTCGCGCTACGGGATTCGGATCCAGGAACTCTACTTCCGTAACTACTGCTGGATCGGGGAAGCGGGAGTCATCATCAGGAACCAGATGCATGTAACTCCCCGCGAGGTGTCACACTTGAGGCACTCAAATTGTTGGAGCCACGGGAGTGCAAGAACTTCATCACGACCTTGAGGTCGGCTTCGGCTCGTCTACATCAACCACGCTCTTCTGAGTGTAAACAACACATTTCGGTCTTCAAGGGTAAGTTCACGAAAAGCTGTCACATCCCAAAAATTTTAAGGAAAAGAAACCTTTTGAATTGGAAATAACTCACTCTATTATGACCTAAGTAGCCATATAGGCAAAAAGGTGTGGATTGAGTTTTAGTTTTAGTATTTGAGTGAATGTTTGCAAAAACGAAAATCATGAAGCATTTCATTGCATCCATGCAAAGTTCTCAAAATTGAATCCAAATCCTAATATCTAAATCCAATAGTTGAATTTCCCAAATGTTCCTATAAAGAATACATAGAGATTTATGAAGCCACCATCTTCAAACTAGTGAAATGTTATAAATATGATCCTATAATAATCTATTGAATTTTAGAAAAAATTTAGAAAATAAGAATCATGTCATTTGGAGTTTGTATGCAAAAGATATAAAGAAAATATCAAAATAGAAAAAATAGAAAAAAAAACACTAACGGGCCAACCGGCCGGCCTGGCGCACGGGAGGATCGATCCCACGGTTGCTTTAAAAAACGTGCAAAATTTACCCTTTTAAACCTATCTCTATACAAACACCTATATCTTTTTAGCTACAACTCTGAATTGTCTTCTGTTTGTTTCTACTTGTTCCGTACTCCAATATCTATCTCTCCCCCTCCCTAAAACGCTATATAATCCTCCGAAGCCAAAGCTATATCACTTTTGCTTTTCGAAATCTCGAATCTACACCTTTCCGAATTATATTTCGCTTCTAAACCTATCTAAACTTCGTCGGATGCCTTCAGCTCCAACACGAAAGTTGTAGATCCCGTCGAAATCTTTCAATTCCGACAAACCTCACCTCTTTTCATCCACCACAACTGGAGAATTTCGCAACGCAATATTTCAGATCTGACGGTGTAATTCTAAGTTTGTCTCGCGCTCGTTTCTTCAAATCCAAATTCTTTTGGTCAAAAGGTAGATCTAATGATTCTCCCCAACTTTCATGTTAGAAGTTTTTCGATTCGATCTACGGATTTGTCTCTCTAACATAGATCTATTTCTAATCTTTTTTGAGGCAAAATCGAGCCGATTTGGCGCCAACTTCTCTCCTAACCACCGGATCTCATCCCGGCGGTCGAGATTCAATCGTCCCGGTCAGATGCCTCGTCACCCCACGTTGTCGCCAGGTCAGCGCCTAGTCCCAGTCATTATGCACGGTCAACCTGTCCAGTCAGCGGAATATTCCCTGAAATATTCCGTTCAAATTTAAAATTGCAGATTATAGATCTAACTTGTAAAATCTATAAAAAATTCATACTATGTCCAAAAATAGTGTATAATATATCAAACTGAATACAATTTCATGTAGTTTATTAATATCAGATTATATCTAATTTTAGTGCTATAGTTAACTGGTAATTAACTAAATAGTTTTAATAGCCTTTTGGAGTAATAAATTCATAGTAAATTATTCATAGCTCCGAAAAATATAAATAATATGTCCCTGGATTTAAAATTCTGTATAGATTCCAGATCTAGTCTTAGATTTACTTTTGGTCGTGGTAAACGGTTTAGATAATTTAAACTCTATTAAGTAGTAATTAAATCATAAAACAAGATCTACAACTCCGATTAGGGTGAATCCAATTGCTATTGGTTCGTATTAATGTCCTCTATTCAGTACACGCTAGATATAAATTTAATACGGCAATTAGTACAGAAGTTCCAACATAACTATTAAAACTCCTCTATTGACGATTAAGAATTAATAATAAATACCCTAATGAATTAAATGATTCTCTACATGCATCATGTGATCTAGTATTGTTTAGAGAACTAATTAGACATATTAAATCATCATGCATGCATTTGATCATAATTTTTTATTGTACTATGCATAATTGCAATGTTTTGAATGATGTATTGTTGTGCCTTGTTTCAAACGTTAGATTGCGAGGAGTGCAACTACTATGATCGGAATTGCTATCATTGCGAGTATTTTGATTGCAAGTATTTTGAGTGCGACGAGTGCAAACATTATTTTATGAGGATTATCTAATCGACTACATCTAGAACAAAGGCAAGTGGTGTTATCTTGGTCATAAATGTCCTACTGTTTTCCTATGCATTGTAGATGTTTTATAGAATTGCATGTGTAGGTATTACTATGCTATGCTATGTCCTATATGTATTATGGTAGGAACCCCTTATAGTTGAGCCTCCGTAAGGTAGAAGTTCTTAGACCTACTATATGGATGGGGAAGGGATCACATTATGATGGTTTATATGTTTTGATTAACTAAAACAACATAATGTCAATGAAATACCTGGGCGGAGAGGTCGGATTGTCAACAGAGTGTGAATAATTGTGGGGAATGCCGCCTAGGGTACTGAGAAGGATTGGTTTTCTTTGTTATAGTGTAGCTTACGTGTGCAACCATGTGCCAGTAAGAATGGGTGGCTGGTTGGACTTAGTAGGTCGTGGTGACCCGAACCCAGTGTAGCCAGAGATGTAGTGAATGGTAGGTTGGGACCGGTGCATAGTGGGGTTTGGGGATCTACTTCCGGAACAGTCTCTTCTTGGACTTCTCCCTATCATCACACGATATGAGTGTGGTGATACGAGCTGGGTTGGCCAGGTCACATGGGTAAAGTGTACAAACCCCTGCAGGGTGTAAAACTAAGTGCTTAGCCGTATCCCCGGTTACAGACGATTGAGTTGCTTGATATCGAGGCTATGACATATTCTCACTCATCCTTATTTCTTGATTACTAAAACTTGTTGGGTGAACTTAATGGGTTGTTGTGATTAAACTTGGTTTAAAAGTAGGGTAAAACTATTTAAGAAAATGCAAGCTAACCAAAGCTCCACTCAGCCATAAGCATGTAGTTGCTAGGTTTGTTGTTAACCACTTTAGCCTACTTGCCATACATTCAATGTATTGACCATTTGTGGCTGCAATGTTTCATGTTACAGGTTATATCGTTTCCAAGTGATGATTATAGGTCGCAAGACTGCACTCAACAATTGTTCGCCTGTGGCACATTTGAAGGATGGAGATCTACCTTGTAATGCTTTTCGCTGTAATATAATGTAAATTCTGGATCATATTCGTTATATTTATGATACACAGTTATATTTGGTATTATTTTGTATTGTGTGTGCTAGTGAACCGATCCAGGGATTAGCACTATACACAAGAACTCAGCCTTATCAGGCGAGGGTGTTACAAAAGCCCCTCCCGTTACTGCATTACTAATAGATAGGTCCTAGCAACATCAGGGGTTCAGGGGCGTCGTGTAATTTTTTTATTGTTTTCATATGCGAACCACTACAGTGGTATCAGAGCTAGATCTATGCGTACAAATGCTAGTACGAGTAGAACACACGATATGTAGCGTGTGGGCGTTGATATTTTAGTTGTTACCCTCCCACGTGTACTTGTGTATATCGCAGTAATACTTGATGAAGCGGCCCACAACCGACTTTACGCGTTCATTCACGAGACTGGTCCACGCTTGACATACGGCTTGTACCGTATACGGTGGCTTTGGGGGGTGTCTGTCTCTCTCGCATTAGTTGGTATGCCATTTGCAATGGAGGGCCCCGAAAGGGGTTTAGTATAGACAACTACTTGATCAACGTTGTGGTGAAAGTTTGTAGGTAAGAATGGTTCTTGTGCGAAAGCCCATTCAACCACGTAAAACATGCAAAGATAAAGTAGAGGCGTCTAACTTTGTTTTGCAGGGGGCGTTGCTTTGTGATATGGTTGTGGCAAAGGTAAAGTGATTACCTTATGCTATGAAATAGTAGTAGATAGTCACGGAGGTGACAGACTACCACACCGGAAAGACACCGGTACCCTGGTGTCTACGGCGCCGGAACCCTGGCGCCGGAATCCGGTGACGTCGGATGGAGATCACGACGTGAAGGACCATATCACATCGCATTTACATTCAATGTTATTGTTTGTATATATTATTGTGTGCTAGTATTAGATACTCGATGATAGCCTAATAAGATGATCCCTGTTAAAATTACCAATGATTGTGTTCCACCTTAGTGTGCACCACCAAGAAAGTTCTTCGGTATGAGGCAGGTCGTGATGCTTGGATGTCAAACATATCTACGTTCGCATACAGTGGGTGTAAGCCATGTTGCACAACGAAAACACTAAGGTTGAGTTGGCGAGCCTAGCATGTATAGACATGGCCTCGGAACACGGATGATCGAAAGATCAAGCACAAGTCGCATGAATGATGTGACCGACGTTTAGCGTCCACCCTAGAACCCACATTGATGGTCGTGATGATCGGGGGAGATGTGGGGAAAAGGGGTTGTGTTATCACTAGAACCCTTTAGGGGATATGTGTTTCTTAGTAGAGTTATTATTAACTCATTTAATTATAAACTTAGTCTAAATTCCTTTTTGCAATTATAAATGTAGAAAATGGTTCTCCCTAATGCTACCTTTCCTGTTGACGATTGGTTAGAAGGAGAGAAGCTCAGGCTAGACAGATCAAACTTCTCCATATGGGTTACACATCTCCATGTTCTCCTTAGCGAGAATAATGTGGTCGACTATATACTCAACGAGATGGATTTGGATCAGCCCAGTGACCTAGAGACCCCAGAGTAGTGGGAAGACCACTATTATCATTGTGAGATGTCCACCTTCATATCAGTTACAATGTGCTACGGGATGGTGGATGAGCTGCGGCCAATCGTGGGTAATCTTGACCCTCGTGCGACAATGGAACAGCTTAGGACACATTTCGTGGAACAAGCACACATATGGGAGCATGAGCTGATGGGAGACTTCCTCTCCATTAAGATGGAGGAGAACTCTTCACTTTACGACCACTTGGAGCGCATGCATGATGCGTACATGAGGCCTGCATACTTCCTGGATAGCTCGATGACGAGCTCTTTTGCAAATGGCGTTGTGCTACGGTCGCTGCCACCAAGCTACCAAGCACATGTTAGGACTTGCATTATGAGAGGCGACGAGGAAACATAGGATTTCCACAGGTTCATATCACATCTCAGGAATGTGATGGTTGAACACGTTGTCGGTGAGGTCATCGATGACAAAGGTATATATTTTATATACAATTTTATAAATGTTATAATCTCGCAAACACATGTTGCAGTGTTAAGTATATTTGATACTTGTTCTATTTTGCTGAAAACAGGTCCTTATGCATGAGAGGTGCCTGTTGGATAGGGGGTGACGTTGCGTGTTGATGGAAAGCATGATGATGATGGCCAATGACACTCTCCCTCAACATTTATCACTTAGTTTATGTTTTAGGATGATTATTGTAATCAAAAGATTGTGAACTTCATTAGTATGTCTCACACTTTGTGAGACGGTTATTCATATGAGCTTGTAACAAACAGCTGTTCCACTTTTATGAATGATTTCTATTTGTGTTCATATCTTCTTCGATTATGTGTGAATTATCCTGGTTTTGAAACTAATTGATAATGCATGAACATTTGTAAAATATTGAAATGCCATGAAATTACCAACTTAATGATATGTTCATTACTGAATGAAACCATTGTTTAAATTCAAAGTTATGTGATAATATGTGAACGTCATTATATTTCTTGTCACATATGAATCATGCCTAAGTTCGGCAAAATAACTTGAACATCGTGTATTACTTGAATACAAAGTGTTTGATGAATTGTTAAAAGTAAATACATATTCGATGTATTGTGTTTTTACAAAATGGTAATTATCATTATATGATTATTCAAATGTGTAAAGAAGTTTACCAAAGGAAACATGAGTATGAAACTATTTGATCTGATCAAATTATTTCATCAACAAATGGTATTAAAGATAAATGAGAATCTAATTACTACGATTTGATCAATAGTAATGAAATTCAACTTTATAAGATTGGCATAAAGTAATTGTGGAATGCAATGCGTTTGAAATGTCAAAATGCGAATCATCACAATATGATATTTGATATCAAGTGGGTGAATAGATGGTGCCAAATAAATCGTTGTAGTGTAGATGTAGAGACCATTAGTTAGAAATAGTTAGCACTCAATTAGAACATATAGTGAACCATCTAGATTCATGAGATCGGCTCCATATCTAGTATGGATCATCGTAAAAGTTTTGGGGTTATTCGATATAACCAAAACGATAGTGAATAATTCCTTGTAGAGTGTTCATTGAAAAACTTTGAATACGAAATCCATAGCTGAAACCAAAAGGAAAGCAAAACTTGTATTGCTTGGATTTTGGTGCATTCTCGAGAAGGTTCACATTCAGTGATATTTCTTGATTATGAAGCAAATGGAAGATAGTGAAAAACATGATGAGGATTCAAAACCCTGCATCAGGGTGTTGAGAAGCGCAACGGAAAGCATTCCTGAACGATCCTCTTCATAAAGAAAAGAATCAATGATAGTGATCATTGTGTTTTCCCCACTAGTGTTTTCACTACATAAAGTAGGATTCAAAATGCAGCCCATACCTTGTATGGAGACATTTGTGAATCATTTTTCATGATTAGCAGAATATGACATGCCTACGAACTACTAAGGAAATAATGGTAAACTAGAATTATGGGAAATCCCAACGCAAAATTCCCTTGAGATTAGAAAGCAATTTATTGCTGAATCTTACAAGTAAAGGAGTTACTTGAATTTTCCCAAATGACTGCAAAGCCATAGTGGAAAAGGGGGTGAGTGACAAAAGCACAATTTTTCTAGTATTGAACAAATTCAAATGAATTTAATTCAAGAGTGCTGAAAGTCTGGTGGATTTAAAACTGGTGAAGTACTAGTATCTCATAGTAAAACTCCAAGTTTGATATTTGATCAAAGGATTTTGAAGTTGTTCAAAATAGTGAGTGGATATGCAATTTGCATGAAATTGAGTGGGAGCTATGAAAGTCTTCCTAAAACAATATGTGAATGACATATTTTTGAGTGGGAGCAAAATAAGTCTCAGATTCAAATATGTAGGAACATATGTTGAGTAAGAGTAGTGACTCATACTCCAATATGCTGGGAACATATTTTGAGTGGGAGCTTAGAGGAGTGATTCTTAAGTGTGTATAATATACATTAAGAATAAAAGTGCAAGTGCCGATAAATAATGATTTATAGGAAGTAGAAGTTGATAATAAGTATATTATTATATTATGTAATATTCCTTAAAGGATTCTGAAAAGAGTTTTAGAATAGAAGTTAATTGAGGAATTGGTCCTTGATAACTCAAATTAGGAATATAATTAAGTCTAACATTGGTGGTTGAAAGAAAGAATAGGATGATCATCATCCACTATGTGAATACATAGGTTCTATCTTGGAAAACCATGATGACAACTTAACATAATATATGATCAAAGAAGAAATGTTTGAAAAGTGATTAAGTTTAAATCACGAAACGTTGAGCTAAGTTTGTCCGCAGTGTCTAATAGAGAACTGTAGACATGTTTTCCAAATCCATAACGGATGGCATATCTTAAAGCATAAAGGGTTATGTTATAAGAGAATATGTTGGAAACTACTGTAATACCGACTAAAGTCAAGTAGAAAGCGAGGTGAACGAAACATCGAAAGTTGCACAGGGTGCACTCGTGTTTTGATAATTACATTTATAATAATAGGTAAGGGTACCATCTAAAGTGATGTATAATGTTATGGTGGGGCTAGTTCACTTTTAATGTAGAATGATGTGTCTTAGGGAACAGTGCCCATGAGAAAGCCCTCGAGGTTGATCTAAAGTCACTGTAGGCTCCTGGAATCTGGCCTCGTTCTGTTGCCATAGCAACGATGCATACACAAAGATGTTATCATGTGATGATAAAATATTAATGTCAATCAAGGTGACATTAGTAAGCTGTAGAGGATTTTGAACTGTAAAGTACAGGCCCAAGACGCAACATCTTCCATGAGCAAGCATGTTCAGGGTACCCGGATATATGGTGCCAATGATTAAGAACAAATGCAGCTAGTTTATTTGTACTCTAGTGCAAGTGGGAGACTGTTGTAAATATGCCCTAGAGAAAAATAATAATAAGGATTATTATCATATTTCATAAAGTTTATGATTAAGTTTTATACCATGCTATAACTGTATTGAAAGGAAACGTCAATACACGTGTGATATATAAACAACTAGGGGTTCCTGGTGAAACTCTAGTCACTAGTTCATTGGTCAACAGATGATCAAGGTTTCCTGATCATGTGGCATTTATGCCTGTTGGAAATGGAGTCTACTCATTCTGAGAATGAGATGATGAACCAATACCCAACCTAAACATCGTGACCCGATCATGTCACGAAGTTCAAGTTATGATGATTAGAATAGACCTCGTAGACTGCTCCTTAGACCGTGAGACTATATCAATCACTGTCTCCCGAGAATGCTTAGATAGCATCAAATGTCACTTGGTAATACAATGACAATAAAGGTGTGTTCAGGTATTCAGAGGAACCGTAGAGGAAATATATGTCAAGAGCAGGATTTGTCCATCCGCGTGACAGAAAGATACTCTAGGGCCCACTCGGAGAAGTTATATCCAATAGTTGTGCAGCATGTGATTTGATCACAGGGATATCACTTGTCGAAACGAGTCAAGTAGCATTGTTCAGTAACGAGATTGAACATGACATGGTGATGTCATTGATCAGATCTCGGGCAATGCAATTATCGAGAGATAAAAGGAATAAGACGCGACTGTCCCGGTTCAAACAATGAAAGATCTTTGTGGAATTCACAGGGGTCACATGGCCATCTAGGTTCGTCTGGGAGTGTCCCGACCATGTCTGGAGTGTTCCTGAACCATGGGGTATCACTCTTAAGGGCTTTATGATGCTTAGAGAGTGTTTACAAGATCGATAGAATCACCGAAGAATAGAAGAGAGAGAACCGGGAGGGTTTGGGTAAGTCTGGAGGAGGTCAGGAGTGGAGGTGGAAGGTGTTCCATAGCCACGAAGATTGAATAATATGTGAATGAATGTTAAATATTGATTTAATCATTTATTCATAATTATTTAATAAAATAGAAATCAATTAAAGTTCAAAAAGGCTTAATGGGCCAATTCCGGAGGGAGAAGGGCCCATGAGGGAAAGGCAAGAGGAGAGATGAGGCAAGGGGTTAGCCGGCTGGGCCAAGCCCCCCCCCCCCCCCCCCCCCCCCCCGTGCAGGGCCCACTAGGGCCGGCCGGCTGCTTCCCCCCTCTCCCCCTCCTTTAGTCCCACCCCGGGACTTTGAGGGAGGTAGTACCTCCCCTCCCCCTATATATAGTGGGGTATTTTGACCAGAAAATACACAACGAATATTCAATAAAGGTTTCTCACTTTTGGGGAGACCTCCAATTGATATTCTCTCTCTCTCCCGTGACCATGGTCCCATGTTCGGACTA
Organism: Avena eriantha; assembly: GCA_910589775.1. Lineage (NCBI taxonomy): Eukaryota > Viridiplantae > Streptophyta > Magnoliopsida > Poales > Poaceae > Avena > Avena eriantha. The sequence goes on from OU342740.1 coordinate 10,991,701, forward strand.
CGCGAACGAGAGATATCTTCACCGTGGAGCGCCGTCGCACTGCGGGATTCGGATCTAGGAGCTCTACTTCCACAACTGCTGCTGGATCAGGGAAGCGAGAGTCATCGTCAGGCACCGGATGCATGTAACACCCCACGAGGTGTCACACTTGAGGCACTCAAGTTGTTGGAGCCATAGGAGCGCAAGGACTTCATCACGACCTTGAGGTTGGCTTCGGCTCGTCGACATCAACCACGCTCTACTGAGCATTGACAACGCTTTCTATATTCAAGGGTAATTTCGCGAAAAGCCCCTCCCATTACTACATTACTAATAGATAGGTCCTGGCAACATTAGGGATACAGGGGCATAGGGTAATTTTTTTATTGTTTTCATACGCGAACCCCTACACATACAACTCCTCATTTGCGTGAGTACAAGCTTCGGAAGAACCAGATGGTGTTTACCAGCTAAATGGTGAGGAAAGTTTTTGGAGTCCGCTGTGGGAACAAGCCAATTGATCTTTCCAACACTGAAGGTGGAGCGCTTCATGAGATTCCGGAATTGTACCATGCTGGCAAGAAGAAGGCAGATATAGCTACTACTAGTGATATGCTAAAGAGTTTTCCAAAGGATGATGAATCAACCATCATTCGTACATGGGATCTTCTTTTCCTAGCCACTATTGTTTATCCTAAAAGATTGAACCACATTCCCTTCAAATATGTTTTTTTGCGAATTATCCCATTGGAATATGTTGGTCTTATGGCAGACCCAACCAAACTGACGAATATGAATGAGATGAGCATATATTGGGTTTAGCCATGCAATCAGTGAGCAATACTCAGAAGAAGAACAAAGAACTAGTTCTTCCAAAGGAATCTACTACATTTGAATTTTGGATAACTGGTCCTTTTGTGCTTTTTGGGTAAGTTATCTCTCTCGTTCCACGTTACGATGTTTTCATTTCATTTGTAGTGTTTTCTGCTGCTTCCCTAACTATGTTTTCGCCTTTTTGTAGATTGCATATATGGACCATTTGGAATTCCCATCGAGCGATCACAACTTTCACAAGTCATTGCCTAGAGTATTGATACGTTGCAAACGTATCTATAATTTTTGATGTTCTATACTTGTTTAGTATCTAGTTTCTTATGTTTTGTCTACATTTGGATATACTTTTATGCATTTTCTGGAACTAACCTATTAACAAAATGCCACAGTGCCAGTTGCCTGTTTTTTGCTATTTTTGGTTCCAAAAAGTCAGAAAATGAATATTCTCGGAATTGGACGGGACAAAAGCCAAAGTCAATATTTCACCGAGGGGAACACAGAGCTAGAAGACGAGACGGAGAGGGGCCAGGGGCCAGCCACACCATAGGGTGGCACGAGTCCACCCTGGTCACTCCACCAGGTGGTGTGGGCCCTTCAGCCTCCACCGATCTTGCCCTTTTGCCTATAAGAAGCCCCGATGTGAAAACCCTAAACCATCAAGCCTCCAGCCACAAAAAGTTCCGCAGCGCCACCTCCACTGAAGGGGAGATTCGGGGGACCAAAAGTCTCTGTTCCGGCACCCTACCGAGACGGGGAAGTGCCCCCGGAGCCATCTCCATTGATCTCCACCACCATCTCCATCGCCATTACTGATTCCCATGATGAGGAGGGAGTAGTTCTCTCTCGAGGCTTAGGGTTCTACCGGTAGCTATGTGTTCATCTCTCTCTCTATGCATGATCATATTGTGATCATGAGCTTTGTAATCAAGTAGATCTACCTTGCTACTAAAGTGCTTTAATAGATCTCTGCTCTCCCCATGTGCGTGAAAGTGACAGCGTGCACACCATGGTGGCACTTAGGCTAGAGATTACAAATACTTGTTATGAGTTATATTTGGAGTTGGATGTTTCTATGAAATTGTGGTGTTTGTTGGAACCATCTAGAGCTCAAGGTGACAGTGTGGGGTTATCTATATGGGAAAGGCTTACTTTGAGGTGTGCTGTTATAGCCCTACCATGGATTAGAGTGTCCAACCGGAGAGTAGTTCAGGGTAGTATCATGAAGATAATATATTTATATGAGAGTGTTCACTAGCGAAAGTATGATCCCTAGGCCTTGCTTCTAAGCATTGAAACACCGTTTGCAACTAGATATGTTACACGTTTGCATGCTTCCATCTTTATTTCAGTTTGCCTTTAGTATCTTCCATGCCATCAAGCTATTTTCTAGCACCGTTACCACTTATAATTATCCATACAACTTGTATTTTACTATCTCTTTGCCGAACTAGTGCACCTATACACTTGACAAGTGTAGTGGGTGTGTTGGGGACACAAGAGACTTCTTGTATCTTGATTGTAGGGTTGCTTGAGAGGGATACCTTTGACCACTTCCTCCCTGAGTCCGATAAACCTTGGGTGATCCACTTAAGGGAAACTTGCTGCTGTTCTACAAACCTCTGGACTTGGAGACCCAACAACTGGCTACAAGAATAGAAGTGCGTAGACATCCAGCTATTTTATGGTGCCGTTGCCGGGGAGGTAAGGTAAAAGGTACTCACATCCTCCGGTGTGAGTGCTCGAAGTTAGAAAAAAATTCGTCTTTACATGTTGGTCTGTTTTGACAGATTTCTGCCCTTATTTACATTTGCTTCTTGTTGGTTCCTTTTTGAGATCTTTTGCGGAATTGAGCTTTTTGAGGGAAGTGCTACAATAGCTTGTATTTTAATGGAAGTTTTATTGGTGTTGAAACTGAACCCAAAGACTTATTATCTTGAGTACATTAATGTTACTAATAAAGATTGTGTGAAGTTTTGTATGAAGGAAAAATTTCAGGTGTATGGAACGAATGAGTAATGAGATGAAGGATGGACTAAAGCTCAAGCTTGGGGATGCCACGCGTGTCACCCCAAGAAATATCCAAGAAGTACAAGTGTCAAAGCTTGGGGATGCCCAAGGCATCCCCTTCTTCATCAATAAAAATCCCAGGTTCCTTCTAAACGCTTCATTTTTATTGTTTCATGCACAGTTGTGTTGTTCTTGGAGCGTCTTCTTTTTCGTTTTTGTTTTGGTTTTTCGTTTGCTTTGTTATCTTAGTTTGCTGAATAAATTGGTTGGACCCCCTCTTTCATACATTGGTTTTCAAATAGTTTGGTTTGGATTGGAAAAGAGAAGGAAAGTTCATGCTTAAGTGGTAAATACAGCTTGTTTTTGACTGTAGCCTATGCTTTGTCATGCCATGCTTGATATTGTTTTGGCTTTAGGCTTAGTATTCTTTGTTGTAGCATGACATGTTATAAACAACTGAGATTTCTTAATGTGCCTTGGAAGAATCATGTGTTGTTCTAGCATATTAAACCATAGTATTGTGGTATTCTCCTTTGATGCTTTATTTGGGTTGACTTGGCGCATGCTCACACCATGTTATGACTATCCCAAGTCACCATAAGCCTTTATGGTCCTTTAGTTTTGAACTTGTAGTATCACTTTATGCTTTGATCAATGATGTTTTGTCGCTCTGCATGATTATGGCCATTATTGCTCTCTTAGTTGGTCGCTCCTAGTCTTTTGCTAACCTCCGTAACCAAGTGTGAGTTCCACTCATGCATCCAACTCCTAAAACCAAGTTATTCCAAAGAGTCCAACATACCTACCTATTAGCATTTGCTATTCTAAGTATATTGATAAGTAAGGGGCATGAGATTTCAGCGGATAACTTGTCAAGCATATCCTCTTAGTTGTGTCACTTTAACCTTAATCACCTAAAGATACTTATGATAGGGGCAATGAGAGCTGAAAGCTAATAAGTACCATAATTTTTGGAAGCTCTTTATGAAACTTGAATCCCTGCTTCCTTCTATGAAGGCCTTTCTTTTACTTTTATGTTGAGTCTCCACCTTCTATCTTTATGCACCTATTTTGAGAACATAGTGTCCATTCTTAGTTCAATGTGCATTGTCCCAAGACATGTTGATTGATGCATAACTTGATATTTCTTGTTCTTAAACTATTTGTATCTAGTCACTCTTATGAACTTTGAAGGTGTCCTATGCATTTATGTTTGCTACTCTATGAGGGACAAGCTGAATGCCACTATGCTATGTTTTCTTTATGTGAAATAAACAAACGTCTTGCAAAGCATTGTTATTCATGAATCTTTTGTTTGTGCCTTTTCATGTTGAAACATAGTTGCTTTGCCTTATTGTTAGAACTTTGTCTTTCATGTTATGATTAAAGTACTATGGTCCCAGCTATCATCGTTTTACAAATACTTTGATCAAGTTTATGATGGTGCATGTCACCTCAAAAATTATTCTTTCTTTTTATCACTTACCTACTCGAGGACGAGCAGGAGTTAAGCTTGGGGATGTTGATATGGTGCAAATGTATCTATAATTTTTGATGTTCCATGCTTGTTTAGTATCTACTTTCTTATGTTTTGTCTACATTTGGAGATAATTTTATGCATTTTCTGGAACTAACCTATTAACAAGATGCCACAGTGCTAGTTGCCTGTTTTCTGCTGTTTTTGGTTCCAGAAAGTCAGAAAATGAATATTCTCGGAATTGGACGGGACAAAAGCTAAAGTCAATATTTCACCGAGGGGAACATGGAGCCAGAAGACGAGACGGAGATGGGGCTAGGGCCAGCCACACCATAGGGTGGCGTGGGTCCACCCTGGCCGCGCCACCAGGTGGTGTGGGGCCCTCCGGCCTCCTCCGACCTTGCCCTTTCGCCTATAAGAAGCCCCCGATGCGAAAACCCTAAATCATCAAGCCCCCAGCCACGAAAAGTTCCACAGCACCGCCACCACCAAAGGGGAGATTCGGGGGACCAATAGTCTCTGTTCCGGCACCCTACTGGACCGGGGAAGTGCCCCCGGAGCCATCTCCATCGATCTCCACCACCATCTCCATCATCCTTGCGGATTCCCATGACGAGGAGGGAGTAGTTCTCTCTCGAGGCTAAAGGCTCTACCGGTAGCTATGTGTTTATCTCTCTCTCTCTCTCTATGCATGATCATATTGTGATCATGAGCTTTGTAATCAAGTAGATCTACCTTGCTACTCAAGTGCTTTAATAGATCTCTGCTCTCCCCATGTGTGTGAAAGTGACAACATTCACACCATGGTGGCACTTAGGCTAGAGATTACAAATACTTGATATGAGTTATATTTGGAGTTGGATGTTTCTATGAAATTGTGGTGTTTGTTGGAACCATCTAGAGCTCAAGGTGACAGTGTGGGGTTATCTAGATGGGAAATGCTTAATTTGAGGTGTGTTGTTATAACCCTACCATGGATTAGAGTGTCCAACCGGAGAGTAGTTCAGGGTAGTATCATGAAGATAATATATTTATATAAGAGTGTTCACTAGCAAAAGTATGATCCCTAGGCCTTGTTTCTAAGCACTGAAACATCGTTTGCAACTAGATCTATTACATGTTTGCCTGCTTCCATCTTTATTTCAGTTTTCCTTTAGTATCTTCCATGCCATCAAGCTATTTTCTAGCACCGTTACCACTTATAATTATCCATGTAACTTCTATTTTACTACCTGACAAGTGTATTGGGTGTGTTGGGGACACAAGAGACTTCTTGTATCTTGATTGCAAGGTTTCTTGAGAGGGATACCTTTGACCACTTCCTCCCTGAGTTCGATAAACCTTTGGCGGTCCACTTAAGGGAAACTTGCTGCTTTTCTACAAACCTATGCACTTGGAGGCCCAACAACTGTCAACAAGAATAGAAGTGCGTAGACATCAAGCTATTTTCTGGCTCTGTTGCCGGGGAGGTAAGGTAAAAGGTACTCACATCCTCCGGTGTGAGTGTTCAAAGTTATTTCCTTTAGATTCTGCAATTTTATCTTTTTGTTTCTTGTTTTTATTTTCACTGGTTAGGCTTAATGTAAAACAACAAAAAATTAGAGAGTTTTATAGTATTTATCTTGAGTTAGGACATGAAGATTTTGAAGAGAAAATTAAAAAACCTATGGAACTTTATTTGCATGCTAATTTCAATGTTGTTAGTATGAATTCTTTGGACACCATTATTGGTAATGCTATGGAAAAGTCTAAGCTTGGGGAAGCTAGTTTTTATGAAAATGATCTTTTTAGTTCCCCAGCTTTCGAAGATAGCTATTCTATTGCTTATGATGATACCAAACCTCCAATATATGATGATTACAATGATGAATATGATATTTTCAGTCCACCGACTATTGAGGAGAAAATTAATGATTATAATATGCCTCCTATATTTGATAATTATGGTGATGAGAATAATAATGATAGCTATTTTGTTGAATTTGCTCCCACTATAATTAATAAGAATGACTATGTTTATGTGGAGAGTATTAATTCTTTTATGCATGTGGATCATGATAAGAATGTTTTATGTGATTGTTATATTGTTAATTTTATTCATGATGCTACTGAAAGTTATTATGAGAGAGGGAAATATGGTTTTATGTATCTCAACAATATTAAGTTTCCACTCTTTATGTTGAAAGTCTTGAAGTTGCACTTGTTTTGCTTTACTATGATTGTTGCTTTGTGCTTTCATGACTTGTTTCTTTACAAGAATCCTATGCATAGGAAGTGGGTTACACTTAAATGTGTTTTTAATTTTCTTCTTGATGCTCTCTTTTACTTCAATTCATATTTCTGATGTGAGCATCTTCTCAAACTATCATGCCTAACTTAAATGTGTTAAAGAAAAGTACTTATTGGGAGATAACCCAAAAGATTTAGAGGAGTCTTGGAAGTTATTACTTCTGTAATAATCGCTCCTTATCCTTTTTATTTGCTTTTTGTGCCAAGAGTAACCTCTAATTAGATTGAAGTAATGCTTGAAAAAGTTGTTGTCCTGAAACAGATTTCTATTCTTCACCGTAAAAATTTGTGTAAAATCTCTGTACGTCATTTTGAGGCGTGAATTTTTGTGCTTCTGGACCAGGTTGTTATCTAACTTTCGTTAGTTCAACACTTTTTTATTTGAGCAACATAAGGTCTTCCAAAAAAATTAGTCTTTACCTACTTTTCTGTTTTGACAGATTTCTGCCATTATTTACATTTGCTTCTTGTTGGTTCCTTCTTGCGGAATTGAGCTTTTTGAGGGAAGTGCTACAGTAGCTTGTTTTTTAATGGAAGTTTTATTGGTGTTGAAACTTAACCTAAAGACTTATTATCTTGAGTGCACTAATGTTACTAATAAAGATTGTGTGAAGTTTTGTACGAAGGAAAATTTTCAGGTGTATGGAAGGAATGAGTAATGAGATGAAGGATGGACTAAAACTCAAGATTGGGAATGCCACGCATGTCACCCCAAGAAATATCCAAGAAGTACAAGAGTCAAAGCTTGGGGATGCCCAAGGCATCCCCTTCTTAATCAATAAAAATCCCAGGTTCCTTCCAAACGCTTCATTTTTATTGTTTCATACACAGTTGTGTTGTTCTTGCAGCGTCTTCTTTTTCGTTTTGGTTTTTCGTTTACTTTGTTTTCTTAGTTTTCTGAATAAATTGGTTGGACCCCCTCTTTCATACATTGGTTTTCAAATAGTTTGGTTTGGATTGGAAAAGAGTAGGAAAGTTCATGCTTAAGTGGTAAAGAGAGCTTGCTTTTGACTATGCCCATGCTTTGTCATGCCATGCTTGATATTGTTTTGGCTTTAGGATTAGTATTCTTTGTTGTAGCATGACATGTTATAAAAATTTTAGATTGCCTAATGTGCCTTGGAAGAACCATGCGTGGTTTTAGCATATTAAAGCATAGTATTGTGGTATTATTCTTTGATGCTTTATTTGGGTTGACTTGGCGCATGCTCACACCATGTTATGACTATCCCAAGTCACTATAAGCCTTTATGATCCTTTAGTTTTCAACTTGTAGTATCACTTTATGCTTTGATCAATGATGTGTTGTCGCTCTACATGATTATGGTCATTATGCTCTCTTAGTTGGTCGCCCTAGTCTTTTGCTAGCCTCTGTAACCAAGTGTGAGTTCCACTCATGCATCCAACTCCTAAAACCAAGTTATTCCAAAGAGTACACCATACCTACCTATTAGAATTTGCTATTCCAAGTATATTCATGTTTTTATATTCTTGTGCTACTTCCTTTTCCATCCACCTTATTTTAAATTCTTGGTTTATATATTTTGTTCATAGCAGACGCGTTAGCCTAGGTGTTAGGGTACCGAGGCTAAGTCGTCATCGACGCGTCAGCCATACACTGTGATAGCGGCAACGAGCGACAAATCCGGGCCACTAGAATAGAGTTTGCACTTTACATAGGCTAGCGACTTAATGTGGGGGTGGTGCGTAAGTTACCCCAAATTATCTACCAATACGCAACACGAGATTAATGGAATTCCACTACACCACACAGTTCGAGGATTCATCGCCCGTACCAGCGACAGACGAGAATCCGAATCACTATACTAGTGGATGTGCTTTCTATTAATCTGTAAGAATGCTTGTAGTACATCGTTTTTGTTGGCCTGACATAGTAACATGGTTCTAATGTTTGTTGATAGGTTCCCTCTCGTTTCAAGCACTTCTATGAGAAGCACAAGGCAATTTTTAAAGCTGATTTTGATGGAACAATGAAGAACTTCTCTGCTAGTCTGAAATGCATGTAGGCCCAACGCATGGCTGGACTTTTGGTTGATGTTGAAGCAGCAAGTAAAGAAGGAGTTGGCCATAGCGTTGTTTTCCCAACCAATACCACCTCACGTGATGATCTAGAGGAGGAGGATGAGGAGAATGTTTCTGTTGCATCAGAGTCTGAGTAGCACACTAGCGCTGCAGCTGAGGGCCAGGATGACGTAGGTTCTACAGTTGCCCCAGAGGAGCGTGATGGCCCTGTAACTTCCACTAAGGATCTTGATGGGGCTAAAAACATGTTCTAAGGTAGGATGTTGCAACAAAAGATGCTGAGATTCTACAAACAACGGTAATTTTGGATTCTACAACCAAGGGAGCTGATGGTACTGAGAAGCCAGATGTTTTGACCCATGATAGGTTGCCAAATCAGTGCAGCCTATGGAAGGATATTTCTGACGAAGCATGGAACATGGCTCTAGACAAACCCTCGCGTTCGATCTGTTTGAACCTGGGAGCCTAGAATATGCATAGTTTTGTAGTTCACAAGCTCTCCCACCACCTGCAAAACCCAATGATGCCCCGATCGCTGCTATTTCAACAACATCTGAGAATATTCAGGCAGCACCTTCCACTTTGGTCGAGCCTACAACACCAGCTGATCCAATTGTACCTGGTATGAACCATTTGTATTATTTATGTAGCTTCATACATATGCTCGTGCTAGTTTTGCTTCATTTTCAATTGTTTTTTTCTTTTGCAGGTGTTGTTATTATTGAGGCAAGTGCTAAGGAAGATGCTAGTTCAAGTTTTGTGACACATGAGAAGAAGACCAGATTTAAGAGGGCTGCCAAGGAAGAGCTTACACCACCAAAGTTGAAAAGGCTAAAGGTCTCTCAAGACGTGGATCATACTTACTCTACATTTGTAATGCATGGTCGGAATATCAATTGCCATCCAAAGGATAGGGCGCCATAAGTTTTATATTCTTTTTTGGACATGTTTGAGTAGTTAATTTTGTTGCTACATTTGTAGTTTGCTATTTTTACTAGTTGACAATAAAGTTTCTGTTTTGCTACTCCCAAGAAAAATATTTTTTACCTTACAGCTAACCAGTTGCTACATGTGTTTGTATGTTTTTCTACTTCATGAGAATGCATGTTTGCTACTGTTAGCATTAGAAACTTTGCTGATGCAACTATTTGCTACTTTATTGTAATTTTTTTGCTACTTTACATTAAAATGTATGCTACTTTGCAGTTAATTGTCTCCTACTACCCATTAAATTTGTTTCTTTTTTGTTTTCTGTAGGCCACCTTTTGTGGAGATTGGGCGGTACTATATATGTTACAAGACTTTCCAAACATCTCTTCGGCCACGACAACATCTTGATAGTGAGGTGATGAATGTGTGGATTGAGAAAATCAACCATGAGTCAGTTATTATTTGGACGAAAACATCGCGCCAGAAGAGGAAGTACGATTTACGCAGCAAATTGTGGTGAGAAGAGGTAAAGTCACTGATTTTTACTGTTTCAACATGTATTAAAACTGTTCTGCTATATTACTCTTATTTGCTTGCTACTTTAGTCCAAAGATTATGCTACCATAGTAGTATTCATTTGCTACCACTTTTTCATCCACCCTTATGTACTTGTTTGAACATGTATCAACGTTATTCTGCTACATTATTGTTATTTTACTACTACTTTACTTTACAAATTTTGCTACATTACTTAACTTACTTTGCTACAACTTTTCGTCCACCTTGTAGTTTTGTAATTTTTTATTAAAAGTGTGGAAGCTACATTAGTTTTACTTTTCTACTACTTAACTTCACACATGTTGCTACATTAGTTATCTTACTTTGCTATCATTTTGTGAACATTTCGGTGACTAATAGATAAAGTAGTATTTTTTACTTTGCTTTTGTTGTTGCCTCATCTGACCACATTTTTTCTACAACAAAAAACAGGAGAAGCTTATTATTGATCCAAATATATTCAACATAAAATCATGTATGGATGAATTTAAGCAAGAGAATGCAAAGTACAGGATTTTCAAATGTGACCTTGTCAGTGAATATCCTCTTCCTATCATTTTCACATCTGCTTCATTATTTTTCAGTTTTTGCTATATGTTGCCATACATTATTCTAAATATTTGTGTTCTTCATGTTACAATGTAGCTATACACTATTGTGAAACTCAACTATTGGACAGTTCCATGAATCAATCTGGTAGAAAAATTGACATCCATTTTTGATTCAATGAAAGGTGCCAAGACTGCTGCTCTGTTGGATGAAAGTGCACACCATCACTTTAGTACTTATGCTCTAGTTTCTTTTCAGATTTTGTTCCTTTATTGTTGGATTAGTAACCATACATGGTGTTTTTTTGCAGTTTGAAAATTTTGCTAATCTTGTAAGACAATCGAAACTGGCAGATAATCTTAACTTTGACGCATTCCTACTAACCAATCCTGATCACCCGCAACAGACTACAATGTAATATTTGCTTCCTTTCTTTTTGTTTTGCTATTTTTTCAAACCTACTAACTTTCCTTAGCAACAAAGAAATGCTACATTAATGTTTTGTTATTGCTAATTTACTTAACATTTTATGATACCTTAGGTTCCTACAATTGCTACATTGTTCTGCACCAACTATCATTTGTTTTCAACTTGTTGCTCCTGCTTTAGAACATGATGCTACTTTTTAATGTTTTATTTTTCTATCTTAGATTAAAAAAATTGCTATATCTGGTTCCTACAATTGCTTCACATGCTTCCTGCTTGGTTTTACTAATCTATTTGTTTGTTTTTGGTAGATATGATTGTGGATTCTTCTACATCCTCTACATGGATAATTTCAGCGACAACGTCATGGCTGAGTTTGACAACAATGCTATCATAGATCTAAGGAAGGTTCTTGCATCAAATCTGATCGAGTCAAGGCAAAACAAAGGATCCGTTCAACAACTCATGGAAGATGAGTTTCAAAAGAAGCATAGCTAGGGAGGAAATGTTAGGGCATGTGTCAGGCAGTTAGTTGAAACTTTCGTTTGTGATCTTTAGTGTTCTTATTTTGGACTTGTAAGGTCGAAACTGATACACTCATGGATGGGTTCATGTACTCACAGATTGTCATGTTCATCACATATGTTTTTCTTTTGAATGGATAACCGCTGGTTGATTGTCATGTTGTTATTATACTTTCATGCTACAATATTGTGTTTTGTGTTGCTAAATAGAACTAATTTTTATGCTACAAACATGCTGCAAAAATGCTTCAAGTGAAAATTTCTCCAAACATGCTGTCAAATTTTAGTGTGTGCAAACATTTTTTGCTACATTTGTATAAAAGAATTTCTGCATGGAAGAACATCTTATACTACCTGATACCTTCGATCCGGATTCACGGATATAGTATACTAGCTTTTTCCCTAGAAGACCTAGGTTTAATCGAACCTTCGAAAGCAATGCTAAAAGGAAATAAAAAGTACACGTTTACAATACTTTGTTTGTTTGTTTTACCTTCGTTTCCTGAACCAATCTAGTTTACTTTTATAATGGGTTGAATCAATGGATGGATATAGGCCAGGGTTGAAGATCCACCTGCAGTTGCACATCATATGGGATAAAAGATAATAATAAGCACAGTCATGTGTAAAGTTTTCATAGGAATAATCTTTTGTGGGTAACACATCCTAATATACTAGAGCCCCCGTGATGCAGTGGGCATAGCAATAGTATTTTAGTCCAACCGAGTGCACCACAAAGTAACAGGCTACAAACGATTATTAAGTGTAAAGCACGGATCAAAGCATTAAGTGCTGATATTGTTGTGATCTCAAATGGGTCGCTAAGCAAAGACCGTACTACCCTTTCTTTCACTGGGGTTCCTATGAGATTGCCGCTAGAAAAGTATTTCACCTCAAGCCTTTATCAGTCTATGGGATCTTGGGTACCTACAAGTCCACAGATCGAGACAAGAGACAAAGAAACAAAAGATACAAATCTCTATTTCAAACAATACACAATGCTCCCATAGATTAGATGCACATAATCGCTATGAGGTTTCTCCCCAACCCGCATCCCGTGAGGACTACTCACTCATAACAATAATATCATGGATAGAAAACATTGTGCAAAATACTTAGATTGAAATCAAATATTCTTACAATGGTCATCGAATCACAAGGATATCTAGAGTACAAAGTAATGGCTATGGCTAATGGAGGGGATGGAAGATGGAAGGGATCAAAAATGGTGTGGATCTCCTTGGGGTGTGTTGTGATGCAATATGAGAATGGCGGCCTTCTACGCGGCGGCTAAGGCCTCAAAATATATAGGCGTCTTCACGAAAGTTGTAGGGTTTGACGAGACGGTGCCACCGCCACATGGTGCAGGCAGACGATACAGGCAGGCCCTACTGATACCTTCGATCTGGATTCACTGATGTAGTATACTAGCATTTTCCCTAGAAGACCTATGTTTAATCGAACCTTGAAAAGCAATGCTAAAAGGAAATAAAAAGGAAATATCTAAAAGACTTTTTTGATCATTTTACCTTAGTTACTGGACCAATCTAGTTTACTTTTATAATGGTTGAATCAATGGATGGAGATAGGCCAGGGTTAAAGATCCACCTACAACTGCACATCATATGGGATAAAAGATAATAATAAGCATAGTCATGTGTAATGTTTGAACGGAGATAATATCTTGTGGGCAACACATCCTAATATACTAAATCCCCTGTAATCTAGTGGGCATAGGAATAGTCTTTTAATCCAACCAAGTGCACACCGAAGCAACATGCTACAAACAATTATTAAGTGCAAAACACAGATCAAAGCTTTAAGTGGTGATGTTGTTGTGATCCCGAATGGGTCACTAAGCAAAGACCGTACTACCCTTTATGTCATTGGGGTTCCTATGAGATTGCCGCTAGACAAGTATTTCACCTCAAGCCTTTATCGGTCTATGGGATCTTGGGTACCTACAAGTCCACAGATCGAGACAAGAGACAAAGAAACAAAAGATACAAATCTCTATTTCAAACAATACGCAGTGTTCCCATAGATTAGATGCACATAATCGCTATGAGGATTCTCCCCAACCCACAACCCGTGAGGACTACTCACTCATAACAATAATACCAAGGATAGAAAACATTGTGCAAAATACTTAGATTGAAATCAAATATTCTTACAATGGTCGTCGAATCACAAGGAGATCTAGAGTACAAAGTAATGGCTATGGGTAATGGAGGGGATGGAAGATGGAAGGGATGAAAAATGGTGTGGATCTCCTTGGGGTGTGTTGCGATGCAATATGAGAATGGCGGCCTTCTGCGCAGCGGCTGAGGCCTCAAAATATATAGGCGTCTTCACAAAAGTTGTAGGGTTTAACGAGACGGGGCCGCCGCCACATGGTACGGGCGGACGGTACGGGCGGGACCTGCTGATACCTTCGATCCGGATTCACAGATGTAGTATAATAGCTTTTTCCCTAAAATACCTATGTTTAATCGAACCTTGGAAAGCCATGCTAAAAGGAAATAAAAAGGACATGACTACAAGACTTTGTTTGTTCATTTTACCTTAGATTACTGGACCAATCTAGTTTACTTTTATAATGGTTGAATCAATGGATGGAGATAGGCCAGGGTTGAAGATCCACCTGCAGTTACACATCATATGGGATAAAAGATAATAATAAGCATAATCATGTGTAATGTTTGAATGGAGATAATATCTTGTGGGCAACACATCCTAATATAATAGAGCCCCCGTGATGCAGAGGGCATAGCAATAGTATTTTAATCCAACCAAGTGCACACCAAAGCAACGGGCTACAAATGATTATTAAGTGTAAAACACATATCAAAGCTTTAAGTGGTGATATTGTTGTGATCCTGAATGGGTCGCTAAGCGAAGATAGTACTACCCTTTCTGTCATTGGGGTTCCTATGAGATCGCCACTAGCCAAGTATCTCACCTCAAGCCTTTATCAATCTAAGGGATCTTGGGTACCTACAGTCTACAGATTGAGACAAGAGACAAAGAAACAAAAGATACAAATCTCAATTGCAAACAAAATACAGTACTTCGATGAATTAGATGCACATAATCGCTGCTAGGTTTCTCCCCAACCCGCAACCCGTGAGGACTACTCACTCATAAAAAATAGATTGGAGATATAAAACATCGCACAAATACTTAGATTGAAATCAAATATCCTTACAATGGTCGCAAAATCACAAGGAGATGTAAAGTACAAAGCAGTGGCTATGGATAGTGGAGGGGATGGATGATGGAAGTGATGAACAATGGATGAATAGTGGCGTGGATCTCCTTTGGTGGTGTTTTGGTGTAATCAGAGAATGGTGGCTTTCTGGCCGGCGGCTAGAACCTCAAAATATATAAGCGTCTTCACGAAAGTCATAGGGTTTGACGAGACAAGGCCAACGCCACATGGTATGGGCGGATGGTATGGCGGGATCTACCCGTACCAGTGGTCGTTAAGCATGCTGTCGCCTGGGAATGACTCCCCAATTACTTGGTCATGTGGACTTCCTCAAAATTCTTCATTATGACTCCTGATTTCGCATTAAAACCATGATTTCCTACACAACACAATTCAAAAAAGGTTTTGCATATCTTTGCAATTATTAGTCATTAGGGGCAAGGATTGAGAGTTTCTTGTCAATTGCTTGACTGAAAACAATGTTTAAACGCAGTGGAAGATGGCAAATTTTGGAGCCATCAACTTCCCCAAAGATCAAACCTTGGTCGCCTTCGAGCAAGAAGAACCAAAAGAACTATAAGGAATTCAGTGTTTAAACTTGAAACAACGAGAATAAGAATTCACTTACAGTTTGGTAGTCATATTGACACATGTAAAATGCATACACGAACTTTGTAGTTTGTTAACATGTTTTCCCACATATTTGCATAATATATAATGTTATATCCCTATTTATATTGATTTTTGGGGATTTACTAATGCTCCCCTTTATTTTGGTTATAACCCTGCAGGGCAGAAAAACCCTGGTTTCAATGTTTTTGATGTTTCAAGACCTAAACAAAGTCAAATGGACCTGTACTTTTGGTAATGTCAATATTTATCCACGAGAAGCATCTGGAGCACTATAATCTCACCAAGAGGGCCAGGAGGGCCAAAAGAGCCCACGTGGCACACCCAGGCCTGGTGGGCGCGCCACCCATGCTCTTTCCCTCCTTGACCGTCCGGTCGCCTTGATTCTTTTGCCCATAAAGGTCTCTTGACCTAAAAAACCTATATAAGGACCCCCCCCCGGGGGCGTCCTCGGAGAGAGAGAGCCACCAGTGACTAAAAAACCACCAAATAGAGTCAGATCTAGTGAAGATTGGATGGGAAAACTCTCTCGGAGCCACCTCCGAGGAGATCTCCACCCTCTCCGACATCTTCGGCTTCATCACCATGATGAGGAGGGAGTAGTCTACCTCCGGGCTATGGGTTTGTGGAAGTAGCTTGATCTATTTCTCTCTTGTTCTTCATATGTCTAGTACCATATGACCTGCCCAACATGATTATGGTCATATTTGTAATTCCTATGTGGTGGATCTTTGTTCTATGATTTTATATTTGAGATTGGAATCTATTTTGTGTAAGATATTTTAATAGATGCATATCATGCACCCCATTCTTCATTGCTTGTTTTGATCCAACTTGTATGCAAGAACTTGTATGGGGAGAAGTGTAGTGTTAGATGGAGTAGCATAGGGGTAGAGATTGAATTGCGACGCATATTATTCAAGATCTACTTTGGTTTTTACCTTTATTTTGTTGCCTCACTAGGGGTAAAGTGAAATCATGTGATATAGTTATCACGTGATGGTGTGATGACCTTGACTAGATCAAGGTAGCATATTTTGTATTTCAAACATCATATAATATTGCTTAAGGCTATACGCTGATCTATTCTTAAATCAAGATTGCATGGAGATTTCCCTTTCCTGAGGAGTATAAGAGAGAGATGTATTCCATCTCAATATTAGAGTGTGATGCCCATATGAATCCCTTTTATCAAGCACTTATAGAATTTCCATGAATCTTTATCATTGATGAATTGTTTTGTGATCACTATAACCTAAAAAGAGAGTAAACAAGTGAACCCATGAACCCTGGTCCGATTTTTATCATAAGAAACACCTATCTATTGCATCTACTATCCTTTTTAGTTTTAGCAATTTAGTATTTCGAAAATACAAAAATACTTTCTCTACTTGCAATCACTTATAATAACCCAAAAAAACTCTACTATCTTTGATATAATCTAGTTTGTTTTATATTTTATTTCATATTACTAATACAAAACCTTGTGCTTGACAACCATTGGGTGGAGTTGGGGACACAAGACAAATTATTTTACTTTACAGGTTGCTTGAAGAGGATAAGAAGAATATCCTTCCATAATCAATTCCCCGAGAGTTCGATATAAACCCTTGAGTCACCCTTGTGGGGAAAAGACGCTTGCTGCAACACTTTGCACTTGGAGTCCCAACGACAAGTGCCAGCCTTTGTTGCCATCAAGACTATTTTCTGGCACCGTTGCCAGGGAATAGGAAGAAGGATACATCATACTGGTTGCTGCATGGTGAAGCACAAGTCAACTTCCACTTCAACTACCAGACTATTTTCTGGCATCATTGCTTGGGATTTGGCAAAGGAACATCACAACTGCATCCTCATCAAGTTTGAAGAGTAAGGTAACTCCCACGACAATTGCTTATCTTATGGCGATGTCAACTTCATCAACTTGTGCAACAACCCAAGCTTGGGGAGGTTGCACCACTGTGAGATTTTTCTTCTCCTTTTAGATTTTTAAAGTATTTTATTTATCTTGTTTTTAGTATTTTTTAAGTTTTCCATTAAAACACATAAAAATTAGTATTACTTTTTTGAAAACATGGGAGAAAGAACAAAACTTTGTGACTACACAACACCCCTAATGATCAGTTCATGGCTAGACCCATTACCACTCCTGAAATTACTGCTGAAAGTTTTAAAGTAAGTCCTGGTCTTTTAAATCTTATAACTAGAGAACAATTTGGGGGGAGTGCTAGTGAGGATGCCTCTATGCATTTGCATTATTTTTTGTCAAATTTGTGATACAAAAGTTTAAAAATGTGGAAAATGACGTTGTCAAACTTAAACTATTCCCATTTTCACTAAGAGGAAGAGCTAAAGAAATGGTTATTATCACTTCCTACTGCTATTATAAACTCTTGGGATGACCTAAAAGAAGCTTTCATTAAGAAATACTACCCACCGGTTAAGATCTTACAAAACAGAAATAATATATCATTTAGATAAAATGATAATGAACATGTAGCAACAGCTTGGGAGAGACTTAAAAACATGCTTAGATCCTGCCCATCACATGGGGTAAACAAATGAACCATATTGCATTCTTTTTATAATGGTCTAAATATCATGTCAGGAAGCATTCTAGATTCCGCTGCAGGGGGTGCATTTATGAGTAAAACTGTGTCTAAAGCTAAAATTATCCTATAAACCATAGTCAATGGGACACTGAAAGAGAACCAAACCCATCTAAGAAAGTTAACTCCATTGAAGAACTAGACCCCACAGGAAGTAAACTCGATGCCATATTTTCCTACATATCTAAGCAAAATACTGATAATGTTCCTCTACAACAGTTAGTAACAAACACCAATGAAAGTGTAGATGTCAACCTCATAAGAAACTTTGGTAGTAATGGATATGGGAACAACTATAATAACTCATATGGTAGGCCACCTTTTGCTCCTAATAAATATGTTAGTGGTAATAATGCTCCTAATGATTTAGAAAGCACCACGATATCCTTTATAACCACTCAAAAGGAACTTAACAAATAATTTATAGCTAAGTTTGAGAAGCAAGATGCTTTGATTGAAAGGGTAGATCTCCTAACACAAGAAACCACATCATTTAAAAATCTTGTTCAAGGTCAAAAGAACCATGAGGAAACAATCAAATATGTGCAAGAAGTAATAGGTAAATCATGGGAAACTCTTAATATGATGGAGGAAAATGAAACACTAATGATAGAAAATGATAAAAAAGTGAAACAAAAGAACCTCTACTTGACCTTGATAAATGTAGCTTGCATGAACTCATTCATTTATTGCAATTTTTTCTAATGATCATTCCTTTAATGGTCATCAAGCAGGATTTGATTCTTACCTAGCAAATTATGTTATAAAAGAAAATATTGAAAATACAATAGAGAAGCTATGATACCACCTAAGCTTGGGGATGTACGGATTCCCAAGGTATTAATCACTATTGGAAAAGAGACACACCATGCTATTCTGGATTCTGGATCTAGTGTCCCAATTTTATCTAAAAGATCTATATGACTTACTTGAATTGAAACCTATGGAAAAAATGCACAATAGATCTTTTATTTGCGGATGATTCAACTAAACATGCTCTAGGAAAAGCTCAAGATATAATGGTTGAATTAATATGACATTTGTGCCTATTGATTTTATTGTCATGGACATGGGGAGCAATACCTCAAGTCCTATAATACTTGGTAGATCTTTTTTGAGAACCACAGGTGCAGTCATTGATGCAAAAGAAAGAAATGTGAAGTTTCAATTTCCTCACAATAAGTGCATGGAACATTTTCTAAGGAAGAAGGAGGTAGCTAAAAAGCACAAGCTATCCCACGAGTTCCACATCACCTAAACCAAGTAAGTAAAGCCTAGCTATATGGCTATAAAGAAAGCGCTTTGTGGGAGGGAACTCGTGCTGTAGCAAGAGAGTTTTGTTTTGGGTTTATTTCTGTAGTTTTTAATAAATTACCAAAACCCATTTTGGATGTTTTAAAAGTTGCTAAACATATGGAGTAGCAAATTCTTGTAGAACAGTTCTTAGTGCGTGATTTTATGATTTTTTATGTAACTCCGTTTGCACTAAGATTCATACATCATTTACAACTTTTCATCCTATGTATGCACAATTTTTTTTCTAAACATCCTGAATTGTCTAAGTGGACTAAAAATATTCGTTTTGCTATTGCTGAAAATCTGGACAGATTCTGTCATGTTTTGTTTTAATCATTCCCAAGTGTCTTAAGATGATTTGTATAAGTCATAATATATGATAGGGATATGTAGGAACATTATATGCTTTATGTAGAATTTAGAAAGAATTTTGTATTTGATATATAGGAAGCAACTTTTATATTCTTGTACCACTAATGTCACCTCTCAGAAAAGAAATGGGAGAAAACGTTTTGTGTTAAAGTTTTTTGACAGCGAATAGAGGAACACCACACCAAGAGCAATCCAAGTATAGTGAAAACCAAAATCTTGGGGATGCCCAAGGTAACCCACTGGACCAACTCAACTCTTGGTTTCTACACCTCTAAACTTTGTTTTTTAGCCACATAAAACTATCGTAGAAACTTGGAGTGTCTGTTTTGTCATTTTACTTTTTGTTTTGCATTAGAAATACCACCACCACCATTGTTATAAATTCGATTAGCTACTGAAAAGAAACTCTACCTTGATGAGATTAAAACTGAAAAAGAATGCCATGGAACAAAAGGAAAGGGGAGATAAAAACAAAAGATAAAATTCATGTTCTGCCTAGTTCTTAAGGTCAAGTAGTTCATATGAAACATGATCTTTTTTATGCCTATTAATTTGTATCCTTTTCTTGTGCATATTTATGTTCAACATTAAGAAGCAATGTGAGAAAATAAATGTTGACATTATGAACTAGATGGCACACTCTTTAGACCTCTTTTTGCTAAGCCTTTTTCTACACAAGCAAAGATTTGTTCCGAGCCCCTTAAAACTAGATTAGGCATATCCACCTTCTTGTGGCAAAAGATACTTTCAAGTATAGTATGTATGTTAATCCTCCAAACATTCTTTAAAACACCTTTTTTATGTATTTTAAAGCTCATAAGAAAGTAAGGTTTGGGGTGATACCGCTATGGAAATTTTTGTGCTTTACATCTTATTAGTTGTTGTTGGCTAAACCATGTGGCATGGCACAGGCTTTCAATGTTGAATGTTGATGTTCAATCATGTTTAAAATTCTACCTATGGATTGCATAGATATGAAATGAAGTGTGCACACTGGAGTAGGCATGTTGCTCTTGAACCGCTAGCCAAAGCCATGCTTGACATGATGGAAACTTACAGCATAATAATCCTCGTTGATATGATTCATAGTCTATTTTTCTTGTCTTCTGAAGTAGAGATACTGTCCCCTCCCACCTTGAACAAAATCAAGGAATTATATTATCTTTTATGATAAACTAGCACAGTGGCCCGCGTAATACGCGGGCAACATCTTAATATTCAATTTATTGTTATATACAATTTTTCTTGACATTAATATTTTCCCTTTAACAAAAAAATTCAATTTTCTAATATGATTTAATTACACGTACTATCTATAAGTATATTATATTACAACTATAACAATCAGTGTTTTCCCTGATAAAGAATTATATCCAATCCAACTAATCTAATAAATTTAAGACATATTAGATTTAGCATCCCAATCAAAACAATTTTTTATATTTACTACTTCCGTATTTTCAAGAAACTATATTTGGTCATAGAATGTCTATCTATCTTGGTGTCCTCTCTCACTTTTGTGCCAACATAATAGTGCGTGAGACATGACTATATTTCTTGTTACATAAGAGAAAAATGATCAAATAATGTTACAAAATACATATTACCTAGAATAATGCTTGACACCGACGATCTGGTCAGCCACTTGTTTTCACGATCGCTATACTACACATTTGTGTTGTTTTTCTTCTTGAATTTTGTATTTCAAATATATATATGAAGCATCTAATTTGCATGGCCATATTCCTAATTATGAAGGTACTTCAGTTTAAAAAGTAGTGAAATGTTTGCACCACAATCAATTGTCAAATGTGCTAAAAATCTCCCCACGTAGTGGTCCTAATTTTCTCATCAACAGATGAATTTAATCTTGTAAAAGTTTGTTAATACTATCTAAGAATTTAGAAATGATGTTATATCTTAAATCACTTGCTCTGACATTTCTTATGTTCTTGGCCATTATTCTTGGTTCTCTAGTTGTCATACTCCCAACCTCAAAGATCTTTAATGTGTACATGAACTTTTTTCTTCTAGTTTTTGGCATAAACTTTGATCAGTTTATTTCCAATAGAAGCATATACCCTATTGCCCTATGTACAAATACAATATCAATAGAACATTTAATATGCAAAACTATTGAAATTATATACACTTTATAACTATATGGGACATTTCTTCTGCTAAACTCATCTCAATGTGACTGTTAATTTGTACATATATTAACCTATGTTACCAAAGTCTCGAAACCTTGACATTTATATATCCATGTCTCATTTGTTATAGAAAATGCACTTCACATTGTAGCTGCAATATTCGTTGAGGCTACAAAATAGAAGTAAAAAAAGTACTGTGGAAAACAATTCAAGGACTTTAGCAAATTATGTGTACTAGGAAAATGGCTCGTGCCTTGCAACGGGAGAAAATATCAACTTTTGAACAAAAGGTCGACGCAGTCTATTTTTTGCTCAAAATCAATCAAATGAATCTAACTCTAGTATCAGTTCACCTTATCGTCATATTTTTATGTGATTTTTCTTTTATAATTAATATCCATCCTCGCGCCCTCCACTTGCCTGGACTCCGACGTAGCACGCCCCTGTCCCTTGTTGTCTTTGCTCCAGCACCGCTGATGACCCACAAGTATAGGGGGTGTATCGCAGTATTTTCGATAAGTAAGAGTGTCGAACCCAACGAGGAGCAGAAGGTGCTGGCTAGTGGCTTGGAGCAGGAATTCTCTGTAAATACTTAGCAAACGGATTTTTAGGGGTTTTTGATAATGCAAGTAAATAAAGTGTGAGTAAATAAAATACAATAAGAATAAATGCAGCAGGTGGCCCAATCCTTTATTCAGTAAAGGACAAGCCGGTTGTATTACTTAAGATGACCAAACGTTCTCGAAGACACATGGGAATTCCGTCAAGTGCTTTCGCTTCATATAGTTGATTAATCTTCTTTAGTTTGCTAAGAGTTGTGTGGGTAAACCTGTGCTAATGTACCGACCTTCCTAGGACTAATACATACTTGTGATTATACCCCTTGGAAGCATCCGCAAGTACAAGAAAGTAATTAAGGTAGAAACCTTACCACAGCTTTAAACTCTAAGACCCTGACGTTCCTTGTGCAATGGTTTCCTAACGGGGGTTTAGATTTCTGTCACTCCGGCAACCCCTACGATTAGTAGCCAAATACAAAATGCATTCCCCTAGGCGCATATAGGTGAAGTGTCATGCAGTCGACGTTCACATGACACCACTAGAAGAAGTACACCACAACTTCAATATCAAACTATTGAATCTTTCTCAACACAATACCACTACTAACAACATGACTTCTCCCATGTCCTCAAGAACAAAACGAACTCCTCACAAGACATCATATGGATCATGATCAGAGATGAAATAATGATGTATAAAAATCTGAACATAAACAATAATTCAATGGTTCCACTCAATAGCATCAACTACAAAGAGTAATCAACACCGGGAAAGTTTCCTCTAAGAACTATGCAAGATTCAACCCAATTGTTACAGCTGTATGGAGGTGGTGATGATGGTGCTGGTGGAGATGATGGTGGTGATGATGATGATGATCCCGATGAAGTCCAGCTTGATGGTGGTGTTGATGGCGATGATCTCCCCTCTCCGGGAAGGAATTCCCCCGGCAGAATTCTGTCTGCTGGAGAGATCTTTCTCTCTCGGTGTTTTCCACCCCACAGAGGCGGCGGAATCTTTCTGTGGTCGCTCTCTAGGTATTAGGGTTCTGTGGAGATAATATACGCCAGAGGGGAGAGCCAGGGGTGGACCAGGGCAGCCACACCACCTGGTGGCGCGGCCTAGGGTGGCCCGCACCAGGGGGTGGTGTGGGCCCCCTGTGGCCCATCTCCACTTCCCCTTCTGGCTTTCTTCAGCTTCTAGAAAAATTGGATTTTCCATGTATTTTCCCGGATTTTCTGATCTTCGCGAATTTTGCCTCCAAACAGCACATTTTCCATCAGAATCCTGACTGCAGTGGTCCATGCTCCAAAAGTCATCAACCATGCAAAAACAGATGAAATAACATAAGTATCATCTCTTAATATGAAATATATCAATGAATAACAGTAAATTATGATATAGAATAGTGCTGCAAAATGGACGTATCAATTCCCCCCAAGCTTAGACTTCGCTTGTCCCCAAGCGAAAGTGAACTCAATAAACATGACCTCAGGTTTATGGAGTGAAGAGTTGATAAAAGAATACGGACAAGAAGCATCACATTCATCAATACATAAATCATAATAGAAGACAACTCACTATTATGTAACTTAACTTGCAATAAGTAAAGGAAACACAATAAAGATACATAAATTAAATCATAATTGGTAATGGCAAACTTATCTCTTGGTCGAAGAATAGTTGAAAATTTGTAGGAGTTCACAAATAACTGGTTTTCAACGATAGCTTTCAAAGTTGTAGACATTGAGATAAGAGCAAAGTGAAAAAAAGGAACATAAGAAACATGATTGAATAAATCATCATATGAATGAATGAAACACAACAACTCAAAATACTTGCTGGGATAGAAGGGAATAGGTTTACTGACTCAACTGAAAAGTAAAAGAAGGGCCCTTCACAGAGGGAAGCAGGGATTTCAAGTTTCATAAAGAGCTTCCAAAAATTATGTTACTTATTAGCTTTCAACTCTCATTGCCCCTATCATTGTCATCTTTAGGTGATTAAAGTTAAAGTGACACAACTAAGAGGATATGCTTGACAAGTTATACGTTGAAATATCATGCCCCTTACTTACGAGTACCAAACCTCATGCTACTCAACTTCAGTCACAAGTAAGCTCTTGCAATTGTAAATACATATGTATCATACAGAACCGCCAACGGGGTACATTGCACATGATACAGGAGTTATCCCATAATCAAAATGACAAGGCAAGCAGACAATGAGCATCTCAGAGATCCTTTTATTTGCTATTTGCATAGGTTTTTATTGAGGGTGCTTCATAGAGTGCTCATTATGGTTATGCTGCAACTTTCCACCATGATTAGGCATGGCTTAGGCTAGCGGCCTAGGTGTTTCTCTAACACACATACAAACTCCATGATATTACAAGTTCCCCTTTTATTTCACACCGTCGGGATCCATAAGCAAAAGAATCATGATATCAACGGAATATAAGTGCAATGTTGAAAGCGTTCCCCATGATACATGGTTGTTCTAACTTCAACTTATAAAGCGCAAGCATATACGCAACAAAGATGGACACAATGGTTCAAGTTTATTAAATGCAAGAAAGTAAAAGTGTGCCATCAAGTTCGTGAGAGCTTTAATCACTAATTTTCACATAACAAGTTTAATTTGGAAGGTAGATAAAAACATGAATTTACTTGGAATAGAAATATTGCTAATAGGTAGGTATGGTGGACACAAATGGCATAGGTTTTGGTTTAAGGATTGGATGCACAAGAAGCATTCCCTCTCAGTACAGGTTTTTGGATAGCAAGGCTGGGTAGCAAGTATAAGAGTTGAAGGAAACAAACAAACATACAAGTGATAAAAATAAACATGCAATCTTCCTTGGAAGCACAAAAGATCTTAACTAGAGAATACTATACTTATGAGCAAATCAAGAAATAAAGATGATGAAATTATATTTCTTTAGAGTACTTTTAATCTATTCATTCAGTTCTCAAAATAGTGTCGCTACTGACCAAGCCAAGTTTGCCAAAACCAACTAAATTAACTCAATGATCCCAAAGTGATACCAATACTAACGAAAAGATCAATCATATAACCGTGAATTGAAAACTAATATAAGATATGCAAAAGAGTAAATGATAGAACTTCTCATTAATACTCCATAACGGCAACTCACACTAAGGGATACATAGATATCTAACAACAGAGGGGACACTTCCATAATGCAAACCATCCTACATGATAACTTCTCTATTCGTGATATGCCTCTACTAAAAAGGTAAAAATATAGAAGATAGTGATGTGATACCGCGGCAGTCCCCCAAGCTTGGAACAAACCAAGGGGATGCCAAAACCTGATGACGAATTACTCCTTCGGTGGTGGTGGTGTTCTCTCGATGAGCTCTTTGATTAGTTTCCCCAAGTACTCAATCTCGAAGGTGAGATTACGAATCAGCTGTGAGTTTTGCTCAATGCGGCTCATGATCATGTCAGGTTGAGAATTCCAGCTCTTGCGATTCTTTCCCCACTCTTCCTCCTTGAAGTCTTCTTTTCCTGCATGGCTAGAACGAGGCAAATCCCAATTGGAGGGTAGTTTCCCCTTGGGCATATTCTGGTATTGATGCTCATGGATAAGGATATGGAAAGGATTCTTGGTGCATGGAGAAAGTGACCGTGGAGCCAAACAGTGATGCGGAGGTTTCCTCCAGTTGACATCCATGCAGTCCTTCTGACCCTGGCAGGTTTTGTCAACACTCCAATGCTTGCAATGGTAGTGCCGGTGTGCGGATGTTGGCTTTGCTTTGCCTCCTCTTCATCTTCACTCTTGATCTCCTCCTCCTGTCCGGGGTCTTGGGGATCTTCCTCCATAGGCTCCTTTCCTTTATCCTTGGCGGACACCATCGTGCCTCTAACTTTCAAGAATAGTTCCTGGCAGAAATAGATCGAAACAAAAACACAACAAGAACACGATATACGAACCTGGGGGGATCCGGGGGATTATACATTACGAAGTTTTACAACAAAAGGAAGGTACTGGGAGAATACGGGTCGGAGACAGAGTCCGAGGCGGCCACACCACCTGCTGGCGCGGCCAAGGGGTGGGGTGAGCCACTCTGGCTCCATTTCCGTCCCTCTTTTGCTTCGTAGCTTTCCTTGTTGGATAAAAACTCCAGAAGTATAAGTAGACAGCATTTTCACGGAACTTTTCTTACCAGAGCTGTTACCTATTCGAAAATAGACTCTGCAGGTCTCTTGATTCGGTCTTTGATAAATTTTTCCGGAGTTATAACTTGAAAAGCATCAACATCTTCATTGTAAGAATCTCTAGCAATATAGTGCTTGAGTCGCTACCCATTCACCACTTGTGTAGTGTTTTCTTTTAAAGAAGAAATTTTTATTGCTCCTGAGCGGTACACTTCTGCAATAACGAAAGGTCTTTCCCATTTTGACAGTAGTTTCCCGGCAAAAAATCTGAGATGAGACCTATACAATAGAACATTCTCACCCGCATGGAATTCTCTCTTAAGTATTCGCTTGTCATGCCATCTTTTAACTTTTTCCTTAAAGATCCTAGCATTCTCATATGCTTCACTCCTCCATTCATCCAAAGAACTTAAGTAAAATAATCTTTTTTCACCACCAAGCTTACAATCTCTATTAAGTTCTTTAACTGCCTAATAAGCTTTGTGTTCTAATTCTAAAGGTAGGTGACAAGCTTTCCCATAAACCATTTTATAAGGAGACATACCCATATTTTTTTATAGGCTGTCCTATAAGCCCATAAAGCATCGTTCAACTTTTAGCCCAGTTTTTTCTAGATCTATTAACAATCTTTTACAAGATGGATTTAATTTCTCTATTTGATAACTCTACTTGCCCACTAGTTTGGGGATGATAAGCTGAAGCGATTCTATGATTAACATCATATTTAGCAAGGATCTTTCTAAAACTACCATGAATGAAATGAGAACCTCAATCAGTCATGAGATACCTAGGCACTCCAAACCTAGGAAGGATAACATCCTTAAGCATTTTTAGAGAGGTCTCCCCGTCATCACTCTTCGTAGGTATAGCTTCTACCCACTTAGTGACATAATCAATGGCAACAAGAATATGAGTATAACCTTTCAAGGGACGAAAAGGACCCATAAAGTCAAATCCCCAACAATCGAAGGGTTCAATAACTAGAGAGTAGTTCAAAGGCATTTCATTGCGTCTAGAAATATTACCAACGCGCTGACACTCATCACAAGATAAAACAAATTTTCTTGCATCTTTAAAAAGGGTAGGCCAGTAGAAACTTGATAATAGCACCTTTTGCGCAGTTCTATCTCCTACATGATGTCCTCCATAGGCACTACCATGCCATTTCCGCAATATCTCCTTTTGTTCATATTCTGGAACACATCTTCGCATAATACCATCCACTCCTTCTTTATATAAATGTGGGTCATCCCAGAAATAATGCCTCAAATCGTAAAAGAACTTCCTTCTTTGCTGAGCTGTGAAAGTTGGAGGCAAATACTTGGAGACAATAAAGTTAGCATAATCGGCATACCAAGGGCTCCCCCGCGAGCTTATCCCATACTGCAGCCAACTGTTCATTTGGGAAACTATCATTAACAGGCATAGGATCAAAATAGATGTTTTCCAATCGAGATAAATTATCAGCTACAGGATTTTCAGCACCTTTCCTGTCTACAATATGTAGGTCAAACTCATGTAAGAGTAGCACCCATCTAATAATCATAGGCTTAGCATCTTTCTTCGTCATAAGGTACTTAATATCATCATGATCAGAATGGTAACTTTTGAGTCTACAATATAAGGTCTAAACTTATCACAAGCAAAGATGACGGCTAGGAATTCTTTTTCAGTAGTAGCATAATTCCTTTGAGCAGCATCAAGAGTCTTACTAGCATAATGGATAACATTTAACTTTTTACCAATTCGTTGCCCAAGGACAGCACCTACAGCAAAATCACTAGCATCACACATTATTTCGAAAGGTAAACTCCAATCAGGTGGTTGAACGATAGGAGCTGTAGTTAAATCCTTCCTCAGAGTTTCAAAAGCTCCCTTACAATCATCATCAAAAACAAAGGGTACATCTTTTTGAAGAAGATTAGTGAGGGGTTTTGATATCTTAGAGAAATCTTTAATAAACCTTCTATAGAAACCAGCGTGACCAAGAATACTACAAATACCTTTGATGTCTCTTGGACAGGGCATTTTCTCAATTGCCTCAACCTTACCTCTATCAACTTCTATGCCTCTTTCAAAAACCTTATGTCCAAGTACAATACCTTCATTCACCATGAAGTGGCATTTCTCCCAATTAAGAACAAGATTAGTTTTCTTCACATCTCTGCAAAATTTTATCGAGGTTGTGTAGACAATTATCAAAAGAAGTTCCATAGACGGAGAAGTCATCCATGAACACTTCCACAATTTCCTCACAAAAACCATGAAAGATAGCAGACATGCATCTTTGAAAATTAGCAGGAGCATTACATAAACCAAAAGGCATACGTCTATAAGCATAGGTTCCGTAAGGGCATGTAAAAGTAGTTTTTCTTGATCTTGTTGTTTAACAGCAATTTGAGAGAAACCAGACTATCCATCAAGAAAACAAAAATGGGTCTTTTTAGTAACTTTGTTAACTTTCCTGAAATCAATGCACATTCTATAGCCTACTACTATTCTTTGGGGAATAAGCTCGTCATTATCATTATGGACGACGGTAATTCCCCTTTTTTTAGAAACACAATGAACAGGACTAACCCATTCACTATCAGCAATAGGGGAAATAATACCAGCATCAAGGAGTTTCAATACCTCATTTCTTACCACTTCCTTCATCTTAGGATTTAGACGCCGTTGGTGCTCTAACACTGGCTTTGCATCTGGTTCTATATTGATAGCATACTGACATATAGTAGGAGAAATCCCTTTTAAATCATCCAGAGTTTAGCCCATAGCCCCTCGGTGTTTCTTCAGTACCTCCAATAACCTTTCTTTTTCCTTCCCTGAAAGTTTAGAGCTAATAATAACATGATAAATCTTATTATCATAAATGTAAGCATATTTAAGATCGTCAGGTAAGGGTTTCAAATCGAAGACTGGATCCTTTTTGGGTGGCAACGTGGTACCCAAGTCTTCTATAGGCAAGTTATGCTTAAGCATCTTGGGTTGACGACGGAGAATCTCGTCAATCTCATTCCTTCCTTCCATGAAGATCTCACTTTCGTGGTCTAACATAAAATTGCTGCAGAGCATTGTTAGGAGCAAGAGAAATAGAAGCAAGTTGTTCGACTCTAAAACCCTCGTTATGGGTGTCATTTTCACAAGGTTCCTTAGTAAATTTCGAAAAATTAAACTCATAAGATTCCCCATCAAACTTAGTCAAGATTTCTCCCTTTTGCAATCTATAATAGCTGCACAAGTACTCAAGAAAGGTCTACCAAAAATGATGGGATAAGTTTTACTAGCAGCTGAACCAAGTACTAGAAAATCAGCAGGATATTTAATCTTACCACAAAGATGTTCTACATCCCGCACAATACCAATTGGAGAGATGGTCTCTCTATTAGCAAGGTGAATGACCACATCAATCTCTTCCAGTTCGTAGGGACTGATTTCATGCATAATTTATTTGTAAAGCTCATAAGGAATAGCACTTGAACTTGCACCAATATCACATAAACCATAATAGCAATGATCACCAATTCTAATAGAAAGCATAGGGACACTAGCCTTTTTAGTCCTATTAGGATCTGAGACAATGTTAGAAGCATCCTCACAAAAGACTATGTGTCCATCTTCTACACTTTTAGTGATAAGGTCTTTCACAATTGCTACAATAGGTTCAATGTTTATTTGTTCATCAGGTTTTACAGTTCTCTTTGCACTTTTATTGATTACACTAGTTATCATAGGATGATCCCTTACCTTATTTGGGAAGGGTATTTTCTCGATATAAGGTTCAGGTAGGATGTGATCAATAGTGCAAAATTCAGTACTCCCAACAGGAACACAGTCAATAATATATTTATATGGTGCATGGTACTTGTTCCATCCTTTTTCGAAATTTCAATATAAGAAGCAAAAGCCTTAAAACAATTTGTAATAACTTGAGAATCAAGACCATAAGCATTACTAATATTTTGAAAGTCATCAGTTCCCATAAAGGATTCAATGCATTCATAATCATAATTTATACCTGACTTTCTTCCTTTGTCATTCTCCCATGCTTCACATAGTCTTGAATACGGTCCAGAAGATCCCATTTGGCTTCTTATTCCATGCGAGTGAATGATCCAGCACAAAAAGCATCCAATAAATCCTTATCATAAAGAGAAAGCCTTGCATAAAATTTATTGATAATAATATTGTTGGGGAGCTCATGAATGGGACATTTGAGCATTAGTAACTTCAATCTCCCCCAAGCTTGAGATGTACTCTCTCCATCAAGAGGCCAAAAGTTATATATTTGATTCCGATCTTTATGAATCTCACTAGGAGGATAAAACTTTGAATAAAAGAGAGGTACCATTTCCTCCGATTCAAGAGCTTGACCATTCTTTAGCTCTTCCTTTTAGTGATAATGAGAATAACTTCTTCTTGACTTGATCTGTAGTAATACCTGCACACTTGAACAACCCGCATAATTCGTGTATAAAGACCAAATTATCACCGGGATGGACAGTTCCATCTCCAACATAATAGTTATCCATAACACGGTCAATAATTCTTGTAGGTATTTTAAAAGTATCATTCTCCGCAGGTGGTAGTTCATCTACTACCTTAGCAGTGGTAGTAGCATTACAAAATAAGAAACTCAGCGAATTATCCATATTGAAAATAAAGCAACTAACAGAAGTAAACAATACTCACAGTAGAAGTTTCCTTTACCAGTTCCACTCTCCAATAGGCGTCAGAAAATAGTCTTGATGACCCACAAGTATAGGGGGTGTATCGTAGTATTTTCAATAAAGATTCTCGAACCCAACGAGAAGCAGAAGGTGCTGGCTAGTGGCTTGGAGCAGGAATTCTCTGTAAATACTTGGCAAACGGATTTTTAGGGGTTTTTGATAATGCAAGTAAATAAAGTGCGAGTAAATAAAAGACAATAAGAATAAATGCAGCAAGTGGCCCAATCCTTTATTCAGCAAAGGACAAGCCGGTTGTATTACTTAAGATGACCAAACGTTCTCGAGGACACATGGGAATTCCGTCAAGTGTTTTCGCTTCATATAGTTGATTAATCTTCTTTAGTTTGCTAAGTGTTGTGTGGGTGAACCTGTGCTAATGTACCGACCTTGCTAGGACTAATACATACTTGTGATTATACCCCTTGCAAGCATCCGCAAATACAAGAAAGTAATTAAGGTAGAAACCTAACCACAGCTTTAAACTCTAAGACCCTGACGTCCCTTGTGCAATGGTTTCCAAACGGGGGTTCAGGTTTGTGTCACTCCGGCAACCCCTACGATTAGTAGCCAAATACACAATGCATTTCCCTAGGCCCATATAGGTGAAGTGTCATGTAGTCGACGTTCACATGACACCACTAGAAGAAGTACACCACAACTTAAATATCAAATTATTGAATCTTTCTCAACACAATACCACTACTAACAACATGACTTCTCCCATGTCCTCAAGAACAAAACGAACTACTCACAAGACATCATATGGATCATGATCAGAGATGAAATAATGATGTATAACAATCTGAACATAAACAATAATTCAATGGTTCCACTCAATAGCATCAACTATAAAGAATAATCAACACCGAGAAAGTTTCCCCTACGAACTATGCAAGATTCAACCCAATTGTTACAACGGTATGGAGGTGGTGATGATGGTGCTGGTGGAGATGATGGTGATGATGATGATCCCGATGAAGTCCAGCTTGATGGTGGTGTCGATGGCGACGATCTGCCTTCTCCGGGAAGGAATTCCCCCGGCATAATTCTTTCTACCGGAGAGATCTTTCTCTCTCGGTGGTTTTTGCCCCGCAGAGGCGGCGGAATCTTTCTGTGGTCACTCTCCAGGTATTAGGGTTCCGTGGAGATAATATACGCCAGAGGGGAGAGCCAGGGGTGGACCAGGGCGGCCACACCACCTGTTGGCGCGGCCTATGGTGGCCCGCACCAGGGAGTGGTGTGGGCCCCCTGTGGCCCATCTCCACTTCCCCTTCTAGCTTTCTTCGTCTTCTAGAAAAATAGGATTTTCCATGTATTTTTCTAGATTTTCTGATCTTCGCGAATTTTGCCTTCAAACAACACATTTTCCATCAGAATCCTGACTGTAGCGGTCCGTGCTCCAAAAGTCATCAACCATGCAAAAACAGATGAAATAACATAAGTATCATCTCTTAATATGAAATATATCAATGAATAACAGTAAATTATGATATAGAATAGTGATGCAAAATGGACGTATCAGCCGCCCACTCGCTGCACATTGGTCTTTGAAGTGCGGCGCCCACGCCTCCTACCCGACCGAGGCCTATCAAATTTAACAGATATATGGATAGTAATCATTTGGACTCTTAAATTTATATAAAACAAATCCTTGATGAGGCTACAATCCTAATTCACCGGGCTTAACTCAATGACCTTGCATGATTTTTCACGTGATGCATGATGATAATTAGATCTAATATGAAAGGATAATGCATTAGAAAGTCACACAAGAATTCCATGGCTGCTCGTGCCCCTGACATAGCTCACAAACGGCGGTGCCGACCCCATCTCGTCATCCACGTCGTGCTGCACGGAGATCAGCTAAGTCACGCTAGGCCATGTTAAGTATTTTGTCCGGTGGCTCTGCAGCTATGGTGAAACGTAACAGTTTGTCTTTCAGACTAAACTAATGGATAGTCTTGCAGAATCCATGGCAGCATGATTCTCTCCAATATTTCCAACATCAAATAAATAATCCACGTACATTTCTATTCATAGTAGAAAGGTGCATCTAGCTAGCTTTGATCTGATCAACTTTACATAGTGCAGGCTACAGGGGAAAGATTTAGGTACACATAGTACTACACAAAACGAACATTGCAGCTCCAGCAGTAATCCTCGTTTCCATCTTGCTGGTGTTGCCATACCAAAGTAGTCTCTCGGCGGCGGGCTCCTAGCTCCTTGGGCATCCGTTTCTTGCCGTATTGCCCTCCAAGCCTCTATGGCCGGCACAAGAAGATTTTCAGGTTTGTTCCCCTTTCCTAAGACACGACCCAAGTTCTAGAAAAAGAATCTAAGCAGAAGCTTTTCCCTGCCTCGCAATTTCTCCCGTACTGTCTTAGTAAATCAGCTGCAGACATCAATACCAGCAGCAATCAAATCGTTTGTTTAAGAATTTAAGTGGCTCGGCCATTGGTTCCCTGATATACTCGTACTGAAATTCAGAGAGAGAAAGATAAGGGAGAGAAAGGAGAACCAACAACGCCAGCGAACGATGGAGAGAGAGGAATCCGCTCCCATTGACCTCGTACTGAAATTCAGAGAGAGAAATAGATAAGGGAGAGAAAGGAGAACCGGCAACGCCAGGGAATGATAGAGAGAGAGAGGAATCCGCTCCCGTTGACCCGCCTCCTGCACCGGCCTTTCACTCCCGTGGTCGGCCCTAGTCCATGGCTGCTGCTGGCAGTCGGGGAAGGGTGCAGAGGAGATCACGAGGAACCTCGACGCTGGCGGCCGGCCCTCCAAACGTAGATCCGGGTTGCAGGCCCCTCTCATCTTCTGTCTGCCCGCGAGGGCGAGCTCGTCGAGGAACCAGAGGGAGAAAGGCGGCGTAGCTGGGCACCAGGGACGCCAACCTCAAAGATCTTTAATGTGTACATGAACTTTTTTCTTCTAGTTTTTGGCATAAACTTTGACCAGTTTGTTTCCAATAGAAGCATATACCCTTTTGCCCTATGTACAAACACAATACCAGTAGAACATTTAATATGGAAAACTATTGAAATTATATATACTTCATAAATATATGGGACATTTCTTCAGCTAACTCATCTCAATGTGACTGTTAATTTCTACATATATTAACCTATGTTACCAAAGTCTTAAAACCTTGACATTTATATATCCATGTCTCATTTGTTGTAGAAAATGCACTTCATATTGTAGCTGCAATATTCGTTGAGGCTACAAATAGAAGTAAAAAAGTATTGTGGAAAAAATTGAGGGACTTTAGCAAATTATATTTATCACCAACAACTTATAGAAATAATTAATAGGCAATATATTTTACCTTAGACATATTTAAGGAGTTCTTATCATTTTCAATAGTTTTTAAGACCGTGGAATATATCTACTTAATTCCCAAATATGTCAGGCCCTTAGAATCTTTTCTTAAATAGAGCATCGCCTAACAGCTTTTGTATCTCTGATGCCAAGACGTCATCCGGGATGTGCACAATATAGCTCCTAAGCTAATAGATGTATACACTATATATTATTAGCTTCATGATTCACAATGGTAGCTACTCTTTTTTGTTGTCAAGATATTGCACAGTGGTCTATAATTTTGTATAAAATTCGTCGTCCCATGACAAGGCATACAAAACCGAACATTAATAATGTGATTACCATGTGGTCTTATAAATTAATCTCGATATGTGTGCTATTGTACTTTGCTATAATTTTATTTTTCTGTATGGATAGTTTTTTCTTAGAGCCACTTCCCTATTACAAGATAAATCTTGGTTTCGAGCGACACAATCTGTGAAAATCAAGTTGGTATGTAAGTACAATTTGTCATGTGTCAGTATTAGGAGCCAAAGTTTTTTTCTCATATTTACCTGGCCAGCCTATCCCAAACCTCGACCAATAGCAACACATATTCTGCTGGAAAAAAACCTCATGAAGGTTGTGCATGGAGTCAGAGAGCTGACAACGGAGAGCCTGCATCCTTTGACGGATCTAACTTTTACCGTCAGTCTCTTTTATTTCTTCAGAATGTATCAAAGAATTGCATGATAAACAGAGGGAGCTGATTCATGGAGCGCAAGTGTGTGTACGTACACCCTCCAAACTCATCCGGTATTGAAGCCATCTGTTGATAATTACTCCATACTCATTTATGCTTTCTTTTATTTGTTCGTATATTTTCTTGACAAGTGATGAAGTTGTTGACGCTGCACAGTATGAGAATTGAGAACTGCAAAGAGAGGTGATGTATTGATCAAGGAAATCCAATTGCCAAGGCGTACCCAAGTAATCTGCTTTTGTCTAGTAGTACTCAGTATATGATTTTATGATTACCTTCTCAGCTTTGCAATAATCAAGCAAGTGCAACAGGGTATCTTCAACTCCCACACCATGATGTAATCATTAAACAACTCTCTCAATGCACCCCCACGAACATGTCTGCAATTGTATAAATGGACCGTGATGATCAGAAGAAAAGAATGTGAGGTTGGTCCTTGGAGACACGCATATATCAATCGAGAAAATAGTAATAGTATATCCTAAGTTGACAGGAGTCAAGATCGAGTAACCCAAAACCCTAGATCGATTGACTAACCCAACCTCCCAGCATTGATATTTGCTACTGATTGTTTAAACAATCTATGTACAACATGCACATATTCGTTGATTATCTCAGGTCAAAAGAGAAAAAGATCTGTCCATATACCTTCTCACTAGGGACGTCCAACTCAACTGCTTCTTCCCAGAAGATCTTCAAGATGTGGGACGTTCTTAAGGATCTGATTTTGTGGCCTTGCATAGCGATGGATGACGATAGTGAGAAGGTGCGGTCATGTGGCTCGAGGGTTGACCCAACGGAGGATGTTGCAAACAGACTGTTGCTGAACCGGCAAGCCTGATGCCAAGATAACCATATACTTATCAAAACCCAATCAGGCCTAAGTTCAAGATAACCATATACATATCAAAACCCAATCACTATACGTCTACAACATAGTCTATAGTTTAGCAATGGAAGCAAGCAGCCGTACTGGCTACCAAGCAAGCAATAGTCTACAGTTTAATTATATGTTGCTGACAATTGTGCATAACTGAATGTTTAGCATGCATTAGAGATTCAGGGCCAGTGGCTACAAAGGAAGAATAGCACAGCGGGCAGTTTATAATACAAACCGGTTGATTCTAGGCATGGGGATATCCATCAGAGAGAGGTGTCTCTATAACTTTTGCTCTCCTCGTGACATTCTTGAGGCGTAGCAGTGTAAGCTTTCGACAAAATTGAAAGGAATAACATGTTCAGGCATCAGCATCAAACGTTGTGTACTCATGCGTAAATATCTAGCTATTCGATTGTAAATATCTAGCACCATCCATGGTCCACCGATTCTAGAAAGGCGGGCAGGTAGCAAGGGGAGGAGACGTACTGACCGGCCATGAATCGCCCTAGCGAAAGAACATCCCAAAGAGGATGAGCTCCTCCACCAGGACCTGCAACTCAAGAATCGATGAAGAAGGTGCATAGAGGATGCCAAAGTGAGATGCACGGCCGCACGGAAAATCAGCAGATGCGATGAATTTTATTTATCATCTCCCATTGAGGCTCCTATCTAATTCCAAGCCATATAAGAAGAGACTAAACACCACGCATTCACACCCATGACTGAATTTTATTAAGACTAATAGGAAGGAGACAAACCTAAAAGCACTGAGGTGCATGCTGGTAATAGCGAGGGCCGATCGAATCGATCGAGGAAAATAAAATTCACCATGCATCTTGTGTGAGCACCCAGAGGCAGCGTGGGGCGCCGTGAGGTTGGGGATCAGCAACCTAGTTTTGTTTATCTGACACGGTATATCCATTTTAGGGTATGGACGGAATAACTTAATGGCTTTGTTGGGTAATTACTTGCACCCATGTTTGATGGCTGTGATTTTCACATCGCTTTAATTGATGGCCAAATATCTCTGCTTTTTGTGGGATTTTCTAGCTGATTTCTCTAATTTCTGGTTAACCCGTAATATACTTTTAATATATAATAGATAAGCAAATAAACAAATGCCAAAAAGGGGAGCATATAACTACATAAGGGGCAATAAGTACTTCAGTGATGCGGTTTCACAAGACCAATGTGAGTATGCAATGATAAGCCTAAGTTGAGTAGCATGAGGAGTGCAAGATCATAGACTAGGTGCATGAAACAATCAACTTGTATGATGTTTAGCACATAAACCATACAATGCTTTAAAACAAAGTGAAAATAAAAAGCTGCTGGGAACCCCATCCTTATTAGTATGGTTGACATGAATTACATAGATCAAAATTCTATTTTCTTTATTCTTTATGGAGGATTAACATATGTATTCAATGCTTACTATCGGTACGTGATGCAAAACATCTCAATGGAAGATATAAAACTAAAAAGTGAGTCTTCCAGTCAAAAGAAGACATAAAACAAAGAAGTGAGTCTTCTAGTCAAGAGCATGAAACTAAGAAGTAGCCCAAAAATAAAGACATGAAAACATCGATGTCAATTATGAAAAGAGTCTCTTATTCTATAGGTTCATAAAAGTGCGCTTGAAAGTTTATTTTGTTCATCATTTGTTTTACCACACCATCACTTATTGTTTAGCATATCTATGGATGTGTAAAAGATACAACTTGATAGTACACTTATATATTATGTTTCATTGAAAGGAATTGAGCCTATAAACTCTATATGATAATGAAGGAAGTAAAGGTAACAAACTCCAAAGTCCATGTTTAGTTTTATCACCTTCATGCTCGAGGACAAGCATAGGTTAAGCTTGGGGACGTTGATGCATGTAAAATGCATACATAAACTTTGTAGTTTGTTAACATGTTTTCCTACATATTTGCATCATATATAATGTTATATCCCTATTTATATTGATTTTTGGCGATTTACCAATGATCCCCTTTATTTTGGTTATAACCCTGCAGGGCAGAAATGTTGGAGATATGCCCAAGAGGCAATAATAAAAGTGGTTATTATTATATCTTTGTGTTTATGATGAATGTTTACATCCCATGCTATAATTGTATTATTAGGAAACACTAATACATGTGTGTTTTGTAAACATAAGAGAGTCCCTAGTAAGCCTCTTGTTGAACTAGCTTGTTGATTAGTTGATGATCATGGTTTCCTGATCATGGACATTGGATGTGATTAATAACAAGGTTATATCATTAGGAGAATGATGTAATGGACACACACCCATAGTAAGCGTAGCATAAAGATCAAGTCATTAAGTTCGTATTGCTATAAGCTTTCAAATACATAGTAACCTAATCCTTCGACCATGAGGTTATGTTAATCACCATCACCGGATGGATACTTTGATGACATCAAACGCCGCTTCGTAACTGGGTGGTTATAAAGGTGTCATTGGGTATTCTGAAAGTATGTGTTGAAGCGCATGAACCAAGATTGGAATTTGTCCATCCATATGACGGATAGATATGCTCTGGGCCCTCTCAGTGGAATGTCATCTAGTTAGCTTGCAAGCATATGACTGAGTCACAAGGGATGACATATCACGGAACGATTAAAGAGTACTTGTTAGTAACGAGGTAGAACTAGGTATGGAGATACCGACGATCAAACCTCGGATAAGTATAGTATCGTGAGACAAAGGGAATTGATTTCGTATGCAAATGGTTCTATCGATCACAAAGTCATCGTTGAGTATGTGGGAGCCATTATGGATCTCCAGGTCCCGCTGATGGTTATTGATAGGAGATGTGTCTCTGTCATGTCTACATATTCACGAACCGTAGGGTGACACACTTAAGGTTTGAAGTTGTTTTAAGTAGATATGGAATGTGCGTTGGAGACCGAATGTTGTTCGGAGTCTCGGAATGGATCCGAGACATCACGAGGAGATCCGGAATTGTCCGGAGAATAAGATTCATATATTGGGGATCATTTTCTGAGTTAGGAAATGTTCCGTAGTATTTGTATGAGGGTTCTATAAGGTTTCGGAATGTTCCGGAAGGTTCTGGAAGGTTTCTTGGAGTTTGCTTGAAAACCAAGGAAGGGATCAAGGACTCCTGGTGGGTCAAGACTAGGAGTCGTGGGGGAGGAGGACTCCTCCCCCCTCCCCAATCCGCCGCTCAAGGAGGTGGGGAGTCCTACTAGGACTCCCCCTCCCAAGGCGCCCTCCCCCCTTTAAATAGAGGGGTAGGGGCGCCACCTCCAAGCCCTCCTAAATAACTCCAATCTCTGCCGCCTCTCTCCTCCACCTTTCTTCTGCACAGGCATAGGCGAAGCCCTGCAGAATTCTCTACTCCACCACCACCACCACGCCGTCGTGCTGCTGGGATTCCGTGGAGAAGATCTACTACCTCCGCTGCTCACTGGAACGGGGAGAGGAAGGTCTGCTTCGACTCTGCACGTGTGACCGACTGCGGTAGCGCTGTCGAAACGCGGCGCCGGAAGGATCGTCCACTTGACCGACTGCGGAAGCGCTGCTGGAACGCGACGCCGGAAGGATCGTCCACACGATCTTGAGATCGGCAAGTGATCGACTACATCAACCACGAGATCTAATCTCGTTAACGCTTTCGGGTCTACGAGGGTTAGTACCGATCTATCTCGTTGCACATGTCTAATAGATTAGATCTTGGCTTTTATCTAGATTAGATCTGGGTTTTGTTCGTTCTTGCGGTAGAAATTTTTTGTTTTCCATGCTACGAACCCATCAGTGGTATCAGAGCCGTATCTAT
Organism: Avena eriantha; assembly: GCA_910589775.1. Classification (NCBI taxonomy): domain Eukaryota; kingdom Viridiplantae; phylum Streptophyta; class Magnoliopsida; order Poales; family Poaceae; genus Avena; species Avena eriantha. The sequence continues at coordinate 11,031,819 of OU342740.1, forward strand.
GCGTAGATCTGTTGCACGAGTAGAACACAATGTTTTTGTGGGCGTTGATGCTTTTGTTGTCGGTGTCTTAGCGTGTACTTTGCATCTTGCGGCATGGTGGGATGAAGCGGCTCGGGCTAACATTACATGTCATCGCACATAAGACTTGCTCCACGCTTGACGTGCAACTTGCTTTGCACAAGTGGCTTTGCGGGTGTCTGTCTCTCCCACCATAGTTAAGATTCAATTTACAATGAGCATCTTGACAACACTTGTATCAACGTTGTGGTCCTTGTTCGTAGGTAAGATCGGTCTTATGCGAAAGCCCCAAACCACGTAAAACATGCAAAGAAAATTAGAGGCGTCTAACTTGTTTTTGCAGGGGTTTTGTGATGTGATATGGCCAACATGTGATTGTGATTGTATTTGATGTATGCAATGATCCTTGTTGTAATATGGCAACCGGTAGGAGCCTAATGGTTGTCTTTAATTCTGTTAAGGCCTGCGTGTCTATTCATCTTGTAATAGCTTTATTCCAAGTAGTTGTAATAGTTGCTAGTGATGATGGACAACCATGAAGCGGCGGCACTGACCTTGACGCATTGCTGGTGATGATGGAGATCATGTTCGTGCTTTGAAGATGGAGATCAAAGGCCCAAGAAGAAAAGGCCATATCATATCACACTAATTATGAATTTCCTGTGATGTTAATCCTTTATGCATCTTGTATTGCTTAGATCGCGACGGTAGCATTATAAGATGATCCCTCTCACTAAATATCAAGTAATAAAGTGTTCCCCCTTAGTTGGCACCGTTGCTAAGACTCGTCGTTTCGAAGCATCTCGTGATGATCGGATGTGATAGATTCTACGTGTGCATACAACGGGTGCAAGCCAGATTTGCACATGCGGAAACTGAGGTTATCTTGACGAGCCTAGCATGTACAGACATGGTCTCGGAACACGGAATACCGAAAGGTAGAGCATGAGTCATATAAATGATATGATGAACATGAAGATTGTTCGCCGATGAAACTACATCTTCTCTCGTGAAGATCGGACTTGGTGTAGTGGACTTGGTTCGTGTAATCACCAAGACAATGTGAGGGATGTTGTTTTGAGTGGGAGTTCACCTAGTTAACTTAAGTATTAAATATGAACTCAATTTTTCATAAACTTAGTCTAAACTACTTGCAAATTGTTGTAGATTATGGCGACCCCTCCATCAATTTCAATGCGTTCCTAGAGAAAGAAAAGCTTAAGAACAATGGAAGCAATTTCACGGACTGTTTCCGTGGACTGAAGATCGTCCTCAGGGCTGGTCAGTTGACCTATGTGTTCGATGCACCGCTAGGTGACCCACCTGCAGAAGATGACACCGATGACGAAAAGAATGTTTTCGCCACTCGGAAAAATCATTACTCCACAGTTCAGTGTGCCATCCTGTACGGTTTAGAAGCGGAGCTCCAACAACGTTTTGAGCACCACGACCCGTTCAAGATCATTAAAGAGCTCAGGCTAATTTTTGAGACTCGCGCGGCCATGGAGAGCTATGAGGCCTCCGAAAAGTTCTTTAACTGTAAGATGGAAGAAGGAAGCTCCGTTAGCGAGCACGTGCTCACCATGTCTGGGTACGCAAAGAAGCTCCAAAAGTTGGGAATATCGATTCCTAATGAATTGGGGATTCACCGTCTCCTTCAATCACTGCCACCAAGTTACAAGAACTTTGTGATGAACTACAACATGCACTGCATGAACAAGACGTTGCCTGAACTGTCGTCCATGCTGAAAACTGCTGAAGTGGAGATAAAGAAGGAGCACCAAGTGTTGATGGTCAATAAGACCACCAATTTCAAGAAAAAGGGCAAGCCTAGGAACAAGGGCAACTTCAAGAAGGACGGCAAGAAAGCTGCCGCACCTGCTAAGAAGCCCAAGGCTGGTCCTAAGCCTGAAACTGAGTGCTTCTACTGCAAGGGTGCTGGTCACTGGAAGCGTAACTGCCCCAAGTACCTGGCGGATCTGAAGAACGTCAACATCAAGAAGAAAGGTATATTTAATATATGTGTTATAGATGTGTATCTTACTAGTAATCGTAGTAGTGCTTGGGTATTTGATACTGGTTCGGTTGCTCATATTTGTAACTCGAAAAAGGAGCTACGGAATAAACGAAGACTGGCAAGAGACGAGGTGACGATGCGCGTTGGAAATGGTTCCAAGGTTGATGTGATCGCCGTCGGCACGCTCCCTCTACATCTACGTTCGGGATTAGTTTTAAATTTAAATAATTGTTATTTGGTGCCTGCGTTAAGCATGAACATTATATCTGGATCCTGTTTATTGCGAGACGGTTACTCTTTTAAGTCCGAGAATAAAGGTTGTTCGATTTATATGAGTAATATCTTTTATGGTAATGCACCTGAGATAAATGGTTTATTCTTACTGAATCTCGATAGTAGTGATACACATGTTCACACCATAGATGCTAAACGAATAAAATTGAATGATAATTCTACATACATGTGGCACTGTCGTCTTGGTCACATTGGAGTAAAGTGTATGAAGAAACTCCATTCTGATGGACTTCTTGAATCACTTGATTTTGAATCACTTGAAAGATGCGAAGCATGTCTAATGGGAAAAATGACTAAGACTCCATTCTCTGGTACAATGGAGCGAGCTATAGACTTATAGGAAATAATACATACCGATGTGTGCGGCCCAATGAGGGTAGCATCGCGTGGTGGATATCTTTATGTTCTCACTTTCACGGATGACTTGAGTAGATATGGGTATGTCTACTTTATGAAACATAAGTCCGAAACTTTCGAGAAGTTTAAGGAATTTCAAAGTGAAGTGGAAAATCATCGTAACAAGAAGATTAAGTTTCTGCGTTCTGATCGCGGAGGTGAATATCTGAGTTATGAGTTTAGCATGCATTTAAAGAAATGTGGAATACTTTCGCAGTTGACACCGCTGGGAACACCACAGCGTAATGGTGTGTCCGAACGTCGTAATCGAACTCTCTTAGATATGGTTCGGTCTATGATGTCTCTTATAGATTTACCGTTATCCTTTTGGGGCTATGCATTAGAGACAGCCGCATTCACTTTAAATAGGGCACCATCTAAATCCGTTGAAACGACACCATACGAATTGTGGTTTGGTAAGAAACCTAAGTTGTCGTTCCTTAAAGTTTGGGGTTGCGAAGCATATGTAAAGAAGTTACAACCTGATAAGCTAGAACCCAAAGCGGAGAAATGCGTCTTCATAGGATACCCTAAAGAAACAATTGGGTATACCTTCTATCATAGATCCGAAGGCAAAGTTTTCGTTGCAAAGAATGGATCCTTTCTTGAGAAAGAGTTTCTCTCGAAAGAGGTGACAGGAAGGAAAGTAGAACTCGATGAGGTTATTGAACCTTCTCTCGGATTTGAGAGTAGCGCAGCACCGGAAGATGTTTTTGTGCCGCCTGCACCAATTGGAGAGGAAGCTAATGATAATGATCATGAAACTTCAAACGAAGTTACTGCTGAACCTCGCAGGTCAACGAGGGTTCGTACCACTCCTGATTGGTATGACTCTTCCTTGAACGTCATGTTGGTAGACAACGCTGATGACCCTGCGACGTATGAAGAAGCTATGGTGAGCCCAGATTCCGACAAATGGCTAGAAGCCATGAAATCCGAAATGGGATCCATGTACGAAAACCAAGTGTGGACTTTGGTGGACTTACCGGATGGCCGTAAGGCTGTCGAGAACAAATGGATTTTCAAGAGAAAAATAGATGCTGATGGTAATGTTACCGTCTATAAAGCTCGACTTGTCGCGAAAGGGTTCCGACAAATTCAAGGAGTTGACTATGATGAGACTTTCTCACCAGTAGCGAAGCTAAAGTCTGTGAGGATTTTGTTAGCAATTGCTGCACATTTCGATTATGAGATTTGGCAGATGGGTGTCAAAACGGCGTTCCTTAATGGTGACATTGAGGAAGAGTTGTATATGGTACAACCCAAGGGTTTTGTCGATCCTAAAGATGCTGACAAGGTATGCAAGCTTCAGCGCTCCATTTATGGACTGAAGCAAGCATCCCGGAGTTGGAATCAACGTTTTGATAAAGTAATCAAAAACTTTGGATTTATACAAACTTATGGAGAAGCTTGTATTTACAAGAAAGTGAGTGGGAGCGCTGTAGCATTCCTAGTACTATATGTAGATGACATATTGTTGATTGGGAATGATATAGAACTTCTTAATAGCGTCAAAGCCTATTTGAATAATAGTTTTTCAATGAAGGATCTTGGCGAAGTGGCATACATTCTAGGCATCAAGATTTATAGAGATAGATCAAGACGCCTAATAGCGCTTTCACAAAGTACATACTTGGACAAAGTTCTAAAGAAGTTTAGAATGGAAGATAGCAAGAAAGGGTTCGTGCCCATGTTGTCAGGTAAGACCTTGAGTAAAACTCAAAGTCCAGCTACGGCAGAAGATAGAGAGAAAATGAATAATATTCCCTATGCCTCGGCCATAGGTTCTATCATGTATGCCATGCTGTGTACAAGACCGGATATAGCACATGCTGTTAGTTGGACTAGCAGATATGAAAGTGATCCTGGAATGGAGCACTGGACAGCGGTCAAAAATATCCTAAAGTACCTAAATAGGACTAAGGATATGGTTCTTACTTATGGAGGTGATGAACAGCTTGTTGTAAACGGTTACACCGATGCTAGTTGGAACACCGATCCGGATGACTCGAAGTCACAATCGGGATACGTATTTATTTTGAATGGTGTTGCAGTGAGCTGGAGGAGTGCGAAGCAAAGCATTGTGGAAAAAATTTCAACTGAATCAGAATACATAGCTGCTTCGGAGGCTGCACAAGAAGCCGTTTGGATGAAGGAATTCATTACTGAACTTGGCGTGGTTCCCAGTGCGTTGGACCCGATGGCCATCTACTGTGACAACACAGGTGCCATAGCTAATGCGCAGGAGCCAAGGTCACATAGCAAGCTGAAGCATATCAAGCTACGTTTCCACGCTATTCGCGAGTATGTCCGAGATGGTGACATAAAGATTTACAAAGTACACACTGATCTGAATGTGGCAGATCCGTTGACTAAACCTCTCCCTAGGGAAAAGCATGACCAACACCAGAATGCCATGGGTGTTAGGTATATTACCATGTAATCTGGATTATTGACTCTAGTGCAAGTGGGAGACTGTTGGAGATATGCCCAAGAGGCAATAATAAAAGTGGTTATTATTATATCTTTGTGTTTATGATGAATGTTTACATCCCATGCTATAATTGTATTATTAGGAAACACTAATACATGTGTGTTTTGTAAACATAAGAGAGTCCCTAGTAAGCCTCTTGTTGAACTAGCTTGTTGATTAGTTGATGATCATGGTTTCCTGATCATGGACATTGGATGTGATTAATAACAAGGTTATATCATTAGGAGAATGATGTAATGGACACACACCCATAGTAAGCGTAGCATAAAGATCAAGTCATTAAGTTCGTATTGCTATAAGCTTTCAAATACATAGTAACCTAATCCTTCGACCATGAGGTTATGTTAATCACCATCACCGGATGGATACTTTGATGACATCAAACGCCGCTTCGTAACTGGGTGGTTATAAAGGTGTCATTGGGTATTCTGAAAGTATGTGTTGAAGCGCATGAACCAAGATTGGAATTTTTCCATCCATATGATGGATAGATATGCTCTGGGCCCTCTCGGTGGAATGTCATCTAGTTAGCTTGCAAGCATGTGACTGAGTCACCAGGGATGACATATCACGGAACGAGTAAAGAGTACTTGTTAGTAACGAGGTAGAACTAGGTATGGAGATACCGACGATCAAACCTCGGATAAGTATTTTATCGTGAGACAAAGGGAATTGGTTTCGTATGCAAATTGTTCTATCGATCACAAAGTCATCGTTGAGTATGTGGGAGCCATTATGGATCTCCAGGTCCCGCTGATGGTTATTGATAGGAGATGTGTCTCTGTCATGTCTACATATTCACGAACCGTAGGGTGACACACTTAAGGTTTGAAGTTGTTTTAAGTAGATATGGAATGTGCGTTGGAGACCGAATGTTGTTCGGAGTCTCGGAATGGATCCGAGACATCACGAGGAGATCCGGAATTGTCCGGAGAATAAGATTCATATATTGGGGATCATTTTCTGAGTTAGGAAATGTTCCGTAGTATTTGTATGAGGGTTCTATAAGGTTTCGGAATGTTCCGGAAGGTTCTGGAAGGTTTCTTGGAGTTTGCTTGAAAACCAAGGAAGGGATCAAGGACTCCTGGTGGGTCAAGACTAGGAGTCGTGGGGGAGGAGGACTCCTCCCCCCTCCCCAATCCGCCGCCCAAGGAGGTGGGGAGTCCTACTAGGACTCCCCCTCCCAAGGCGCCCTCCCCCCTTTAAATAGAGGGGTAGGGGCGCCACCTCCAAGCCCTCCTAAATAACTCCAATCTCTGCCGCCTCTCTCCTCCACCTTTCTTCTGCACAGGCATAGGCGAAGCCCTGCAGAATTCTCTACTCCACCACCACCACCACGCCGTCGTGCTGCTGGGATTCCGTGGAGAAGATCTACTACCTCCGCTGCTCGCTGGAACAGGGAGAGGAAGGTCTGCTTCGACTCTGCACGTGTGACCGACTGCGGAAGCGCTGCCGAAACGCGGCGCCGGAAGGATCGTCCACTTGACCGACTGCGGAAGCGCCGCTGGAACGCGACGCCGGAAGGATCGTCCACACGATCTTGAGATCGGCAAGTGATCGACTACATCAACCACGAGATCTAATCTCGTTAACGCTTTCAGGTCTACGAGGGTTAGTACCAATCTATCTCGTTGCACATGTCTAATAGATTAGATCTTGGCTTTTATCTAGATTAGATCTGGGTTTTGTTCGTTGTTGCGGTAGAAAATTTTTGTTTTCCATGCTACGAACCCATCAAGAAAAACCCTATTTTCAATGTTTTTGATGTTTTAGTACCTAAATGAAAGTAAAATGAACCTGTACTTTTGGAAACGCCAATACTTATCCACGAGAAGCATCTAGAGCACTAGAATCTCACCAGGAGGGCTAAAAGAGCCCAGGTGGCGCGCCTAGGCCTGGTGGGCGCACCACCCATGCTCTTTCCCTCCTCGACCGTCTGATCGCCTTGATTCTGTCGCCCACGAAGTTCTCTTAACCTAAAAAACCCCTATATCAGGACACCCTGGGGCGTCCTCGGAGAGAGAGCCACCAGAGATGAAAACACCACCAAACAGAGTCAGATCCAGCAAAGATTGGAGGGGAAAACGCTACTAGAGCCACCTCCGGGGAGATCTCCACCCTCTCCAACATCTCCGGCTGCATCACCATGATGAGGAGGGAGTAGTCCACCTCTGGGCTATGGGTTTGTGGCAGTAGCTAGATCTATTTCTCTCTTGTTCTTCATAGATCTAGTACCATATGATCTTGTGAACATGATTATGGTCATATTTGTAATTCCTATGTGGTGGATCTTTGTTCTATGATTTGATATTTGAGATTGAAATCTATTTTGTGTTCGATGTTTTAATGGATGCATATCATGCACCTCATTCTTCATTGCTTGTTTTGATCCAACTTGTATGCAAGAACTTGTATGGGGAGAAGTGTGTGCTAGATGGAGTAGCATAGGGGTAGAGATTGAATTGTGACACATATTATTCAAGATCTACTTTGGTTTTTATCTTTCTTTTGCTGCCTCACTAGGATTAAAGTGAAATCATGTGTTATAGTTATCATGTGATGGTGTGATGACCTTGACTAGATGAAGGTAGCATATTTTGTATTTCAAACATCATATAATATTGCTTAAGGCTATACTCTGATCTATTCTTAAATCAAGATTGCATGGAGATTTTCTTTCTTGAGGAGTATAAGAGAGATGTATTCCATCTCAATATTAGAATGTGAGGCCCATATTATTTTCTTTTATCAAGCACTTATAGAATTTCCATGAATCTTTATCATTGATGAATTGTTTTGTGATCACTACAACCTAAAAAGAGAGTAGACAAGTGAACCCATGAACCCTGGTCCGATTTCTATCATAAGAAACGCCTATCTATTGCTTCTACTATCCTTTTTATTTTCAGCGATTTATTATTTTGAAAATACAAAAATACTTTCTCTACTTGCAATCACTTTTAAAAACCAAAAAACTCTACTATCTTCCATATCATCTAGTTTACATTACTTTACTTTCTTTACTTTAGTTTGTTTTATATTTTATTTCATATTACTAATACGAAACCTTGTGCTTAACAACCACTTGGTGGAGTTGGGACACAAGAAAAATTATTTTACATTACAGGTTGCTTGAAGAGAGAAGAAGAACATCCTTCCATAATCAATTCCAGGAGAGTTCGATATAAACCCTCGAGTCACCCTTGTATGGAAAATACGCTTGCTGCAACACTCTACACTTGGAGTCCCAACGAAAAGTGGCAGCCTTTGTTGCCATCACATATGCACTCGACACTTCGTTCAGTTGCGAGGCTTATCAAAGTTAGAGAGATGACCAGAGTACAATACAAGCTTCGGTAAGTCAAGACAATCAAAGTAAAGTTTAATATAAGTATAAATAAGTAGAAGTGTAGCAATCAATCCAATTCTTCTAGTTAACTCTTGGCTTGCCAAGGAACACGAGGATGTTTAAATAGCATAATTGAGTAAGAGATTTTCATGTCCTAAGTAGCATAACAACAAAGTGTCTTATTTACACCCACATCAATAAATCAAGTCTATCAAAAACACTCCTAGTCCAATCATTGTTTTTCAAGAAAAAATCGTAGAGTAGTAACGAGACCATGCCAAAGACTTGTTATGTGGATCGTCATAGATATATTTTTCATTTTATTCTTTCAAGGATTGTTGGTTGTTTATTTTGCAAGTGTTTGCACAACCTTTGAGAGTACCAATACTTTTCCCATATATTGACACGTATGCCACTCATGTCATCAATTCATAGCCGAAATTCAGGGTTATACCATAGATCGTTCAAAAGCTAGTGGAGTTGTTGGCATCCCAAAGGTGTGCATTAGGGACATATAATTGTCTCTCTTCTCTTTTTTTTGAGCTAGTACCGTTGTTTGATCCACAAGGTTAGCTTTGGCATGCATCACAATTACCACTAGACTTTATTTCAATCAAACAACTCCTTTCATGAGTGATGTCAAGACTATCAAAATGTCTATGGGGTTAAGTATCTTCAAGGGTATACTCTCAAGACAATCATTCATCAAACAAGTCATAAATTTCAGACTTTTCTTATTGTACTTGTTTGTCAATATTATTTCCAAGGAAAGGCTCGGTTAGCTAAAGAAACTAGAGCAAGAGATTCAACAACTAATCATAATACTAATAAAAAGCCTTACTCTAACCATATTAAATTACTTCCCACAAGCATGGCATCTTAGCAAATCAACCAACTAAGATAAACAAATCGAACTTCAAAACTGGGAGACATGGGACATACCTCTTATAAGTGACTTCATGATTCTCTTCCTTATAGGGATGCATTATTTCAAAACTAAAACAAGATTATTCTCATAATTACTCCTATAAAAAGTTCTAGCCTACCCTACTCCTCAGAGCACCCTCGCGCGCACACTCTTCTGGGTTGTTTGATTGTATGCCAACAATAGTTTTCTACCTCCGTTTCCTTTTACAACCATTGGGTGTAGTTCTTATTTTTGCCACTTTTGGTTCATCTAAACAAAGCCATGACACTTGGGCCCATGTACGTGCGGGCCCATTGTTTCAGTCAGGCAGAAGGGCTCCTGTCCACATCGGTGGTTTCCCTCAGCCACCGTGAAAAACCTAGACCGCACGAGCGGTTCCCAAGCACTCTTGTCCCTAATTGGCGCTGCCTCCTCTCCTCCCCCAATCCCGGCCTCCTCCTCTCCTCTCCCAATCCATGCCCCCCCAATCCACTGGCATCAGTAGGTTGGCGGACGTGGCCAACGGCAGGACTGGCAGCAGCTCGTGTAGGTGGTCGAGGCAGGAGCTCTAGGTAAGGAGCAACCCAGTCAGGCAACCAAGAGCAGGAGATCAATGAGCCTGGCGGGGCCATGAACGATGGTGTCGGTCCGTAGTAGGAGGAGGAGTTGGTCACCTCCTCTTCTCCTTCCCATAGGTCGGCGTTGGTCGAGGTGAGGTGATCTTGCTTTCAATTTGTTTTCTGTTTAGATCGATCTAATCATCTTTGTTCTCCCCTTAGCATTGCCTCTCTCAGCTTTCTGGAACATGAAGGGAGCAGCCAAGAAAGACTCCCCAAACTCTTAGTGAGCACCTATTTCCCCTTGATTTCTCGATCCCCAAGTTCCATCTGGTTTAATTTGTGTTTTTTGGGGGTCTAATTGGTGTTGTTATGGGTTGGTTACCACACGAACAAAATTTCTTCCTCATGTGAACTTCGAGCACCACCATGCTTCCCTCCCCGTAATGCACCACTAAAGGCAGCAAGGTACATCTACCTAGTTATTCTACATATTTTTTATGGGTAAGATGAAAATGTGTGTTTTATAGGCAGACAAAGGTGGATGTTATATGCTTCCAAGCCCAAGGAAAGCACAATAGTAGTTGTAGTTGAAAGGATAGTGCTTTATTGGTTATAATTGTTTGGGATCCTCTATCTTAAGTCGTCAATTGCAGTTGTTCATTTTACCACTTTCTAATTTTCATGCAGATTTACAGAACCGCCACTGATGTCGTACAAGCCACAGTCTGAATATAAGAATTGATATTAGTGTTATATGGTATGGTTTATTGCTACGGTCTGGAAATGAAACTAAAGGAATTATGGACGAGCAATTCACTATGTATATGGACATGTCAAGATTCTCTCAATTGCAATGCATTATGTCTCTCTACCAGCGACGGAGAACACCGCTAAGCACAACGGGCTACGTAGCAACCTGTCAGCGGAACCGCGGAATAATATTAAAGTAAAGAGGAAAAGTGTGAATCCACGTTTACAAAAAAGGAAGAATGGAAAAATCTTTTTTTATTTTCGAGGATAGTGATTTAAAGAATAGAAAAGACCTTGCGACAAAGCAAGGGTTTTAAGAAAATAAAAACAAACAAAAAAAGCAAAATAAAAATGAAAGAAAACTTAAAAAGCAAAGTGTTGGAACGAGCCAACACGAGTGTTTCAAAGCTCTCAAGGAGTTAGAGTACAACCTTGTTATTACACAAATAAATTTGTCAGGGGAACACATCCCTAAGCTCAGGCTTTTGCAAGCCCTTTTATTACTCATTGTTGTGACGGTGGATAGTTTCCCATGTTCCACTGGCTGCTCCAATCATGGAACTGGGTGGCGAGGCTTGCAGTAGCATCTCGAAGGTTGATGAAGAGGTTGTTCATGTTTTGAATATTTTCTTCGAGTGCATAGATGTCCTCATAGGTGGTATAGTAGTTTGGTGGCTACTCGTCTTGTTCGGGTTCTCCTTGTTCTACTTCTTCATCTTCTCCTCCTCCTATGGGTATTTTTTGTTGGGGTAGATTAGCCTCAACCCGCGCATCAAAATACAAACGTCCATCCTCGATAGAGAATAACTGTTAGGCAAGGGAGCCGGGATCAAGTGATCCACTCCAGGTATATCGAGACAGTATCTACCATAAGTTTTAGAAACCATACCACATGCTCTTAGAGTAGGGAGACCGAGACGGCGAATTCCTGTCAATGGCTGGATGTTACCTAGGTTGATGTGAAGTGCACGTGCAAGAACGGTCACAACTCCTCCTCCGCATATGGGTCCTCGAGGTTGAAGAGCTTGATGCTTAAGGTAAAACACAATAAGAGCCCAAATTTGGCGTTATGTTACAATTAATAATATCTGCCTTTGCGAGGATCAACATGTCCTCCTCATTAACTCTAGTAAACTCACCACGTGCCTGCAAGGTGTTGCAATAACATAAAACAAATAGCGAATAGCAGGATGATCAATTTGGTTCCCCTTGGGTGTGTTTCCGTGAATTTTCATTAAATTAAATTACTGTAAAGGGGAAGCATTTAAAACAAAAGTAGTTGTGTGTACATCGGTGGTGTTATTAGAAAACCAAAAACATTGAGCCCATTGGTCGAGTGTTAGGGTGTACTCACAGTTCATAAGGCGGAATTTGATGCGATCAACTCCGGGCATTTGTTCCTCGGTACAACCGTAAGGGTTCACTGTATGCGTCAAAGTGCTAAAGAACTCAAGCATCAAGCAGCGATACGTGGCAACATCCTGAAAGACAAAGTCATACAAACCAACATTGTTGCAAAGTAAATCGAAATTAGCACGAATGCCAAGTTGGTTGAGGATATAAGGACACACCCACTTGGTGGACTTGATTTCTCGGAGCTTTAGACGATTGAAATGGTTCAGCTGAAACTCCTTGGTGAACTCGATACCAAGTGACTCGGGGGTCAACGTATCAATGGGTGGTGCGGAGGACTCCGCAGCCATCTCACGTGTATGGCTCCTTGTGTTCATCTAAAAATAATAAGACAAAGTAAATAAAATTGCTAATATTTTTTAGTCCAATAGAAACATAGCATAAGTTATTATCTACACTAATTACAAAATAAACTCCTCTAAAACTATACTAAGCATGCTCAATATCAAGATTGAATCAAGAACCAGACCTAAGTCTAGATTGACAATGATGAAAGATTGAGTGAAGATTTTGCACAAATAAGTTGAGGAGAGGAGGAGAATCATACCTTAGATCGATTGAGTGCGAGGAATCAAATGAAAATTAAGTAAATTTGAAGATCCAATGGAGATGGTTTGGAGTTTGGAGGAAGAAGAAAGAGAAATATTTGTTTTGGGGATTTTTTAGGTTACCTCCTCCGGCTGGTTATGGCAGCCGCGTACGTGGTACGAGCGGGTGGTACGGATGGAGCCCGCCCATACCGGGTGACATACATTGGGGGCGGCGATTCCCTTCTGTCGGTGCACTCGGTACGGGCGCGCGGTACGGTCGTGCACGCCCTTACTGCTAGTCGTTATCTATTTTGTGTCTTCGCTTGAAATCTGATGGTTTGCTCGAGGCTACGGTATGGGCACACGGTACGGGAGCGTCCGACCGTACCAGTGGTTGTTAAGAGCACTGTTGCCTACGGAAAAAATCAGAATTTCTATCTTCCTATGGTTTGATATGGTACGGGCGCACGGTATGGTCCCTTCCGATCATACCAGTGGTCGTTAAGAGCACTGTTAGCTGCAAAACTCAATTTTTTGATGTTCCATGCGCCTTTGCACATCTTATCAAAGGACAAAATAATATCAAATATACTACATAAAGAATCAGCAATACTACTTAGTCCATGTGTTAGTAAAATTGAAGATCGAGGATTACCTTATTTCTTCTCCTCTCTCCAAAGGTCTTCTTGAACGCTCTTTATTAAAAACAAAAACAAAACAAAACAAACACAAAAGTAAAAACTTTATTTCAGATAGGTTGCCTCCCATGAAGCTCTTCTAGTTAAGGTTAATTAGCTTATCCCTGATGGTAATCATTTAGGTTTAAGAAGTGGAATACCCACTCCAAAATAATTGCCTTTTAAAGTAATTATAGCATCATCATCATTAGGCTTGGCCTTCTTGTTCCTAGGGAAGTGGACTATAAAAGGATCTCTAGATGGTAGTCCTATTCTCACATTCCCCTCATATAAGTTCATTATAGCTTTAATAGTTCTTAGGAATGGCCTACCTAGAATTATAGGTGTTATGGGATCTTCGGGCATATCTACAATAACAAGATCAATGATAGCAGGACTACCTTTAATTTCAACAACTATATTTTCTTTTATCCCAACAACTTGTTTATAAGTTGAATCAGCTAGATGGAGTCTCAATTTAGAAGTAACAAATGGCCCCAAGTTTAGTTTGTCAAATAAGCTTTTGGAAATTGTTTAGACGCTCGCACCAAGATCATGAAGTGCGGATATCTCATTGACTCCCAACTTAAGTTTAATAGTGGGCTCAAATATATCATCTAGCTTAGCAGGCAGCTTATCAGCTAGTCTCTTATACTCCATCTCTAAATCTTGAACTTTAGATGCTACTTGTTGTACAAATTATTGGTACATAGCATCAGTACCTTGTTCTATACCGGGATTCTTTACAATGATCATCTTTAGTAGATCTTCCATGTTATATTCCAGTGTCGGCGCGTAATAGAGCTCTTCAAGTTTCTTTTCATTGGTTACTACCCTCATCATATTGAGGTCTTCTACCAGTTTTGGCTCGGGGTCTCTAGTAAACTTTGCTAGTACGAGAGCTTGACTCTCAGCTACTTTCCCCAACTAAGCCTACACGGTGTTTTTTCCTTTCCTATAGAGCATGCACATCATTTCTGATTGCAATGTCCTCGTTAGATAATTTTCCTATACTAGTTTCATGGTTCTCCGTGATTTTAATAAGCATATTATTTTAATCAGTTTGAGCTTGTATAAAGGTTCTAACAGTTTCCTCAAATGAGAGATTTTCATGATTTTCTCCATTAGTATTATCATAATTTTTGTAAGTAGCTCCTGCGGGATTAGGATAGTGTTTTGAACATTAGAAGCATAATGATTTTTCCATGCAGGATTAAAAGGAGTGTGAGCTGTAAAATTGGCATCATTGACATCGGTAGCGATAGCATTAACTTGGGTATCTTCTTTACCTTTTACTATGCTAAGCAGTTGGTCTACCTTAGATGTAAGCTCTTCATTGTTTATCTCGGTAATAAAACTTACTCTCTTCGAGGTTCTTTCCACATGCCATTGGGCATGATTATTTTGCATATCATTAAGTAACTTATTTGCAACACTCACTTGCTTTCCCATGATTGTTCTTCCTGCTGTAGTATCTAGCATATATTTAGACATTGGGTTAAGACCATTATAAAAAAATGTAATATGATCTATTCTTCTATCCCATGACTAGGACAGTTTATTACGGCTTCTTTCATCCTTTCCCACGCAAGCGCTAGTGGCGCATGGTCTTCTTGTCTAAATCTTGTAAACTTGGATCTTAGCTGCATAGTTTTAGCTGGGGGGAAATTTAGTCATAAACAAATTAGTACATTCCTCCCAAGATTTAATAGTGCCCTTTGGTAGAGCTAGAAACCAATCCTTAGCCTTTCCTTTAAGATAGGAAGGAAATAATCTTAATTTAATAGCATTTGGATCTACATCCTTAATACGCATCATGTCGCAAATTTCATTAAAAGTGTTTAAGTGCAAACCCGAATCTTCGGCAGATGAGCCCCTAAATTGGTTTTTTGAACCAAACTTAAAAGGTTAGGCTTTATTTCATAGGTTTACGCATCAACAGCAGGGTGAGTGATAGGTGTGTCAATAAAATCATCCGTGGGTGTAGCATACTCCCCTAATCTCTTTTGAGCCATGGCTCTTATATTTTTGGTAATTTTTAAGGAATGAAAACAATTAACAAGTAACTGTTCTTTTGGGTTTTCAAATATATAACAATAAAGTAAACTAATAACAAGAAATAAACTACAAACTAATAATAAAACTAAAAAAAGGTCTCTAGTGACCTCACCAGGATAGCGAAATTGCTTCCCCGGTAACGACGCCAGAAAAAGGGTTGATACCTTCGATCCGGATTCACGGATGTAGTATAATAGCTTTTTCCCTAGAAGTCCTAGGTTTAATCGAACCTTGGAAAGCAATGCTAGAAGGAAACAAAAATGATATGTCTACGAGACTTTGTTTGTTTGTTTAACTTCGTTTAGTTTTATAATGGGTTGAATCAATGGATGGAGATAGGCCAGGGTTCAAGATCCACCTACAGCTTCACATCATATGGGATAAAAGATAATAATAAGCACAGCCATGTGTAAAGTTTGAATAAGGATAATCTTTTGTAGGAACCACATCCTAATATACTAGAGCCCCCGTGACGCAGCGTACATAGAAATAGTCTTTTAATCCAACTGAGTGCACACCGAAGCAACGGGCTACACACTATTATTAAGTGTAAAACACAGATCAAAGCTTTAAGTGGTGATGTTGTTGTGATCCCGAATGGGTCGCTAAGAGAAGACCGTACTACCCTTTCTGTCACTAGGGTTCCTATGAGATCGTCGCTAGCCAAGTATCTCACCTCAAGCCTTTTTCAATCTATGGGATCATGGGTACCTGCAAGTCCACAGATCGAGACAAGATACAAAGAAACAAAATATACAAATCTCTATTTCAAGCAATACACAATGCTCCCATAGATTAGATGCACATAATCGCTGCGAGGTTTCTCCCCAACCCGCAGCCCGTCAGGACTACTCACTCATAACAATAAGATCAAGGATAGAAAACATCGTGCAAAATACTTAGATTGAAATGAAATATTATTACAATGGTCGCCGAAACACAAGGATATCTAAAGTACAAAAAAATGGCGATGGCTAGTGGAGGGGGTGGATGATGGAAGTGATGAACAATGGATGAAAAATGGCGTGGATCTCCTTTGGTGTTATTGTGGTGTAATCAGAGAATGGTGGCTCTCTAGTCGGCGGCTGGAACCTCAAAATATATAGGCGTCTTCAGAAAAGTCATAGGGTTTTACGAGACGAGGCCAATGCCACCTGGTACGGGAAGACGGTACGGGTGGGCTCTTCCCATACTAGTGGACGTTAAGCATGCTATCGCTTGGGAATGTCTCCCCAATTACATGGTCGTGTGGACTTCCTCAAAAACCTTCATTATGACTCCTGATTTCGCATTAAAAACCATGATTTCCTGCACAACACAATTCAAAGAAAGGTTTTGCATATATTTGCAATTATTAGTCATTAGTGGCAAGGACTGAGAGTTTCTTGTCAATTTCTTGACCGAAAACAATGTTTAAATGCGGTGGAAGATGGAAATTTTTGGAGCCATCACCTGACCATCCTAGTGGTCATTACGACAGTTGTTGCCTGGAATTGACTCCACAATTACTTGGTCATGTGAACTTCCTCGAAACCTTCTTTATGACTCCAGATTTCGCATTAAAAGGCGTGATTTCTTGCACAACACAATTCAAACCAATGGTTTGCATATCTTTGTAATTATTAGTCATTAGTTGCAAGGATTGAGAGTTTCTTGTCAATTACTTGACTAAAAACAATGTTTAAACACGGTGGAAGATGGCTATTTTTGGAGCCACCAACCTCCCCAAATCTCAAACCTTGATCGCCCTCGAGCAAGAATAAACAAAAGAACTATAAGGAATTCAGCGTTTAAACTTGAAACAACGAGAATAAGAATTCACTTATGGTTGGTAGTCATATGCATTCAACACTTCATCCATTTGAAAGGCTTATCAAAGTTAGAGAGATGACAAGAATAATATACAAGCTTCGGTAAGTCAAGACAGTCAAAGTAAAGTTTAATATAAGTATAAATGACTACAAGTGTAACAATCAATCCAATTATTCTAGTTAACTCTCAGCTTGCCAAGGAACACTAGGATGTTTTAATAGCATAATTGAGTAAGAGAGTTCATGTCCTAAGTAGCATAACAGTGAAGTATCTTGTTGACACCCACATCAATAAATCAAGATTATCAACACTTCTAATCCAATCATTGTCTTTCATGAAAATTCATAAAGTAGTAACGAGACCATGGCAAGTACTTGTTATGCGGATCTTCATTCATATCTTTTTCTTTCTCTTTTTTTCTTCCTCTTTTAAGGATTATTGGCTGTTTCTTTTACAAGTGCTTACACAACCTTTGAGAGTACCAATACTTTTGCCCATATATTGACACGTATGCCACTCATGTGATCAACTCATAGCCGAAATCCAGGGTTATACCATAGATCGTTCAAAACCTAGTGAAGTTGTTGGCATCCCAAAGGTGTACATGAGAAACATAGAACTTTTTCGCTTTTCTCTTTTTATGCTAGTACCACGGTTTGATCCACAAGGTTATCTTTGGTATGCATCACAATTACTACTAGACTTTATTTCAATCAAACAACTCCTTTCAAGAGTGCCGTCAAGTCTATCAAAACATCTATGGGGTTAAGTATCTTCAAGTGTATACTCTCAAGACAATCATTCATCAAACAAGTCATAAATTTCAGAATTTTTCTTGTTGCACTTGTTTGGCAACATTATTTCCAAGGCAAGACTCGGTTAGCTAAAACAACTAGAGCAAAAGCTTCCACAACTAATCATCATACCAATAAAAAGCTTTACTCTAACTATTTTGAATTACTCCAACTAGCATGGCATCTTAGAAAATCAACCAACTAAAATAAACAACTCAAACTTCAAAAGTGGGAGACATAGGACATACCTCTCATGAGTGACTTCATAATTCTCTTCCTTATAGGGATGTGTTGTTTCAAAACTCAAGCACGATTATCCCTTAATAATATTTATGCAAAGAGTCAAAGTGTGAATCCATGTTCATGAAAAAAGGAAAAAAGGAAAAATATTTTTGTATTTTCGAGGATAGGGATTAAAGAATAGAAAAGAACTTGCGACCAAGCAAGGGACTAAGAAAAGAAAAACAAGCAAAAACAAAAGCAAACTAAAAACGAAAGAAAAGGAAAAGCAAACGGAAAAACAAAAGCAAAGTGTTGGAACAAACCAACACAAGTGTTTTAGCTGTCAAGGAACTAGAGTACAACCTCATTATTATACAAATAAAATTTGCCGGGGGAACACATCCCCAAGCCCAGGCCTTTCCAAGCCCTTTTGTTGCTCATTGTGGTGGTGGTGGATAATCTCCCATGTTCCATTGGCTTCTCCAATCATGGAGCTGGGTGGCAAGGTTCGCAGAAGCATCTCAAAGGTTGATGGAGAGGTTGTTCATGTTTTGGATATTTCCTTCAAGCGGATAAATATATTCATAGGTGGTGTAGTAGTTTGGTGGTTGCAGATCTTGTTCGGGTCCCTCTTGTTCTACTTCTTCATCTTCTCCTTCTTCTACCACGGGTATTTCTTGATGGGGTAGACCTGCGTGTCAAAACGCAACGTCCATCCTTGATAGAGAATAGAACATTAGGCAAAGGAGATGGGATCAAGTGATCCGCTCCAGGTATATCAAGGAATTATCTACCATTAGTTCTAGAAATCATACTACATTCTCTTAGAGTAGAGAAACCGAGATGGTGACTTCCTATAAATGGTTGGATGTTACCTAGGTTGACATGAAGTGTGTGTGCAAGAATGGTTACAACTCCTCCTCCGCATATGGGTCCTCAAGATTGCAGAGCTTGATGCTTAAGGTAAAACATAAGAAGGGTGCCCAAATTTAGCGTTAATTTACAATTAATAATAGCAGCTTTTGCGAGGACCATCATGTCCTCCTCATTAACTCTAGTAAACTTACCACGTTCCTGCAAGGTGTTAGCAATAACATAAAACAAATAGCGTATAGCATGATGATCAATTTGGTTCCCCTTGGGTGTGTTTCCACGAATTCTCATTAAATTAAAGTAATCACAGGGTGCAGGATTTAAAACAAAAGTGGTGGAGCGTATGTCGGTGGTGTTGTTAGCAAACCCAAAACATTTAGCCCATTGGTCGAGCATCAAGGAGTACTCACAGTTCATAAGACGGAAGTTGATGCGATCAACTCCAGGCAATTTCTCCTTGGAACAATAGTGAGAGCACACCATATGCGTCAAAGTGCTAAGGAATTCAAGTGTCAAGCAACGATACGTGGCGACATCCTAGAAGACAAAGTCATACAAACCAACATTGTTGCTAAGTAAATCAAAATCAACATGAATGCCAAGTTGGTTCAGGATATATGGACACGCCCACTAGGTGGACTTGATTTCTGGGAGCTTGAGACTGTCGAAATGGTTCAGCTGAAACTCCTTGGTGAACTCGATACCAAGTGACTTGGGGGTCAACATATATCCAGGTGGTGCGGAGGGTTTCGAAGCCATCACATGTGTACGGCTCCTTGTGTTCATCTAAAACAAAATAAATAAATATTGCTAATTAATTTTAGCCCAATAGAAACATAGCATAAACGATCCTCTACACTTGTTATAAAATAAAATCGTCAAAAAGCAATACTAAGCATGCTCAATATCAAGATAAGCTCAAGAACGATACCTATGTCTAGATTTATAATGATGAAAGATTGAGCAGAGTTTTGTTACAAATAAGTTGGGCATCAGCGGAGAATCATACCTTAGATCGATTGGGTGCGAGGAATCTAAGAAAGATCGAGCAACTTTGAAGATCCAATGGAGGTGGATTGGAGTTTGGAGGAAGAAGAAAGAGAAAATTTCTGTTTGGGGATTTTTTAGAAGTTACCTCCTCGTGGGGTTATGGTGGCTGCGTACATGGTACAGGACGGCCGGAGCCCGCCCGTACCAGGTAACATACCTTGGGGGTGACAAATCCCTTCCAGCGATGCACTCGGTACGGGCACGGGCAACCATACTACTGGTCGTTATGTGTTCAGTACCTTTTCTTGAAATATGATGTTTTGTTCGAGGGTACAGTATGGGTGCATGGTACGGGCGCGTCCGATCGTACCAGTGGCCGTTATGAGCGCTGTTTCCTATGGCAAAAATCTGAATTTCTATCTTCCAATGCCTTGATGCGGTACGAGCACATGGTACGGTCACATCCAGTCGTACCACTGGTCGTTATATGGTTAGTGAGCTGAAAAACTCAAAGAATTTGATTAGTAGCTTTGTGCATCTTTACACATCTTATCAAAGGACAAAATAACAACAAATAGACTTCATAAAAATCAGTAATACTTCTTAGGCCATGTGTTAGTAAAAATTAAAGATCGAGGATTACCTTATTTCTTCTCTTCTCTCCAAAGGTCTTCTTGAAAACTCATTATTATTAAAAACAAAAACAAACAAAACTAAACAAAACTAACACAAGAGTAAAAAACTTTTTATTTCACATGGGCTACCTCCCATGAAGTGCTTCTAGTTAAGGTCAATTATCTTGACCTAGATGGTGATAATCTAGGTTTAGTGAGTGAAACACCCACTCTGAAGTAATTGGCTTTCAAAGTAATTATACAATCATCATCATTAGGCTTGGCCTTCTTCTTCCTAAGGAAGTGGACTATAAAAGGATATCTACATGGTAGTCCTATTCTCACATTCCCTTCATGTAAATGGATTAGTGCTTTAATGGTTCTTAGGAAGGGCCTACCTAGAATTATAGGTGCTATGGGATCTTTAGGCATGTCCACAATAACAAGATCAATAAGAGCGGGACTACCTTTAATTTTAAAAACTATATTTTCCTTTATCCTAATAGCTTGTTTATAAGTTGAATCCGCTAGATGGAGTCTTAATTCAGTAGTTGCAAATGGCCCCAAGTTTAACTTGTCAAATATGCTTTTAGAAATCATTGAGATGCTTGCACCAAGATCACAAAGTGCAGATATCTCATTGACCCCAACCTTAATTTTAATAGTGGGCTCAAATATATCATCTAGCTTAGCAGGAAGCTTATCAGCTAGTCTCTTATACTCCATCTCTAAATGTCAAACTTTATATGCTACTTGTTGAATAAAGTTTTGGTACATAACATCATTACCTTGTTCTATTCTGAGATTCTTCACGGTGATCATCTTTAGTAGATCTTCCACATTATATTCAAGCATTGGCTAATCCATCTCTTCAGGCATCTCTTCATTTATTACCACACTCAACATCTTGAGGTCTTCTACCAGATTTGGCTCGGGCTTCCCAGCAAACTTTGTTAGTATGAGAGCTTGGCTCTCGACTACCTTGTCCAATTGAACCTCCACGGTCCTTGTTCTTTCCTGTAGAGCTTGTACATCATTTCTAATTGCAATGGCTTGGTTAGATAATTTTCCTATACTACTTTCATGGTTCTTCACGATTTTAATAAGCATATTATTTTGCTCGGTTTGAGCTTGCATAAAAGTTCTAACAGTTTTCTCAAACGAGAGATTGCCATGATTTGCTCCATTATGATTATCATAATTATTGTAAAGAGCTCCCGCAGGATTAGAGTAATGTTTTTGAACATTAGAAGAAATTTTTTGGTTCTTCCATGCAAGATTATAAGGAGTGCAAGCTATAAAATTAACATCATTAACATCGGTAGCGATAGCATTAACTTGGGTATCTTCCTTACCCTTTACTATGTTGAGTAATTCATCTACCTTAGATGTAAGCTCTTTATTGTTTACCTCGGTGATTGAACTTACTCTTTTCGAGGTTCTTTCCACATGCCATTGGGCATGGTTGTTTTGCATATCATCAAGTAATTTCTTTGCAACACTCACTTGCTTTCCCATGATTGTTCCTCCTGCTACAGTATCTAGCATATACTTGGACATAGGGTTAAGGCCATTATAAAATAAATGTAGTATAAGCAATTCTTCCATCCCATGACTAGGATATAGTTCATTATGGCTTGATGGCTCAATGCACGGCACCTAGAAAAGTGCTGGTGCGTGGTTGATGTAGAGCTCGTTGGGAACCCCAAGAGGAAGGTATGATGAGCACATCAGCAAGTTTCTCTCAGTTATGAAACCAAGGTTTAATCGAACCAGTAGGAGCAAGGAAACACCCCAAAGGTGTTACTAGCTGAGCTTTGGCAGGGCGCACTACCGGTGCTAGTAGAAACGTGGAGACCTGCACAACACAACCACAAAACTTTGTCCCCAACTTGCGATGAGGTTGTCAATCTCACCGTGTTTTGCGGAAAACAAAGGATTAAACGTATCGAATGGAAAGAAGTAATAGTTTGCAGAAAGTAAACACAAAGAAGTAAACAGTTTATAGATTATATGTAAAGAAAAAAGATCGGGATCCATAGTTCACTAGAGGTGGATCTCCTTAGATAGATAACATGCTGGATGAACAAATTACAGCGGGGCAATTGACAAACATCGAGAAAGAAATACATGCATATACTAATCATCTTGACTCCTTTGAGATTCGATTAGGCGTTACAACATTATACATAGACCGCCATCCAACTACATCTATGACTAATAATCCACCTTCAGGTTATCATCCGAACCCCCTCCAGTATTAAGTTGCAAGCAACAGATTATTGCTTTACGAACTGCGTGTAAAGTAAATAATACGATTGTTCTATGAACAAAGGATTGTTGTTTTCTCCCTAGTAGCAATAGCACATCTAGTACCTTAGAGATTTTTGTCACTTCCCTAGATTACCAGAGGCATGAACCCACTATCGAGCATAAATACTAACTCTTGGAGTTGCTAGCATCTACTTGGCCAGGATAGCTACTAACAACGGAAAGCATGCAAGATCACAAATAACAAAGACATGATAGAATCAATAATCAATCTGAAATAGCATCTCAATATCCATCGGATCCCCGCAAACACAACATGCAGAATTACAAATAGATGATCTTGATCATGAACGGAGCTCACAAGATCTAAACATGAAAGCACAAAGGAGGAGAACCAGCCATCTAGCTACTACATGGATCCGTAGTCCAAGGATGAACTACTCACACATCACACCAGAGGCTTGCATGGTAATGAAGAAGGCCTCTAGGGTGAATTCCCCTCTCCGGCAGGGTGCCGAGAAGAGCTTTAGATCCCTCCCGATCTAGGGATGGAGATGGCAGCGGCTACAGACTCTTTCGTGGATTTTTGATCGGACCCTTAAGATTTACGTCCCGAGGGCATCTTATAGTGGGAAGGGGAGGCCGAGGGGGTGCCAGGGCTGGCCTCGCCACCCCCTGGCACGGGCCAGGCTGGGCCGCGCGGCCAGGTGGTGTGGTGGCCCCATGGCCCCTCTACGTCTCGTATTCTGGCACTTGATGACTTCCGGAAAAATAGGCACTTTGGCTTTTGTCCCGTCCAATTCCGAGAATATTCATTTTCTGACGTTCTTGGAACCAAAAACAACAGAAAACAGGCAGCTGGCACTGTGGCTCTTGTTAATAGGTTAGTCCAAGAAATCATATGAAAAGTACTCCAAAGTTGGAACAAAACACAAGAAAGTGGATAAAACCAAGCATGGAACATCAAACATTATAGATACATTTGCAATGTATCAACATCCCCAAGCTTAACTCGTGCTCGTCCTCGAGTAGGTAAGTGATAAAAAGAAAGAATAATTTTTGAGGTGACATGCACCATCAAAGACTTGATCAAAGTATTTGTAAAACATTCAAAGCTGGGATCATAGTACTTCAATCATAACATGAAAGACAAAGCTCTAGCAATAAGCAAAGAAACTATGATGCAACATGAAAAGGCACAAACAAAAGATTCATGAATAACAATGCTTTGCAAGACGTTTGTTTGTTTCACATAAATAAAACATAGCATAAAAGTATTCAGCTTGTCCCTCATAGAGTAGCAAATATAAATGCATAGGACACCTTCAAAGTTCATAAGAGTGACTAGATACAATAGTTTAAAACAAGCAATATCAAATTATGCATCAATCAACTAGTCTTGGGACAATGCACATAGAACTAAGAATGGCCACTATGCTCTCAAAGTAGGTGCATAAAGATAGAAGGTGGAGACTCAATATAATGGTGGAAGAAAGGCCTTTGTAAAAGGAAGTAGGGATTCAAGTCTCATAAAGAGCTTCCAAAAATTATGGTACTTATAGCTTTCAGCTCTCATTGCCCCTATCATAAGCATCTTGAAGGTGATTAAGGTTAAAGTGACACAACTAAGAGGATATGCTTGACAAGTTATAAATCGAAATCTCATGCCCCTTACTTACGAAGACCGATCCTCATGCTACTCAACTTCAGTCACGAGTAAGCTCTTGTCATTGTAAGTACATGTGTATCATTAAGAACCGCCAACGAGGTACCCCTTACACATGATACAGGAGCTTTCCCAAAATCAAAATGATAAGGCAAGCAGACAATGAGTATCTCAGCGAACTTTTTATTTGCTATTTGCATAGGTTTTTATTGAGGATGCTTCATAGAATGCTCATTATGGTGATGCTGCAAGTTTCCACCATGATTAGGCATGGCTTAGGCTAGCGGCCCAGGCATTTCTCTAACACACATACAAACTCCATGATCTTACAAGTTCCACTTCTATTTCACACCGTCGGGATCCGTAAGCAAAAGAACATGATATCAACAGGGTACAAAGTACAAGTGCAATGTTGAAAGTGTTCCCCATGAAACATGGTTCTGTTAATTTCAACTTATAAAGCGCACGCATCTACGCAACAAAGAAGGACCCAATGGTTCAAGTTTATTAGATGCAAAAAGTAAAGTGTGCCATCAAGTTCGTGAGAGCTTTAATCACTAGTTTTTTCATAACAAGTTTAATTTGGAAGGTAAAAAAAAGCATGAATATACTTGGAATAGCATAAGCAAGTAGGTAGGTATGGTTGACTCTTTGCAATAACTTGGTTTAGGTAGTTGGATACATGAGTGGAACTCATACTTGGTTGTGGAGGCTAGCAAAAGACTGAGAGCGACAAACTAAGAGAGCAATAATGGCCATAATCATGCAGAGCGACAAAACATCATTGATCAAAGCATAAAGTGATACTACAAGTTGAAAACTAAAAGATCATAAAGGCTTAGGTGACTTGAGATAGTCATAACATGGTGTGAGCATGCGCCAAGTCAACCCAAATAAAGCATCAAAGGAGAATACCACTATACTATGCTTTAATATGCTAAAACAATGCATGATTCATCCAAGGCACATTAAATAATATCAATTGTTTATAACAAGTCATGCTACAGCAAAGAATACTAAGCATAAAGCCAAAACAATATCAAGCAAGGCATGACAAAGCATAGGCCACAGTCAAAATGAGCTTTTTTTACCACATAAGCATGAGCTTTCCTACTCTTTTCCAAACCAAACCAAACTATTTGCAAACCAATGTATGAAAGAGGGGGTCCAACCAATTTATTCAGAAAACTAAGCAAACCAAAGCAAACAAAAAACCAAAACGAAAATGAAAAAGAAGACGCTCCAAGAAAAACACAATTGTGCATGAAACAATAAAAATGAAGCGTTTGGAAGAAACCTGGGATTTTTATTGATGAAGAAGGAGATGCCTTGGGCATCCCCAAGCTTTGACGCTTGTAATTCTTGGATATTTGTTGGGGTGACACGCGTGGCATCCCCAAGCTTGAGCTTTAGTCCATCCTTCATCTCATTACTCATTCCTTCCATACACCTGAAATTTTTCCTTCATACAGAACTTCACACAATCTTTATTAGCAACATTAGTGCACTTAAGATAAATAAGTCTTAAGGTTCAGTTCTAACACCAAATAAACTTCCATTAGAACACTAGCTACTGTAGTACTTCCCTCAAAAATCTCAATTCCCCAAAAGAACTCAAAAAGGAACCAACAAGAAGCAAATGCAGAAAATGGCAGAAATCTATCAAAACAGACCAGCAGGTAAAGACGAATTTTTTAGAAGACCTTATGTTGCTCAAATAAAAAAGTGTTGAACTAACTAAAGTTAGATAACAACCTGGGGCAGAAGCACAAAAATTCACGCCTCAAAAAGACGTACAGAGATTTTACACGAATATTTACGGTTAAGCACAGAAATCTGTTTCGGGACAGCAACTTTCTCAATCATTACTTCACTCTCATTAGAGGTTACTTTTGGCACAAAAAGCAAATAAAAAGGATAAGGAGAGGTTATTACAGAGGTAATAACTTCCAAGACTCATCTAAAGCTTTTGGGTTATCTCCCAATAAGTACTTTTCTTTAACGCCTTTAAGTTAGGCATAAGAAGCAAAGAAAGAATCAAGTTTTCTCAAATGAAGAAACATTAAGGTCAATACCAGAAATATTTTCAAGAAAGCAAGGTATATCATCCAAGTAAGTTCTAGAGGATCCTCTCTCAGTGCTCTTAGGTTCACTATTCTCATCAAAAGGGTTTGCAGGAACAATCCAATCAAGATTCTTTTCTATGGCATCATGTATTGCTACTAGTTTAAATGGTATTGGTATCTTAGGTTCCTCCCAATCAGGTTCGGTTTTGTTCATCTTTTCTCGTGTACCAACAACATCTACACATGAGCCTAGCATATTGAAACGTTCAAAGACTTTTCTAGCTTCCTTGGCCACATCATAGAACTCCTTAAACAAAGTTTCTAGAATAAAATCCCTCTTTTCAGTGTCCTCAATTTCTTTAAGCTTAAGAAACATTACTTGCATTAAGGGGTTGAGGTTAACAAACCTATCTTCTAACATGTGAATTAAACAAGTTGCAGCAATCTCATAGTTTGGAGCAAGTTCTACAAGGGATCTATCCTCAGTATCTTCATGTTTGCTAACATGATTAAAGAATTCTTCAATATTATCTTTCCCAATTATAGAACCACTACCAATTGGAAGATCTTCCAGGGTAAATTTAGGGATCAACATGGTGAGCTGAAGAAGAGGTGGCAACTAAAGGAGACTTAATTTTTTTGTGTTTTTCAAAAGAAAGCAAACTTGTAAAACTAATTTTTTTGTGTTTTTGATAAAGGAAGCAAGCAAACAAAGCAAAAAAGAAACTAAGCAAAACAAAAATAACAAAGTAAAGAGATTGGTTATGAGGGACTCCCCTTGTGAAGATGTCCTTGAGTCCCCGGCAACGGCGCCAGAAAAATGCTTGATGGCTCAATGCATGGCGCCCAGAAAAGTGCTGGTGTGTGGTTGATGTAGAGCTCGTTGGGAACCCTAAGAGGAAGGTATGATGAGCACAGCAGCAAGTTTCCCTCAGTTATGAAACCAAGGTTTAATCGAACCAGTAGGAGCAAGGAAACACCCCAAAGGTGTTACTAGCTGAGCTTTGGCAGGGCGCACTATCGATGCTAGTAGCAACGTGGAGACCTGCACAACACAACCACAAAACTTTGTCCCCAACTTGCGATGAGGTTGTCAATCTCACCGTGTTTTGCGGAAAACAAATGATTAAACGTATCGAATGGAAAGAAGTAATAGTTTGCAGAAAGTAAACACAAAGAAGTAAACAATTTATAGATTGTATGTAAAGAAAAAGGACCGGGATCCATATTTCACTAGAGGTGGCTCTCCTTAGATAGATAACATGCTGGGTGAACAAATTACAGCGGGGCAATTGACAAACTTCAAGAAAGCAATACATGCATATACTAATCATCTTGACTCCTTTGAGATTCGATTGGGCATTACAGCATTATACATAGACCGCCATCCAACTACATCTATGACTAATAATCCACCTTCAGGTTATCATCCGAACCCCCTCCAGTATTAAGTTGCAAGCAATAGATTATTGCTTTACGAACTGCGTGTAAAGTAAACAATACGATTGTTCTATGAACAAAGGATTGTTGTTTTCTCCCTAGTAGAAACAGCACATCTAGTACCTTAGAGATTTCTGTCACTTCCGCAGATTACCAGAGGCATGAACCCACTATCGAGCATAAATACTAACTCTTGGAGTTGCTAGCATCTACTTGGCCAAGATAGCTACTAACAACTGAAAGCATGCAAGATCACAAATAACAAAGACATGATAGAATCAATAATCAATCTGAAATAGCATCTCAATATCCATCGGATCCCCGCAAACACAACATGCAGAATTACAAATAGATGATCTTGATCATGAATGGAGCTCACAAGATCTAAACATGAAAGCACAAAGGAGGAGAACCAGCCATCTAGATACTACATGGATCCGTAGTCCAAGGATGAACTACTCACGCATCACACCGGAGGCTTGCATGGTGATGAAGAAGGCGTCCAGGGTGAATTCCCCTCTCCGGCAGGGTGCCGGGAAGAGCTTCAGATCCCTCCCGATCTAGGGATGGAGATGACGGCGGCTACAGACTCTTTTGTGGATTTTTGATCAGGCCCTTAGGGTTTACGTCCCGAGGGCATCTTATAGTCGGAAGGGGAGGCCGAGGGGGTGCCAGGGCTGGCCTCACCACCCCCTGGCGCGGGCCAGGCTGGGCCGCGTGGCTAGGTGGTGTGGTGGCCCTCTGGCCCATCTCCGTCTCGTATTTTGGCACTTGATGACTTCCGGAAAAATAGGCACTTTGGCTTTTGTCCCGTCCAATTCCGAGAATATTCATTTTCTGACTTTCCTGGAACCAAAAACAGCAGAAAACAGGCAGCTGGCACTGTGGCTCTTGTTAATAGGTTAGTCCAAGAAATCATATGAAAAGTACTCCAAAGTTGGAACAAAACACAAGAAAGTGGATAAAACCAAGCATGGAACATCAAAAATTATAGATACATTTGCAATGTATCACTGCTTCTTTCATCCTTTCCCATGCAAGCACTAGTGGCTCGCGATCTTCTTGTCTAAAGATTGTAACATTGGATATTAGTTGCATAGTTTTAGCTGGGGGAACAAATTTAGTCATAAACATATTAGTGCACCCCCCCCTAAATTTAATAGTGCCCTTAGATAGAGCTATCAACTAGTCCTTAGCCTTTCCTCTAAGAGAGAAAGGAAACAATATTAATTTAATAGCATTTGGATCTATATCCTTAATATGCATCATGCCACAAATTTTAGTAAAAAGTATTTAAGTGCAAATCTAAATCCTCAGAAGATGAGCACCCAAATTGGTTTTATTGAACGAAACTTAAAATGTTAGGCTTAATTTCATATGCTTCCGCATCAACAGCAGGTTGAGTGATCGGTGAACAAATAAAATCATCGGTGGGAGTAGCATACTCCCCAAGTATCTTTTGAGCCATGGCTCTTAGATTTTGGTATTTTTTAAGTAAATAAAACAAATAACAATTAACTAATTTTTTGGGTTTTCAAATAGATAACTAGAAAGTAAACTAATAACAAGAATAAAACTAAAACAAATAATAAAACTAAAAACAAGGTCTCTAGTGACCTCACCAGGATAGCGAAGTTGCTTCCCTAGCAATGACACCAGAAAAAGGGTTGATACCTTCAATCCAGATTTACGGATGTAATATTATAGCTTTTTCCCTATAAGACCTAGGTTTAATCAAACCTTAGAAATCAATTCTAAAAGTAAATAAAAAGAACACGTCTACAAGACTTTGTTTCTTTGGTTTACCTTCGTTTACCGGACCAATCTAGTTTACTTTTATAATGGGTTGAATCAATGGATGGAGATAGGCCAGGCTGAAGATCCACCGGTAGCTCCACATCATATGGGATAAAAGATAATAATAAGCACAGCCATGTGTAAAGTTTTAATAAGGATAATCTTTTGTAGGAACCACATCCTAATATACTAGAGCCCCCGTGATGCAGCGTACATAGAAATAGTCTTTTAATCCAACCATGTGCACCACTAAGCAACGTGCTACAAACAATTATTAAGTGTAAAACACAGATCAAAGCATTAAGTGGTGATGTTGTTGTGATCCCGAATGGGTCGCTAAGTGAAGACCGTACTACCCTTTCTGTCACAGGGGTTCCTATGAGATCGCCGCTAGCCAAGTATCTCACCTAAAGCCTTTATCAATCTATGTGATCTTGGATACCTACAAGTCCATAGATCGATAGAAGAGACAAAGAAACAAAAGACACAAATCTCAAACAATAAACAATGCTCCCATAGATTAGATGCACATAATCGCTGTGAGGTTTCTCCCCAACCCGCAGCCAGTGAGTACTACTCACTCATAAAAATAATAGCAAGGATAGGAAACATTGTGCAAAATACTTAGATTAAAATCAAATATTCTTACAATGGTGGCTGAATCATAAGGAGATTTAGAGTACAAAGTAATGGCTATGGCTAATGGAAGGGATGGAAGATGGAAGGGATGAACAATGGTGTGGATCTCCTTGGGGTGTGTTGTGATAGGCATCTTCATGGAGGCTGAGGCCTCAAAATATGAGAATGGTGTCCTTCTACGTGGAGGCTGAGGCCTCAAAATATATAGGCATCGTCATGAAAGTTGTAGTGTTTGGTGAGATGGAGCCGCCGCCACATGGTACGGGTGGACGGTACGGGCGGGTTCTGCCTGTACCAATGGTCGTTATGACTGTTGTCGCCTGAAATTGACTCCCCAATTACTTGGTCGCGTGGACTTCCACAAAAACCTTTATTATGACTCCAGATTTCGCACTAAAAGGCATGATTTCCTGCACAACACAATTCAAAGCAATGGTTTGCATATCTTTCCAATTATTAGTCATTAGTGGTAAGGATTGAGAGTTTCTTGTCAATGGCTTGACTAAAAACAATGTTTAAACAAGGTGGAAGATGGCTATTTTTGGAGCCATCACTACCCAAGTGTCCAATAATTGCTACAAGCTTTATTTAGAAAATAAGATTTATGCTAGCAACATTTAGAAAATAAGATGTATGCTAACATCATAAAATGTAGCATCAACATATGCTACCCAAGTATCCAGAATTGCTACATCCATATAGCATAATTGCTAAATACAAGGACAACATATGCTACCCTAGTGTCTAGGAATTGCTACAGGTTTCCTTTAGAAAATACTATTTTCTTTGGTATCACTTTTTACACTTGCTACATATGAACATTAATGCTATCACATGAGAAACTATATGCTCCAAGTGCTCAATACTTTTGCTACCATCAAGATTCTATCATATCACAAACATATCCTGGGCTATCATAACCAAGATAACCTTTTTCATATCCTGCATCAGGATGATACTACATGTACACTGAATATATGGTACACAGTAACAATAGGAGTACTACACCTGCTAGTACATGTAGTTGCGTGCCTAGAGTTTCAACTCTATTTTCATGGCACTGTCCGCAATCAAAGCTTCCCTGAATACACATTGTTTCACAGTTTGACCCTCTTCATGGAAGTATGGGCATTTTTGCTTTCTTGGATTCCTATTGGTTTTTGGCGTTGCATCAGTTTTTTTCTTCTTTGGCTCTTGAACTTTTTTCCTTCTCTTGGCATTTGCTTCATCACGAAGCTCAACCAATGGTTTGTTTCGCTTCGACTTCTCGGTTTGGAGTCCTTTTGGCTTTTCTCTCACACAGGGTTCTTCAGCGTGCTATTGGTAGCATCATTACCTTGTTCTTCTTGCTACTGTTTGTTTACATCCTATTGTGGATGGATACCTTGCTGTGGTGGAACATTTTCTAGCCCTCCTTCTTGCTGTGTAGAATTTTGTGTTTTCCTCATGGTAGCAACAAGATGACTTGCCTCATCAATCATATTAGAAACAACAACATATATTTCATCACTAAAGCAAGCATCTAAAGTGAAGCATTATATTTGAGAGTATTGGTTCCCGGAATCCCAAATCTGATGTTATTTGTCTCGGGATTAGGTGCAGGCGTTGAGGCTACAGCAGACCACATTCGTAGCATGTACCCATCTGAATTTGTGCACATTCAAATGCACCATCACCCTGACTATATGCGGGCATATAAGCCCACACATCTCAAATGTGTTCCATCCAAACTTGTAGCACCACTCATCAAGCACAACTTGAACCTGATAGGGTTTGACACCATTAGCAGGGTTTGGAAAGAGGTCAAAACACATGCCTTCAACCTCTACCTGGATAGGATAAAACCTTATTGATTTCTCAATCATCTTCTGGAACCTTATACTCCCGAGTATAGAACTTCAAGCCCTGCTTTTCAATGTTGTAACTTCAAGAATTTATGTTAATGAAAGCTCTATCAGAGTGGTGATATAGTACGTGTTATATTAGCTTCAACAGTTGTACAAACATGCTACAACATGTGTAAGCAAATGCTACTGAAATAAAAATTCTTCAATGTACAAACTCACCTACTACTGAAACAGCAATCTACAAATATGCAAGGTACTTTATATATTTTTGCTACCTTAGGTTGCTACAGTTGCTACATATGTTTCTTTGATGTTGATCCAAGCACTGTCAGAGTGGTGCTACAATAGGTGTTATTATGCTAGAACAAGTGAAAAAAACTGCTACAATAGGTGTAAACAAATGCTACTTAAACAACAATTCTTCAATGTACAAACTCACCTTCCCCAAAGTGGTGTTGTTGTTGTATCCATCGTGAATCCTACGTTGTCTTCTCGATCTAGCATCAGGTTCTAGCAAAGTTCATATTGCTGCACAAAGTTCCACACCGAGTCACTTGGGCGAATTAATGTTTTGAAGTACAGTTGAGGCCTCCGGATCTTCCCATTGTGCTGGTAAAGGGGAAGAAACTGTGTCTAAAGTAGACAGGTGCCCAAGTCTTGTTGTTCAAACACATATTCTACAGATGTGTCTTCTCAGCCATCGCATAAGTTCCCAACATATGCTACTAGCAGATCTTAAATTCTTTGCTACGGTGTCCGTGTTGTATATACATGAGTAGAATGCAGAAGCAAAAGGGTTACCTTCTGCCAAGTGAGGACCAAGCCTTGTTCTCGCTAACCGTAGGAAGATGCAACATCTGTGAATTGAATCATGAAATATGTTTTTTAATTGTGTTGCCGTCGCTTGGTCCTGATCTTTCATGATATGGCCAGGAGCCAAATCATTCATTGGTACCTTCATCTGTTTGAATACCCAACTGACTGTCTCAATTGTTTCATCGGGTAGCAATGCACAACCCAACACAATTGTGTGTGTGTGGTTATTGATGCACACAAGTGGAGCAAAGGGCATGTTGTACTTATTTGTGCAAAATGTTGTGTCAAAAAACACTGAGTCCTTGTTCTTGGGGTACTACGCCCTTGTACTACCATCCACCCAGAATAGAGCTCGCACACCATTGTCTTTATCTACCTGCTTTGCAAAAAAGAATGTCGGGCTTTCCGCTTGCCTCCTTTCAAAGTACTCAATTGTCATGCTCATGTCTCGTTGCGACACTTCCTCTCGCAACATACTTGTTATGTTTGACACATCACGTTTGACATAACCAAGAAACCTTGGGTCACCACCATGCACACTTCCGAGACAGCCCATCATTTGAGCCGTGTTATGTTTTGGTTGTGCAAAGTTTGGATGAATTGAAAGTCCTCCTTGAAAACCTTCCTATGAGACCTACAGTATCGTCATCAACCAATTTTCTTCACCAAACTATGTGTATGCTCTCCATTGAAGACTATGACAGTCCAAATCCCATTTCTCTTCCCGACAAGTATTCTCGCTTTACAATCATGTCGTAGCACCCTGTTCTTCTGCTTCGTATCTTGCACATCCATCTTACGACCAGATTTCTTGCTACACGACTTTTGTGCACTAAAGTTGCTCATGTGAATTGTGCCATGTTCTCCCATTGCAGCAACACCATAATTATCCTTTGTAGCATTTTTTGCTTCATCGGGTTGTTTTCCAGCATGGACACACTCAAAGATCCTGCTAAGAATTGCATCCTTTGATGCACCTCTTGCTGTGCTATACTTGGTGTTTCTAGTGCGTGTGTCGAAACCAAACTTGAAAGCATAATAATTGTATACTTGCTTTGCTACTTCAATGTCATACCAACATAAGGAACAAGAGGTTGCGAGCAAAATTCTTCACCATCTTCTTCAGGAGCAAAAGAAGCATTACCACTTGCTGCACTTTCTAGCCCTGCTTCAAACTGTGGTGCAACAAATTGTTGACCGGAGCATCCTACAACACCATTTCCTTAAGTACCAAACTATGGTGTAGCAAATCCTTCAGCAGCAAAAGTGTCTCGCGGCTGGTTGAGGTCGAATCCTCTGAGTATGCTATTGGCAACAAACCCCTACAATTTAAATAACAAAAGTACAGGTAGAAGCATTTGCTTTAGGAAAAAGTTTTTAAGCTTTCAAACCATAATTGTGCAACCGTTAAACATGAAGAAATAATAGTTGTTGTAGTGTTTTGCTACAGTACAGTGCATGTTCTTGCTACAGACTTTCGCTACAGTGACTTTCGCTATAGTATAGTACAGTACATGTTCTTCAATCAATATAAGTATCCAGTAGCAAAAGTAGTTGGATTCTTGCTACATAGTTTTTCTATAGTATAGTACATGTTCTTCTACCTAGTAGCATCATCTGAAGCAACAATGGTGTGAAACCCTAGCTAGAAAAAATAGGGAGAGCTGGCTCACCAATGGAGCTAGTTCTTCAAGCTCTAGATCATGATGGAAAAACACCTGGAGATTCACGTGCTGGCCTTGAATTGGTTGCAGCAACGACATCCTGGCACCGCGCTCGCCAGATCGGAGCCATGCCGCCGTCATGATGCAGGATTCGATCCACCACTTGATGCGATGATTGGCGGAGGATTGAGGTGGTGAGGATGACCAGAAGGTGGTATAGTATGACCAGAAGGTGGTATAGTATGAAGGATCTAAGATGGCTCATCTCCAGCGCCACGAGAGGAGATCGACGCCGCGTCACCCTCCCTCCGTCTTCCTCAGAGCGACGACCGCCGCAAAAGATGGACCATGTTGGTTCTGTCTGAAGAAATTTACTATATCGAAACGTTTTCTACTACACTGGATATGCGCATCTGAGACGGTGATCGGACGGTTCAAATTTGTTCAATCAGATGGCTCCGGACCTGGGGGATCGCAGGGATCTACCCGGAGGACGCGTAGGACGTATCAACCAATCTACTCAGAAAATGGTAGGTGACCATCGGTGCTGCAATCCTGCAACAAGGCATTCAATCAGGGCTAGAAATATGCGCATGCTATGGAAACTGGATGTCCGCGTGCGAGCTGAAAACTATATGGGATTTCGGCCTAATCCCCATGTGTTTTTGGACAAATTATTACAACATCTCCAAAGTGGCGGCTGGGCAGATTCATTCGGCGTCGGATTTTTTCCGCTACCAAGGTACTTCAACAAACACATAGGAGAAGGTGGAGGCAGATCGTGATGGAACTCATGAACAGGAAGGCGCACAGGCTGTTCAATGCATTCACCCTCCACGTTGCATCTCCTAGGCTGGGTCTATTGTGATGGAAACTAGAGCGGGTCTCGTAGGATTATTTTCTAGAAAGATCCATAGGTGTAGGATTAATGGGGTTGAACTGAACTCACCGAAGGTAGATTAGTTGTGTCTCAACCCAACCCCTCCCGGCGCCCCGCGAGGCGATGGGGAGGGAACCCTAGATCCCCACCACCGGGACCTCCCTCACTTCCCTCCTCCTCCCTCGCCGTCGCCAGGGGTACGGTCGGGCAAAGCCCGGTAGGTGCCGGCGGCGGCGGGGCTCCATCGTCCTCCTGACCGGCAGGGTGGGCGAGGGACGGCGTCACCGGGCCAGGGCATGGTCCTCTCGCCAGGGGCCATGGTGAGGCGGAGCTCTAGCGAGCTACGGCATGACGGGCGGCGACGTGACGGTGTTGTGCCCGGGCATAGGGCGGCAGGGGCCATGGGTGGCGTGGGCCACGGTCGGCCTCCTCTGCAGTGGCTGGCGAGGGAGGCACCAAGGTGGTTGCTGCTGCTGTGGCCGGAGGCGGCGGGGCCCCAAGCTCCTGGTTCTTGGGCGGCCGCGACGGTTTGCAGTAGTGGTGGCTGGGCAACGACGGTTCCCACGGAGACGGCGAGCAACAGGGACGATCAGAGGTCCTGGGGCAGAGGCGTGCGGTAGTGGTGGGTGGCAGAGGGGTTGGGGGCTGCTGGGCCATGTCGGCCAGTGCGGGCCCCATCTGGGCCTGACAGGCCTTGGCCGTCGTCCACGCCTTGGCTCTCTATGGGAAGCCATGCGCTCTCCCCCTGGCTCTGTGTGGCTGGGGGCTAGTCTTGGGCCAGGTGGGCCCAGCGCTAGTTGCCACCGGGTAGACTCTGGCAGGTTATGTAGGGCGCGACTTGTCGGCGGCACAGAGGTGTTGTGCCTGCTGTGGGTGCCCGCCTTCTGCTCATCTTTGCTGACATGTACCGGTCCCCGGTGTCTGTGTCGTGGCTCGTCAAAGTGGTGAATGGGGCTTTTGGCCATGGTTGCGTTCCTCAGACCGACGGTGGTTCGGAAGGTCCGGGTGAGCACGATGGCAATGGAGCTGCTTCTTTGCGGCAGGGATCTGTGGTGGCGGTGGATCCATTGGTGGATGGAGGAGTAGATACTAGCGCTAAGGTTGGCGGCGTCAGTGACACTCTTGCTGTAGTGTGGCGGTGGGGCTTCATGTGCCCATTTGGGCTCGGCTAGGCCAGCGAGGGCCTGTTTTGCCTATTTTTCTACATCCGGTCGACTAGTGCCCTCCGACGGTGGAGATTGTTCCCTCCCACGTATTACTGTACCGCCGACCCCCGCCCAGGTCGCCTCTTCTCGGTTGTACCAGCCTCACATCGAGGGTCACGGTGAGATGAAGGAAAAACCGTAGGGGCGTATGCTGGTGTGCAGTAAGTATGGTGGAGCAATTCGAAGCGTCTGGGACCGTAGTTTTTTGAGGGGTCAGGAGAAATCCTTGTTGTCTAAACACCGACGTGACGATGCCTGAGGGTGTCGCCATCTTTCCTGAAGGGGTTGGGTCTATCTCTTCCCCACCTCCCATAGCGTATCGGGAAAAACCCTAGGACTAGTCTGCAACATCATTGTTGTCGTCATTTTCCTTCTTGGAGGTGTTGCTTGGTACGCGACGCTTCGGAGCACTAGGAGGCTGGTGGGAATTCTTCAAAGGGCGCAACGGTTGCAGGTCATCCTCGTTTTCGTCGAGCCGTTGTTATCGGCTTTATTTTCTCTTTTTTCTTCTTCATTTTTATTTTCTTTATTATTTTCTTGGGCGTTGTGCTGATCTGACCTAGAAACGGTCTCAATCGTGATCGATATATTAACATAGCTGGGTGCATGAAACCGAACTCACTGAAGAAAATTCGGTTTTCTAGATCTTCTAGCCGAGCGTGCTACCGAATGATTCGGTTTCGGTTCCCTAGGATTAAAGTAAAAGTCATATAGTTCGGTAAGTCGGTTTACGCCTTATACGAGCATCTTTACTATCTCCCATATGGCGCCGCTGTCTCCTAGTCGTGGCTCCATACAAGGCATTTTTTTAAAGTTCTAAAACTTTAACATTCAATGATATTTTGCATGTTTAGAAAATAGGCTATAAACTAGTCATCGGCATCTTTGTAGTCGCCGTCACGCGGCACACACGGGTGGAACCTCTCGCCTGCTCCGGCACGCTGCGGCTAGAATCGGTGGCCGCCGCCGATCTACACATGCTACGGCTAGAATCTGTGGCCGCCGCCGATCTACACACGCTGCGGGGACCGGTGGCCGCAGTGCCTGTAGCGCTGGCTGTCGTCATCATTGTGCGCGCGGTCGGCCTTCTCACACTAGGTCAGAACGTAGTCCACCAATGCCGACGGCAAGAGCTCCAAGGAGGAGCGCATGGTAGCACGCTGGCCTGAATATTCCTCCGGGTCGCCGGCTCGCCTGAACTAGCATACGCCAGAGCATGGTAGCATGCGGCCAAAGCATACGCTAGAGGTACCTGCCACTCAAGGCCTCGACTACACGAGGTAAAGGTGACCACGCGGGGGCGAGGGCTCCATGATAGCGACGCCGCCGCTCCCGCGGCCACTCCTGCCCTGCTTCTGACTCTGTAGTGGTGGCTGAAAGTGCAGGTATCGCATGCAGGGGTAATCACCCGCGATGATGTGGTCCATCACACTAGCTAGAGTCCGGCCACCCTATCATAGCCGCCCGTCGGCCTCGTTGTTGTGTATAGGAGGTGGGCCATCCACCTCGCACCTAGCGAGCTCCCTATCACGTCGTTTGGCGAAGAAGGCGTTCCAGGTCGCGTTGCAGTTGGGACCCCACCGGGGATCCATCCGCTGCTCCGCCGTGATATCGTGGTAGTAGTGGTTTGTGATGGACGCCTAGCAAGCCTCACCTTAATGCACGGTAGGGACCAACACGCCTCCGATGCTCAGCATCCAGTCGGGGAGGCATTGGTAGCCGGCAGGCAGGGTTAGTTGGAGGCACGCCTCCGCGTTGGTGAGAGTTAGTCAGCAAGGAGACGCCATGGCGAGAGAGAATAGTGTAGACCTGCAATGGCAATGGCGAACACGCCTAGATATAGGGGAAAAGGACGGTAAGACGAGGGCAAGAAGTGGTGGAAAGGGCAGGACCGAAATGGCGGGAATGCGGTGGCGCGCAATTTCGCCGCCGCATTGTCGTCAATGGTGCCACATCGCCTTACCGGCAGGTCTCGGGGGACAAGTGTTGGGGATATACTTTCCGAGTATCCTCATTGTCCCTCACTGACCAGGGTGCCCCACTTCGGGTTAGAGCTTTGCTTCACGGGCGGCCCAGTCAGGGAGAAGAGACAGAGTCCAGTCCAGCTATGGGAAGACCCAGAAGACTTACCGACATAGGCTTGTAATGTTACTTGTAGTTCAAGATGTACTCTATAACCGACTCTTAGTCGTAGCCGGATAGGTCTCTCTTGTAAACCCTAGGCCGGATATCTATATAAGCCGTCCTAGGGTACGCCTTTAGGGCACCTCACAATAGTCTACAATCTCAACTCGCACGGGCAAAAACCCTTATAACCCATATTCTGGCTCTGTCGTATTACTTGATTTCTAGCAGGAGTAGGATCCGTCCAAAGCCGGTGGATTCGAACCTGGGTAAACTTGTGTGCTCACCGTCCCGGAACACCGTATGTCTCACACCCCTCTCTTATGCACGCCTCGAGAACCCCTTCATGGCGTATTTCTTATCAATCCGACAACAGTTGGCGCCCATCGTCGGGCAGGTGAGCTTCGGATCTGCGTTCCGAGCGGAATCTGCAAGAATCAAAATCGGCGAGACCATCGCCGTCGGTCGCGTCCTCTACGCCACACGATGTCCCTCTCATCGTTCACGCTGGATTCCGGCTAGGGAGGTCGTGACTGCCTACACCATCATGTCGTTTGGTGAGATCGATGTGTACATCGGTTTCGCTGAACCTGCCCCACACACCCTAGTGGTGATGATAGAGGCAGAAGAAATCTCAGGGTCCACTTTGTCTGCGGAGGGGGCAGAGTTCTGGATCTCAGAGAACCCTAATCCCACCCAGCCCGCACCTGTTGCGGAGATAGTGGAGAAAGCTGAACCTGAAGCAGATCTTGCGGCGCAAGTCGAATCTGGAGTGGATCTCCCTAGCGAGGCCGAATCCCAGATCGATCTACCCGCTGAGGTCGAAATCAGGAGGAACAAGTCAACAACCTTGCTTCCGGCTCTGCCAATGCCGAAATAGATCAACCTT
This sequence comes from Avena eriantha, assembly GCA_910589775.1. NCBI lineage: Eukaryota > Viridiplantae > Streptophyta > Magnoliopsida > Poales > Poaceae > Avena > Avena eriantha. Next base: position 11,071,891 of record OU342740.1, read on the forward strand.
TCCTGAGGCATACGTGATGGGTTCATAGCATGGAAAACAAAAAAATTCTACCGCAAGAACGAACAAAACCCAGATCTAATATAGATAAAAGCCAAGATCTAATCTATTAGACATGTGCAATGAGATAGATCTGTACTAACCCTTCTAGATCCGAAAGCGTTACGAGATTAGATCTCGTGGTTGATGTAGTCGATCACTTGCCGATCTCAAGATCGAGTGGACGATCCTTCCGGCGCCGCATTTCGGCAGCGCTTCCGCAGTCGGTCACACGTGCGGAGTCGAAGCAGACCTTCCTCTCCCCATTCCAGCGAGCAGCGGAGGTAGTAGATCTTCTCCACGGAATCCCAGCAGCACGATGGTGTGGTGGTGGTGGTGGAGTAGAGAATTCTGCAGGGCTTCGCCTATGCCTGAGCAGAAGAAAGGAGGAGGAGAGAGGTGGCTAGGGTTTGGAGTAGTGGAGGGGGCCAGGGGGTGGCGCCTCCACCCCTCTATTTAAAGGAGGGAGGGCGCCATGGGAGGGGGAGTCCTAGTAGGACTCCCCTCCCTCCTTGGCCGGCAGATTGGGAGGGGGGAGGAGTCCTCCTCCCCCACGACTCCTTGTCTTGCCCCACAAGGACTCCTTGATCCCTTTCTTGGTTTTCAAGCAAACTCCAAGAAATCTTCCAGAACCTTCCGGAACATTCCGAAACCTTCTAGAATCCTCATACAAATACTCCGAAACATTTCCTAACTCAGAAAATGATCCCCAATATATGAATCTTATTCTCCGGACAATTCCGGATCTCCTCGTGATGTCCCGGATCCAATCCGAGACTCCGAACAACATTCGGTCTCCAACGCACATTCCATATCTACTTAAAACAACTTCGAACCTTAAGTGTGTCACCCTACGGTTCGTGAATATGTAGACATGACAAAGACACATCTCCTATCAATAACCATCAGCGGGACCTGGAGATCCATAATGGCTCCCACATACTCAACGATGACTTCGTGATCGATAGAACCATTTACATACGAAACCAATTCCCTTTGTCATGCGATACTATACTTATTCGAGGTTTGATCGTCGGTATCTCCATACCTAGTTCTACCTCGTTACTGATAAGTACTATTTACTCCTTCCATGTTATGTCATCCCTCGTGACCTAGCCACATGCTTGCAAGCTAACTAGATGACATTCCACCGAGAGGGCCCAGAGCATATATATCCGTCATATGGATGGACAAATCCAATCTTGGTCCATACGCTTCAACACATACTTTCAGAATACCCAATGACACCTTTATAACCACCCAGTTACAAAGTGGCGTTTGATGTCATCAAAGTACCCATCCGGTGATGGTGATTAACACAACCTCATGGCCGAAGGATTAAGTTACTATGCATTTAAAAGCTTATAGCAATACGAACTTAATGACTTGATCTTATGCTACGCTTACTATGGGTGTGTGTCCATCACACCATTCTCATAATGATATAACCTTATTATTAATGACATCCAATGTCCATGATCAGGAAACCATGATCATCTATTAATCACCAAGCTAGTTCAACAAGAGGCTTACTAGGGACTCTTTTATGTTTACAAAACACACATGTATCAGTGTTTCCTAATAATACAATTATAGCATGGGATGTAAACATTCATCATAAACACAAAGATATAATAATAACCACTTTTATTATTGCCTCTTGGGCATATCTCCAACAGTCTCCCACTTGCACTAGAGTCAATAATCTAGATTACATGGTAATATACATAACACCCATGGCGTTCTGGTGCTGGTCGAGCTTTGCTCTAGGGAGAGGTTTAGTCAACGGATCTGCCACATTTAGATCAGTGTGTACTTTGCAAATCTTTATGTCACCATCTCGAACATACTCGCGAATAGCATGGAAACGTAGCTTGATGTGCTTCAGCTTGCTATGTGACCTTGGCTCCTGTGCATTAGCTATGGCACCTGTGTTGTCACAGTAGATGGCCATCGGGTCCAACGCACTGGGAACCACGCCAAGTTCAGTAATGAATTCCTTCATCCATATGGCTTCTTGTGCAGCCTCTGAAGCAGCTATGTATTCCGATTCAGTTGAAGATTTCGCCACAACGCTTTGCTTTGCACTCCTCCAGCTCACTGCATCACCATTCAAAATAAATATCCCGATTGTGACTTCGAGTCATCCGGATCGGTGTTCCAACTAGCATCGGTGTAACCGTTTACAACAAGCTGTTCATCACCTCCATAAGAAAGAACCATATCCTTAGTCCTATTTAGGTACTTTAGGATATTCTTGACCGCTGTCCAGTGCTCCATTCCAGGATCACTTTGATATGTGCTAGTCAAACTAACAGCATGTGCTATATCCGGTCTTGTACACAGCATGGCATACATGATAGGACCTATGGCCGAGGCATAGGGAATATTATTCATTTTCACTCTATCTTCTGCCGTAGCTGGACTTTGAGTCTTACTCAAGGTCTTACCTGACAACATGGGCACGAACCCTTTCTTGCTCTCTTCCATTCTAAACTTCTTTAGAACTTTGTCTCAGTATGTACTTTGTGAAAGCGCTATTAGGCGTCTTGATCTATCTCTATAAATCTTGATGCCTAGAATATATGCCGCTTCGCCAAGATCCTTCATTGAAAAACTATTATTCAAATAGGCTTTGACACTATTAAGAAGTTCTATATCATTCCCAATCAACAATATGTCATCTACATATAGTACTAGGAATTCTACAGAGCTCCCACTCACTTTCTTGTAAATACAAGCTTCTCCATAAGTTTGTATAAATCCAAAGTTTTTGATTACTTTATCAAAACGTTGATTCCAACTCCGGGATGCTTGCTTCAGTCCATAAATGGAGCGCTGAAGTTTGCATACCTTGTCAGCATCTTTAGGAGCGACAAAACCCTTGGGTTGTACCATATACAACTCTTCCTCAATGTCACCATTAAGGAACGCTGTTTTGACATCCATTTGCCAAATCTCATAATAGAAATGTGTAGCAATTGCTAACAAAATCCTCACAGACTTTAGCTTCGCTACTAGTGAGAATGTCTCATCATAGTCAACTCCTTGAATTTGTCGGAAACCTTTCGCGACAAGTCGAGCTTTATAGACGGTAATATTACCATCAACATCTGTTTTTTTCTTGAAAATCCATTTGTTCTCGACAGCCTTACGGCCATCCGGTAAGTCCACCAAAGTCCACACTTGGTTTTCGTACATGGATCCCATTTCAGATTTCATGGATTCTAGCCATTTGTCGGAATCTGGGCTCACCATAGCTTCTTCATACGTCGCAGGGTCATCAGCGTTGTCCACCAACATGATGTTCAAGGCAGAGTCATACCAATCAGGAGTGGTACGAACCCTCGTTGACCTGCGAGGTTCAGCAGCAACTTCGTTTGAAGTTTCATGATCATTATCATTAGCTTCCTCTCCAATTGATGCAGGCAGCACAAAAACATCTTTCGGTGCTGCACTACTCTCAAATCCGAGAGAAGGTTCAATAACCTCATCGAGTTCTACTTTCCTTCTAGTCACTTCCTTCGAGAGAAACTCCTTCTCAAGAAAGGATCCATTCTTGGCAACGAAAACTTTGCCTTCGGATCTATGATAGAAGGTATACCCAATTTTTTCTTTAGGGTATCCTATGAAGACGCATTTCTCCGCTTTGGGTTCAAGCTTATCAGGTTGTAACTTCTTTACATATGCTTCGCAACCCCAAACTTTAAGGAACGACAACTTAGGTTTCTTAGCAAACCACAATTCGTACGGTGTCGTTTCAACGGATTTAGATGGTGCCCTATTTAAAGTGAATGCGGCTGTCTCTAATGCATAGCCCCAAAACGATAGCGGTAAATCTGTAAGAGACATCATAGACCGAACCATATCTAAGGAGTTCGATTACGACGTTCGGACACACCATTACGCTGTGGTGTTCCCGGCGGTGTCAACCGCAAAAGTATTCCACATTTCTTTAAATGCATGCCAAACTCATAACTTAGATATTCACCTCCGCGGTCAGAACGCAGAAATTTAATCTTCTTGTTACAATGATTTTCCACTTCACTTTGAAATTCCTTAAACTTCTCGAAAGTTTCGGACTTATGTTTCATAAAGTAGACATACCCATATCTACTTAAGTCATCCGTGAAAATGAGAACATAACGATATCCACCATGCGATGCTACACTCATTGGACCGCACACATCGGTATGTATTATTTCCAATAAGTCTGTAGCTCGCTCCATTATTCCAGAGAATGGAGTCTTAGTCATTTTTCCCATTAGACATGCTTTGCATCTTTCAAGTGATTCAAAATCAAGTGATTCAAGAAGTCCATCAGAGTGGAGTTTCTTCATACGCTTCACTCCAATGTGACCAAGACGACAGTGCCACATGTATGTAGAATTATCATTCAATTTTGTTCGTTTAGCATCTATGTTGTGAACATGTGTATCACTACTATCGAGATTCAGTAAGAATAAACCATTCATCTCAGGTGCATTACCATAAAAGATATTACTCATATAAATCGAACAACCTTTATTCTCGGACTTAAAAGAGTAACTGTCTCACAATAAACAAGATCCAGATATAATGTTCATGCTTAACGCAGGCACCAAATAACAATTATTCAAATTTAAAACTAATCCCGAAGGTAGATGTAGAGGGAGCGTGCCGATGGCGATCACATCAACCTTGGAGCCATTTCCAACGCGCATCGTCACCTCGTCTCTCGCCAGTCTTCGTTTATTCCGCAGCTCCTGTTTCGAGTTACAAATATGAGCAACCGAACCAGTATCAAATACCCAGGCACTACTACAATTACTAGTAAGATACACATCAATAACATATATATCAAATATACCTTTCTTCTTGATGTTGCCGTTCTTCAGATCCGCCAGGTACTTGGGGCAGTTACGCTTCTAGTGACCAGCACCCTTGCAGTAGAAGCATTCAGTTTCAGGCTTAGGACCAGCCTTGGGCTTCTTAGCAGGTGCGGCAGCTTTCTTGCCGTCCTTCTTGAAGTTGCCCTTGTTCTTAGGCTTGCCCTGTCTCTTGAAATTGGTGGTCTTATTGACCATCAACACTTGGTGCTCCTTCTTGATCTCCACTTCAGCAGTTTTTAGCATGGACGATAGTTCAGGCAACGTCTTGTTCATGCAGTGCATATTGTAGTTCATCACAAAGTTCTTATAACTCGGTGGCAGTGATTGGTGGAGACGGTGAATCCCTAACTCATTAGGAATCGATATCCCCAACTCTTGGAGCTTGTTTGCGTACCCAGACATGGTGAGCACGTGCTCGCTAACGGAGCTACCCTCTTCCATCTTACAGTTAAAGAACTTTTCGGAGGCCTCATAGCTCTCCATGGCCGCGTGAGTCTCAAAAATTAGCCTGAGCTCCTTAATGATCTCGAACGGGTCGTGGTGCTCAAAATGCTTCTGGAGCTCCGCTTCTAAACCGTACAGGATGGCACACTGAACTGTGGAGTAATCATTTTTTCGAGTGGCGTAAACATTCTTTACGTCATCGGTGTCATCTTCTGCAGGTGGGTCACCTAGCGGTGCTTCGAGCACATAGGTCAACTGACTAGCCCTGAGGACGATCTTCAGTCCACGGAACCAGTCCGTGAAATTTCTTCCATTGTTCTTAAGCTTTTCTTTCTCTAGGAACGCATTAAAATTGATGGAGGGGGTCGCCATAATCTACAACAAATTTGCAAGTAGTTTAGACTAAGTTTATGATGAATTGAGTTCAAATTTAATACTTAAATTAACTAGGTGAACTCCCACTCAAAACAACATCCCTCATATTGTTTTAGTGATTACACGAACCAAGTCCACTACACCAAGTCCGATCTTCATGAGAGAAGATGTAGTTTCATCGGCGAATAGTCTTCATGTTCATCATATCATTTATATGACGCATGCTCTACCTTTCGGTATTCCGTGTTCCGAGACCATGTCTGTACATGCTAGGCTCGTCAAGATAACCTTAGTTTCCGCATGTGCAAATCTGGCTTGCACCCGTTGTATGCACACGTAGAATCTATCACATCCGATCATCACGAGATGCTTCGAAACGACGAGTCTTAGCAACGGTGCCAACTAAGGGTGAACACTTTATTACTTGATATTTAGTGAGAGGGATCATCTTATAATGCTACCGTCGCGATCTAAGCAATACAAGATGCATAAAGGATTAACATCACAGGCAATTCATAATTAGTGTGATATGATATGGCCCTTTCTTCTTGCACCTTTGATCTCCATCTCCAAAGCACGAACATGATCTCCATCATCACCAGCATTGCATCAAGGTCAGTGGCGCCGCTTCATGGTTGTCCATCATCACTAGCAACTATTACAACTACTTGAAATAAAGCTATTACAAGATGAGTAGACACGCAGGTCTTAACAGAATTAAAGACAACCATTAGGCTCCTGCCGGTTGCCATATTACAACAAGGATCATTGCATACATCAAATATAATCACAATCACATGATGGCCATATCATATCACAAAACCCCTGCAAAAACAAGTTAGACGCCTCTAATTTTCTTTGCATGTTTTACGTGGTTTGGGGCTTTCGAACAAGAACGGATCTTACCTACGAAACTGAACCACAACGTTGATACAAGTGCTATCAAGTGCAAAGTGTAAATTGGATCTATACTATGGTGGGAGAGACAGACACCCGCAAAGCCACTTGTGCAAAGCAAGTTACACGTCAAGCTTGGAGCAAGTCTCATGTGTGATGACATGTAAGGTTAGTCCGAGCCGCTTCATCCCACCATGCCGCAAGATGCAAAGTACACAAAGCAAAAGACGGCACGAGCACCAACGCCCACAACACCATTGTGTTCTACTCGTGCAACAGATCTACGCATAGACACGGCTCTGATACCACTGATGGGTTCGTAGCATGGAAAACAAAAAAATTCTACCGCAAGAACGAACAAAACCCAGATCTAATCTATTAGACATGTGCAACGAGATAGATCTATACTAACCCTTGTAGATCCGAAAGCGTTACGAGATTAGATCTCATGGTTGATGTAGTCGATCACTTGCCGATCTCAAGATCGAGTGGACGATCCTTCCGGCGCCGCGTTCCGGCAGCGCTTCCGCAGTCGGTCACACGTGCGGAGTCAAAGCAGACCTTCCTCTCCCTGTTCCAGCGAGCAGCGGAGGTAGTAGATCTTCTCCACGCAATCCCAGCAGCACGACGGCGTGGTGGTGGTGGTGGAGTAGAGAATTCTGCAGGGCTTCGCCTATGCCTGAGCAGAAGAAAGGAGGAGGAGAGAGGCGGCTAGGGTTTGGAGTAGTGGAGGGGGCCAGAGGGTGGCGCCTCCACCCCTCTATTTAAAGGAGGGAGGGCGCCATGGGAGGGGGAGTCCTAGTAGGACTCCCCTCCCTCCTTGGCCGGCGGATTAGGAGGGGGAGAGGAGTCCTCCTCCCCCACGACTCCTTGTCTTGCCCCACAAGGACTCATTGATCCCTTTCTTGGTTTTCAAGCAAACTCCAAGAAATCTTCCAGAACCTTCTAGAACATTCCGAAACCTTCTAGAATCCTCATACAAATACTCCGGAACATTTCCTAACTCAGAAAATGATCCCCAATATATGAATCTTATTCTCCGGACAATTCCGGATCTCCTCGTGATGTCCCGGATCCAATCCGAGACTCCGAACAACATTCGGTCTCCAACGCACATTCCATATCTACTTAAAACAACTTCGAACCTTAAGTGTGTCACCCTACGGTTCGTGAATATGTAGATATGACAGAGACACATCTCCTATCAATAACCATCAGCGGGACCTGGAGATCCATAATGGCTCTCACATACTCAACGATGACTTCGTGATCGATAGAACCATTTACATACGAAACCAATTCCCTTTGTCACGCGATACTATACTTATCCGAGGTTTGATCGTCGGTATCTCCATACCTAGTTCTACCTCGTTACTGATAAGTACTCTTTACTCGTTCCATGTTATGTCATCCCTCGTGACCCAGTCATATGCTTGCAAGCTAACTAGATGACATTCCACCGAGAGGGCCCAGAGCATATCTATCCGTCATATGGATGGACAAATCCAATCTTGGTCCATGCGCTTCAACACATACTTTCAGAATACCCAATGACACCTTTATAACCACCCAGTTACGAAGTGGCGTTTGATGTCATCAAAGTACCCATCCGGTGATGGTGATTAACACAACCTCATGGTCGAAGGATTAAGTTACTATGCATTTAAAAGCTTATAGCAATACGAACTTAATGACTTGATCTTATGCTGCGCTTACTATGGGTGTGTGTCCATCACATCATTCTCCTAATGATATAACCTTGTTATTAATGACATCCAATGTCCATGATCAGGAAACCATGATCATCTATTAATCACCAAGCTAGTTCAACAAGAGGCTTACTAGGGACTCTTTTATGTTTACAAAACACACATGTATCAGTGTTTCCTAATAATACAATTATAGCATGGGATGTAAACATTCATCATAAACACAAAGATATAATAATAACCACTTTTATTATTGCCTCTTGGGCATATCTCCAACAATACGCTGAGGCGCATGATGATGCAAGGCACAAACGTGGATGAGGTTCTCGAGACCATCAGAATTTCCGAGGAAGCCCACGAGGAAATTCACAACTACCTCAGGACACACGCCTCGCACTTTGTCGGATATGTTGGATTCAGATCCGGCTCTGCCGATGCTAGAGACAATGAAGACTCGGTGCTGGAGGCGATCGGGACAAACACCGACTTACTGGCATCTTCGGATGACACCATGACATCGGTGGATTTTCGAAAGTTCTCCGTGGAATACGAAGAGGAGTTCAACTCCAAAGATGCAGAAGAAGGATAAGCCATGGGCGAAGGATCCGGAGAAAACTCTCCCAAAGCGCAGGATGGCATGGATCTCGGAGACAATCCCGACTTCCAGATGTCCGAAAGTACCGATCAGAGCTTGACTCCGGGAAATGGACCCAAAGCCGTCTTTGCTAGCGGCGCTACCAAGAAGGCAAAGAAGAAGAACAAGACCCCGGCAAAAGACCCTATAGCAGAGGAAGTGGTTGTCGAGGAATATGAAGAAGACTCGGATGGAGCACTAATCCTAGACGAGCCCAAAGAAGCTTTAGTGGATGGACACGTGGTCACTTCAGGTGCCCGTAAACTCATCGATGTTGCGTTAACAACGTCTATCCCTACAGCTGCAGAACTTACTGCTGAAGAGTTGGAAGAAAGGGCCCAAGCCCTAAAAGCACGGCGCCAAGTGCGCCTGGATGAAGCCAACAACATCGAGGAAGAAAAGAAGCGCATAGCTACTACGAAAAAGTTCATTTCTCTGTAGCATCAGAAGACCCGGAAAGAACACATGCATGACAATAAGTTTCTGGAAGTCCACAAAGTTCTCTTTGAGGGGGACCCAGGGATGCCTCGACTCGACAGGAAGGGAGATCTGGTGTACCCAACACTAGTACAAAACACTTCCGCAGCTCGAGATATCCTGGCAAATAATCCAGTCCCCGAACAGGTCCAATTGGGCATAAAGCTACTCACCAAGGGTCTGGAGCAACAGAAGGTCGCGGAAACCGGGAGCGAAAAACTGGTCTCTCAATCTGACCAGTGTCGCACGGATCCGACCTAGAATGATGTAAGGTCCCAACGGATTCCGGAACAGTATTACCGTTCCGACCGTTGGGAAGACAACTACTCAAGAACCGGATCTTCAAGGCAGCGCCATAGAACCGCACGTAACTGGAGCAACGTTGCTCTAGCCACGGAGCAAGAAGTGATTGCTGCACTGCATCCGAGAAACCCTCCCCGGCGAGAGTTGAACAATCGCAGGAAAGAAGACAAAGAGAAACGCCGGGAGGAGGATCATCAAAGGATGCCACCTCCTAGACATACAAGCCGTCCGGCCGAACCCCATCGCGGTGGGAGTGACGGACGAAGGAACGACGAACATCGTGCCGAGTGAAGCCGGCAGGGGGCTCGTCGCAATGAAGACCCTCTCCGGAACCGAAATAACGACGCTCCGGATGGAGGTTGTCGATCAGCCGTCCACCTGCACCACCCTCTCCACCAAGCAGCCATCACAACAGCTCTCAAGGATGCCCAGGAGGGCGTCGGGTGGAGGAGGTGGTGGCAGAAGCAGAAGCCCGGCTCCAAGGCACCGCAGCTATAGCGAACAACCAAGACGGCGTTCCCTTTCACCAAGTGACGCGAGACACCAGATCTATTCCAACATAGAGGCGCGGCGCTACGAGTCGGATAATATCTACGTAGGTCCAAAGTGCTTTGGACTGCGTATTCGATAAACAAACTTCCCGGAGGAATTTGCTATCTCAAGACACATCCAACCCTACGACACCCTAAACCAAGGTGTCAAGTGGGATTCCACCAAACTTCAACTACTAGTTCATTGCCAAAGTACAAAATTTTGCTCAAAATTTAAACTAAATTTTGACAAATGAACTAGAAGTGAGATTTTGGTGTAACCCCACTTGACACCCTAACCAAAGCACACCCCTTGCTTATAAAGCCTAAAACATAAGTTGCTTGCCACTCCTAGTTGTTCTTTTCGGAGGACTGTGTCTTGCAGCTGCTTTTATCCGTTTGATCAGCTCAATATCAAGCGGAAGGATTAACTTCTTTTGTGGCTTCTCCTGTATCAAGTTAAATGATGTACAATAATCAGATAATCTTTTATTAAACTACCCGTAATGGAAGTACCATAGGTGCTAACATACATGCTACCTAGGCAAAAAAAAATGTGGCAAGTAAATAAAGAGAAGAGAGACAATTGGGTTAACATACTCCCTCCGTCCTAAAATAAGTGATTTGATTTTGTCTAGATTCGTATGTATTTAGATATGTTTTAGTATATAGATACATTCAAATATAGTCAAATCCAAGTCACTTATTTTGAAAGGGGCTACTAGTTACCATCATATAGTGCTATCCAATGAAAAATATTATGAATGAATGTTAGTGGGGTTTCGTTTTATGAGATATATAGAGGTGTGACCTTCCTTTTGGAGCTGCACGGGACGCCACAAGCTCTCAACAAATTTCTCCACTTATCCTGAAGCATTGAACAACATGTTGTATGAGTTAATAGTTCCAATCAACTTTAGTATGCTCTATCAACAAAATATAACAACTTCAATATATGCCAATAATCTATAAATTATTCAGAGAAAACTATTATATATACCTTTAGATTTTCCACTATCCGATGTGGTTTTTCTTTTTCAGAATGAGGGTCTCGAATTGATGTTTTTGAGAAGTAACGATCCTTCATCTTCTTCCACCTTCCAACGCCATATGTCTCAACACCCTCAACTAGCTTAATCACTTCTTCACATGTCCAATGGTCATTGTTTTTTCTACATTGCCGCTTCTGTAGAACATTGGTAGTTATACATCCATTTTTCCCATTGATGGACGATTGATGAAAATTTGCACGGAAAGGATATACTCCCTCCGATTTAAATTAATTGTCTCGGATTTATCCAGATTCAGATGTAGCTAGAAATATTTTAGTGCTAGATACATCCAAATCTATACAAACCCGAGTCAAGTAATTTGGATCTGAGGGAGTACAAAATTAAACACCAAACCCATGATTTTTAGAGTCTTTGACAAACTGGATAAATGCCCAAATTTTTAACATGAAAATAAAAGCCATTCTTAATTATTATAAAAAATGCATTCTTACACATGAGATTTCCTTTTTGTATTTAATAATGGCAATAGAGCATATCTCTATATAACTAAATTTATTCTTACTGATGCAAATATCCTCCTCTTGCGAGGAGCTCTTAGGCCACGCTTCCAATTTTCCTTTGGAATGAGTTCTAAAACACAAAACAATCACACGTTAGCTTGGGTATATACAAATCTGAATTTTCCCACATATGTAATAGAGTTTGAAATTAGATAAGACCAAATAACTAACATGTTATTACCTCCAAAGTATTGGTCTTGCCATGTCTTATCTTGGGGCTCTTCTATAGAGTGGTCCACTTCCATGCCATAATTGTTGTACACAAAATTGACGTATTCTTCCACCTGAATACAAATATAGTATCAGTTGACTTTATTTCAAATAGAGATTCTGCAGATGGGTTGGATGGTTTATCGGAGCGTGGTGCCTGAAAGATTTATTTAAACATTTTTTTGAGCAAGAACAACAGAGAATGACCTTAACACACCGGCTTGTTTTCATATATGTTGGTTCTTATCACTTTTGTGGCCTCGGTAGATATACTGGTTTAGTGACCGTCCTACTGTAATGTTCACTAGCATAGATAACAGCCTCTCCTATGTGAATGCATGGTGTCTTCTTCATGTGTCCAATGGTCATTGTTCTTTCTACATTGCCGCTTATGTAGAACATTGGTAGTTATACATCTATTTTTTCCCATTAATGGACGATATATGAAAATTTGCACGGAAAGGATGTACTCCTTTTGATCCAAATTAATTGACTCGAATTTGTCTAGATTCAGATGCATTTAGAGATGTTCTAGTGCTAGATATATCCTCAAATCTAGACAAACCCGAGTCAAGTAATTTGGATCGGAGGGAGTACAAAATTAAACACTAAACCCATGATTTTTAGAGTCTTTGACAAACTGGATAAACGCCCAAAATTTTAACATGAAAATAAAAGCTATTCTTACTATAAAAAATGCATTCTTACACAGGAGATTTCCTTTTTGTATTTAATAATGGCAATGGAGCATATCTATAGATAACTAAATTTATTCTTACCGGTGCAAATATCCTCCTCTTGCGAGGAGCTCTTAGGCCACGCTTCCAATTTTCCTTTGGAATGAGTTCTAAAACACAAAACATTCACATGTTAGCTTGGGCATATACAAATCTGAATTTTCCCACATATGTAATAGAGTTTGAAATTAGATAAGACCAAATAACTAACATGTTACCTCCCAAGTATTGGTCTTGCCATGTCTTATCTCGGGGCTCTTCTATAGAGTGGTCCACTTCCATGCCATAATTGTTGTACACAAAATTGACGTATTCTTCCACCTGAATATTGTATTGTATCAGTTGATTTTATTTTTAATAGAGATTCTGCAGATGGGTTGGATGGTTTATAGGAGCGTGGTGCCTGAAAGATTTATTTAAACATTTTTTTGAGCAAGAACAACAGAGAATGACCCTAACACACCGGCTTGTTTTCATATATGTTGGTTCTTATCACTTTTAATTTGTGGCCTCGGTAGATGTATTGGCTTAGTGACCGTCGTACTGTAATGTTCACTAGCATAGATAACAGCCTCTCCTGTGTGAATGCATGGTGTCTAGTAGTTTATGTTAGCGGGGAGCTAGCTGATCAAGGAAGGAAAATGGGACAAAAGGTGAAACAACTTATATTTTGAAACGGAGGGAGTAGCTTTTACCTGGCTTGGAAGAGGAATAGTGTCAGACGATGGAGGACAATCGAGAGGATCGGCCAATATGGATGCCCAAATCTCTTCGTCTACTGGCTCCATTGTATGCATAGCTCAGTGAGCAGCTACCACCTGTTCAATGTAGGAAAGTAAGCGTACAGCACAAATCAGTGTTGTGTGCATTTGTATATTTCTAAGCTTTACCATCTTTGGAATCCCGCAAGATTCGTTGATATACGAAATCAGGCAAGTCTTCTATTTTGTATTGAAGACTGCAGGTTCGAATCCTGTCCCCGCATAATCACGTCTAGGAGTGATGAAATAGCTATTCGTGTCTACCTGTGCACACTTCTTTAGAGATCTATGTTCGGTTAACAAGAATATAGTGAGGTTGCCACTTTAGCTCCCTCAACACCAGGCGGGACGAGCAGCCCTATACCACGCGTAGTCCGTCTGTCCTTTTCTACTTAGTTGAACATATCACTTCAGAAAATCGTATAAAAATCAAGCAAGAAAACGGATGCGCTAACGCGCAACGGCTTTCGTGCTTGCTTCTCTTCTGTCTTGGAAAAGTGAGGAAGAGAGGTGGAAAGTGTCAAATCGAGATTGTGTGGGTGTTCAGTCTACCGCTCATGTTCGACGCTATCGAAAATCATGCATTGGATGGATGCCCGTGCAAAGCTTAGAAATATACAAAAGCACGTACATATTATGTATCAGCGCTATGACGAGTATGTCATCATTAAGAATATGCAGAATGCTAATTCGGAACAAATCATCGAACCTATATGTTGTGCTTGAAATAATAAGGGCATCTCAACCGGGCGCCTTAAAATCACGCCCTAAAACTCGTTTAGAGCGCCACTTTAGTCGATTTGGTGCGCCCGGTTGCGTTAAGCTTTTCTAGGCGTTGTACATTTGCGCACGCGACAACCAGCGCTTTACACGCTCTATAATCCAGCGTGTGCGACAGCACAAACAGCAAACACACACAACTATAGTATAACTTTGGATCAAACACACCCAAAAAACAACAATATATAGTTTTATTATTCTTACAACACAAACAGATAGTTTCTCAACAATACAACAAACAGTTCCACAACAATACAACAAACATACAAGGATGAAACTAATTGCTTTGACGGCCGTTCCATGACAACCACTCGATGAGATCTTTTTGAAGATCATCGTGCACATCGGTTTGTCGAATCGAATGGTACAAGGCAATGAAGAGGGTCACCATCTCTTCTCTCTTATCCACTCGCACGAATTGTCCCATCAAATCGTAGTACGAGTAGTCTAAATCGATTTGAGCGCGGAAAAGGCTCCCTGTCGGCCGTGCGAATGAGAGTGGCCGTAGGATGTTGGTGAGCGGCGGTGGCTATTTAGCGAGGCTGGCACCGGACAAGCTTGGGATAAAAATGGAGGGGCCGGCGGTGCGAGCGTGTGGAGTAATTAGGAGGGTAGTTGGATCTGCGCGCGTGAGCTAGCGATTTCCAGCACGTTGTAGCGGACGCACCAAATTTGACGCACGCAACATTTTTTTACCGCGCGCTTATTCCTAACGGCTGCTGCAGCGTCGTAATCACGCGCTAAATCGAAGGTTTTTAATGCACGGGCATGAGGATATAACGGCCGGTCGTGGGAATTCAGTTCCCTTGCATATATGCATGATTCATGTTTCAGGTTCTTGAATGGACAATATGTCAGGATTGAGGACAAACTGATGATTCCAGACGGCAAGGCAAGCAGTAATAATTCACGCAGACGCTACTCAATTCAACAATGGTGCTAGCTAGAGGTAGCAGATGATGCCCTGATCGAGTTGGGTGACTAAAACCTGTGGATCTGCAGTGATGCATGCATGCATCAGCAAGCTAGAGCGGGTGCAGGGTGCTTCTATCCTGATCCGCAGCCTCTCTCTCATAGTACTCGATAGCGCCGTCCCCACGATCGACCAAGGACACCAGTACACCACACCGGGGCCCTGCCCTGCTCTATCTCTCGCGCTAACCGGTCCAAGTCGGAGGACGATGATGAGAATGACACCGCTGCCAACCCCCCCGCGGCGACCTCTCCGGACATTGGAGCCTCCCACGGTCCCACCCGAAGTAGCAGGCCCGAGCCCACGATCCTTTTTGACGACACCACCCCTCTCACGCCGAAGCGGCGCCCGTAGCGTAGGTATCCCCAAGCCGCCCGGGAACCGGTGCGCTCGAGATTCCCGATCCCCGCGCGGTCGTTGCTACGGTGCCTGGTTCTATTATCCGCGGCGCCTCTGCTTTGGCATCTCAGCTAGCCAACGCTGAGCGTCAGGGCGGCGTCTCTTCTCGATCCGGCCCAAGTCGCAGCCGGAGGGCAGGGAAAGTTGCAGCTATATCTCATAAGGATCGATTACCTGACCCGTGGAGAGGAGCGGCCCGCCTGCCGCCGGCGACTCCAAGTCCCGTCGACGAGGAGTGCGCGCGACCGTAAAGAACCGCGAGCGGAGGAAGAAGACGCTGGAGCTGCAGAACAGTGGAGCTGCGCCGGAGTGGAATAGGGAAATAGCCTTTGTCTCTGAGGGTCTGTCGTTGTCGAACAGTGGAGATCGACGCTACTCGTTGTCAAACGTCAGCAACCAGTCAAAGGGCCCACAAAGTCTTTTTTTTTTTTTGCCTTGTCCACTTTTTTTTTCTATCGTCTGGGTCTTGCACCAATGCATGCTAGCTGTAGCAGGAAAGCATCTACCTTTGAGCTCAGAAGCTGCCGGCCCAAATTAGTGTTTGTATGCATGTGCATGATGTAGAAAGCAAGGCCGGAATATTGAAGGATGGGAAACCGGAAAGCAGTAAAAATGAAGGTTTTATAAATTTCTTGCTAATAGCTTTTTTTATGTGTGTACCATCATGCTAATTTAAGACAAAAATAATAATGTCTTAGGACGTTGCAAAAAAATCCACATAGTTTTTCCAACACAACTTGGCACCCTATCTCCTGCATCTTCTCTATCCCCTCCTTCCGCTGCCGTCTCCTACGTCATCGACGTCGTGCCCTCGCCGCTCCCTCGCCCACGCCGCACCCTCAGCGCTCACTTGCCCACGCCGCGCACTCCTCCTGGTCCACTCCCTAGTCGACGCCGCATCCGCCACGGGTGGCCCCTCCATCCTCGAACCATAAACACAGACCAAAAATTAAATTTTGCGGTCAGCGGTTTGGGAGTCGGTGATTCTTGTTGTCCCCGGTGAGGCGAATGTTGTCGGTGAGGCAACTCAGGCGGTGGTGCCTACCCCGACTTTAGCAAAGTGCACGGACGGTGGAGGCTGGTCTTCCACATCGCATCTCCTCCTCCACGCTTCAGATGTCACTCCTCCTCCACGGCTATATATGGTACCTTGACGATCCCTTGATTCCTTTAACTCCGCCTAGTTGAGCGGCAACATTGGTGTCTCCTTCTCCAGATCACCACAGTCTGCTTGCTTGAAACTGTGTATTTGTAACTACCTTGATCTACAACTAATTTTGGGCATGTTTCTTAGCATGGTGCAATAATTTCTCTTCCACTTCGCCATGGATACTGGAAATGCATTTTTCTTTGGAATACTCGAAAGAAACATGGACTTGGTTGTTGCCAATGGCGTATGGACTAGCTGTAGGTCATAATTTGGTTACTCTTTAGTTTGCTTGAATGTGTGCATACATTCAATGATCATTTCAAATTGTATAGCCATATTCAAACTTGTTTCCGTATGTGTATTTATTTTCTGTAGGTAATAGATTTCCTATTTCTACAATTTTGCTGAATGTTAACTAGTGAGTAAAAGAGGGACATCTACATTTGAAGCCTCGAGCTATAGCATAAGGGATGAAGCCTGAAAGTATGGCTTAAGTAACTATATTAAGCCATGTTGATTTCAGACTTCTGGGAACGTTTTCTGGTAGGTATGCAGAAATATTTGCAACCATACATCATGGGATATTATAGTTTACAAATACTAATTATATTATTGTGTGTTGTTTACTCATACTACACTAGGATTTTCCCAAGTCCCTGCATGACAAAGATCAACAGACAATGTAGGCTCACTTGTACTTGTACGAGGAGACATTGGTGATCCCGGCATCGAGGAGGTGGATGCTATTGCCACCATCCATGACGACTTTGCTCATCTTGTACCCACTGATCTGAGCTTCGAGTACCAGAGCGGCGTGGCCTGGTCGAGGGACCTGAAGAGGATGATCAGATCTGCTGAAGGTGATGCATGTCTTGAACCCTCTGAGGTATTTGCGTATAGCTGGGGGTGATGCTATGGCCAGGTTCACCGCTCGGGTGATAACTTTTTTGGCTCCTATTCCAGGGGCGCCCTTTCTGGATCATGCTCATGTTGTCGAGCGGACGTGGTATAGTTCGACTCCATTGTTCGCCAGTACGATCTGCTTCCTGGCTAGTTGTGAGCGTCCACAACCACGGGTGGTGGCACTCCATGTGCTAGTAGCGGGGGAGGTGGTGGTGCTCCATGTGCTATGGATCCTGGGACTACTATATAACCCTGGTCGGTTGCACTTTTATGCATCCTGGTGTAAGCATCTTGAAACCTCTGAAACCGGCGGAAGTCCTTTAGGAGGTGGCTTGATTTTCTTTTGTCATCCTTTTCGTCCACGTAGAAGTGAATGTTGCAGGGACCAGATAGGAGTTAGAGGGAAGAAAGCCCGTCCTCGCAGAGGCGTCGCAGCCACTCGCGAACTAGCTTGTGGGAGTTTCCTGTGTCGCTGTAGCCGCTGCCGTGATTATCATATTCATGCTTGTCAGCGAAACCAGCTGCGACCATGTCGGCTCCATCGTTGTAATCATAGCTGTGCATCTTGCATTTTCCTCGGCGATCACGTCTACACCCACAGAGAGTGTACGATTGTTGTGCATGGATTCCTTGCCATCTTCCCGTCGGTTGGCGATATCTATCAGGTGGTCGACGGTGTTTGGTTTGACACGTCCAACTCCTCCTTGAGGCCTCGCCTGCATAGGCCGGTGTTGAAGGCGTGGATTGCTCGCTCCTCAGAGATATCGTCCTTCACGGAGTTTTTGATGGTAGACCATCGCTGGATATACGAGCGTATTGAATCGCATGACCTTTGGATAGCAGGTACATGGTGGTAGCCACAATAATAGCAGCTTGTGGTGTCTTGGGCATCATGTTACCCTATGAGTCCACAATCATGAAGGTGTCGAGGCTTACAGAGAACTCATGTTTTTCTCTCTCATCCATGTGTTCTGTCCGAGAGCATCGCTTGCGTGCCCCAGTGTCATAGTTATTCCTTGATGAGGATCCACAGATGGACGATATTTGCGCCGAATGCAGACTCAACTCGTCAGTAAGTCACCTACTCTAACACCCTAGAAATATTAATCAAGATTATCAAGTTCTAATCATCCAAATTTAGGGTTAACAAAAACTTTTATTTCAAAAATCTATATGAATGCATATGTGATTTATATTAGTGTAGAATTGAGTGAATTTGCCATGCTTGATTGCTACAAATGATAAGAAATGGTTTAATGATGAATACTACATCTCTAGGCCAGTTACAAACAAAATCCAAAGAAAAAGAAATCAAATATGAATTAAATAAGCTAATGGTCATTTTGACCAAAGTTAACCATTAGGCCACTTTGAGTGTTTCTAGAAGAGAATTTCTAACAGAAACATTCCCACTTCTTTTCACCCCTTGCTAGACCAAGTAAAAGTGAACCCAAGCCCACTTTACAAACCCATAGAAAGTATTTTCAAATCTATTTAAAGGATAGTTCAAATTTGAATCTAGTTCATATGGTAAGATCACAATTTTGCAAAAACCTATCAAATTAATTCCACTTGACTTCTCCAAGCAACCATAGATACTCAAGCATAAGATTCAAACACTCACCAAATTTCATTCAAAATTTTCAAACTAAATCTCATGCGGCCATTAAGACAAACACCTTGCACACACTAAACTAATCCTACCTAACTTCACTGTTTGGGGCATTGATCACTAGACCAAATGCCCCCATTAGACTCCCTCTGTCTCCCCCAGTGTCTAACAGCACCAGACACGCTTCCCCTTAGCCGTTTTGCACCAGGGCGCTGCCGCCCGAAGCCAGCCTCGCCGGCCGACCGTGGACTGAGCGACAAAGACCATGCCGCCCTCGCCCACGACGCGCACCAGACAGGCCACCATCCGCCGCCACCCCCTGTCTAGCCCACGACCATAGGAGAGCCTTGGACCACCCTAGCAGTGCCGCGCCCAGCCTCTCTACAGCCATGCTGAGAGCGCGCCAGAGCGCCGCACCTGACAGGCTCACACAGACCGCGCCTCGCTCTCTTCGCGCACGCGCACACTCGCCATGATCATAGCCACCTTCCAGACATCCCCGTTCGCTGTCGCACGACCCGTAGCTTCCGTGCGCTGTCTCGAACACTGCCGCTCCCACGTAGAGCATTGCACACGCCACACTAACCTAGACTGCCCCGTGCCTTTCCATTAAGACTGTGACGACCGCTAGGGAACACCGCACCGCCTCTACCCTGAGACGCACCGCTAGCCGCTTGTATCATCATCACCGACGAGCCCGAGCCCATGCCGCAATGTCCCTTCACCGGTGTATAAATAGAGGCCCTCTCCGCCTCCATTCTCCACACCAACACACTCCCCACTCCTCATAGACACTCCCACACCCTTCCCCGGAGCAAGGTGAGCGTCGCTTCACCAGAATTTGGCCGGAGCCCGCCGATGCAGAAGGAGAAGGGCGTCGTCGATTGGAGCCGCCCCAGGAGCTGCCACGGCCGACGTTCTGGCGGATCATCAAGAACAAGGACGTGGAGGAGTTCAAGTCGGACCCGTACCTAGCATGCTTTTTCCGTTGGTACTCCTTCATGTCCCCCGCACCCCTATCTGAAAAAGATCCAGTCTACTCTCGCTGCTCAGTCAACCCACCAGTGCAATCCTACCACCGTTCGAACCGCCGTCGTCGACCAGGTCGTTCGCGCCCATCGCCGACCCTAGCTAGAGCCCAGGTGAGCCCCACACGACCCCCACCGCCGCGTTAGGGTTTAGACCTCGCCAGAGCTATTCGTCGTCGATGATGAACTGCAGTTGTTGGATCGTATTTTAATCATAGGATCTAGATTCAAAGATACCATTTCGGTTAGTTTAAGTCGCTGACTAGTGGTTCCATTATGTCAATTGCCCTCTGCGCCGTGCTGTGCAGATTGAGACGACCCGTTTAGTTTCCCGCGCAGGCCTGTGAATTCAAATAAGGATTTTCCAATTTAGCTAAAACCACATTCTGTCAGTAGATTCAAAAATCAATTCAGAGAGATTCACTGCACCAAATTGCATGATTCCAATTTTGTTAGAAAGATATTTAAATTATCTATCCAAGCCTGTTGGATTTATATCAATTGGAGTTAGAGATCACCTATAGTAAAAATAACAAGACATAGACTTTTCCAACTTCAAACATAGTGGAGATGAATGAGAAGATAGAAAAAGACGAATAAGAAAAGTTTTTTTGATTAGACGCATGCAATTGGCAAAACATTTTATTCAAACAAATGTGGAACCAAAATGGATGGTTTTGTGCTTATTACCAGTTCTTCCTCCCGAATTGAGACCCATCGTTTATAGGTCTAGAGATAAAGTAGTGACTTCGGACATTAATGAACTTTATAAGAGAGTTATTCGTCGGAACAACAACCTTGCCTATCTATTAAAAACAAGTGAATTAGCGCATGCGGATTTAGTAATGTGCCAGGAAAAATTGGTACAAGAAGTCGTGGATATCCCATACTATACTACCCTCTTAGACTTTTTAAGGCGATATACCACCAAAAAGGGGTATAAAAATGTCGGGTGGAGTTAGCTTTTCGAGGAAGACCCATCCCGTGCAGCGAAGTCGTCCTGTTATGTTAGTAAGACACCTCGGAAGAATGGTTTATAGAAGAATATTATTCCGAATATTCCTTTGGACATGTATAGTGAGTAGCATTGCGATTCCGAATGCTTTTTTTATGAATAAAAAAATTCAACAAAAATCAACCATACATGCTTTTGAGTTGATTCCAACTCTCAAAAATCACATTTGATAAGATCTATCTGAATATGTAAAAATATTTAGGTTTGAATACAGTAACATTCGACTAGTACCAAAATAGTGTTATATAGGCATTTCTAGTCACTTTAATTCTATTAAAAGATAATCTTAAACTTTATAAAATATGATCAACACTTTAAATCCCATTCCCATGTATTAGAATATGTGGTGATGACATGTGTTAACATGATCTCATATTTTAATTGGAGAATATTAAATCTTAATTTTCAATGAGTAGAAATTACTTTTCTAAAAAAAAATATAAGATTAAGTCTTTAATTCATGTGATGATTGTGATGATGCTAGATCATCAAGTGTGAGCCTTAGTGTGCTAAATAGAATTAGTTAATTATTTTGGTGACTGTGTACCCCGTATTCATTTATAGACAATAGTACTGACCCGGGATACGAGGAGGAGGAGTACTACCAAGAAGAAGAAGAAAAGTTCAACCACTACTCTACTCAAGGCAAGCTAACACTTGCAAGTATTATACCTATACAAGCTAGAACTATGCAAGTTAACACTTGCCCCCTTGATAACTTAAGCAAGATGCATTAGGCATGCTTGGTTATGCAACTTTGATTATACCAATCTCAAGTTTTACTTGCAAGCTTTATTCTTTTTACTTTACCAAAGTTCTTTACTTTTAGTTAGTGCTTTGTGAATATTGGAAAAATTTGATAAATAGCATAAAGAGTATAAAACTAGGCCTAACTAGTTATACTTAGATGTCATTCCATGGCATAAGATTGGAGATTAGCACCCCTCATTAGTGATCACCCTTAACTTTAGTGGCTAGTGCTAAGTATAAAAGTTGATCACTTCAGATGGGAATACTTGGTGAAAATGATTATGAAAACCTTGGAATGATGCTTCATTCTATTGAAATGTTTTGACATGTGTTATGGACAAAAAAGGATTTGATGATGAAAATGTTGAGGCATGAGCCTTAGCCCTTTATAAAAACGGATTGTTGGGTTCAGATGCGATACCATTCCAATTTTACCGTACAACCACAATATCCGAATTGGGTAGGGCTTAGCTGGAAGTTTATATGCCTTAGTACGGGTTCCCTCGCGGAAGAGGTTGAGCTGAGGCTACCTCGTGAGTGTGATTGTCCACCTATGAAGTGTCCAGGATGGCAAATAGCCATGGCTGGGAGGCCAAGCTCATAGGGGAGGTGCCTATACTAGAGTGTGTAAAGGAAAGGTTATGATTTATTATCCACATACTAAGTATGATGATTCAGGGTTATCCCTGACGGATGTATCAAATGTTGTGGTGAAGGTGTACCACCTCTGCAAAGTGTCAAACTATTCGAATAGCCGCGTCTACGGTCATGGACAGTTGGAGTGGCCATATTGTTCCATCGTCAGATGTTTTCAAAATGACTTGTGAAGTCAACTATGATTTTGACTTGACCACAACAGGATTGTGAATATGAAAACTAGGTTCCCAATTAAGTGATTTAGAACATTAACTTAGTTTTCTTTACTTCTAAACTCAGTTTAGATAAACCTGCCTTTTTGCAAATAAACCTAGAGCTTAAGATTCCTACTATAGCTACCTTACTTGTTAGTGATAGTTTGCGAGTTCTTAAAGAGTACTCATGGCTTTGTCCCTGGCTATTCCCGTGGCCAGACTATGAGGAGGACTATCAGGATGATGGACAGCAGGAGGTCTACGACAATTAGGATCATCTCCCATCGTCAGCATTGCCTGTGACCCTAAAGATGGAGCCCCTACTACGTTTATTTTCCGCTGCTTGATTTGTATTAAGACTGGATCATGAGATCCTTTATTTGTAAGACCTTATTATGGTTTGTAATGGATGATATACTGTGATATCCAATCTGTTATGTCTCGCAAAAAGGTAATCTTGGGATTGCGAGGTATGGCATAACAGGCATCTAGGATTAAAAATCCGGGTGTTGACACCTACATTCATCGAGTTGAATCTGTTACTCCCGCTGACCATCGTTTTGTTGGGTAAGGAGATGATGGTACGCTACCATCTCCTCACATGTTGCATCCGATCCAAGAGGTACGCTCCTTAGGGCTTGCTTCGCCCTCTCACATTCAGTAGGTGTGAGGTTGATAGTTGTTCGATTGCCTGCATTGTGCCACCATTGTCTCCATTGTTGGTTCGGTCGCCGTCGTTACCAGTTATGTCCCTAAGTCCCGTATCGGGATTGATAACAACGCACATCGATTCGGGTATATGTTACATCCACAACTCTCAAGATCGGAGCTGGCATGATCACAATCCGTGAGCAGGTCATTGAGACCAACGTCATGGTGGGTGTCGCAACTGGTGAAGTGGTCTTACGACGCGATGAAGTCAGGTTTGGCGAAGGAGTTGAGGGGAGGCAGCATCCATGAGGCAGGGGCGATCTACAATGATGTCAGCTCCACCGGAACCGGGCAAATCGGATATGGGAAGCGAAGTGTGCCCACCTTGCCCACGTGGAAACGCAGGTCACCAAGTATCAGATTTGTCCCGGTGTCGAGTGAGTCGAAGGCCGGAAGCGAGGCCGGATAGTGTAGGGAGAAGTTGAGGGAGCCAGTAGATCGCCGATGATGGAACCGCTGAAGTCACAACATCAGCACACAAACTTCCCACACACGGCGCCAGTCGTGAGGTCTCCACGACAATGCCCATGGTTGATGGACTTGGGTTTTTGAGGAGGATATGCGCGATGGTGACTTCGTCGGCTAACAAAACAATAGGGGGACACGGTTTACCCAAGTTCTGGTCCCCCGAGGATAATACCCTACTTCCTACTTGTCCGTTCTTGATTGATGATGATGAAGGTTATAATGTCGTCGAGATGCCTATGGATACGTAGATTAGATCTGGTGTAAGCTACGTGTGTTGTGATTGCGGATCCCTTCCTCGGCAACCCCTCCTACCCTTATAAGAGGAGGCTAGGTCTCGGGTACCTTCCGAGTCAATTGCAAGTTGAACTCTAGTTTTCTAATCATGTTCTCTTGTTAGGAACATGTGGAGTCGGTATCCTTGTCGGCTTCGGAGGAGTCGAACTGTCCTAGGCTTCGTGGATCTTAACAGATCATCATGTGGGCCTCCGCCTGGGCCAAGCTAGGTAAGCTAGAGGCAGGTGCTCATTGGGCATACCTATGTCAGGGGCACTGTTGAAACTTGTTGATGCAGCAGAGTGCCACCTCCTCCCCATTCTTAGATTTGTCGGAGCAGAGCGGAAGCAGCCGTAGGAGGGAGCTTGACACGGCGGTGGAGCGTAGAACGAGTGCTAGCGAGGATGCGTGACCTAGAGATTCATGGCGTCAATGTAGCCGTATGAGGGAGCTTGACACGACGACATAGTAGAGGTCGAGTGCTAGCGAGGACGCGTGAGCTGGAGCTCCGTAGTGCTGAGGGACGAGCGCGACCTTCGGCTTGACTGGAGGAGAAGCGAGAGTTGCAGCTCCGTGAAAGACGTGTGTGCTAGCTGGCCAGGATCGCGGGGACGAGCACGAGTTGGAGCTCCCTGGCTGGGATCCCAGCGAGCCATGTGTGGATGTGCGGGTGTTGGCTATAGAGGAAGGAGATGGAGCTGGTTGAGATGGATTTGAATCTCTAATGGTTTTTTTGCAAAATGTAATTTGAACAGTGTCCTCGTCAGTTAATTCGGGCCAAAGATAGTATTAATTGTAACGGTGTCAATAAGATCCTGGTATTCTCTCCAAGCTCCATTGATAAACTGACAGCATATTTAAGTTTACGGAAAAAATGTAGATTGTCATCACACGAAATTATCATACCATCAATAGTATTTTATTCTCAAAAAAATCAATAGTATTTTCACAGAATAAGAGACAAAATGGGTCAATACAGTACTCTGTCTAATCATAAAAAAACATCGCTGTTTTAAACTAACTCTAGTTCAGAACCACAACACTTATTTAAAATCGGAGGAAGTACGTAAAGTATTCGTTATTGGGTTTCTGCTCCGACCAAATTAACATAATACCTCCTTCTTTTCAAATTAGGACGCGTATTAGTTTTGATTAAAATAAAATTTAATAAACTTTGACTAAATATTTAAAAAATAGTATAAACATCTACAACATCAACTCAATGTTATTGTAATCATGATGAGCTATATTTTTATATTATAAGCATTTAAAACTAGAAAAGTTAGTACATTTTTACATACAGCCGGTGAAACTTTATAAAGATTGATTTTGACTAAACCTAATCATACGTCTTAACATTTAGGCTGGACGGATGGTGGGGGCCAGGTCAGGCTGGGTCTAGCATTTAGCGTAAATTAAACCTGGACCCATCCCGGCCTAATTGCATGTTTCGTTACTTGTAGTGTGCTAAGTTGTGTCATATTAATATGTATGGGCATGCACATGACACTAGTTTAAGTTAGTACTACCACATTTGTAACTACTCCCTATGTTCGGGAATACTAGTTCGGAGAGCTTTGCCAGATTTTCGAATTTATTATGCCGAGCATTAATTATCTCTAAATCTCTGTGCATGCACTCTCCTTAATTCTCTCCTACCCTCTGCATGCGTCCCACTATTTCCGATTTGCTATTGTGATTAATGAGTCACAGTTCAATAAACCAATGCATTCACAACATAGTAAATAAAACCATACTCCCTCCGATCCAAATTAATTGACTTCGGTTCATGTTTTAGTGCTAGATACATCCGAATCTAGACAAATCCGAGTTAATTAATTTAGATCGGAGGGAGTAGCAATAAAATAGGTAAATGTGAGGTATTCGAGGGAGAATTAATGTGCGTCTTAATCCACGAGTTTTGGTCCTCCAAACTTACAATCCCAAATAGAGAGAGTACTCTCTCCTATTCCAAAGTTTAAGGCCTATAATTTTTTTTAAAGTCAAGCTACGGAAAGTTTGACCAAATTTTTTAAAAAAACTATCAAGAACTATGATATTATATGGAAACAAAAAGGATACAATTAGTTAAGAATAAAAAACATGTACAATTTCAAAGAAAAGAAGGAATGGCAAGTTTCCCTCCATTGAACATCAATCTATCTAGAAATAGGTAAAGGAAGGCGTATCAAAGGGGTATTTTGCTTTTTTCTATTCACTCCCGTGGGGTTCTAAATTGAAAACATGAACACATATAAATAGATCCGCATTC
This sequence comes from Avena eriantha, assembly GCA_910589775.1. Taxonomy (NCBI): domain Eukaryota; kingdom Viridiplantae; phylum Streptophyta; class Magnoliopsida; order Poales; family Poaceae; genus Avena; species Avena eriantha. The sequence goes on from OU342740.1 coordinate 11,098,633, forward strand.
CAGTTTTAGGCTTGTGTCCTTTCATCTAGAATGGCTGCTGCTTGGTCTTCAGTGAGCGAGTCATTTCCTCAAGAGCGTTCTTTGCCCGACAAAAGTGAATCTTGATCTTTCTTCTTGATAGTTTGTGATCGAGATCTTGGTCCTTGCTAGGCTTACTCGCGTAAATAACCCCCCCCCCCCCCACAACCCGCTATCTTCAGGAAAAGCTGGATGTGTGCCTTGCGAAACTGGAGCCAAGGGCAAACTAATCAATAGTGGATTAGTTCTTGTTTGTATTTCCTTATTCTGTTTTTTATTAAATTCCTACTTTGTAGTTGTGGCACAACTTCTTATTTATGTGGGAGCCATAAATGTCTTAATCATATTCGCTGTAATATTCGTAAATGGCTCACAATGGTCTAAAGATAAGAATTATTGGACTATTGGAGATGGGTTCACTTTCGACAGACGGACTTAGTCTTTCTTCAGGTCCCGCTAACCTAGTGATGTAGAAGATTAGCGCCGGATGGCACAAGGCGCTTTGCAGATACCACGTGAAAATATGTTTCATGATGTATCCAAGTGTATATATTTCATATTGTAAATATTAAAAAAAATCTAAAAACTTGGTCAAACTTTATAAAGTTTGATTTTTAAAAAAATTGTAGACCTTAAGCCTTGGGACGGAGGTAGTACTACCTTTGTTTGGGATTATTAGTCCTAAGGGCCAAGTTGCTAGTATCAAGACACTCAATAACTCTCTCTCAATAATCTGTGCATGCACCAATAATTTTGAATGCATGAGTGAAGTGAGAGAAAAATGAGAATATGCATTGAACGAGAAATACTAATAAATGAGATGGCCCTTATAATCTCAAACAATATACTACTCTCTTCATCCCAATTTAAAGGGTCTACGTGTATACCTAGGTTGTTTATTTTCCTAATAAAATATAAATTATTTTACAGAAATGTTATACCATTAGAAAGTATAACATCTAAATTTTTCAATGATATAATTTTTATGTTAAATAATTAATATTTTGTTAGTCAAATTAACGACCGAGGTATAGGCTTAGGCCCTTTAAACCGAAACAGAGGGAGTAAAATAGCTCTCCGGACCTATAATCCCAAAAGATAGTACTAACAGATAGTGTCACAGAGGACTATATTAATTAGCTTTTTCTTCTTGAAAAGTGTAATGTTATGATAGCTAGTTACCACATCCATCTCTTTCCTCATTTAATAGCATGTCATGTCATGACTAGTTGATATTGCATTTGTTGCATGTTAGAGTATGAACAATGCAAGGTGCTTCGGTGCTTAGCAAAATAAACCGATTTGTATTTCAGCACCGATGCTTATTTATACTGCAGTAGTAAATAGATGTCTAAAATAAGCACCAATTCTTAATAAATTGGTTGGTTTATTTTTAAGTACTCTACTAAGCCCCTTCCATTGCACATGCTCCTACTGGTTGACTTACGCTTATTATGACTATGCTGCCGAGTGATTTGACACATCAATTAAATTAAATTAGAATAGATGATTTAGTAAATTGTGCCATAGAACTCCACCGAAAGTCACGCTTGTATTCATATCCGACGGTCAAACTCCATTAATTATGAACAGCGGCGATAGATACGGATGTCCCTATAGAATCAGCCGACCAAGTAGATGGGAATCACCAGTCTCGCCACGCAAGACGTCGGAGAAAAAACACGGTTTTACGAAGGAGAAGTTGTGGCAGAGGTCTAGTATCGTAGCTATCTTTTATACTTAGACTAGGTTGCAGGAAGACGCATCACCATTTGATAGGAATTTTTCACAACGCATGTGCAGCTGAAGTTACGCGCATCCCAACTCCCAAGCAGTAGTAGTAAATTTAAACTCTTTGTAAATATCATGTGCAGCTGAAGTTACGCGCATCCCAAAACCAGCCGTGGGTTGATATGTGACATAACAGGGTCACCGGGGGCTAATAAAATTCAAACTCTTTGTAAATGTTTTTGGGTGGGGGGCTTAAGGCTCATATTAACCCCCGGCTGGTTTTGGAAATAAATTTCGTGCGGCAGCTTTATTTCCAGAAATATGTAGACATGTAAATATGGCCAGATCACATCACCTATATTTGTCTTGACTTTGTTCATGTCACCATCACTTGTCTCGGTCTTCTTTTCTTGTGCAACGTGAGACTTAACCTCGGATTTCAAACACTAAGTGTGAGTCTTTAATCATTGTGCCCCCTCTGTTTCAGAATATAAGTCTTTTTAGTAAGCTACATATTCTAGAACAGAGGGATTACTCGTTTATAAAACTATGTTCTCTGGGTTCTCCTACCGTTTACCGGACAATTTATTTCTGAAATTAAGATATAGTCAATATCTTTGTAGCCGGTTTGGGTAGTTTAAACGCATCAATTGTCCTTAGAGTTCACTGTAGTTATACTTGTAATGTTTGGTTAGTATTTGTTAAGCTCACTAACTGTGGCAAAAAACTCGGAGTTATGTCCAACGCGTAAATTTGTTCCTAATAAACAACTTAGAACCACCTTCACTATCTAAAAAGAAAACCGCTTTGAAGCATCTTCCTAAAAATTATCGCTAGATGCCAAAAAATGTTTATCGAGAAAAAAGCCAAGAAATAAAATCAACATAAAGGTTCAATGAGTCCACCAAAAGCTAGATCCGTTTTTCCCGACCTATAAGAGGCACCAAGGAAGGGAGACATGGTTGGAGAAGATGACAATCGTGGATCATCCTCAAGTTGGACTTTGAGAAGACATCTGATCTCATGGACCGGGGATATGTCCATGAAGCCCTCATACTCAGAGGCTTTGATTACCTAGGATGGGTTCATTGAGCCTTGGTCTTCCTCTCAGGAGGTTGGACAATGATCGTGGTCAACAGGGAAGTTTTTTCCTAACATGCCTGGAGTCAGACAAGGGGACCCCTGTCCCCTCTCATGTTTGACTTTGCGGTTAGTTCACTAGTGGTGGTCCTTGACATAGCCCGGGGGCTAGTTAGATTAGAGAGCTGGTTTCACACGGGGAGGGTATCTCACTTACAATACTTAGATCATATGACCATCCTTATGGATCCGGACGAGCACAATATCATCAACTCCTGCTATTGTGCTTTGAAAACCTGTCGGGCTGAAGATCAATTTTCACGAAAGTGAGGTCATAGTGACTAGAGAGGAGCAGAATAGCATTGCCTTTAAACTGAACTGCAAGTGATAACCTGCAAGTGTAGGAATAGTTGTAGCACCTCTCAATGTGGAAGCATAGGGTATCAAACCTCGGGAGTAAGAAGGTAAAGCTAGCGTGCCAAGTTATCTATGCACTTAAAACTTAAATAGTAAAGATTGATTGCTTGAAAGTAAAATGCAGGAAGCAGTAAATAAAAAATGTCCCAGTCCTCTGAAATGCAAGATGACAATAAGGGTGTTTTGCTCTTATGTAAACAATAGACCTCGATCCATCAGTTCACTTGATCTCTCTCTCTCTCTAACTATGGTGTTGATCATGTTATAGATAATAAAGTTTACCCAATTGTCATGCTCTAATGAAAACATTTATATGGGAAACATGTCCTAGAACACACATTTGATAAGAAAAGTACAATATGTTTGCTATGTCAGCTAGTGTACCATTTCCGTCACTTGGCATCAGTACTTGTTCTCCTTTTACCCATAGATCATGCATACCAAAGGATGCGATGCTAGCTGTCACATAGAAGTACCGTTTTATTCACTCCGCTACACCCTCCAATATTGCACATCGGATTAAACATATGAGATACCAAATGTTTTGGCCAATTTGTCTATCCACGTGTCCCCGAGTATTTCGAGCTGCGGGGTGAAGCCTAGGGAGGACACGCGTCGATATCGCAATGGAGCCTCCCTCTCGCTGGAGATGGGTGCACAACGGGTGCAGTGACCCAGCATATCACTGCATGATGTAGTACACTATAGTCGTTGACATAACACCAATGAAACATCATTCACTAGTATTACATCCCTCAAAGTGGTACAACAGAAACACAGCAGGTCCAAGACTATAGATTACAACTCGACTCTTTACGAAAGATCCAGAGAACACTCTAGGTTAAAGAGAGAAAGAAACTTCTTACAAAGAAGAACTAGAAATAATAACTCAAAACTATCTGGCTTGCAATTGCTACTCAAGCAATGCTCTACAGAAATAGGTTTTATGGCTAGAGTATCTACTCCTATTTAAACAGAGACTTTGTCTTCACTTTAGCTGATGTATATGTTGACTTCATTGATTTTATTGAAGAACTTGAGCTATCGATGATGGTTTCTTGAGCATAAATTGATGTTGACATCGTCTTCAAGGGCTTAGAACCTAGCAAGGGTTATGAAGGTACGGTTGGGTTGAGTATGAGCGTACTCAGCAAGTTCACTAAAAAGGAGTGTATGATGCACTATCGCTACAGGCACAGACCAAAGGTCGTAGGAAATGCAGGTTTTCGTAAACATTTCTTCAAAGGTTATTTTGTTCTGAAAACTATGTCCGACAGCCTTCACAGGTTGACCAGAACCTTCTTAGGGTTCCTTTCCTGCCGCGTTCGTAGCTCCTTCTCAAAATAGGGAGTAATATGTCACAGTTCTTACAGTCTACAGAGGTGCGTTACTTTACCCATGAGAGACCTTAGCTTTGTTGCACAACCAAGTCATGAGCTCGTCCATACTTCCTTGGTATGGGGCCCAGTCTAAGATCCAAGCCAATCACTACCGCCTTCGCGACCCCGCATGTCCCCTTGGTGTACGCCAGGACCACATCTTGAATTACGACAATGGTTAGTACAGACTGTCAGATGGCAGAACTATCGTGGGACGTTGAGGGTTCCCACCCATATGCTGCATATCCTCTACGAATTACCAACTAATGCATACTACGAGGATAACAGTCATGACCTGGCCATCCGGATGCATGCGACAGGAAGAAGATACAGCTGACTTCTCCGCCTCATTCCAAATCTCATGGTTAACTCGTAATATACGGCGCTAGAATCACCATCAACATTGGTTGTTAAGTCCTAGATATTATGTTCCTTTACCACTGGAACTGTATCAATAGATTATTACCACTTGGTAAATAATCCATAATCATATTATTATGAAAATAGTATTTTTTGACCTTTTTGAAATGCATGTGATGATAACATTTGAGTTACAAGCATTTTATAGAAAATAATCAAATGACATGAGCAAGTGTGAACTTGCCTTTTGTAATTGCAATATTATGCACTCACGGTCTTCAAGATACTAGAAGATCCAAATTCTATAAATACCATCATTGGTCGGGTAAGGACTAATGTTTAAATAAGCAAGATGCAATTATGCATACGTAATGTAATGCAATTTGATTAACGTGAATCCTCAGACTAATCGTATCTGATCTAGGTTTTGAAACTGGTGATGAGTTCTTAGGAATGTGTTGCACTTTTATACTAGTTTCACACTTGTGCTTCTTATGAAGGCTTGTGAGTGTGTGTGAAATAACATGCAAGTACAATAAGTAGCATACAATAGTAAATCACTCAACTGAGCATGGTATCTTAAAGATTTCTTAAACAAGATTATCAATCAATTAGAGCTTTTAAACAAGTGTTCAAGGATTACTTTTAATGTTTCTTAAAGGAATAACTTTCGAGGAAATGGTTACTTTTACAAAGTAAAAGCATTTAATCTTAAAGTTGACCCTCTTAGGTTTAATTAACTAAAAGTAATTCTTATATTCTATAAACATGGAACAAAGCCTTGCTTTAATTAACTAAAATTTTGTTTATATTTTTAAGTGAATTCCCAAGTTGGTTCAAAAACTGGATAAATATTACCTAGATGATTTTATAAATAGATAAAGTCCTTCTAACAAACCATACACTATTTTTAATGAATTTATACTTGACGAAATCTTTTTAGGAACAAAATATGATTACTTTGGATGACAACTTTAGGAACTACACTTTAAAATGGTCGGAACCATATTGGGTTTCATATTAACATTATTTGAGCTTGTTCTTATGCTTTTAGATTTTAATTAAATAATGCTAAACACAATAGTAAAGATTTATATATTTTTAATGAATTAAAATAAAAGGTTTTAAACAAGATTTATTAGACCTTTACATTTTATTTTACTTCAATTATGAAAAATGATATTTTTAAAGTATAGATTTTATTTTTGTGATCATTTTGGTATATTATATGTATTTTTATGATTTTTAATTAATAAGATATGATTTTTATAAGTTTTAACACTTTATAAATACCAAGTAAATAATAAATATTTAGTTAAGTATCACAAAAATATATATAACAAGTTTATAAATGTATGTTCAAGGATAATTTTGGCATAATTGATCTCAATGCCCAGCCACATTTATTTAGGTTTCAATACCACACTTACTATGGATCCCAAGAGGATATACTACCCTCAAGCTTATTAGTAAATATTGCTAGGGATCAAGGTTCAAGGATTGCTCCTAACTTTATAATCCTAAATGTTATCTCAACTTAGAGTGAGCTACAAAGATTACTTCTTAATGTAGCCTTGATGGTTCCGGGTCTAGGTTTCTATTAAAGTTTAAGACAATAAGGTGGACAAGGCTCTCATCAATAAATACTCATCCGGTTCTCTACTTATCTCTTGGAAGTTTTATTTTACCAAGAGATACTATTCTTTGGCTGCATGAAAATAGGAATGGGTTCCACTGCTAACTTAGTTCTAGGGTTTTGAACAATGAGGTAGACATGGGTCTTGTCCTAGCTTGATGTAATGTTGGTTAAAGGTTTTCTCAAGTACTCCTACCTTAATACCTCACTAAGCTTATCTTGAGATAAGGAATTCCTTTCCTAAATATACTCTATTTAAATCTTTGTTCTCTTATTCACAAAGATCTCATCCTCCTAAATAAGACAATCATCTGACTCCACCATATCCATCATCATATGATGACATGGTCATGCCACTTCAACATTACTCCTTCATCCTTCTACTAGTATATAACTTCCATTTGTTAGCTACCACTAATGAATCTCTCAATGTAACTATATCTAAGTCCATCCATTAACTTCTTTTATATTCACCTTCCATTTACTTCCAAGGCTAGCAAGATTACAATTCTCTCTATATCACATGTGATATCAATCCTCTGGAATAGGTATGGTACTACTCTCCATAATACAAGTTTGTTCTTTTATTAGCTTGGTTAAACTACTATGCCTCCAACTACTCCATATAACTTATGTCATATACTTCATCATACTCTAGATTGACTTCTCACGATCAAGCTAGATGATTCAGTTTACTAGGATTTGCCTAACTTGGTATACTCACAACTCTTCTTCATTAGCTGGTCATCTATTCTCAAGTTACTTGAGAGTAATGACCACCAACCTTTGATAATGCAAAGGTTAGGATTCTAATTTTTTGATCAAGATCTATATTCAGTTAAATAGTAAGCTTGTACTAGTCTCTCTATAGGCTTATCTTGTTAAGCAAGCTTACTCTAAGGTTATACCCTCTTGACATAATAATATTATTATTTGATGTACTAATATTACTAGCTTTCTTATAGCTTCATAATTACTATCTAAACTCTTGAGTTTAAATATTTATTCTAGTTAACTCATGAGTGAGTTAACTCCTCCAGTATCAAATGGTTTGATCACCCCTAAGGATCACATTCCATTGAGGATGGCACACTCTACCATATCTATTTCCTCCTTCTTATTAACTTACTCAAGGTCTTTGGAAGGTTAATATAATAGTTCAAAGGCTATGAGTAAATAAGTTCTAGGTCAAGAATTAATCACTCAACATTGATGATCAATTGACACTAGGACTTGGTTAAATAGGAATGTCACCTCTTAATATCATATTAAGGGTATGTGCTGGATGGTCTTGGCTTGACTTCCTTTCCTACTCTATTTTTAATAAAAGTTAATGTTTAAAAACTACCATGATAGGAACAACTATGGCAAGAAAGTATATCAAAGTTTAATTATGGGGTTTCTTTACTTAAGTTATATACTTGATTGGGTATTCAGGTTTTGTTGTAGACAACACCTTGATATAATTTTTAGAATATCCTTGAGTTGTTGTATGGAATACCATGTAATGATCTCTAGAAGATCAACTACTACTTATTAAGCAATGTGTTGTGACTTAGTTTTATTACATTTGATCTACCCTTAGATCAAATTATATTACCCAAAGATAAGGTTTTAGCAAAGGTCATATTGAAACTTATCACAGTCAACTTGATGATCTACTTCATTTCCACCAAGTTAAGAGAAGCTTCAATCACTTTGACAAGATTTATTTAAAAGCGCGAAAATTATCCGGATTTTCTATGCATGAATGCAATGCACACACTTGAGCTCAGCTTATTTCTAAGCTCTAATGCTGGGATGTTACAGACTCTCCCCCTTAAAATAAACTTCGCCCTAAAGTTCGTACTCTCTTACATTTTACAATGAGGTGTTGATCTGTATTGATCACGACATTTCTCAATTCCATTGTGATCACAATTGGGGATAATTGTGGTATCCCGTATCTAGATCTTTTTCCTTGAATTTACTTCATACTTGGCAACTTCCAACTGTCGTTTCCAATATGGAGCATAACTCCTTCTTACAGTCTTATTTAGAATTGGTTGTGGACACATTTTGTCCATTCCAATCCATTTTTCCTATTACACTACAGTGGTCTTTTTTGGAATACTCTCTTCACTCTTAGGGACAACTTATGAGTTGTTTCCTTTTAAACTAGTCCACTGGTTTAAGCTGTTATGTCTACTTCGATCATTTATCCGGACATACTGTCGGAAATGCTTTATAATGATGACTTCTTCTGACCTTATGAGAATAAGGCTTAACCTAATCATGGCCTAGTAATTCTTCTCTAGCCTTTACTCAGAAAGTCAAATAACAACACTTCAGTGTTTATTGTTTACTCTCCCCCTTAGGGTTTCCTAATGGTCTCTAAACTACATATATAATACCTATTAACTCAATAGTAAGAATATTGGTCTCTGTCTAGCTTACACTTTACCTCTACAATGTCTCATGAAAGAATCAGCGGTATATCCACACAATTGTGGATCTCCAAAACGAATCTTCCAACATTACTTGTCTTATCTTTATCTTCTTAGACATTGTTTCTTACCGGTAAATCCGATGTCACGAAAACGTCTCGAAAGTCGTTCGCTTAAATTTTATACTACTTTACGTCCTTCTTGACTTAGGCCAAGTTTTATGCTCTTTAAATTATACAAAGATGACCTGGTTAGCTAAAGTGATAGGGTACCAGCTACAGATACCAGCTGCGGATTCTCCTTGCTGTACGGATTTCCCTATAGGTTCTGGACTTACCACTGGCATTCTCTCCGAGTTGTCAGAGCTTGAATACCATCCTTATTCTAAGACTTCTTCTTTGCACTGATTCATGATACTTCCATGATCTTGGTATAACTACTTCATTAACTTCTTAGCAACACCACCCACTTTGAGTGAACTTTAATTCTTTCCTTTATGTTGCTCCACATTTTTTCTGTACTAATATTCCTTCTTCTTGCCAACTAATAATAAGTTGGGATTAATCCATCCTTCAAAATAGTGTTGATACACCTTATATTTAGCTTCCTTCTTCGTGCAAGTCTTCATCTTGATCTGCGAAACTCGTCACTGCCTTACACGAATTCCCTTATCTATCTAGGTCTATAACATCAAGTAATAACTTGATAATGCAACATGCATTTGCACATCAAGTCAAACTTCATGCACAGATCTAGTCAATCAAGAAGATCCAAGAAAAACCAAGAAATCCAAATGTGGTACATAAACACACATCATTCTAAGCCTAGAATATAGTAGTTGAGTATAATACCTCTAGAATTCAGGCTTAGCTGTGTAGTATATAACACCTCCTAGTATAGGTTTACTTCGTGATACTTAGCACTTAGGGGTTAAACTACTCTTTGTCTCATTATTTACCCAAACTGCTCAATTGCAACTGGATAATTTTGAGCAAAGGGGTCTCACTTTGGTTCTGACTAACCTCTTACCTTTCTTTCGGGACTACTTAAGACTACAGATGTTCCATTCTATCGTAAACTATCCTCACATGATCTCTCAAATCTACTTACAGAATTGCAGTTACTACCTTAATCCAAAAAATTATCGTAATGTTATAATCCTATGACTTCTATCATAGACCTACATTGTTCTTTACTCATTATTATTACAAGATTTTTCACTTAGTACTTGTCCTAATTACAGACTTATCATGGTCTCAGAGCTAATCTCACAATGAACTTGTTAATATTCACCTAGTCATCATGATTGAAGAGCTAATCTGACCATGACGATGCTTCTTCTTAGCTTACTATTAATGATTCTTAACAGAATTCTACTCCATCACATGGAATTCTCAAGTGAATGCCACATGATTTACTTCCCATTGTATCTATACATACTCTAATGGTCTACCTTAAGTGATATAGTGGTATCAACTAGTGATAAGGTTTTGCTACTTCACAGGAGTTCTGAATATAGACTCCATCACTCATACTACTCCACATGATATCCTAATCTTAGTTCTAATCTTCTTTGATATTTTAACTTACTTAAGATATCTTAGTGGTGTTATACCTATTTAGAGCTACACTCAAATGACATTTCTCTAGAGGAGACATATAACTAATCCTTAAGAAAGATGACAAAAACATCCGACTTAAGTGTGAGAAGGTTTATCCTCAAGTGGATATTCATCACAAGTCTTGGTTTAGATAAGATGGCTCCTATAGTCACTATCCAACCTACAGATCTTCCTAAAAGGGTTTTAATCCTAAAGTCAAAGCATATGATCTTATACCAGCTGCGGTGACCCAGCATACCACTGCATGATATAGTACACTATATTCATTGACATAACACCAATGAAACACCGTTCACTAGTATTACATCCCTCAGAGTGGTACAACAGAAACACATCAGGTCCAAGACATGACTATAGATTACAATTCGACTCTTTACGAAAGATCCAAAGAACACTCTAGGTTAAAGAGAGAGAAAGAAACTTCTTACAAAGAAGAACCAGAAATAATAACTCAGAACTATCTGGCTAATAAGACTAGTATCTAAATTATATGGCTTGCAATTGCTACTCAAGCAATGCTCTACAGAAATAGGTTTTATGGCTAGAATATCTACTCCTATCTAAACAGAGACTTTGTCTTCACTTCAGCTAATGTATATGTTGACTTTATTGACTTTATTGAAGAACTTGAGCTGTCGATGATGGTTTCTTGAGCAGAAATTGATGTTGACATCATCTTCAAGGGATTAGAACCTAGCAAGGGTTAAGATGATATAGTTGAGTACGAGCGCACTCAGCAAGTTCACTAAAAAGGAGTGTATGATGCACTATCGCTATAGCCACAAACCAAAGGTCATAGGCAATGCAGGTTTTCGTAAACATTTCTTCAAAAGATGCTTTTATTCTGAAAACTATATCCGACAGCCTTCACAGGTTGACCAGAACCTTCATGGGGTTCCTTTCCTGCTGCGTTCGTAGCTCCTTCCCGGAACATGGAGTAACATGTCACAGTTCTTACACTCTGCAGAGGTGCGTTACTTTACCCATGAGAGACCTTAGCTTTGTTGCACAACCAAGTCATGTGCTTGTCCATACTTCCTTGGTATGGGGCCCAGTCTAAGATCCAAGCCAATCACTGCCCCCTTCGCGACCCCGTATGTCCCCTTGGTGTACGCCATGCCCACATCTTAAATTACGGCAATGGTTAGTACAGACCGTCAGATGCTAGAACTATCATGGGACGTTGAGGGTTCCCACCCATATGCTGCACATCCTCTATGAATTACCAACTAATGCACGCTATGAGGATAACAGCCACAATATGGCCATCCGGGTGCATACGAGAGGAAGAAGATACAACTAACTTCTACGTCCCATACCAAATCTCATGGTTAACGCGTAATATATGACGCTAGAATCACTGGCGACATTGGTTGTTAAGTCCTAGATATTATCTTCCTTTACCACTTGAACTGTATAAATAGATTATTACCACTTGGTAAATAATCCATAATCATATTATTATGAAAATAGTATTTTCTGACCTTTTTGAAATGCATGTGATGACAACATTTGAGTTACAAGTATTTGATAGAAAATAATCAAAGGATACGAGTAAGTGTGAACTTGCCTTTTGTGATTGCAAGATTATGCACTCACGGTCTTCAAGATACTAGAAGATCCAAATTCTGTAAATAGCACCATTGATCTGGTAAGGACTAATGTTTAACGAAGCAAGATGCAATTATGCATAAGTAATGTAATGAAATTTGATAAACGTGAATCCCCAGACGAATCGTATCTGATCTAGGTTTTGAAACTGGTGATGAGTTCTTAGGAATGTGTTGCACTTTTATACCAGTTTCACACTTGTGCTTCTTATGAAGGCTTGTGAGTGTGTGTGAAATAACATGCAAGTACAATAAGTAGCATACAATAGTAAATCACTCAACTGAGCATGGTATCTTAGAGATTTCTTAAGCAAGATTATCAATCAATTAGAGCATTCAAACAAGTGTTCAAGGATTACTTTTAATGTTTCTTAAAGGAATAACTTTCGAGGAAACGATTACTTTTACAAACTAAAAGCATTTAATCTTAAAGTTGACCCTCTTAGGGTTCCTTTCTAATTATAGTTACTAAAAAGGAAAGCATCACTAGATCATAACACTTGTAGTGGAGACTTATATGTATTGAATACAACATGACATCATATGTTGTCTTATTTCATAATGCTTCCTAAAGGTGAATTATTGTTCTTGTTGGAGTAGTCTTTTCTTAATACTGAAGTGAATGGAATCACTTACTTATTTTAGAAGTAATTCTTATATTCTATAAACATGGAACAAAGCCTTGCTTTAATTAACTAAAATTTTGTTTAGATTTTTAAGTGAATTCCCAAGTTGGTTCAATAACTGTATAAATATTACCTAGATGATTTTATAAATAGATAAAGTCCTTCTAAAAAACCATACACTAGTTTTTAATGATTTTATACTTGATAAAATCTTTTTAGGAACAAAATATGATTACTTTGGATGACAACTTTAGGAACTACACTTTAAAATGGTTGGAACCATATTGGGTTTCATATTAACATTATTTGAGCTTGTTCTTATGCTTTTAGATTTTAATAAAATAATGCTAAATACAATAGTAAAGATTTATATATTTTTAATGAATTAAAATAAAAGAAAAGGTTTTAAACAAGATTTATTAGACCTTTACATTTTATTTTACTTTAATTATGAAAAATTATATTTTTAAAGTATAGATTTTATTTTTGTGATCATTTTGGTATATTATATGTATTTTTATGATTTTTAATTAATAAGATATGATTTTTATAAATTTTAACACTTTATAAATACTAAGTAAATAATAAATATTTAGTTAAGTATCACAAAAATATATTAAACAAGTTTATAAATGTATATTTTCTTTGTCATTTTTTTTGATATATTATTTTTATTTTTATGAACTTTGGGAACTTCCGAAGAAATCCCTCCGGAGGCGAGCAGCCAAGCGAGGCGTCACGCCTGTTGTTTATTTTATGGAATCATGATATGGCGTTGTTGGGATATTGGATAAAGAGCATCGACAATTATGGCAAACTCCCTGCATCATCGTTGTCTTCAAGCCTGGACCAGTTGTCCGCAATTGGAGGATTGTACGTGTTTCTGAGAGGATATAGATCAAGCTTTGTGGCTGACTTGCTATACGTGTTTTTCGATGGTGAAGAAGCAATACGAGCTAGCTAAATTCACGTACTCGCTCCGTCCTCAAAAGATATCGCAGATTTATCTAGACTCGTATATATCTAGATGTATTTAAGAGTATAGATATATGTGAATTTTGACAAATCTGTAAAAAAAAATCTGGACAGAGAGAGTACGTGTTTTTTGATGGGATATACATACCATCAAGCTTTGTCGCTGATTTGCTATACGTGTTTCCGATGGTGAAGATCCACTAAGGTCTACGGGCTAGCTATAACAAGACTAATATGGACGATGCCGCAATTGACATATACTTACTACGAACATGCAGTAGAGCTGAATTCATCCGTGTGTGAATGGGGGCGGCATATCAGTGGCGATACAGTAGTACAGTACTTCGACGACACTATATCATCATGGCCGTTCTTGGGGTCAACCAGGTATGGCGCTTGGTTTGATCGTTGGTAAATAGCAGCAACGATGTAATAGTGTTGGATTATTTATTTATTCTCATTCACTTTCGACATGTTAAAAACCATGTCCTCTAGAACTGTCGAGTACATAGTTTTGGACATCATATATTTAAAGCAGAATTTGACAGGAAAATGTTTTATTTTGCAGGTTGCCAGCATGTTATGAAATAAAAATATGATTTGTCAACTTCACTAAAAAAGATTATTTGCATGGGTGCTTTGGGAAGGACTCCAGCCATGTTTCCTAGCTTGAGACTTCTAGAGCGTAGTTTTGTTCATAAAGTACATCTTCCGGCTGCTGAGTTTAATTATGGTCGGTTAGTAATTTAGTATGACTCCTCTCCGCCTACTACTTTTTGATAATTTCAACTAATCTACTGATATGTCGGTTTATTTACACTGTTATATACTCGACTAATTCCTGTGTATATTTTTATGTCCCAACACATTCCGCTACAGTAAAAAGTATAGTTATAGTTTACCTGAGGAGGCCGGGGCACGAGATGGGTGAAATTCTTAGTGCAAATATTTCCTTATTTACACTAAAGACATTAAATATAATTGTCTTGCATGCTGCAACATTTTGCTACAAATACATAAGACCTAAATTGCACGGGTTTCTTTAAACTAATTTGGTACACTGAATGTTAGTAAAATAACTTGGAATATTACTGTCTTTCGTAAAATCTACGCATACCAATTTAAGATTTATAGAGACAACTAGATGTAAACATACACTCTATGAGTACCGATAACAATGTCAAATATGTAGGTAGGAGACTAGGAGGGACAACTTTTCCTTTTAATCTCTAGGTTTATCTTAGCTTTGGATTCATAATGAATTAACAACTTTGCGATCATGGTATCCTACTTAATTGAACGAATATTAGCATGTATTTGTATGCTCTTTTTCATGTATATACTTGACTGAATGCCATCCAGAATGATTCGTATAGTTCAATACATATGAATTTTTCGATAGTTCAATACATATGATTTTTTGGATAACTGGTACAAGTTAAGTGTGCATCAACTAGCTTTCTGAGGGATATATGGAAGCTCTATTTCACCTTCCATCACAACAAGTAGCTTCCCAGGAATATATTGGAGATATACATATTGACCTTTGTCTCAGCCCACTTATCAGGAGTTATCGTAATAGAAAATATACGTGGAGAGATTAATATGGATAATGGTACAGACTATTAGACGATATTTGGAATTCTAAAAATTCCATCCAGTGAAACTTACAAATATATGATTGGATGGCAACAAGTTGTGACCCCTTATTTTAAATTGATGTTGTCAAGATCAACACTCAGTTATTCTATGACTAGCGGGCAGATCAATGATAGCGAAGTTTTAAATTAGTTAGTTCATGTAATGTTTATAAATTTTATACATCTAGATTCAGATTGTAAGTGTAAATATGGTTGATATGTTCACAATTCAGCGATGTGATGCTGTCAGGTCAACATATTTCAATCACCGGTGACATCGCTGATTATGTACTAAACAAAGTTCAACAATTTTCCAACATATAACATGTTTTTATACAACACGGTAACCTTTAAGTAGGTTTTTAATATTATAATGTTAATTCCAAACACAACTCCAGATATAGCCCGCGCATTGCGCGAGCCCCTGTGCTAGTTAATATTCCATAACGACAACTCACACCAAGGGATACATAGATAACTAACTAGAGGAGAGATACTTCCACAATGTAAACCATACTATATGATAACTTCTCTATTCATGATATGACTCTACTAAAAAGGTAAAAAGATGAAAGATAATGATGTGATACCACGGCACTCCCCAAAGCTTGGAACAAACAAAGCGGATGCCAAAACCTGATGACGAATTACTCCTTCGGTGATGGTGGTGTTCTCTCGATAAGATTTTCAATCAATTTCTTCAAATCCTCAATCTCGAAGGTGAGAGTACGAATCAACTCCGAATTATGCTCAGTGCGGTTCATGATCATGTCGGACTGTGAATCCTAGCCCTCGTGATTCTTTCCCCACTCTTCCTCCTTAAAGTGTTCTTTTCCTACATGGTTATAACGAGGCATATCCCAATTGAAGGGTAATTTTTCCTTAGGCATCTTTGTAATTGTCGCTCATGTATAAGGGTATGGAAGGGATTCTTGATGCGTGGAGGAAGTGACCGTGAAGCCAAGCAAAGGCACGGAACCTTCCCTCAAGTGGACATCATGTAGTCCTTTTGAGCTTGAAAGGACGTGCCACCACTCCAATGCTTGCAATGGTGGTGGTGGTGCGCAGATGCTGGTCTTCCTTCACTTCCTCTTCAACTTAACCCTTGATCTCCTCCTCCTGCTTGGGGTCTTGAAGATCATCTTCCACAGGCTGCTTGCCCTTATTGTTGGTGGGACCATAGTGCTTCTAAACTTGAGAATAGTTCCTGACAGAAACAGATCGAAACAAAAACACAACGAGAACACGATATATGGACCTTGGGGGATCCGAGGGATTATATATTACAAAGTTTAACAACAAAAGGAAGGTATTGGGAGAAAACGGGTCGGAGACGGGCTCCGGGGTGGCCACACCCCCTGGTGGCGCGACCAGGTGGGCCCGCGCCATGGGGTGGTGTGAGCCCCCCGGGCTCCGTTTCTGTCCCTTTTTCGACTCATTATCTTTCATGTTAGATAAAAACTACAAAAATATAATTTGAAAAGTTTTTCGCGGACCTTTTCTTACCAGAACTGTTACCTATTCAAAAACAGACTCTGCAGATTTCTGAATTTAGTCTTTAATAAATTCTTCCAGAGTCAACACTTGAATAATATCAATATCTTCATTGCAAGAATCTTCAAAAATATAATGCTTGAGTCTTTTGACCATTATTCATCTCATTACATCATTCTCTCCTAACACTTGAAGATTTCTTTCATACAAAACTTTACAGAATCTTCATTAGCAACATTAGTGCATGCAAGATAATAAACCTTTATGTTCAATTTCAACTGAAATCCATAAAAACATAAGCTATTGTGGCAACTCCTTTCGAAAGCCCAAAAGAATTCAAAAAGGAAATCGATTTAAGTGGCAAATGCAAAAATGGCAAAAATCTATCAAAACAGACCAGCAGGTAAAGATCATTTTTTCTGAAAATCTGCTATTGCTCAAATCAAAAATTGCAAAACTAACGAAAGTTAAATAATAACCCGGGGCATGCACACAAAAATTTACAGATCAGTACGACATTCTGGGATTTTTCACGATTGTTTATAGTGAAGCACAAAAATCTGTTTCGGGACACCAACTTCCCCAAATCTTACTTCTCTCTTATTAGAGGCTAATGTTGACACAAAAACCAAACAAAAAGGATAAGGAGAGGTTATTACAGAAGAAATAACTTTCAAGACTCAAATAAACAAAAATAAACTGAAAGCAAAAATATAATGGGTTGTCTCCCAAAAACCTCTTTCTTTATAGCCATTAAGATAGGCATGATAATTGCAATAATGATCGTATAAGAATATGAATTGAAGTAAAAGAGAGCATCAAGAAGAAAATATACACATATTTAAGTCTAACCCACTTCCTATTCAAGGGAATTTTATAAGAAAATAAATTATCGAAACCAGAGGCTACTAGCATAGGAAGGCAAAACAAGTGCAACATAAAGAATTTCAGCATAAAGCGAGGAAACTTAATATTATTGAGATGCATACAAACATTTTTCCCTCTCTCATAATAACTTCCAAAATCATGAATAAATTTAACGATATAACTATCACATGAACCATAGTAGCAATGATCACTTATTCTAATAGAAAACATAGGGACACTAGCTTTCCTAGTTCTACTAGGATGTGAAACAATATTATAAGTACCCTTACAAAGGATAATGTGCCCATCTTCTACATTTTTAGTGACAAGGTCATTCACATTTGCTTCTGCACGTTCAACATCTATTTGTTCATCAGGTTCTACAGCTTTCTTTGTACTTTTGTTCATAGAATGTTCCTTTACCTTAACATGGAAATGTATTTTATCGATGTAAGAGGCAAAGGCCTTAAATTTTATCAGGTTCTACAGCTTTCTTTGTACTTCAGTATTTCTAGCAGGAACACAATTAACAATATCTTTATATGGCTCATGCTACTTGTTCCATTTCTTTTTAGGAATTGCAATATAAGAGGCAAAGGCCTTAAAACATTTTTCAATACTTTGAGAATCAAGACCATAAGCTGCACTAACATTATGAAAGTCATCAGCTCCCATAAAAGATTTAATACATTCATAATCATAATTTATACCTGACTTTCTTTCTTTATCATTCTCCCATGCTTCAGCATTGTCTTGAATACGGTCTAGAAGATCCCATTTAGCTTCTTCTTTCATACGTGTAAATGATCCAGCACAAGAAGCATCCAATAAATCCTTATCATGAAGAGAAAGCCTTGCATAAAAGTTATTGATAATAATATTATTAGGGAGCTCATGAATAGGACATTTGAGAATTAGTAACTTCAATCTCCCCTAAGCTTGGGCGGTACTCTCTCCATCATGAGGCCAAAAGTTATATATTTGATTCCGATCTTTATGAATCTCACTAGGAGGATAAAATTTGGAATAAAAGAGAGGTACAATTTCCTCCCATTCAAGAGATTGGCCATTCTTTAGTAGCCTATACCATTCCTCAGCTCTGCCTTTCAATGATACAGAGAATAACTTTTTCTTAACTTGATCTATTGTAATACCTACACACTTGAACAAACTGCATAATTCATGTATAAAAAGCAAATGATCACCGGGATGGATAGTTCCATCTCCAAAATAGTAGTTATCCATAACACGATCAACAATTTTTGTAGGTATTTTAAAAGGATCAATTTCAGTAGGTGGTGGTTCATCTACTACCTTAGCAGTGGTTGTAGCATTCCAAAATAAGAAACTAAGTGAATTATCCATATTGAAAATAAAGTAACAAATAGAAATAAACAATACTCACAGTAGAGGTTTCCTTTACCAGTTCCACTCTTCAATAGCGCTTCACTCCCCGGCAACGGCGCCAAAAAATAGTCTTGATGACCCACAAGTATAGGGGGTGTATCGTAGTATTTTCGATAAATAAGAGTGTCGAACCCAACGAGGAGCAGAAGGTGTTGACAAGTAGTTTGGATCAGGAATTTTCTGTAAATACTTAGCAAACGGTTTTTTAGGGTTTTTGGATAATGCAGATAAATAAAGTGCGAGTAAAGAAAAGACAATAATAATAATTGCAGAAAGTGGCCTAATCCTTTCTTTAGTAAAGGACAAGCCGGTTGTATTACTTAAGATGACCAAATGTTCTCGAGGACATATGGGAATATCGTAAAGTGCTTTCGCTTCATATAGTTGATTAATCTTCCCTAGTTGGATAAGTGTTGTGTGGGTGAACCTATGCTAATGTACCGACGTTACGAGGACTAATACATACTTGTGCTTATACCCCTTGCAAGCATCCGCAACTACAAGAAAGTAATTAAGATAAAAACCTAACCACAGCCTTAAACTCTGAGATCCTAGACTCCCTTATGCAAAGGTTTCCTAACGGGGGGTTTAGGTTTCTGTCACTCCGGCAACCCAACGATTAGTATCCAAATACACAATGCATTCACCTAGGCCCATAAAGGTGAAGTATCATGTAGTCGATGTTCACATGACACCACTAGAAGAATAGAACCACAAATTAAATATCAAACCATTAAATCTTTCTCAACACAATTCCACTACTAACAACATGACTTCTCCCATGTTCTCAAGAGGTAAACGAACTACTCACGAGACATCATATGGATCAAGATCAGAGATGAAATAATGATAAGTAACAATCTGAACATGAACAATAATTCAATGGTTCCACTCAATAGCATCAACTACAACAAGTAATCAACACCGGAAAAGTTTCTTCTAAGAACTATGCAAGATTCAACCCAATTGTTACAGCGGTACGAAGTGGTGGTGATGGTGCTGGTGGAGATGATGGTGGAGATGATGATGATGATCCCGATGAAGTCTAGCTTGATGACGGTGTTGATGACGACGATCTCCCCTCTCTGGGAAGGAATTTCCCCAGCAGATTTCTGCCTACCGGAGATCTCTTTCTCTGTAGTTTCCGCCCCGCAGAGGCGGTGGAATCTTTCTGTGGTCACTCCCCGAGTCTTAGGGTTTCGAGGGGATTATATACACCAAAGGGCGATGCCAGAGGTGGGCCAGGGTGGCCACACCACCTGGTGGAGCGGCCAGGGGGCCGCGCCAGGGGGTGGTGTGGGCCCCCTGTGGCCCATCTCAACTCCTCCTTTTGGCCTCCTTCGTCTTCTAGAAAAATAGGAATTTCCATATATTTTCTGGGATTTTCTGATCTTCAGAAATATTGCATCTGGACTGTGCTTTTTCCATCAGAATCCTGACTCCGGTGGTTCATCCTCCAAAAGTCATCAATCATGCCAAAATAGATGAAATAAAATAAGTATCATCTCTTAATATGAAATATATCAATGAATAACAGTAAATTATGATATAAAATAGTGATGAAAAATGGACTTATCAGTTGTCTGAAGTCATCAACCTTCAACTTGTTGGTCTCTCTCCTTTGAAACATGTCCTTGTATCAGTACTATGTCTTATCGTAATAAGTTTGGTTACTCGTATGTACTTGATTATATTTTGTTTGGACCTTTAGCATGATGCACTTTAGTCCGTCGATTCTAGAGTTCCTTTAGAAATTAGGAAATTTTAGCATCAATAGGATGTTATGAACATGTCATATACTTTAAGAAACAATCACCTCAATGCTTGTGTAAGTGTCGTACTCTATGTAAACAACCTTGACTTCAACGATTCGAGACTCTCTGGTTAAGTTGATGCGACAAGACCATAATTTATTAGAGATCTATCTTATCCTACCACTATATAGTGTACGGATAACGTTCAACATTCACCATTGGATCAAGACTAGAAAATCCCAACATTGCTAACCGTTGGATCTCCTTTTCTATTTTATCATCTAGGAGATTCTATTGATAGACTTGAAAATAATGAACTCTATGCAAAAACCTCAAAAACACACTAATTAAAGTATCCTCGATGCTACTAGAACTCATTGGCATGCTAGACTAGCTAGCTAATTAAATTCTCCTCTATGTAGTTGCGCCCTACAACACAAGACCAACGAAGGAACGCAAAAACTCCTCGTTTAAGAGCCATTTGATGGCTCTGAAATATAGCCATCTAACGTCCACATTTAAACTAGATATTAGTCATATCTTTGATGAAATATCTCTCTAAACCCTACCACTAATGCTAATATTCAGAGGGGTATGCAATCCTTTGTTCTTGTATTTTTCTGCGTAGATAATGTCGTTTAAAGGAGGGAATCACTATATTAAAGTCAAAGATACGACATTTCCTTTGACTAGAAGAAACCAGGAGCCGTCCAACAAAGGCAAACACCGTAATGACCAACTATACGACCGGAGAAAAAATTCCGACCGTATAGCTCCGGCCGTATAGTTGGCACCACCACCGTTAGGTCAAATAGAACAAATTTCGTGAAGGGACCCCTATATAAAGAAGCCTCAGGCGACTGGAAAATATCTCTCACTCCGCCCTGAAGAAGCCAGACTCTGCCAAAAAGCCGCCCCAGATCTCCAAACCCTTCTTCGTCTCCATAGCCATACTCCACCACTTGTAATAGTAGATCTCTTCTCCGATTGGCGACATTGTAAGACTATTGCGATCAATCTTATGATTTTCATTACAATGTTTGTGATTGTTGATCTCATCTCTATGTGTGAGTAATCCTCCTTGGGCTAAGGGCTTCGGCCTAGCCATGTCGCAATTGTGCATGTGAATTATCATAGATGGGATCGTGTATTAGTTTGTATGACATGATGATTATTGTATCCTCTCTTGCCTCAATCTAAGGACTTGTCAGGTACCCAAGACTCCGAGGGTTGAGCCAGGTATAGAGAGTATGAGTGATGACTGATCTGCAGGTTGGGAACCCAAGTGACAAAAGGGGTAGTATGACTGTATGTGAGGGATTCGCTTGGGATTAACAGTGACATCACGATGCATATCATTAGTTCTCTTTCTTCTATGGATGAGACTAGTAGGTTATTGCTATAAGCGGTTGCGGAGGCTATAGCAATTATGGATGCACTGCCCACAAATAATTTATCTTGCTCTAACAAGTACATGCATGCTTTATTTCTATCTTTTATTTCCATCACATGTTTTGCACAGCTACAGGTGAAACCGAACGCCCTAGGCCTTCTCTCTCCATCATCAACAATAACCAAAAGACGCAAACTACTAGTTTGGTAAAAACACAAAAGAAATTCTAAAACTCCCGAAGGTCCGTTAAAATAACTTCACTACACATTCGCTTCCCGAGGATTCGATAACCTACGTCTACTAGGAATCTTGCTAGTTTTAATTCTTGTTTTTAATTTTGTTAGTTTGCTTTCAGTCTTTATTTGATAAACCAAAAAAAGTTAGTCTTTAAATTCTTGTTTTTACAGTTATAATTCTTTATCTAAAGAAAACCCAAAAACATAGGAAATATGGCTGAAAAGAAGCTTGGGGGGTTTGCTACTCCTAATAATGATTATTTGCATACTCCTATTACTCAGCCATCAATTGCTGCTGATGATTATGTAATTAAGCCCCATTACTTAAGCTTGGTTCAGCAGAATAAATTTGGAGGCTCTGCTGTTGAAGACGCAGATATGCACTTAAATACTTTCACTGAAATATGTGATATGATGCGTATAAAAGATGTTGTCCCTGATGCGGTCAAATTACGTCTATTTCCTTTCTCTCTAAGAGGAAGAGCTAAATAATGGTTGCTATCTTTTCCTAAAAGTACTATTACATCATGGGTGGGATGTACTTCTTTATTTATGACTAAAATTTTCCCACCTGCAAAGACTATGCAACTTCGATCTAATATTACTGGCTTTAGATAGGAAGAGCGTGAGCCACTAGTGCTTGCATGGGAGAGGATGAAAGAATGCCTAAGAAACTGTACTAGTCATGGGATGCAAGATTGGTTAATCCTCCATTTATTTTATAATGCTCTTAATCCTGTATCTAAGTCTATGCTTGATACTGCGGCTGGAGGAACATTTATGGGTAAATATATTACCAAAGCAAAGCAGCTGCTTGACAATATGCAAGACAAACATGCCTAATGGCATGTGGAAAGATCAAACACAAAGAAGGTGAACTCTGTCTCACCACAAGAGAACGAAGATCTCAATGCTAAATTGAATGAGCTCATACTAGCGTAAAAGGTAAGGAAACTCAAGTAAGAGCCACCCCTGAAACAAATATCGAAGAAATAGACTTCGTAGCTCGTAATGATTATAATCCTGCTTGGAAGAAGAGTTACAATCCTAACTTTCAGAAACACTATGCTAGTACTGTAGAAAATTCTAATAATAATATGGGAAATAGTAATGGTAGTATCCAAGAAACACAGAAGTCTTTCATAGACTCACAAAACAAACAAAATAATATTCTAGTTAAATTACGGAGAACCATGATGCTATGCTTGGTAAACTATCTAACCAAGCTATTAGTTTGAGAAATGATTTACATGCCCTTCAAGAAAGAACAACAATCGTTGAGGCATAGCTAGGTAAGATAACCAAGAGTCAAACTCTCATTCTAGCTAAGTTTGCAGGTAAAGCTAAGCCCAATCCTATTGAGGAACTCAAAATGATGAGGATCCAAAGGGAGGATCCTGAAGAACTTGATTATAGTAATGCCCCTTCACCAAGCTACACCATCGAAGATCTCGTAAAAAGGATCAACATCAAAATTCCGGTAAGTGAAGGTAATGATGAAGCCATGTATCAACACTTTGTTGATCAATTTGCAATTAAGGTACGCGAGTTTGAAGAAGAATACAA
Source organism: Avena eriantha (assembly GCA_910589775.1). Lineage (NCBI taxonomy): Eukaryota > Viridiplantae > Streptophyta > Magnoliopsida > Poales > Poaceae > Avena > Avena eriantha. The sequence continues at coordinate 11,122,870 of OU342740.1, forward strand.
GAAAATCACTGAAAAGTTACCTGTTAAACTAGATGACATATTTGAGCCTACTATTAAGATAAAGATTGGAACCAATGAGATAGCTGAACTTTGTGATCTAGGTGCAAGCATCTCGACAATTCCAAAGAGTCTTTTTAACAAGTTAAATCTTGGCTCTTTTGAAATTACTGAGTTAAAATTGCATCTAGCAGATTCTACCTATAAACAAGCTATAGGAATCAAGGAGAATATTTTAGTATACATTAAAGGTTGTCCCGCTCTTATTGATTTCATTATAGTTGACATGCCTGAAGATGCTACTGCTCCTATTATATTAGGCCATCCTTTCTTGAGAACTATTAAGGCTTTGATTAATCTACATGAAGGGAACGTGAAGCTGCAATTGCCTTCGCGGGATCCTTTTGTTATTCATTTCCCCAGGAAGAAGAAAGCCAAGCATGACGAGAAGGCGAGGCCATCACTTTGAAGGCCACTTACTTTGGAGTGGGTGTTCCACTCATCTGGCCCAAGTGAGTATCATCAAGGTCAAGCTATTGACCATAAAAAGAGCGCTCCATTGGAGAAAACCCATGTGAAATAAAGGTTTGAGTTAAGTTTTTAATTTTAGTTTAAGTTTTATTTAATAAAGAGTGCTAGAAAACTCCATTTGAGGAGAAGAAATCTGGTGGTACTTAAAATTTTGTTTTATTCATACTATTGTTGGTCGATATTTATTGTCAGTTTTCTGTCAAAAACAAGGTATAACACTATGTTATAGGAAAAGAAATAGTTTACGAAGAAACATAGTTTTTTTACGCACATAGAGAGTTTAACGACCAACTATACGGCGGGAATAAAAATTCTGGCCGTATAGTTCCGGTCATATAGTTATCTGTGCCATCGAAAAAAATTATGCAATATGTACTGAGAGTTTAACGACCAAGTATACGACAGGAATAAAAATTCCGACCCTATATCTCCGGTAGTATAGATATCAATGACTCTGTACAATTTATTTTCATATGTTCTGAGAGTTTAATGACCAAATATACGGCGGGAATAAAAATTTCGGCCGTATAGCTCCGGTCGTATAGATATCAATGCCTCTATACAATTTCTTTTCATATGTTCTGAGAGTTCAATGACCAACTATACGGCGGGAATAAAAATTCCGGCCGTATAGTTCCGGTTGTATAGATATCTATGCCTTTACAATTTTTCTTTCGCAGGGACAGACAGTTTAACGACCAACTATACAGCCGGAACATTTTGTTCCACCCGTATATTTGCGTCCGTATAGCTGCGCCGCAAGGAGGAAGACCTAATATTTTGACAGAACACCAACTATACGGCCGGAACGCATGTTCCGCCCATATAGTTGCGCCCGTATAGTTGCGTCCGACCACAAAATCGCACGGGAAGGTACTCCCAACTCCAAAATTTCAATCCTTTTTCCTTCTACCTCCAAACTCTCTCAAAACCTCAAGGGATCTTCATCTCTTCTCAAATTCGTTCGATTTCCTCGCACACGTGTGATCTACGATGATGAACACAAGGAGCCAAACTCGTGCCCATGCCACCGCTAGCGCTTCTCAGCCTGTCGCTCGGGAATGCATGGGGATACGGTTCAAGAATGAGCCCCATCGTGATCGCTTCAACAAGATCAAGAACCACGAAGTGAAGGCTACCAAGTGGGCTTGTCCCATTATATTGAATCAACTTGGTATTTTTGATGACTTTAATTTACTTTGCAATAGAGCTGGCCTGCAAAACTTTGTGTACAATGATGTACCTGCTTATCGCCGTTTAACCATTGAATTCCCTAGTTCATTGCAAAGCACCGTTAAACAATGGCAAGGAGAGGATACTATTTCTTTCCGTCTGATGAACAACAATTACACTTTAAAATTAGATGAATGGTGGGCATGTTTTAATTTGCTGAACAATGATATTCATGCTCTACGCGCATCCTTTACTAACTTAAGTCCTTCCCCCAATCAATACTATAATGGAATAAGTTTCACTAGTAGTGTGAACAAGGGGAAGAATATTCAACATCTTGCAATTCGCTATTTGTTCTATGTTATTGCTAACACCTTGCATGCACGTAATGAGTTCATGAGGCTCAACGAGGAGGACATTCTAGTGTTCGCAAAGACTGCTTATATTAACTGCAGCTTGTCACTCAACTTGGACGCCATCCTTGTGCGCTACCTGTAGCACCAAGCCTTCCAAAGCCAGGGGCCAATCACAGGAGGATGCGTCATCACCGTACTTGCCACTGCCCTAGGACTCGACCTAGGTGAGTTGCAACCAGTACTAGGTGAGACACGTGTTGGTTTATCCACCTTGAGAGCCTGTGTAATGCTCACTAGGAGAGGTGGTTCTTATTATCTACATATTACTGGAGCTGGGCGTATCTACCTCGCTCTTATGCCTAATGGTCTTTTCTCTATCGAGGAAGGACGTTTGCTATATGATGTGCAGGTTGAGAAACACCAACCCGAGGATTTGCAGGGCTTGCAAAAGCCTAAGCTTGGGGAAGTTTCCTCATGCATCTTTACATGGTGTCCATTTGCTTTTATTTATTTTAGAGATTGTTTTTTTATTTGAGTTTATAAGCACTCGTGTTGGCTTCCCCAACACTTTATCTTTAGTTATTTTTATTTGCTTTTGAAATTTTCTAGCCGAGCTTTGCTGGCAATTTTCTATTCTTTAATTTTCCTCTCTTAAAAATCACAAAAAGATTTCTCCATTTTTCCTTATTTTCCCTCTTTCTTTTTCTTTCCACTTCGAGGTCTTCATATGTTTGCAGGAGAGTGGTCGACTTTGAGTTTCCAAGAAACAAATAAAAAAGGAAGAGAGAAGTGGAACCAAACATGAGAGGTGTGCCTTAAGACTCCCCACTTTTGAAGTTTGAGAAACCCATGCTAGTTAGTAGTAAATGTTGAGATATTATATTGGTGGAGTGAGTCTTTGTATTGTCGTAAGATTTTCGTTTGCATAGGTATTTAATTGGGCTTATTTTGTTCCAGTTCTCGTAGTTAACCAAGTCTTGCCTAAAAATTGCTAAACAATTGTAATAAGAAAAAGTCTCACAATTGAAGGCTTCGGTGTTGTAGTGCTTAGTCTTGAAGGCTTATTTCTAGAGACACTCGACACCACTAAAAATATTGATTGACTTGATATCTCTCTTTGATTTGTTAGATTGAATTAGTGTTTAGCGATTTTTGTGAGCATGCCAAAGTTTGACTTGTTAATCATAAGAATGATATAGCTTTATGCGTGTCGAAACTTCATGGGATGCCAACAACTCCGCTGGCCTACGAACAATCTTCATGGAGGAAACTCCTAGATTTTGGCTATGAGTTGATTAAACACTTGTAGCAGCAATGCTATAGTGGGTAAGATTCTTGGCACTCATGGGTAGCTGTACTCAAGATGGAATCACTCCTCTGGCTGTTATGAGAAATCATTGTGCAAAAGGAGCAAAAACCTTAGTGATGCCAGAGTGTCCATCACAACCCGATAAACTAAATAAAATTTCTGGCATGCTCTCAATTACTTAAAAACTGAAAAATCTTGAAGGACAATGAATAGAAAAGTAGTGCTTGCAAAGTCTTGATTTATTGATGTGGAAGAATTGAGATACTATAGTATATATGCTTTTCATGACAACTCTCACACTCTTAATTTACATGATTATACTTTACTATTCAAAGGCAAGCCCATGAGTTGTTTACTTGACATGGAATAAAATTTACTCATTTGGATCATCCATACTTACAATAATTTTGCTGCGCTATAAGGGTCTTGATTCTAGAGTTCCTTTAGAAATTAGGAAATTTTAGCATCAATAGGATGCTACGAACCACATGCCATATACTTTAAGAAACAATCACCTCAATGCTTGTGTAAGGGTTGTACTCTATGTAAACAACCTTGACTTCAACGATTCTAGGCTCATGCACTACTCTCTGGTTAAGTTGACGCAACGAGACCATAATTTGTTAGAGATTTATCTTATCCTACCACTATATAGTGTACGAATAACATTCAACATTCACCATTGGATCAAGACTGGCAAAACCCAACATTGCTAACTTTTGGATCTTCTTTTCTATTCTAGCATCTAGGAGATTCTACTGATAGACTTGAACATAATAAACGCTATGCACAAACCTCAAAAACACACTAATTAAAGTCTCCTTGATGCTACTAGAACGCATTGGCATGCTAGACTAGCTAGCTAATTAAATTCTCCTCTATGCAGCTGCGCCCTACAACAGAAGACCAACGAAGGAATGCAAAAAAACCTTGTTTAAAGAGCCATCTGATGGCTCTGAAATATAGCCATCTAACGTCCATATTTAAATTGGATATTAGTCATATCTTTGATGAAATATCTCTCTAAACCCTTCCACTAATGCTAATATTCATAGGGGTATGCAATCCTTTGTTCTTGTATTTTTCCTGCGCAGAAAATGTCGTTTAAAGGAGGGAATCACTACATTAAAGTCAAAGATACAATATTTCCTTCGACCAGAAGAAACCAGGAGCCTCCCAAAGAAGGCAGACGCTGTAACGACCAACTATACGGCCGGAGCAAAAATTCTGACCGTATAGCTCCGGCCGTATAGTTGGCACCAAGTAACATCCCAAATCTTTAATCAAGATTATCAAGATCCAAACCACCCAATTTAGGGTTAACAAAAACTTTTTATTATTGAAATAATTATGAGTGCATGGGTTTGTTGCATTAGTATAGAATTGTGTGTAAATGCCATGTTTGATTGTTCTAATCGTTGTCAAATGGTTTAAAGGTGAATGCCACATCATCTAGATCATTCACAAACAAAATCCAAAGAAAAAGAAATCAAATAAGATTAAATAAAGCAAATGGTCATTTTGGCCATTTTAATCCACTAGGCCACTTTAGGTGTTCCTAGAAATCTTTTCCCAACAGAAACAATTCTAGATCTTTGCACCCCTTTCTAGTACAAGTAAAGATCTACCAAGGCCCACTTTAAAACATAACAAAAACACTTAGCCACTAATTTTAAATGAAATTTGAAAATTGAATCCATTACATATGCATAGATCCCACTTTTTCAAAAACCACTCAAATGAACTCCCCTCGCCAAACCCAAGCAACCACAGATGATCAAGCTTATGAACAACACACCCACCAAAAATCTTTCCAAAATTAAAATTTACATTTCTTGTGGCTATTATGTCGAACACCTAGTGATCACAAATTAATCTGCCTAACTAATACTGTTGTTGATCAATGTCTTGTCACCAAATTGACCCTCTCATCTCTCCGCTGTCTCCCTAGCACCTAACCCATCCCCAGACAGCACCCCCCTTCGCCGCTAGCAGTAGTGCCGAGCCACCCCGAGGCCATGCCCACCGGTCGAGCATGGATAGCTCGCAGTAGGCCACCCCTCTCTCTCCCACCATGTCTATGGCGATCGCCGCACCCTACCACCCCTCTTTGTCCCTTCCCGAGCGCAACCATGCCCTGGACCACCCCCAGCACGCCACGCCCATCGTGTCTGCGACATGTCGAGCACGCGCCAGAGTGCCGCGCCCGACAAGCGTGCACATGCCGCGCCTCGACCGCATCCCGCGTGCACCGCTTCGCCACGACCCCAGCAGCCTCCCGGACATGCCCGTTTGCCGCCGCATGACCCGCAGCCACCGCGCGCCGCGTCGAACGCCGCTTCTGCCACGCAGAGCACGAGCCGCGCCCGACCAAATGCCATTGCCCTAGCCGCGCCTTTACGCCATAGATGACCGCCAGCAGACCGCACACCGTCCGCCTACCTCCGTCCCGGCAATAGCTGCTTGTACTATGACCCCCGACGAGCCGCGCCCACGCCGCTTGGTCTCGCCGTCAAGCATATAAAAGGACGCCTCCGCCAGCCTCATTTCTCACTCCACTCAACTCCCCTCTCACCACTGAGCCTTCCCCACTTCTCCCAGAGCCAATCAAGCCCTCAATCGCCAGAATTCCACCGAAGCAGGCCGTAGCAGAGGAGAAGAGGCGCCGCTGATTGCGACTGCCCCAGGAGCCACCGCGACCACACCTAGAACCACCGTCGTCCACCAGTTCGATCTTCCCCATCGCCACGTCTAGCTGGATCCCAGGTAAGCCCCCGTAGACTCCCACAGTGTCGCGTTAGGGTTTGATCTCGCTGGAGCTGTTCACCGGAAAACGATGAATCACGACCGTCGATTTCTGTTCTAATCGCGCGGCTGAAATCGCCTCATACCGCTTCGCGTTTGATGTGCCGCTGACATGCGGGACCCCCCCTGTCAGTTGCCCTCTGCTCCACGGAGCACCACTGGGCCGGCCCATTAGTTTTCCCACGCTAGCCCACAAATTCAAATAGATGTTTTTCTATTTAGACTTAAACTAGATTTTGTCCACTTGTTTAAAAATAATTTCAGAGAGATCCACTTATCAAAAATCCATGATTCAAATTTTTTTAGAAAGATAATTAAAATATCTATCCAGGCCCATTGGATTTAAATCAATTGGAGTTAGATATCACATATATCAAAAATAACAAGACAAATACTTTTCTACATTCAAACATTTTTCAAAAATCAACCATAATAGATTTTGAGTTGTTTCGAACTCTCAAAAATCACATTTGATAATATCTATCTGAATATGTAATAATATTTAGGTTTGCATGCAGTGACTTTGGACTAGTACCAAAATAATGTTATATAGGCATTTCTAGTCACTTTAAATCATTTAAATGATAAACTTAAACTTATTGAAATATGCTCAAACATTTAAATCACATTCCCATGCATTAGAATATGTGGTGATGACATGTGTCCACATGATACCATATTTTAATTGGAGAATATTAAATCTTAATTATTTTTCAATGAGTAGAAATTACTTTTCTCAAATAAAATAAATGAAACTAGTTCTTTAAATCTTGTGATGTTTGTGATGATACTAGATCATCAAGTGTGTGCCTTAGTGTGCTAAATAGACTAGTTAAGTGTTGTCTGGTGATTGTGTATCCCGTATTGAATTTACAGACGATAGTACCGACCAAGTCTACGAGGAGGATGAGTTCTACCCCGAAGAAGACGAGGAGAATTTCAACCACTGCACCAATCAAGGCAAGGTATTATTGGCAAGATAATACTTGCAAGCCATCACTAGATGCAAGTTAACCTAAGCAAGATGCATTAGGCATGCTTTGGTTATACCTTTTGATTTATACCCATCCCAGGTTTTACTTACAAGTTTTACTTTTGCTTTACCAAAGTTTGTTTACTTCTAGTAATGCTTTGTGAGATTTTAGAAAGTAGTATAGATAGCATAAAGAGTATAAAACTTGGCCTATACTAGATGTCATTCTATGGCATGAGATTGAGATTAGCATCCCACCTTAGTGAACACTCTTAACTTAGTGGTTAGTGCTAAACCAAAAACTTGATCACTCTAGATGGGAATACTTCATGAAAATGCCTATGAAAACCTTGGAATGATGAGTCATTCTATTGAAATGTTTTGACATGTGTTGAGAAACACAAATGGCTTATGATGATGAAAATGTTGAGGCATGAGCCTTAGCCCTTTATAAAAACTGATGGTTGGGTTAAGATGCGATACCATTCCAATTTTACCGTACAACCACAATGCCTGAATTGGGTAAGGCTTAGATGGAAGTTTATATGCATTAGTATGGGTTCCCTCACGGAAGAGGTTTGAGATGAGGCTACCCCTTGATGTTGTCCACCTATGTAGTGCCCAGGATGGCAGATGGCCATGGCTGGGAGGCCAAGCTCATAGGAGATGTGCTTATACTAGAGTGTGTAAAGGAAAGGTTATGATTGATTATCCGCATACTAAGTATGATGATTCAGGGTTATCCCTGACAGATGTATCGAATTTTGTGGTGAAAGTGTACCACCTCTACAGAGTGTCAAACTATTTGAATAGCCGCGTCCGTGGTCATGGACAGTTGGAGTGGCCATACTGTTCCGTCGTCAGATGTTTTCAAAATGACTTATGAAATGAATTGTGACATCACTTGACCACAACAGGGTTGTGACTATGAAAACTAAGTTCCCACTTAGGTGATTTAGAACTTTTTTTTTATGTTTCTTTGTTTCTGAACTCAGCTTAGGTTTCAAACTTAACTTTGCAAATAAACTTAGAACTTAGCATTCCTACTAGAACTCCTTACTTGTTAGTAGTAGTTTGCGAGTACTTAAAGAGTACTCATGGCTTTGTCCCTGGCTATTCCGTGGCAAGACTATGAGGAGGACTATCCGGAAGAAGGACAGCAGGACGGCTAGGACAACTAGGATCAGCTCCCATCGTCAGCATTGCATGTGACACTGAAGATGGAGCCCACCGTTACGCTTATTATTCCGCTACTTGTTTGTATTAAGACTGGATTATGAGATCCTTTATTTGTGTAAAACCTTATTATGGTTTATAATGGATGATGTACTGTGATATCCAATCTGTTATGTCTCGCAAAAATGTTAATCCCGGGATTGCGAGGTATGGCATAACAGGCATCTAGGATTAAAAATCCGGGTGTTGACAAGTTGGTATCAGAGCCATCCTGACCATAGGAGACCCTAGTTAGAATGGACGTCCGAACAAAAACTTAGTTTCAAAACTAAATAAGTGAGTATTTATGAAAACCTATTTCCACTCTTACCCTTGGGATTCTTTAAAAAAATTCATGTCCCTAAAAAATTCTTACATTACTACATAAAGTTTGACACACTTGATCACCTCACTAACTTACTCATCCTAAATTATTATAGATGGAAGTTCAGTACTGCAAGTTCTACCAGTTAGGCAACGGAGGCCAACTGATCTTTGAGAGGGATCTTGATGCACTATCTGAGAACCTAGAGCGCTTGCATCCAGAATTCTTCGGAGCTCAACTCAATGACCACCCATGAGGAGATCTACAATGGCTGATAGTTGCTGATCTTCGAGGCAAGATGGAAGCACCTCTTTCCGAGAAGATTCAATTCACCGTGAGAGAGAATAGCTGGCTAGATGAATTAGCCAGGGCTATGCATGAAGCTCTCACCCGTCTTTGTGGACAAAACATCAACTTGATCCAGCGAACTCGCTTTGCTCATTATGCAATGCGTGATTCTATGGGAATGCCACTAGAGATGCCAAGTCACCCGGAGATGAAGCGCCAAGTGGAGAACCTTGACTTCCTACTGTATGATAGACAAATGGAATTGGACAATGCTCGAGCCTACGCCAACCACAACCTTGCCATTGCCGCCCAGAAGGCCCAGACTTTCGCCCTGCTTGTCAAGGATCGTCAATCACTTCGCCGGCAACGCGAGAAGAAGGATCGCACCATCGCTCGTCTTTGCAAGAAGGTGGCCAACCTCGAGAAGACCATCCAGGAACAAGAAGCTCAGCTTGCAGCAAAAGAAGAAGAGGAAGAAGAAGGTGAAGACATTTAGGGAGATATTCACTCATACCTTAGTGATGACAATGACTATCTGGAGGATGATGCCATGGACTTCTACATCGACGATGATGACTCCGACTTCATCGGCGATGAGTAGATGCACTAGAGCACTATCATAGGAGAAGTATGAGTCCCATTGTATCTTAGCTCACAGAATGGTTCTTAAAACCATATGTTTTCCTTTCATGTTATGGTGTGTGTGTTTGTATCGTGTGCTTTGATTGAATGAATGAATGAGAAGGAGTTAGTTTGCAAAACCTGAGTTCAAACTCAAAGTTTTAGCTTTGAAAACAAAACCATGAACCTTAGAACTTTCCCTCTTACCCCATTATCTATCTCAATATTCAGATGACTCGTGGAAACCAAGGAGGGAGCAACTCATTGCAGGACCCGATGCTGCGGATTCTGCAGATGCTAGTTTCCGACTGTGAAGCTAGTAGAGCAGAGCGCCAAGCTAACCTAGCCACCCTACAACAGATCGCCGAGATGGCCCACAATAATCAAGGCCATGGAAATCAGGATCATCATGGATCCAAACTCAAGAACTTCCAAAATACCAATCCCCCTATCTGTAACAAGTTTGAAGACCCATTGGATGCTGATGATTGGTTACAGACCATGGAGAATAACCTAGAAGTCACAGGAGTTGACGCCAATGAGAAAGTTCTGTTTGCCACCCACTATCTGGAAGGAGATGCAAGAGCCTGGTGGAACAGCACCCGTACAATGAACCACAGTCAAGTAATGATGTGGGAAGCTTTCAAGGTCAAGTTCAGCCACACCCATGTGCTGCAGGGTTTAGTCACCAGAATGAGAGATGAATTCAGAGAAATGAAGCAAGGCAAGATGACGGTAGTGGAGTGCTGTGACAGATTTTTGTCCCTTGCTAGGTATGCACCTGATGAGATCAACACGGAAGCCAAGAAGAAGGAGAGATTCCTGAACGGACTGCATGATGAGATGCAGACGGTGTTAGTCAACATCCGGTTTGAGGATCTCGAAGAGCTAGTCGACTCTGCCATCAAGATGGAAGGAAAGACCAACCAAGCCAACGACAATCGCAAGCGCAGAATGATACACCAGAGTGGATCCAACAGTCACCAGAAGTATCGCCCCAACCCGTCTGCAGGATATGCCCCGTGGGACAATAGACCCCCAATGTCTCTTCCCAGCTACCCGAACCGTAGCGGAGGAAATGTGAAGACCAGAGGAAACCACAACAACAACCCCGGCAACTCCAACAATTTCAACCGTGCACCGCCCAAGTCCAACAACAACAACAACAACAACAACAATACTGCCCCAAGGACTGGAAGTAATGTCGTGCCTGTTGCAGCCAAAGACAAGTCCTAGATTACTTGTTTGGGGTGTGGAGTGAAGGGTCACTACTCTAATGAGTGTCCCAAGAAGATTGCAGCCACTACCAATGTGAATTCCCTAGCTCAGCAGCAGCACCGTTTTCAGACCGGAAGAAGATTCGCCCCAAGGAATTCGCCCAACCGCAACGGCTGTCTGTTCCACATGAATGCTGAAGAAGCCCAGGAAGCGCCATATGTCGTGTTGGGTGTGTTTTCTGTTAACTCAGTACTTGCAAGAGTGTTGTTTGATTCTGTAGCATCGCACTCGTTTGTTACAGAAGAATTTGGATGCACTAGTAAGATTCACCCAACCAACTTGAAGCATGTTATGATAGTTCAAATACCTGGTTCAACCACCAAAGCTAGAAAAAATTGCAAGGTTGTGCCTATCAGAATACATGGGATAGATTTTTATGCCAATCTAATAGTACTTGGAACCAAAGGTTTGGAAGTAGTACTAAGAATGGATTGGATGTCGAAACATAAAGGATTGATCGACTGTGCCAAGAAAGCCATAACTATGACCAGTAGCTCTGGAGTATCAATAGAGCATGTATCTGAAACCTTGCCTCGTCAATTAAAATGCAACAAAAGTCTAGCCCTACCCACCATAGACCAAGTCAGAGTAGTCTATGAATACCCCGACGTATTCCCAAATGAATTGCCCAGTAGGCCCCCAGATCGGGATATCGAGTTCATTATTGAACTAATTCCTGGAACTGGACCCATAGCTCAGAGACCCTATAGCATGAACCCATCAGACTTAGTGGAGCTGAAGAAGCAGCTTGATGCTATGCTGGAGAAAGGCTTGATTCAACCAAGCGCATCACCATGGAGATTGCTCGTGTTGTTTGTCGACAAGAAATATGGAGGTAACCGTATGTGCACAGATTACCGGAAGCTGAATGATGTCACCATCAAGAACAAGTACCCACTACCCAAGATAGAGGATCTGTTCATCAGTTGACTGGTGCCAGAGTGTTCTCTAAGATTGATCTTAGGACTGGTTATCATCAACTCAAGATTCGTGCAACAGATATTCCAAAGACCGTCTTTACCACCAGATATGGATTGTATGAGTATACGGTCATGTCTTTTGGATTAACCAATGCCCCCGCTTATTTCATGAATCTCATGAATAAGATCTTTATGAAATTTCTGGATAAGTTTGTCGTGGTTATTATCGACGATATTCTTATCTACTCCAAGTTAGAAGAAGACCATGAGCAACATCTGAGAATCATCCTTGAAACCCTTAGAGAGCACTAGTTGTATGCCAAGTTCAGCAAATGTGAGTTTTGGCTGAAAGAAGTAGGATTCCTCGGACACATTGTGTCTGCCGGAGGAGTCGCCGTTGATCCTGCCAAGATCAAAGATGTTGAAGAATGGGAAGCCCCAACCACTCAAACCCAAGTCCGTGCATTTCTTGGATTAGCGGGATATTACCGCAAGTTCGTAGAAGGATTTTCGAGCATCACAAGACCAATGGCCCAATTGTTGAAGACGGATAAGAAGTTTGAATGGACCGACAAATGTGAAGCAAGTTTCCAAGAGCTCAAGAAAAGATTGGTTTCAGCCCCAATATTGATTATGCCAGATATCAAGAAGCCATTTGATGTGTATTGTGATGCATCCAAGATTGGTCTCGGATGTGTGTTGATGCAAGAAGGCAAAGTCATAGCATATTTATCAAGACAACTGAAGCAGCATGAGCAAAACTACCCTACCCATGATCTTGAATTAGTAGCTGTAGTTGTAGCCTTGAAGACATGGCATCATTACCTTATGGGTAACCGCTGTGAGATTTATTCAGATCACAAGAGCTTGAAGTATATTTTCACTCAAAAGGAGCTGAATATGAGGCAAAGGAGATGGATAGAGTTAATCAAGGATTATGACCTTGACATTCACTATCACCCTGGCAAATCCAATGTGGTAGCGGCTGCTCTTTGCAGATTGCCGTATAGATTAAACACCATGCTCAAAGAAGCCCAGCCAAGTTTGCATGAAGAGTTGGAGCAGTTTAGAACTGAGATAGTTACCAAAGGATTTTTAGCCAGCATTGAACTTCAACCCACTTTGATCATTCAGATCAAGGAAGCTCAGAAGGGAAACGCAAGTATCGACGGAATCAAGCGTCGTATTGGTACAGGAAAGGTACCTGGATTCACCGAAGAGGAAGAAGGAGTTATGTGGTACAAAGGACGTATCTGCGTGCCAGCAGATTCGGAGATGAAGCAAGTTATCATGCAAGAAGCTCATGATACTCTTTATTCTATCCACCCCGGAGGAACCAAGATGTATCAGGATTTGAAGGAGCAATTTTGGTGGCACAAGATGAAGAGGGAAATCGGAAGCTACATCGCCAAGTATGATATATGTCAAAGAGTCAAAGTGGAACATCAGAGACCCGCAGTACTATTGCAACCATTTTAGATTCCGGAATGGAAATGGGATTCCGTTGGAATGGACTTTATCACCGGTTTGCCTACTTCTAGTAGGGGAAATGACTCAATCTAGGTCATCGTTGATAGACTGTCCAAGGTAGCCCACTTTATACATGTCAAGACAACCTACCAGAGTTCCAAGCTAGCAGAGCTGTACATTGCTAGAATTGTCAGTTTACATGGAACCCCAAGACCATAGTGTCGGATCAAGGAACCCAATTAACCTCGAGATTTTGGCAGAAAGTCCAAGAAGGATTAGGAACCAAGTTGAATTTCAGCACAGCTTATCACCCGCAGACCGACGGGCAGACTGAAAGAGTCAACCAAATCCTAGAAGATATGTTGAGAGCTTGTGTGTTAGAGTATGGATCAAAATGGGAAGATTGTCTGCCTTTCGCCGAATTCTCATACAACAATAGTTATCAAGCCAGTTTGCAAATGGCCCCATTTGAGTTCTTATATGGAAGAAAGTGTCTTACCCCTTTGAATTGGTCGCAGGTAGGAGAGAGTCAGCTTTTTCGACCCGACATCCTACGAGAAGCCGAAGAGAAGGTTCACAAAGTCCGTGAGCACCTCAAGACCGCCCAATCTAGACAGAAGAGTTATGCCGACAAGAGACGTAGAGACCTGACCTTCAATGTCGGAGATTTTGTGTATCTCAAAGTGTCGCCTTTGAAGGGAACGCAACATTTTAGTCTGAAAAGAAAGTTAGCCCCCAGATATATTGGACCCATCAAGATTCTGAATCATCGAGGAGAAGTATCGTATCAACTGGAACTGCCAGAAGAGATGTCAGCCATCCATAATGTGTTCCATATCTCGTTACTTCGCAAATGCCTAGAAGTGTCGGAGAAGACCGAAGTGTTCAAGAACATCAATCACCGAGCCATTTATATCAACAAGGATCTAACGTATCGTGAAGTGCCCATCCGTACCCTGGAAGAAGCCTTCAGAACCACCAGAACCCGGAGTATAAATTTTCTCAAGATCCAATGGAGCAACCACACCGAAGAAGAAGATACTTGGGAGCGAGAAGATTACACTAGGACTGAGTTCCCAGATCTCATTAGTTCCTAGATTTTATCAAATCTTGGGACGAGATTTTGTTTAAAGGGGGAAGGTTTGTAACATCCCAAATCTTTAATCAAGGATATCAAGATCCAAATCACCCAATTTAGGGTTAACAAAAACTTTTTATTATTAAAATAATTATGAGTGCATGGGTTTGTTGCATTAGTATAGAATTGTGTGTAAATGCCATGTTTTATTGTTATAATGCCTATGAAATGGTTTAAAGGTGAATGCCACATCATCTAGATCATTCACAAACAAAATCCAAAGAAAAAAGAAATCAAATAAGATTAAATAATGCAAATGGTCATTTTGGCCATTTTAATCCACTAGGCCACTTTAGGTGTTCCTAGAAATCTTTTCCCAACAGAAACAATTCTAGATCTTTGCACCCCTTTCTAGTACAAGTAAAGATCTACCAAGGCCCACTTTAAAACTTAACAAAAACACTTAGCCACTAATTTTAAATGACATTTGAACATTGAATCCATTACATATGCATAGATCCCACTTTTTCAAAAACCACTCAAATGAAATCCCCTCGCCAAACCCAAGCAACCACAGATGATCAAGCTTATGAACAACACACCCACCAAAAATCTTTCCAAAATTAAAATTTACATTTCTTGTGGCCATTATGTTGAACACCTAGTGATCACAAATTAATCTGCCTAACTAATACTGTTGTTGATCAATGTCTTGTCACCCAATTGACCCTCTCATCTCTCCGCTGTCTCCCTAGCACCTAACCCATCCCCAGACAGCACCCCCCTTCGCCGCTAGCACTAGTGCCGAGCCACCCCGAGGCCATGCCCGCCGGTCGAGCATGGACAGCTCGCAGCAGGCCACCCCTCTCTCTCCCGCCATGTCTACGGCGATCGCCGCACCCTACCACCCATCTTTGTCCCTTCCCGAGCGCAACCATGCCCTGGACCACCCCCAGCACGCCACTCCCATCGTGTCTGCGACATGCCGAGCACGCGCCAGAGTGCCGCGCCCGACAAGCGTGCACATGCCGCGCCTCGACCGCATCCCGCGTGCACCGCTTCGCCACGACCCCAGCAGCCTCCCGGACATGCCCGTTTGCCGCCGCTTGACCCCCAGCCACCGCGCGCCGCGTCGAACGCCGCTTCTGCCACGTAGAGCACGAGCCGTGCCCGACCAAATGCCATCGCCCCTAGCCGCGCCTTTACGGCGTAGATGACCGCCAGCAGACCGCACATCGTCCGCCTACCTCCGTCCCGACAATAGCTGCTTGTACTATCACCCCCGACGAGCCGCGCCCACGCCACTTGGTCTCGCCATCAAGCCTATAAAAGGACGCCTCCGCCAGCCTCATTTCTCACACCACTCAACTCCCCTCTCACCACCGAGCCTTCCCCACTTCTCCCCAGAGCCAATCAAGCCCTCAATTGCTGGAATTCCAGCGGAGCTGGCCGCAGCAGAGGAGAAGAGGCGCTGTTGATTGCGACTGCCCCAGGAGCCGCCGCAACCACGCCTAGAACCGCCATTGTCCACCAGTTCGATCGCCCCCATCACCACGTCTAGTTGGAGCCCAGGTAAGCCCCCGTAGAGCCCCATCGTGCCGCGTTAGGGTTTGATCTCGCTGGAGCTGTTCACCGGAAAACGATAAACCACGGTCGTTGATTTCTGTTCTAATCGCACGACTGAAATCACCCCATACCGCTTCGCGTTTGATGTGCCACTGACATGCGGGACCCCCTGTCAGTTTCCCTCTGCGCCGCGGAGCGCCACTGGGTTGGCCCGTTAGTTTTCCCGCGCTAGCCCACAAATTCAAATAGATGTTTTTCTATTTAGACTTAAACTAGATTCTGTCCATTTTTTTAAAAATCATTTCAGAGAGATCCACTTAACCAAAATGCATGATTCAATTTTTTTTAGAAAGATAATTAAAATATCTATTGATAATCAATTGGAGTTAGAGATCACATATAGCAAAAATAACAAGACAGAGACTTTTCTACATTCAAACATTTTTCAAAATCAACCATAATAGCTTTTGAGTTGTTTCCAACTCTCAAAAATCACATTTGATAATATCTATCTGAATATGTAATAATATTTAGGTTTGCATGCAGTGCCTTTGGACTAGTACCAAAATAATGCTATATAGGCATTTCTAGTCACTTTAAATCATTTAAATGATAAACTTAAACTTATTGAAATATGCTCAAACATTTAAATCACATTCCCATGTATTAGAATATGTGGTGATGACATGTGTTCACATGATCCCATATTTTAATTGGAGAATATTAAATCTTAATTATTTTTCAATGAGTAGAAATTAATTTTCTCAAATAAAATAAATGAAACTAGTTCTTTAAATCTTGTGATGTTTGTGATGATACTAGATCATCAAGTGTGTGCCTTAGTGTGCTAAATAGACTAGTTAAGTGTTGTCTGGTGATTGTGTATCCCGTATTGAATTTACAGACGATAGTACCGACCAAGTCTACGAGGAGGATGGGTTCTACCCCGAAGAAGACGAGGAGAATTTCAACCACTGCACCAATCAAGGCAAGGTATTATTGGCAAGCTAATACTTGCAAGCCATCACTAGATGCAAGTTAACCTAAGCAAGATGCATTGGGCATGCTTTGGTTATACCTTTTGATTTATACCCATCCCAGGTTTTACTTACAAGTTTTACTTTTGCTTTACCAAAGTTTGTTTACTTCTAGTAATGCTTTGTGAGATTTTCGAAAGTAGTATAGATAGCATAAAGAGTATAAAACTTGGCCTATACTAGATGTCATTCTATGGCATGATATTGAGATTAGCATCCCACCTTAGTGAACACTCTTAACTTAGTGGTTAGTGCTAAACCAAAAACTTGATCACTCTAGATGGGAATACTTCATGAAAATGCCTATGAAAACCTTGGAATGATGAGTCATTCTATTGAAATGTTTTGACATGTTTTGAGAAACACAAATGGCTTATGATGATGAAAATGTTGAGGCATGAGCCTTAGCCCTTTATAAAAACTGATGGTTGGGTTAAGATGCGATACCGTTCCAATTTTACCGTACAACCACAATGCCTGAATTTGGTAAGGCTTAGATGGAAGTTTATATGCATTAGTATGGGTTTGCTCGCGGAAGAGGTTTGAGATGAGGCTACCCCTTGATGTTGTCCACCTATGTAGTGCCCAGGATGGCAGATGGCCATGGCTGGGAGGCCAAGCCCATAGGAGATGTGCTTATACTAGAGTGTGTAAAGGAAAGGTTATGATTGATTATCCGCATACTAAGTATGATGATTCAGGGTTATCCCTGACGGATGTATCGAATTTTGTGGTGTAAGTGTACCACCTCTGCAGAGTGTCAAACTATTCGAATAGCCGCTAGTACTAGGAAACAACCCATCTATGGCACACTGAAATGGGACTTCTGTGGCGCATATCCTAGTCGCCACTGTTACCTCGCCATTGATAACTACTTCCTGTGGCGCATATGAATATGCGCAACAGAAGTCCTAGACTTCTGTGGCGCATTTCTTCATATGGGCCACAGGAAGAACTTCTGTGGCGCATTTACGTGTATGCGCCATAGAAATGCCATGCGCCACTGACTATATAATTATATGCGCCACTGATTGTGTAACACGTATTCAAAGTAAAATACTTTCCTGGTGTATAATCAGGTATTTATACAGGATTTATACAGATGAGTATAAAATACATTGCACAAGTAGTAGATGCATGAAAACCATCATATATATAATACAAACACTTAGAGCCTGATCGAGATACATATATAGTGTTAAGTGCCAAATTTTTACACAAGCGCCGAATACAAAGTTCATATCATCTCACATTACAAATATGAAGTGGCCACCGCCGCCTACACTAGGATCAAATAGAATACAGCTGTGATAATGGTGAGCAAGAGCATTATCCCGACCAATATCTTCATCCGGTTCTTCTTCCACAAGTGGTTCCTCCACTTGGCTATCGCCTCCTCTCTAGTCGCGTATCCTTTGTAGATGTTGCCGATGAACTTGTTCACTTGTTTGTGGCAATCCTCCCACTCCTCGTAGACTCCTGGAACCCTACCCATGTACACCACATACCACCTTGTCGCCATCTCTATATACGACAAGGCATATTAGTAAAAATACAACGAAAAGAATGAATAAAGGGTTCACATCCATATATATATATATATGTTCACAGAATATAAAACAAATGATTCATAAAACTAAAAGTTAGATCATCATAGAAGGAATAAGTTCAACAACAACACGACCACAAGGTAGTTTAAGTCTAACAACAATGACCATTTCGACCATGAGATAGTAAAGTTTATGACACACACACTAATACAGTAGGCGTCCATCAAGAATATACACACACTGGATCATGCTAGAGGCACACATCGATCATGATGAAGACTTCCTCTTCTCACTCGGCTTCGGGAATGGTAGATAGCCCTCTTTCGTCATCCACGTCCTTGTGTCACCCTGCTTACGGAGGCATTCTTCGATCTCCCTCTTACTCAACCCTCTGGCTTGTTTTAGGGCACCGCCCCTTGTGTTGACATCTTCAATGATGATTTGCAACAACTTCATCTGAATGCGATGGAAGTCTTCTCTAAGATCAGCATCATCGATTTTTGCCAAAGTTTCAGCCCATCCTCGGAGACTAGATGGCAGCGTTAGGTTTTGGCAATCCCGAACATAACCTTTGAGGTGATGGAGGACGTAGAAGGCCTCCTTGGCACCAGTAGTCGACTGATTGACGCAGGGGAAGTCGAGCACGTGCTTGAACACGTGTTTGCCATCCTTGATACGTTCCCCCTTATCTACGAAGGTGCATCCCTTCTTGGTGTAGCCCTCGAGAGCCTCATTGAGAACACCCCTTATTCTGGTGTAGTCTTTCTTCTTCGTCAAACTCCCCGCGTCGAAATACGTGGCTAGCGAATACCTCGAGGCAAGGACGATGAGTGTGCAGTATTTGTCTCTGCGCAACACAATTCGAACGGAATGTTGGAAAAAGAGCAAAGGAAGAAATCTATAAGAAATGCATAAGTTACGGTGGCGATGAGCGAGTGTGTGTACTTACTCGGGAAAGAAAGGAAAAAGAAGTGTGCCCTTCCTCTTGTTGTCCACCATGAACTTCTCGAGGTACGTCGTCGCCTTGGTCCGTGTCTCTGATCCTTCGACCAACTGGCTGTCCCGCATGTAGTAGGGATCCACTATCGCGATTTCCGGGTACTTTCTCTCTTGATCGTGAGCGCCAGATTGAGCGCGTATAGGCGAACCAAGTTATAGTCCAGCCGTTTCGTGAGAAATAGCTTGAATATGTCCTCGAACGCTATGAATAATATATCCGCCGAGGGTTCATCGACGAAGCCCACGTCCAATGGCACCTTGGCCATGAAAACCGGGTAATTTGGATCTTCGTCTTTAAGAAGGAGGGCCTCTAGTGTCTTGACACCCTCGTGCAAAGTTAACATGGCTCTAACCGCAATGTGGATCATATCCGGAGTCAATATCGGATCACCAGCTACATGCACTTGGGGCAAGCCAAATTGTGTGGATGGTACGACGACGGCGTCCTGACCCCGGATCCTCTTCGGAAGAGGCTCGCTCGTGCCCTTCTTATTATTATTATTACCTCTCTTCCTGTAGTGCTTCTTCTTCACAACAGTGTCAGCCACTACCATCTGCTCATCAGTCGCCTTTCGGAGTGTGTTGGGGCTAAAAACCAATCCCGGTTTCTCTTGTGGTGGATCAGCGGCCGGAGGCGTCTCTTGAGAAAGACCATGGAAGACCAGGCGATGCGTGCATGTATTGGGCCGACCAGCTTGATGGTCGTCGCGAGCTGCGAAGGGTTCTTCATCCATAGAAGGCATATACAATCCTTTGGCGGCGCCGGTGTTGATGAAGTCGTCAACGTTGACCAATTCATCATCATCTTCATGGGTGCCATCATGTGGTGGTGGTAGCGGGGGGTGACGGCGGTTGCGGCACAACGTCTTTGCCATGTGGCGGTGCACACGCTGCCAAGAGTTGATGGTGACGGCTGGTGGTGGCGACGACGGCGGCTACTGGCTTCCGAGGTGGTGGCCGGGCGATCGGTCAAGAGGTGGCGCCGGTGCTCCCCCTACAAGACGAATCTAGGTCTTCGGCCATGTCAAGGGCTAGTTGTAGCATTCCCCAAGGGTCTTGTGTTATTCGGCTCCCTGAGGTTGAAAGGGGGGTCCATGTCATCGCACCCTGGCAACATCCGAGTCAACCTGACCCTCATCACGTCATCATCCATTGGATTGTTGTGCATCGTGCGGCTCACCGGTTGTATAAGAGTGCCCTTGGTAACATCCTTCAACTCACCGCCGACATCTTTAAGCAGGAGTATGCAAGAAGTGTCCTAAGGCAAAAACATGTTTTTGGGCGTCATGAGATGGCAGCAGTCATGCATCAAAGGCATAAAGGAGATGACGTGCACTAACTAATTAGTTACCTTGGTGATGGCGTGGATCTTGGCTAATGTAGAGGCACGGCCGATGTCAACGGCCGGCCTATCATCATCTGCAATCTCCCGCTCGGGTGCCTCACGAAGCACCACCGCCGTCGGCTACGCCTTATTGGTATCTTTTGCGGGAGGGGGCGTCGGTGTGACCAAAACGAGCGGCTGCGTCCCGATGTTGATGGCTGGCGGGGTCACTAGGTCCGGCGACACGGTAACATTGATGCCTGAGTTGCTGTCGCTTAAGCTGGGCAGATGTATCAGCCCCTGTCGCCCACATTCCAAGCAGTAAGCCCCTCGAAAAACTCAGGGGGGATCATCGAGCGGAGCTTCTCTTCCACTAACTTATCCACCATTTTCTCGTCCACCGCCTTCACCTCCAGTGTCTGCACCTTCATCTTCAGATCTGCAATAGCGGCTTTATCCCGGTTCTTCCTCTCCCTTCTTTTCTTGGCATCCTCTTTTTAGTACTCCTTGAACTTCATGCTCGTACCGAAGCCGGACATACGGCTAGCTGAGGACGATGGCAACCCCTTGTCCCTCTTCTTGTAAGCATTGGTCGCCCTGTTGAAAACCGTGTCCCACGGCTCCGTCGAATCCTGGGACAACTCTGTGGCAGTAGCGTTTAGTTCAGCCTCCTACAGAGACAAGGAAAGGTGAACCCATTTAGATTCTCGACTTCATTATCTTAATTAGAACACAATAGACTTGAGATCGGCGATAAATTCCTTACCAGCTTCTTCTCGAATTCCTTCACCTCCGGATCGTCGGTGATGAACTCCCCTGTTTCCTTGTCCAGGTAGTAGCAGGCCCGAACAAATTGCCTAAGCTGTAAGTCCGTGATTTTAACCCAAGGGGTGTCTTTACCAAGGCGTTCAAGCTCGGCGTCCTCCTTGTCCCAAATGGCCTGTTTCCCCCTGTAACTGCTGCTTCCAAGGCGGTGGTTACCTATGTTCTGTTCCCGCATACTCCTTCCCCATTGAGTCCATTTTGTCAGCGGTAGCTATATCCGCCTTGAATATCCTAAACTCCTCTTCGTCGAGCATCGGATTTTTCTTACTAATAACCTCCCAGCTTTCACCTTTGTCAATGCTATTCTTCACCCGGGTTTTCCAGCTGCTCAAGGCATTTCTCATCTTCGTGAGGGCTAGTTTGTTCACCGGGTTCTTTCTCTCGAGGTTTCTAAACTGCTCTGGGAATCTGTATCGCTTGTGAAGCTTCTTAAGGAGGTTATCGACCAAAGCTGCATTGTCAGCATGTCTGATGTACTTCATGTTGATCGACATGCTTTCCCGGATGATGCACCCGAGTTACAGGCCGTACCCTTTAGGAATCGCCTCTGGCGCAATGGATTGGCCACTTTCTATGACCTCAGTGAACTCATCGCAGACGGTGGCGAGCACTGGCACCCTGTGCTCCTTCTGTTCCTTCTTCTTCTTCTTCTTCTGAGAAGCGGCCGGGTTGCCGCTACCACCATCCGTGTGCTCGCCGCCATCGGTGCGGGCGCTGCCATCGGTGGTGTCATCCTCTACGCCGCCGCCTTCACTAGTTCCATTGTAGTCGTCTTCATCCCCCTCGTAATCAGGATCTCCGCCCTCATTGGCCCCAGCAGCTCTGGCGACGGTCGCCTCCTCCTCCTCCTCCTATTGGGACCCCCGCCAGAATGACTGGTTGGCCTGTCTAGCTTGTTCTTCGACGATGATCATGTGCTTAGAAGGGCCAGACTCCTTGTTGCCCAACATGTTTGCACTATCTATTTAAAAGAGGCAAAAAGTTAGCACAAATCTCGGCCGAAAAATTCGGCATGACCTTTGCTATTTTTTTGACCTAGGAGTGCCCATTTCTCAACCGAAACGGAAGTGAATCGACACTTCGGGAGAAATGGGCAACTCAAATGAAATCCCTGCAAGAAAAAACACCCCATCCCCATATTAACAGCCCCATCCCCATATAGCATCACCATATAGCAGCACCATATAACAGCACTTAACAACAACACCATATAACAACACTATAATAGTTCTAGAATTACAGCACATAACAACAACACCATATAACAACACTTAACAAAATATAATTACACGCGAGGGTGGCTTGTAATCTAGTGAGATAATCTCTGGAGCACTTAACAACAGCACCATATAACAGCACTTAACAACATCACCATATAACAACACTTAACAACAGCAATGGCACATATTAGTTAACAGCACTTAGCAACAGCAATGTTGTTAACAGCACTTAACAATAGCACCATATAACAGCACTTAACAAAATATAATTACACGCGAGGGTGGCTTGTAATCCAGTGAGATAATCTCTGCATACTCCTACTCTGCTGCGTTGGTCAGGGTAACAATGATGTCAAAACAATGTACTACCATTTTGTCAACCCAAACAAAATAGTGTTAATATTTGAGTTGGTGCACTATAGACATCTGCCAGGATACCAATATTTATTTAAAAACATCATTCCAAATTTACTAATGCAATTAAACATAATTTATCCCACATAAAATGTCTAGTTAGCCAGTTAATCCATCATCTGACTTGAAATGAACCACAATGCAATCAACTTCTCCATTCCGCACGGATCATGAAACAAAGGACCAGCAACAAATTTCATATCTTAGATAGATAATCATCGCATGATGCGCAACTACCAGGATGTTAGTATTAATTTTTAGTTCAAATCCTCATTGTACAATATAATATACAAGCATGGTCCTACCAGATTTGTACCGTATTCTATTGAAGTTTACAGTTCTTCACTCTGTCAAGAGGAGCAATCTAGAAATAACGGCTATTAAATGTGTCATGGTCAAGTCATATCATAGTTTTATACCCCCTTAGTAGACCGTGGGCTCTTTTAGAATTTCATAAACCCTAACTTGGATATGATTATCTTTTAAATGTTGCTGAACTGCCTGGGCACATGGTAAGATGTATCTAAGTACTTGTCATTGATGAATGAGAGATTATATGATAAGTATCAACAACTACTTGAGGAAGCTTGCTACATCCTAGAAGCAGCCCAATAAGTTTGCAAATGATGCTTCTTAATCACCTGCAGTACTGTACAGAAAATATATCCTTGTATTTAGATATTTCAAACGGTTGGTCTGTGTGTAAGCCCAAAGCAACCCATATCAGTGGTCTGGTAGTACGAAAGACGCTCTTACATGCAAGTTGTTTTGTCCAGTACCATAGAAAACATAGTTTTAACAGCACTATTTGGGTCGAAGAGCACTATAA
Organism: Avena eriantha; assembly: GCA_910589775.1. NCBI lineage: Eukaryota > Viridiplantae > Streptophyta > Magnoliopsida > Poales > Poaceae > Avena > Avena eriantha. The sequence goes on from OU342740.1 coordinate 11,146,973, forward strand.
GTCAGAAACAAAGGGGGATGGGTAAGCAACTAGGGTTTAGAGGGGGATGAGGGGACGAGCCGTGCGTGCTACTACTGCGGTGGTCGACGACGACGAGGGTGGCGGGCTCCAGCGTGTGGCGGCTCCTCCTCCACGGGCTGCAGGGCGGCTCCTCCTCCGACGGCTCCTCCTCCACGGGTTCTTCGGGCGGCTCCTCCTCCACGGGCTGCTAGGGCTCCGGCGCAGCGCTGACTAGGGCTCAGGCGATGAGGGCGGCGCTAGGGTTTGCGCGCGGGCGACGATAGAGAGGTTGCTCGAATTTCGGCTAAGTGTTGGATCGAGAGAGAAAGGGGGACTAGGGGGAGAGGCCGAACCGTCTATTTGGCTAAGTGTGAAAGTTCTGTGGCGCATTCCCATAGAATGCGCCATAGAAGTTGGAACTTCTGTGGTGCCACAAAACTTTTAGACATGGTACAAAAAAGTGTGGGGTCATTGTATGACAAGATTTGATACTTTTCCTAGTGGTATGCATATTTATTTAAAAAAAGCAAGAACATATACATATATGCATATTTATTAAAAAACCAAGAACACATATGCATATTTATTCAAACATATATATATGTGTGTTTGCTTGTCACACACAAATGTGAATTTGTATACCCACACGAATATCACATTATATGTTTTAGTCTCTAACTAATACCCACACTAATATCACATTATACCCACATGAATTTATACATGAAAAAGTCACACAATTGCTAGTGTATCTTCACAATCTTCTTGCCCTTTTTTGCCGTGGTTGAATACTTTAGCCCATGCAGTTTGAGATTTCTTCTTGTGAATGGACAACCTTTAGTAGGCAGTGTGGTCTTCCTTCTTACTTTAGTAGTAGTAGGCATGTCGAGTACTTGTCGAATTCCTCTTCGATCTTCGGGTCGCCGTTTTTGTCGAAGTTTTGCTTGTTGGCGGCTCCTTCCATTCCGATGATGCTCCTCTTGCCCCTCCTAACTACAACACGGTTGGGCTTTGACGGTCGGTAATAAAAAAGCATTGATCAACTTGGCTAGCGAGTACCCAAGGCTCATTTTTTGCGGAGGCGTTCTTCGTTGATTTGGCATCTGGTATAACCACTGTGGTGAAATAGCGGCCTTCTTTTTCCACGTTCTTGGCCCATCTAACACGGAACATCGGTACGATCTCTCCACAGTAGTCGAGCTCCCATATCTCCTCGATCCATCTGTAGAATATTTCCATCACAGTAGTCTCGTCATCAGCAAAGGATAACATAGTTACTCCTGAGTTTTGATATTCACTATTCTTGTCCTTTTCCTCGGTGTAGAATCTGTAACCATTTATGTCGTATGACTGATAGGTCCTTAGGTTGTGCCCTGGGCCCTGCGACAAGGAGAATATGAGTTTTTAATCTTCCATAGAAGGCGTCTGTGGGGGATTGTCTAGTTGCCTTTTCTTGAACCAACCCGTGAAGCTGGAGTTGTGCTCTCTGGTTACGTCTCCCTTCTTCCTCGGTCGGCCCTGGTCGATGTACTCCTGCTCGATTAAGCTTCTGTGCTCTTCGACCCAAGGGTCGACTACTTCAATGTGTTGTAGCACGACTCGGTGTGCCCTTTCAAAATCAGTGCGTCGACCATCAATGCCGACATGCAGTGAGCGGCAGCCCTCGCGGTGACCATATCCACCGAGCCTGCCGAGGTGCTTCTTTGTGGGTATTCCAACATCCTTGTTCTCGGTGGTTAGATAATTCTGGCAGAAGGAGATGCACTCGTAGATCAGAAAGCCCTTGGCTATGCTTCCATCTGGACGATACCTGTTGCAAACGAATCCTTTGATGACACCGTTTAGCCTTTCAAACGGCATCATGTTGTGCAGGAATGTCGGCCCAAGCTGGATGATGTCGTCCACGACATGTACAAGCAGATGCACCATGATGTCGAAGAATGCGGACGGGAAGTAAATCTCAAGCTCGCATAGTATCATCGCGATCTCTTCCAGTAGCCTGTCGAGCTGCTTCACACCGATCGACTTCCTAGATATGACGTCGAAAAAGTTACAGAGGCCAAACAACATCTCACGGACATGCTCGTCCATTATCCCACGGATCGCAACGGGGAGTATCTACGTCATCAGCACGTGACAGTCGTGAGACTTCATACCGCTGAATCTCTTCTTTGCCACGTCCAGATATCTGCTTATCTTCCCCGAGTAACCGTGAGGAACTTTCACTCCTAAGAGGCAGCTGAAAAACTGCTCGAGCTCCTCCAGACTCAGAGTGAAGCAGGCAGCACGAAGCACCACCTCATTCTTCTTAACTCTTTTGCGGCGACCTTGAGTCCCTTCTGTCTAATCATCATCATCATCATCATCACTATCAGGGTACTGAAGATCTTTCTTTATGCCAAGCAATTTAAGGTCCTTTCTTGCTTTCGGCCCATCCTTGGTCCTCTCTGGCATGTTCAGTAGAGTGCCAAGCAGACTCTCGGTAACGTTCTTCGTGATGTGCATTACATCGAGGCTATGGGGAGTGTGAAGGACCTTCCAATACGGCAAGTCCCAGAAAACAGACCTTGCTTTCCATGCACCCAGCAGCGGCTTTGTCCTCGATCGTTTTTTCGAGGCGCAGGGTAATCTACCCAATTATTCAAAAGCTCCTCGATTTCTTCGGTGCTCCTCGGACGCGGGGCTCTTTCGAGCTCGTCCTTACCATTGAATAGGTCACCACGTTTTCTCCACGGGTGATCCATGCGGAGCCACTTTCGAGTACCTTGGAACACGGTTTTCGAAGACCCGGGATCCCTTGGTAGCTGGAGATGCGGTGTCTCATCCATGCACTTGATGCATGCATTATGTCCGTGGTTCACCTGGGCCGATACATATGCGTAACCAGGATAGTCCTGCACGGTCATGAGCAACGCGGCTCTCAGATGGAAATATTCTTTAGTGTAGGCGTCCCATGTACGGGCCGACGTCTCCCACAAGATGGCTAACTCCTCTCTCAATAGCCCGAGATACAGATGCATATCGATACCTGGTTGTTTTGGCCCCTGAATAAGAATGCTCATGTGTACATACCTTTGCTTCGTGCATAGCCACGGGGGGAGGTTGTACGTCCATACAAACACGGGCCAGGTGCTATGCGTGCTACTCTGGTTTCCAAAAGGATTGAGTCCATCGCTGCTCATACCCAGCCTGACGTTCCTTGCATCGCCCCCGAACTCTTCGAACTCGATGTCTAATGCATTCCACTGGCTAGCGTCTAAAGGGTGTGTCGGGATCTTGCCCTTCTCTGGATCATCTTCGGGTTTCTCTCTTTCCATGTGCCATTGCACGAGCTTTGCTTCCTTAGGATCTACGAAATATCGCTGCAGACGGGGGGTGATAGGAAAGTACCATACCACTTTTCGAGGAACTTTCTTGTTCCCTCTCTTGTACTGTCCTTGGCCACACACCGGACATGTGGTTCTATCCGCGTACTCATTCCGATAAAGTGCGCAATCGTTGATGCATGCGTGGTATTTAATGTGTGGTAGGTCGAGAGGGCACACGATTTTCTTGGCCTCCTCGATACTTGTTGGCAATGTGTTCCCCTTAGGAAGTCGGTCGTGCCAATATTCCATGTTCGCGTTGAAGCTCACATCGGTCCATTTGTGTTCGGCCTTCATCTCCAGAGCCTTGAGCATTACACTCAAACGTGTATCCTCAGGGTGACACCCAGGATACAATGGAGTCATCCCGTCTACCTCCATTTGGGCCAGCTTGGCTTTCTCTCTGGCTGCAGCTTTGTCGTTGCTCGTCTCCTTGAGGAGCAGTTCTTGAACATGAGGGTCCTGCAAGACCGAAGTTAGCAACGTCTGTGTGTTCGCACCTTCTCCTTCTTCATGATCATGATCATGCCCGTCGCCATCTCCTTCTCCATGCTGATCATGCCCGCTGGCATATCCTTCGTCATGATGATCATGCCCGCTAGCATCTCCTTCGTCATGATGATCATGCCCGGTAGACTCTCCTTCGTCATGATGATCATGCCCGGTAGACTCTTCGTCTTCTCGCCCGCCCACGTCTTCGTGACCACCACCATGTCCTGCCGGTGCCTCATTGAGGTCGCACATGAAACCGCGCCTAAGCAGGTGACCCTCCAATTGTCCAGAATCAGGGTCGATCCAGCGCTGCAGTTTGCATGTTCGACATGGACATCTTATCATGGTCTTGTTGTTCAGAATCATGTCCTCCTTCGCGCCTTTCTTGTACCTAGCAATTTGACCTTCGCTCATCGTGAGGACCATGGTTGCCTGAGCAGTCAAAACAGAGAGTATAGGTGAGAACCACACCATATGAACACACACATGTATGAATGCTAGCCGAAAAAAATTCGGCATGACCTTTCCTAAAATTAGGACATATGGGTAGTGCAAAAATTTGCCAAAATGGAAATGAATCAACATTTCGGCAAACATCCATGCAACCACACCGGCCGGGCCCGACAACAACAAGCAAGCAACAAAAAACTTCCTCCCATTGCAAACATTCATGCACCACACAAGCATCGTCTCGCCATGGATCGCACACACACACTGCCCGCGCGACAAGCTTCACCTACATGTTCATGGCCAAGTACTCACCTAGTAGACACAATAATAGCGAGACAAGACCGCGCGATGAGAGAGTGTGGACAAATAGATCTACAATGCAAGTTGGTGGAGAGGAAATTAGTAAACAAATAGAGATGTGAGAGAGAAAAGTAAGGAACTTTTAGATCTAGAAGTTGGAGCGAAGCTTCCACTTACAATTCTATGGATTAAAGTAGGTTTAGTTACAAGAAAATGGAGAAACTATGGGCAAGATGGGGTGTGAGGGAGGAGGAAGACGAGTTGGGAGGTGGTAGAGATGTGAAATGGGTGTGGATAGATAGATAAGAGAGCTAGCTTTTGTCACCTTTTTAACATGGATCTGGATGCCCTCATTTGTGGCGCATATCGAGCAAATGCGGCACAGATGCTAAATCTTCTGTGGCGCATAAGTTCATATGCGCCACAGAAGTGGGTGAATTAGATTCCCTCTGTGGGGCCCACCTCCAAGTTCTGTGGTGCATGTGGGCATATGCGCCACAGAAGTGAAACACATCTGTGGCGCATATCAGAACATGCGCCACAGAACTTGGGTGAATTAGATCCCGTGGTGGGCCCCCCTCCATGTTCTGTGGCGCATAAGAAAATATGCGCCACAGAAGAGGCAACTTCTGTGGCGCATATCTCAGAATGCGCCACAGAACTTGGATCAACCCACCCCGGCTGGCGGGTCCCACCAATCTTCTGTGGCGCATGTTCTAGAAAATGCACCACGGAACTTCTAATCTTCTGTGGCGCATGTTTTCTAGTGCGCCACTAATGTTTGTCTGTGGCGCATGGTTTTGCATATGCGCCACTGAATATCTTGTCTATCTATAGGTTGTTTCCTAGTAGTGCGCGTCCGCGGTCATGGACAGTTGGAGTGGCCATACTGTTCCGTCGTCAGATGTTTTCAAAATGACTTATGAAATGAATTGTGATATGAATTGACCACAACAGGGTTGTGACTATGAAAACTAAGTTCCCACTTAGGTGATTTAGAACTTTATTTTATCTTTCTTTGTTTCTAAACTCAGCTTAGGTTTCAAACTTAACTTTGCAAATAAACTTAGAACTTAGCATTCCTACTAGAACTCCTTACTTGTTAGTAGTAGTTTGCGAGTACTTAAAGAGTACTCATGGCTTTGTCCCTGGCTATTCCCATGGCCAGACTATGAGGAGGACTATCCAGAAGAAGGACAGCAGGATGGCTACGACAACTAGGATCAGCTCCCATCGTCAGTATTGCCTGTGACACTGGAAATGGAGCCCACTATTACGCTTATTATTCTGCTGCTTGTTTGTATTAAGACTGGATCATGAGATCCTTTATTTGTGTAAAACCTTATTATGGTTTGTAATGGATGATGTACTGTGATATCCAATCTGTTATGTCTCGCAAAAATGTTAATCCTAGGATTCCGAGGTATGGCATAACAGACATCTAGGATTAAAAATCCGGGTGTTGACACACCACCACCGTTAGGTCAAACAGAACAACTTTCATGAAGGGATCCCTATATAAAGAAGCCTCAGGCGATGGTAAATATCTCTCGCTCCGCCCCGAAGAAGCCAGACTCTGCCAAAAAGCCGCCCAGATCTCCAAACCCTCTCCATCTCCATAGCCATACTCCACCACTTGTAATAGTAGATCTCTTCTCTGATTGGCGACATTGTAAGACTATTGCTATCAATCTTCTGATTTTCATAATAATGTTTGTGAATGTTGATCTCATCTCTATGTGTGAGTAATCCTCCTTGGTCTAAGGGTTTTGTCCTAGCCATGTAGCAATTGTGCATGTGAATTGTCATAGATGCGATCGTGTATTAGTTTGTATGACATGATGATTATTGTATCCTCTCTTGCCTCAATCTAAGGAGTTGTCAGGTACCCAAGACCCCGAGGGTTGAGCCAGGTATAGGGAGTATGAGTAATGACTGATCTGCAGGTTGGGAACCCCAATGACAGAAGGGGTAGTACTACTGTATGTGAGGGATTCACTTGGGATTAACGGTGACATCACGATGCATATCATTAGTTCTCTTTCTTCTATGGATGATACTAGTAGGTTATTGCTATAAGTGGTTGTGGAGGCAATAGCAATTATGGATGCATGATGACCCACAAGTATAGGGGGTGTATCGCAGTATTTTCGAGGGAAGTGAAACCCAATTTATTGATTCGACACAAGGGGAGCCAAAGAATATTTATAAGCCTTAACAACTGAGTTGTCAATTCAGATGCACCTGGAAACAATCTTGCTCACAGTAGTTTATCAGTAGCAACAGTTTTGTAGTAGGAATAGTAAAGTAACAGCAGTAGTAAAGCAAAGACAGTAGTAACAAAAGCAGTAAACAGTGGGATTCAAGTGCGGTAGGCATAGGGATGCATGGACGGGCGTTGCATGGACAAGACAATTCACAAAGCAATCAGAACATAGGGCAATTGCAGATAAATAAGATAAAGCATCCAAGTACTAGACAATCCTAGGCATGTGTTGCATATATAGTCATACGTGCTCGCAATGAGAACTTGCACAACATCTTTTGTCCTGCCAGCCCGTTTGCAACGGGGCCTCTAGGGAACTACTGGCAATTAAGGTGCTCCTTTTAATGGAGCACCGAGCAAAGCATTAACACTCCGTGAACACATGTGATCCTCACATCAAAGCCTTTCCCTTCCGGTTATCCCGATTTCTGTCACTTCGGAGCCATAGGTTCCGGACAACAACGTGTGTATACAACTTGCAGATAAGACCAAAAACAATACTGTCATAATGAATCAATAACATGTTCAGATCTGAAATCATGGCACTCGGGCCCTAGTGACAAGCATTAAGCACAACAAGTTGCAACAAAGTCATAAAGCACTAATAAAAGATACTAGGCACCATGCCCTAACAATCGGATGCCATTACATGAACGATCTCATCCAATCCCTACCATCCCCATAGCCTACAGCGGGGGATTACTCACTCATAGATGGGGGAAACATGGATGGTCGATGGAGATGATGGTGAAGATCGATGGAGATGGCTCCGGGGGCACTTCCCTGTCCCGGCAGGGTGCCGAAACAGAGACTTTCTGTCCCCCGAATCTCCCCTTCGGTGGTGGCGGCGCAGCGGAACTTTTCGTGGAAAAGCGTCGAACCCCCCGAGGTTTTTAGGCCAGAAGGCTTCTTATAGGCGAAGAGGGGGACCAAGGGGGTGCCAGGGGCCACCACACCATGCCCTGGCATGGCCAAGCCCAGCCCACGCCTGGGGGTGGTGTGGCCAGGCCCTAGCCCTCCTCCGTCTCGTATTCTGGCTCCGTGAGTCTTCTGAAAAAATAGGCACTTTTGCTTTTGTCCCGTCCAATTCCGAGAATATTCATTTTCTGACTTTCCTGGAACCAAAACCAACAGAAAACAGGCAGCTGGCACTGTGGCTCTTGTTAATAGGTTAGTCCAAGAAATCATATAGAAAGTACTCCAAAGTGCAGACAAAACACAAGAAAGTGGATAAAACGAAGCATGGAGCATCAAAAATTATAGATACATTTGCAATGTATCAATGCAATGCCCACATATAATTTATCTTGCTCTAACAAGTACATGCATGCTTTATTTCTATCTTTTATTTCCACCAGATGTTTTGCATAGCTACAGGTGAAACCGAACGCCCTAGGCCCTCTCTCTCCATCATCAACAACAACCAAAAGACGCAAACTACTGGTCCGATGAAAACACAAACAGAATTCTAAAACTCCCAAAGGTTCGTTAAAATAATTTCACTATGCATTCACTTCCCGAGGATTCGATAACCTAGGTCTATGATACGTTGCAAACGTATCCATAATTTTTGATGTTCCATGCTTGGTTTTATCTACTTTCTTATGTTTTGTCCACACTTTGGAGTACTTTTCATATGATTTCTTGGACTAACCTATTAATAAGAGCCATAGAGCCAGCTGCCTGTTTTCTACTATTTTTGGTTCGAAGAAAGTCAGAAAATAAATATTCTCGGAATTGGACAGGACAAAAGCCAAAGTCATTATTTTACCGAGGGACACCTGGAGCCAGAATACGAGACGGAGAGGGGCTGGGGCCCAGCCACACCACCTGGCTACGCGGGCTAGGCCTGGCCACGCCAGGAGGTGGTCTGGCCGCCCTAGACACCCCCTCGGTCTCCCTCTTCGCCTATAAGATGCCTTCTGACCTAAAAACTCAGGGGGTTCGACGTTTTTCTAGAAGGAGTTCCGCTCCGCCGCCACCACCAGATTCCACGAAACAGCACCAGAAACTCTGTTCTGGCACCCTGCCGGGACGGGGAATTGGAGGAGATCATCGCCATCATCATCACCATCGCTTCTCCATCAACCATCCATGTTTCCCCATCTATGAGTGAGTAATCCCCCGCTGTAGGCTATGGGGATGGTAGGGATTGGATGAGATCATTCATGTAATGGCATCAGATTGTTAGGGCATGGTGCCTAGTATCTACTATTAGTACTTTTTGACTTTGTTGCGACTTGTTATGCTTAATGCTTGTCACTAGGGCCCGAGTGCCATGATTTCGGATCTGAACATGTTATTGATTCATTATGATAGTATTGTTTTTGGTCTTACCTGCAAGTTGTATACACACATTGTTGTCCGGAACCAATGGCCCCAAAGTGACAGAAATCGGGATAACCGGAGGGAATGGCTTTGATATGAGGATCACATGTGTTAACGGAGTGTTAATGCTTTGCTCCGGTGCTCTATTAAAAGGAGTACCTTAATTGTCAGTAGTTCCCTTGAGGCCTCGCTACAAATGGGCTGGGAGGACAAAAGATGTTGTGCAAGTTCTCATTGCGAGTACGTATGAGTATATATGGAACACATGCCTAGGATTATCTAGTACTTGGTTGCTTTATCTTATTTATCTGCAATTGCCCTATGTTCTGATTGCTATGTGAATTGTATTGTCCATGCAACACCCGTCCATCCATCCCTATGGCTACCGTACTCAAATCCTACTGTTTACTGCTATTGTTACTACTGTCTTTACTTTACTACTGCTGTTACTTTACTATTCCTACTATAAAACTGTTGCTACTGATAAACTGCTGTGAGCAAGATTGTTTCCAGGTGCAGCCGAATTGACAACTTAGTTGTTATGCTTTATGTGATAGTTATATTGTTGGGTTTATTCATGAGGCTACTAAAAATTATTATGAGAGAGGAAAATATGGTTTTAGAAGTTTTCATGGTATTGACACACCTCTCTATGTGCTGAAAGTTTTGAAGTTACTCTTGTTTTATCTTCCTATGCTTGTCACTTTGTTCTTTGCGGATTTATTTGCATACAAGATTCCTATGCATAGGAAGTGGGTTATACTTAAATGTGTTTTGAATTTTCTTCTTGATGCTCTCTTTTACTTCAATTCATATTTCTTATGTGAGCATCCTCTCAAACTATCATGCCTAACTTAAAGGCGTTAAATAAAGTACTTATTGGGAGATAACCCAAAAGTTTTAGATGGGTCTTGGAAGTTATTACTTCAGTAATAACCACTCCTTATCCTTTTTATTTGCCTTTTGTGCCAAGATTAACCTCTAATGAGAGAGAAGTAATGGTTGGGAAAGTTCCTGTCCCAAAACAGATTTCTATGCTTCACTGTAAAAATTTGTGTAAAATCTTTGTACGTCCTTTTGAGGCGTCAATTTTTGTGCTTCTGCCCCAGGTTGCTATCTAACTTTCATTTGTTCAATACTTTTCGATTTGAGCAACATAAGGTCTTTGAAAAAAATTGACTTTACCTGCTGGTCTGTTTTGACAGATTTCTGCCTTTATTTGCATTTGCTTCTTGTTGGTTCTTTTTTGAGTTATTTTGGGGAATTGAGATTTTTGAGGGAAGTGCTACAGTATCTTGTGTTTTAATGTAAGTTTTATTGGTGTTGGAACTGAACCTAAAGACTTATTATCTTGAGTGCACTAATGTTGCTAATAAAGATTGTGTGAAGTTTTGTATGAAGGAAACATTTCAGGTGTATGGAAGGAATGAGTAATGAGATGAAGGATGGAATAAAGCTCAAGCTTGGGGATGCCACGCGTGTCACCCCAAGAAATATCCAAGAAGTAAAAGCGTCAAATCTTGGGGATGCCCAAGGCACCCCCCTCTTCATCAATAAAAATCCCAGGTTTCTTCCAAACGCTTCATTTTTATTGTTTCATGCACAATTGTGTTGTTCTTGGAGCATCTTCTTTTTTTGTTTTTGATTTGGTTTTTCGTTTGGTTGGTTTGCTTAGTTTGCTGAATAAATTGGTTGGACCCCCTCTTTCATACATTGGTTTTCAAATAGTTTGGTTTGGATTGGAAAAGAGTAGGAAAGTTCATGCTTAAGTGGTAAAGAGAGCTTGTTTTTGACTGTGGCCTATGGCTTTGTCATGCCATGCTTGATATTGTTTTGGCTTTATGCTTAGTATTCTTTGCTGTAGCATGACTTGTTATGAACAACTGAGATTGCTTAATGTGCCTTGGAAGGATCATGCGTTGTTTTAGCATATTAAAGCATAGTATTGTGGTATTATCCTTGGATGCTATATTTGGGTTGACTTGGCGCATGCTCACACCATGTTATGACTATCCCAAGTCACCATAAGCCTTTATGCTCTTTTAGTTTTCAACTTGTAGTATCACTTTATGCTTTGGTCAGTGATGTTTTGTCGCTCTGCATAATTATGTCCATTATTGCTCTCTTAGTTTGTCGCTCCTAGTCTTTTACTAGCCTCCGTAACCAAGTATGAGTTTCACTCATGCATCCAACTCCTTAAACCAAGTTATTCCAAAGAGTCCACCATACCTACCTACTAGCATATGCTATTCCAAGTATATTCATGTTTTTTTCTACCTTCCAAATTAAACTTTTTATGAGAAAACTAGTGATTAAAGCTCTCACAAACTTGATGGCACACTTTACTTTTTTGCATTTAATAAACTTGAACCATTGGGTCCTTCTTTGTTGCGTATATGCTTGCGCTTTATAAGTTGAAATTAGCAGAACCATCTATCATGGGGAACGTTTTCAACATTGCACTTGTACTTTGTACCCGTTGATCTCATGTTCTTTTGCTTATGGATCCAAGTGGTGTGAAATAAAAGCGGAACTTGTAAGATCATGGAGTTTGTATGTGTGTTAGAGAAACACCTAGGCCGCTAGCCTAAGCCATGCCTAATCATGGTGGAAACTTGCAGCATCACCATAATGAGCACTCTATGAAGCATCCTTAATAAAAACCTATGCAAATAGCAAATAAAAAGATCGCCGAGATGCTCATTGTCTGCTTGCCTTGTCATTTTGATTATGGGATAGCTCATGTATCATGTGCAAGGGGTACCCCGTTGGCGGTTCTTTATGATAAACATGTACTTACAATGACAAGAGCTTACTCGTGACTAAAGTTGAGTAGCATGAGGTTTGGTCTTCGTAAGTAAGGGGCATGAGATTTCGGTTTATAACTTGTCAAGCATATCCTCTTAGTTGTGTCACTTTAACCTTAATCACCTTCAAGATGCTTATGGTAGGGGCAACGAGAGCTGAAAGCTATCAAGTACCATAATTTTTGGAAGCTCTTTATGAAACTTGAATCCCTACTTCCTTCTATGAAGGCCTTTCTTCCACTTATATATTGAGTCTCCACCTTCTATCTTTATGCACTTACTTTGAGAGCATAGTGGCCATTCTTAGTTTTATGTGCATTGTCGCAAGACTTGTTGATTGATGCATAGCTTTGATATTGATTGTTTTAAACTATTTGTATCTAGTCACTCTTATAAACTTTGAAGGTGTCCTATGCATTTATGTTTGCTACTCTATGAACGACAAGCTGAATACTACTATGCTATGTTTTCTTTATGTGAAACAAACAAACGTCTTGCAAAGCATTATTATTCATGAATATTTTGTATGTGCCTTTTCATGTTGAAACATAGTTTCTTTGCCTTATTTCTAGAACTTTGTCTTTCATGTTATGATTGAAGTACTATGATCCCAGCTTCGAATGTTTTACAAATACTTTGATCAAGTTTATGATGGTGCATGTCACCTCAAAAATTATTCTTTCTTTATCACTTACCTACTCAAGGACGAGCAGGTGTTAAGCTTGGGGATGTTGATACGTTGCAAACGTATCCATAATTTTTGATGTTCCATGCTTGGTTTTATCTACTTTCTTATGTTTTGTCCACACTTTGGAGTACTTTTCATATGATTTCTTGGACTAACCTATTAACAAGAGCCACACTTCCAGCTGCCTGTTTTCTGCTGTTTTTGGTTCCAGGAAAGTCAGAAAATGATTATTCTCGGAATTGGACGGGACAAAAGCCAAAGTCATTATTTTACCGCGGGACACCTAGAGCCACAATACGAGACGGGCTGGGGCCCAGCCACACCACCTGGCCGCACGGGCTGGGCCTGGCCACGCCAGGGGGTGGTCTGGCTGCCCCAGACACCCCCTCGGTGTCCCTCTTCGCCTATAAGATGCCTTCTGACCTAAAAACTCAGGGGGGTCGATGTTTTTCCAGAAGGACTTCCGTTGTGCCGCCACCAACAGATTCCACGAAACAGCACCAGAAACTCCGTTCTGGCACCCTGCCGGGACAGGGAATTGGAGGAGATCATTGCCATCATCATCACCATCGCTTCTCCATCGACCATCCATGTTTCCCCCATCTATGAGTGAGTAATCCCCCGCTGTAGGCTATGGGGATGGTAGGGATTGGATGCGATCGTTCATGTAATGGCATCAGATTGTTAGGGCATGGTGCCTAGTATCTACTATTAGTACTTTTTGACTTTGTTGCGACTTGTAATGCTTAATGCTTGTCAGTGCCATGATTTCAGATATGAACATGTTATTGATTCATTATGATAGTATTGTTTTTGGTCTTACCTGCATGTAGTATACACACATTGTTGTCTAGAACCAATGGCCCGAAGTGAAATAAATCAGGATAACCGGAGGGAATGGCTTTGATGTGAGGATCACATGTGTTCACGGAGTGTTAATGCTTTGCTCCGGTGCTCTATTAAAAGGAGTACCTTAATTGCCAGTAGTTCCCTTGAGGCTCCGCTGCAAACGGGCTGGCAGGACAAAAGATGTTGTGCAAGTTCTCATTGCGAGAACGTATGACTATATATGGAACACATGCATAGGATTATCTAGTACTTGGGTGATTTATCTTATTTATCTGCAATTGCTCTATGTTCTGATTGCTATGTGAATTGTCTTGTCCATGCAACGCCCATCCATCCATCCATATGCCTACCGCACTCGAATCCTACTGTTTACTGCTATTGTTACCACTGTCTTTACTTAACTATTGCTGTTACTTTACTATTCCTACTACAAAACTGTTTCTACTGATAAACTGTTGTGAGCAAGATTTTTTCCATGTGCAGTTGAATTGACAACTCAGTTGTTAAGGCTTATAAATATTCTTTGGCTCCCCTTGTGTCGAATCAATAAATTGGGTTTCACTTCCCTCGAAAATACTGCAATACACCCCCTATACTTGTGGGTCATCAGTCTACTAGGGAAAAAGAAGCTATAATACATCCATAATCTAGATCGAAGGTATCACCATCCCATCTTCCCCATCTTCGTTTATCCACACTCGCTCGTCTTGCAACATTTGGGATCATCTCCAGCACGCGCTTCACTCATTTTCCTCGCCATCTCTCCCACATCATCTGTCCTTCCAGCCTACCACCCCTCTCCTCCAAAACCTCCCAACAGTGATAGTTTGATCCGCCCTTGCCCCCAATCCATCAGGACATGATGGCGGATTCGGGGCCCAACCGGCAGTACGGCAGAAGGAGCAAGGTCAGTGCCGATGTCTTTGATGAGATCGCTATGCATATGGACACTATCAGTGTCGTCTGGCTGGCTGCATGCTCCAAGGTGTTAAACCTCTGAGTCACCAACAGAAAAGGGAGTAGATGCCCCAACGATAGTTGCGGGACATTGCTGGCCTACCGCCAGGTCCACAACCACAAGATTGCGTGCCCGCATGACCCATCAACTGCATGGAGGCAGGTTGCATGTTCGCCTCCTCGCTGGCGATGCTCCTCGCCTAGCTCAGAGAAGCTCACTCAATGAGGGTGCGCAGTTTCCCCTACGACAAAATACGCAGGTACACCTCTAACCCTCTGCCGGCAATAGGCATGTGGAGAGTAGATATCATCAGATCTGGGGAAGATAGTATGGAGTTTGTGGTGTGATTTGACACACTTCAAACGCTACATGTCGTATTCGTTGTATGCGTCAGGTCGGTGGCATGCTTGTCATCGCGGTACATGGTGAAGTTTTGGTCGTGGACGGTGATTGGGGAGAAGGATCAAAACTTCTGGGCTATGCATTCCAAAGAGTGGCGCATCGCTGGACGACATCCCATTCGATGAGCCAAAGTGGCTCTTGCGGTGTCGATGTCGCACCTGGTCGCTCGTCGACCGTCGGAGTTCACCGTGGAATACCGTCTGAAATGGATCGTATGGGCACCTAGAGGGGGGGTGAATAGGTGCTACTTCAAATTTTAATGATTTTCAATTTTAGGATTGACACAAAAGGTAAATTCTCTAGATTTCTATTATATAGAATTTCCCTATATGCAAACCTAACTACTAGCGAGTAAAGGCAAGTGAGATAGAGGAACGAGTAAACCATAGTAGAGCACGTAGAGACACAAGATTTGTTTTACCGCAGTTCCTTCCTTGTTAAGGGAAGTACAGCTGCATTAGAGGGGTGGGCGGTACTAAGACCACCACGCCACAATAGGCCTCACCCTGTTCTCCGATGGATCCTGCCACCAAAGGCCTGATCCACTGATGACCCACAAGTATAGGGGGTGTATCGCAGTATTTTCGATAAGTCAGAGTGTCGAACCCAACGAGGAGCAGAAGGTGCTGGCTAGTGATATGGATCAGGAATTCTATGCAAATACTTATCAAACGGATTTTTAGGGGTTTTTGATAAAGAAAGTAAACGAAGTACGAGTAAATAAAAGACAGTAGGACTAAATGCAGCAAGTGGCCCAATCCTTTATGCACCAAAGGACAAGCCGGTTGTATTACTTAAGATGACCAAACGTTCTCGAGGACACATGGGAAGACTATCAAGTGCTTTCGCTTCATATAGTTGATTAATCTTCTTTAGCTTGCTAAGTGTTGTGTGGGTGAACCTGTGCTAATGTACCGACCTTCCTAGGACTAATACATACTTGTGATTATACCCCTTGCAAACATCCGTAAGTACAAGAAAGTAATTAAGGTAGAAACCTAACCACAGCTTTAAACTCTAAGACCCTTACGTCCCTTGTGCAATGGTTTCCTAACGGGGGTTCAGGTTTCTGTCACTCCGGCAACCCCTACGATTAGTAGCCAAATACACAATGCATTCCCCTAGGCCCATATAGGTGAAGTGTCATGTTGTCGACGTTCACATGACACCACTAGAAGAAGTACACCACAACTTAAATATCAAACTATTGAATCTTTCTCAACACAATTCCACTACTAACAACATGACTTCTCCCATGTCCTCAAGAACAAAACGAACTACTCACAAGACATCATATGGATCATGATCAGAGATGGAATAATGATGTATAACAATCTGAACATAAACAATAATTCAACGGTTCACTTAATAGCATCAACTACAAAGAGTAATCAACACCGGAAAAGTTTCCCCTATGAACTAATGCAAGGTTCAACCCAATTGTTATAGCAATATGGAGATGGTGATGAGGGTGCTGATGGTGATGATGGTGGTGATGATGATGATGATTATGATGATCCCGATGAAGTCCAGCTTGATGGTGGTGTTGATGGCGACGATCTCCCCTCTCTGGGAAGGAATTCCCCTGGCAGAAATCTGTTTGTCGGAGAGATCTTTCTCTCTCGGTGTTTTTCGCCCCGTAGAGGCGGCGGAATCTTTTTGTGGTCGCTCCCCGAGTCTTAGGGTTTTGGGAGGATAATATACGCCAGAGGGGAGTGCCATGGGTGGACCAGGGCGACCACACCACCTAGTGGCGCGGCCTAGGGTCGCCCGCGCCAGGGGGTGGTGTGGTCCCCCTGTGGCCCATCTCCAGCCCCCCTTCTGGCTTCCTTCGTGTTCTGGAAAAATATGATTTTCCGTATATTTTCCTGGATTTTCTGATCTTCGTGAATTTTGCCTCCAAACAGCACCTTTTCCATTAGAATCTTAACTATAGCGGTCCATGCTCCAAAAGTCATCAACCATGCAAAAACAGATGAAATAACATAAGTATCACCTCTCAATATGAAATATATCAATGAATAATAGTGAATTATGACATAGAATAGTGATGCAAAATGGACGTATCAACTCCCCCCAAGCTTAGACTTCGCTTGTCCCCAAGCGAAACTGAGCTGAATAAACATGGCCTCAGGTTTATGGAGTGAAGAGTCCATAAAAGAATACGGACAAGAAGCATCACATTCATCAATACATAGATCATAATATAAGACAACTCACTATTATATAACTCAACTTGCAATGAGTAAAGGAAACACAATAAAGATACATAAAGTAAATCATAATTGGTAATGGCAAACTTAGCTCTTGGTCGAAGAATAGTTGATAATTTGCTGGAGTTCACAAATAACTGGTTTTCAATGATAGCTTTCAAAGTAGTAAACATCAAGATAAGAGGAATGTGCAAAACAAGGAACATAAGAAACATGATTGAATAAATCATCATATGAATGAATGAAACACAACAACTCAAAATACTTGCTGAGATAGAAGGAGGTAGGTTTACTGACTCAACTAAAAAGTAAAAGAAAGGCCCTTCGCAGAGGGAAGCAGGGATTGTAGGTTTCATAAAGAGCTCCCAAAAATTATGATACTTACTAGCTTTCAACTCTCATTGCCCCTATCATAGGCATTTTTAGGTGATTAAGGTTAAAGTGATCAAATATGAGGATATGCATTGACAAGTTGTAAATTGAGAATCTCATGTCCCTTGAATACGAGGGCCGCTCCTCATGCTACTCAAGTTTAGTCACCAGTAAGTTCTTGTCATCGTAAGCATATGTGTATCATAGAGAACCGCCAACGGGGTACCCCTTGCCCGATGATACGAAAGAATCCCCATATCAAAATGACAAGGCAAGCAGACAACAAGCATCTCATCAATCTTCTTATTTACCATGGGAATATGGTGCTTTTTCTCTATTTCCTCTTTTCATAATCTCTCTTTTTTTCCTCTCTTTTTTTTCTCAATATCGGACTACTTTTTTTATAAGAAGAATGCTTCATAGATGCTTGTTATGGTTACACTGCAGGTTTCCACCATGTCAGCATGGATTAGACCAGCGGCCCAGGCGTTTCTCTAACACACATGCATAACTCCATGGACTTACAAGCTCCCCTTTCATTTCACACCGACGACATCCATAGACAAAATAACATGATATCAACTAGGTACAAAGTACCAGTGCAATGTTGAAAGCGTTCCCCATGACAGCATGGTTCTGCTAATTCACAACTTACAAAGCGCAAGAATATACGCAACATGGGTGAGCACAATGGTTCAAGTTTATTAAGTGCAAGAAAGTAAAGTGTTCCATCAAGTTCGTGAGAGGTTTAATCACTAATTTTCACATAAAAAGTTTAATTTGGGAGGTATATAAAACAAGAATTTACTTGGAATAGAAATAATGCTACTAGGTAGGTATGGTGGACACAAATGGCATAGGTTTTGGTTTAAGGATTGGATGCACGAGAAGAATTCCCTCTCAGTACAGGTTTTTGGCTAGCAAGGCTGGGTAGCAAGTATAAGAGTTGAAGGAAACAAACAAACATACAAGTGATAAAAGACCAACATGCAATCTTCCTTGGAAGCACAAAAGATCTTAACTAGATAATACTAAACTTATGAGCAAATCAAGAAAGAAAGATGATGAAATTATATTTCTTTAGAGTACTTTTATCTTTTTCATTCGACTCTCAAAAATAGTGTTGCTACTGACCGAGCCAGGTTTGCCAAAACCAACTAAATTAACTCAATGATCCCAAAGTGATACCAATACTAACAACAAGATCAATTATAAAACCACGAATTGAAAACTAATATAAGCTATGCAAAAGAGTAAATAATAGAACTTCTCATTAATAATCCATAACGACAACTCACACTAAGGGATACATATCTAACGAGAGAGGGGACACTTACAAAATGCAAACCATCCTACATAATAACTTCTCTATTCATGATATGACTCTACTTAAAAAGGTAAAAAGATAGAAGATAGTGATGTGATATCGCGGCACTCCCCCAAGCTTGGAACAAACCAAGGGGATGCCAAACCTGATGACGAATTACTCCTTGGGTGGTGGTGGTATCCTCTCGATGAGCTTCTTGACCAATTTCCCCAAGTCCTCAATCTCGAAGGTGAGGGTACGAATCAACTCCGAGTTGTGCTCGATGCGGTGCATGATCATGTCAGATTGTGGATCCCAGCTCTTGTGATTCTTTTTCCGCTCTTCTTCCTTACGGTCTTATTTTCCTGCATGGTTATGGATAAAGGTATGGAAGGGACTCGTGGTGCTTGGAGAAGGTGTCCGTGGTGCCAAGCAGTGACACGGAGGTTTCCATCCAGTTGACATCCGTGTAGTCCTTCTGATCCTGGCAGGGTTCGCCACCACTCCAATGCTTGCAATGGTAGTGCCGGTGTGCTTTGCCTCCTCTTCACCTTCACTCTTGATCTCCTTCTCCTTCCCAGGGTCTTGGAGATCCTCCTCCAATGGCTCCTTCCCTTTATCCTTGGTGGACACCATTGTGCTTCTAGGCTTTCAAGAATAGTTCCTGGCAGAAACAGATCGAAACAAAAACACGACAAAAACACGATATACGAACCTCGGGGGATCCGGGGGATTATATATTACGAAGTTTCATTATGAAAGGAATGTACTGGGAGAAAACGGGTCGGACGCGGAGTCTGGGGTGGACTCACCACCTGATGGCGCGGCCAGGGGTGGGCCCGCGCCATAGGGTGGTGTGAGCCACCCTGGCTCCGTTTTCGTCCATTTTTCACTTTGTAGCTTTCCTTATTGACTAAAAACTGCAAAACTATAGTTGGATAGTATTTTCATGGAACTTTTCTTACCAGAACTGTTACCTATTTGAAAGCGGGCTCTGCAGGTCTCTGAATTTGGTATCTAGTAGATTCTTCCGGAGTCACCACTTGAATAATCATCAGTATCTTCATCTTCATACACTTATTACTTGAGTCATAAAACCTTTCTCTTCCTTATTACACCATTATCACCACTTCCTAGAAATTTCTTTCACACAAAACTTCACACAGTTCTTATTAGCAACATTAGTATAAGTGAAGTGATAAAACCTTTTGAGTCCACTTTCAACTGAAAACCATCAAAACATAAGCTACTGAAGCAACTCCTTCCGAAAACCTAAAAATAATTCAAAAAGGAAATTGAATAAAGAAGCAAATGCAAGAGTGGCAAAATCTGTCAAAACAGACCAGCAGGTAAATATCAATTTTTTCGAAAATCTTCTGTTGCTCAAATCAAAAAGTGCAAAACTAACGAAAGTTAAATAACAACCTGGGTCAGAAGCACAAAAAATTACAGCTCAATCTGATATACATAGATCTGTCACGAATCTTTGTGGTGAAGCACAAAAATCTGTTTCGGGACAGCAACTTCCCCAAATCTTACTTCTCTCTCATTAGAGGTTGATCTTGACACAAAAACCAAACAAAATGGATAAGGAGCGGTTATTGCCGAAGTAATAACTTCCAAGACACAAATAAACAAAAACAAACTGAAAAAAATAAACTGAGTTGTCTCCCAAAAAGCTCTTTCTTTATAGCCATTAAGATGGGCGTGATAATTTTGGAGATGCTCACATATGAATATAAATTGAAGTGAAAGAGAGCATTAAGAAGAAAAAAATACATACATTTAAGTCTAACCCACTTCCTATGCAAGGGAATTTTGTAAACAAACAAGTTGTTGAGACCAGAGGCTACTAGCATAGGAATGCAAAAGAAGTGCAACAAAAAACTTTCAGCATAAAACGAGGAAACTTGATATTATTAAGATGCATACGAACACTTTTTCCTCTTTCATAGTAACTTTCAGTATCATGCATAAACTTAATAGCATAACTATCACAAGGACCATCGTAACAATGATCACTTATTCTAACAGAAAACACAGGAATACTAGCTCTCATAACACTACTTTGTGAAACAATATTAGAGGTATCCTTACAAAGGATAGTGTGTCCCTCTTCTACATATTTAGTAAAAAATCTTTCACATTTGCTATAATGGGTTCATCAACCTTTTGTTTATCAGGTTCAACATCTTCATTCGTACTTTTATTAACCATACTAGCTATCATAGAATGTTCCTTTATCTTAACTGGGAAAGGCATTTTCTCAATGTAAGGTTTAGGTAAAATATGATTAGCAGTATAAACTTCAGTATTTCTTACAGGAACACACTTAGCAATATCTTTATAAGGTTCATGATACTTATTCCACTTATTTTTAGGCACTTCAATGTAGGAAGCAAAAGCCTTAAAATAAGAAGCAATAGCTTGAGAGTCTAGACCATAAGCATTTTTAATAGTTTGAAAGTCATCAGTTCCCATAAAATATTCAATGCATTCATAATCATAATTTATACCTGACTTTCTACCTTTGTCATTCTCCCAAGCTTCAGCATTGTCTTGAATACGGTCCAGAAGATCCCATTTAGCTTCTTCTTCCATGCGAGTGAATGATCCAGCACAAGAAGCATCCAATAAATCCTTGTCATGCAGAGGGAGCCTTGCATAAAAGTTATTGATAATAATATTGTTGGGGAGCTCATGAATGGGACATTTGAGCATTAGTAACTTCAGTCTCCCCCAATCTTGAGCTGTACTCTCTCCATCAAGAGGCCTAAAGTTGTATATTTGATTCCAATCTTTATGAACCTCACTAGGAGGATAAAACTTTGAATAAAAGAGAGGCACTATTTCCTCCCATTCCAGAGCTTGACCATTCTTCAGCAGCTTATACCATTCCTCAGCTCTTCCTTTTAGTGATAATGAGAATAACTTCTTCTTAACTTGATCTGTAGTAATACCTACACACTTGAACAACCCGCATAATTCGTGTATAAAGAGTAAATGATCACCGGGATGGACTGTTCCATCCCCAACATAGTAGTTATCCATAACTCGATCAATAATTCTTGTAAGTATTTTAAAAGCATCATTCTCAGCAGGTGGTGGTTCATCTACTACCTTAGTAGTGGTAGTAGCATTACCAAATAAGAAACTCAGCGAATTATCCATCACGAAAATAAAGCAACTAACAGAAGTAAACAATACTCACAGTAAAAGTTTCCTTTACCAGTTCCACTCTCCAATAGCGCTTCACTTCCCGGCAACGGCGCCAAAAAATAGTCTTGATGACCCACAAGTATAGGGGGTGTATCGCAGTATTTTCGATAAGTAAGAGTGTCGAACCCAACGAGGTGCAGAAGGTGCTGGCTAGTGGTATGGATCAGGAATTCTCTGCAAATACTTAGCAAACGGATTTTTACGGGTTTTTGATAAAGCAAGTAAACGAAGTACGAGTAAGTAAAAGACAGTAGGACTAAATGCAGCAAGTGGCCCAATCCTTTATGCAGCAAAGGACAAGCCGGTTGTATTACTTAAGATGACCAAACGTTCTCGAGGACACATGGGAACACTGTGAAGTGCTTTCGCTTCATATAGTTGATTAATCTTCTTTAGCTTGCTAAGTGTTGTGTGGGTGAACCTCTGCTAATGTACCGACCTTCCTAGGACTAATACATACTTGTGATTATACCCCTTGCAAACATTCGTAAGTACAAGAAAGTAATTAAGATAGAAACCTAACCACAGCTTTGAACTCTAAGACCCTTACATCCCTTTTGCAATGGTTTCCTAACGGGGTTCAGGTTTCTGTCACTCTGGCAACCCCTACGATTAGTAGCCAAATACACAATGCATTCCCCTAGGCCCATATAGGTGAAGTGTCATGTAGTTGACGTTCACATGACACCACTAGAAGAAGTACACCACAACTTAAATATCAAACTATTGAATCTTTCTCCACACAATTCCACTACTAACAACATGACTTCTCTCATGTCCTCAAGAACAAAACGAACTACTCACAAGACATCATATGGATCATGATCAGAGATGGAATAATGATGTATAACAATCTGAACATAAACAATAATTCAACGGTTCACTCAATAGCATCAACTACAAAGAGTAATCAACACCGGGAATGTTTCCCATATGAACTAATGCAAGATTCAACCCAATTGTTACAGCAATATGGAGATGGTGATGAGGGTGCTGATGGTTATGATGGTGGTGATGATGATGAAGATGATCCCGATGAAGTCCAGCTTGATGGTGGTGTTGATGGCGATGATCTCCCCTCTCCGGGAAGGAATTCCCCCAGCAGAAATTTGTCTGCCAGAGAGATCTTTCTCTCTCGGTGTTTTTCGCCCTGCAGAGGCGGCGGAATCTTTCTATGGTCGCTCCCCAAGTCTTAGGGTTCCAGGAGGATAATATACGCCAGAGGGGAGTGCTAGGGGTGGACCAGGGCGGCCACACCACCTGGTGGCGCGGCCCAGGGTTGCCCGTGCCAAGGGGTGGTGTGGGCCCATCTCCAGCCCCCCTTTTGTCTTCCTTCATCTTCTAGAAAAATAGGATTTTCCGTATATTTTCCCGGATTTTCTGATCTTCGCGAATTTTGCCTCCAAACAGCACCTTTTCCATCAGAATCCTGACTGTAGCGGTCCATGCTCCAAAAGTCACCAACCATGCAAAAACAGATGAAATAACATAAGTATCACCTCTCAATACGAAATATATCAATGAATAACTGTGAATTATGACATAGAATAGTGATGCAAAATGGACGTATCATCCACCTTTCCACTATAGGAACCCTTCGAGGCGGGAAGCGGCGCCTTTACACAACTAGAGGGGCACAACTCCACAACAAAATTGGAGGCTCCCATAATGACAACAAGCTGCCACAAGAACAAGTTATCAATAACAAAACATGAGATCTAGATATTAACAAGAATACTAGATCGGGGATTTCTCCAAGTGAATGGAGAGGAGTTGATGCACTTGATTCGTGATGATGATGTAGATTGTCTCCTCCTTCAATTCCCCCAAAGATCAAAGCCTTCAGGTGGTTGAAGAGGGAGATCTAGAGAGAGAGAGAGAGAACACTTGCAGTAGGTCTGACAATTTTCGAGTGAATCAAGGGTTCTGAATGGAGGGGATGAAGGGGCTTTTATACCCCTGCACCCACTGAGCCATTGGAGCCATTTGGGGCCAGATTATCCGGCCCAAGTGAGGGCCGGATTATGCATCCTAGGGAAAACTCCACCCCACGCTCGGATTATCTGGCAAATAAACCGCCCCCACTCAGAGCGACGCGCTGAGCCTGCCCTTGAGCGTCTCCTGGGGGCCGGATTATCCGGCCCCATGCGAGGGCCGAATTATTCGGCAAGGGAAGGAAAAACCGCCCCTGTTCAAATTTTCCGGGAGAAAATCCGAACCCACTCAGAGTGTCGTGCCTTGGCTTCCTTTGATCGTCTTCTGGAGGCCGGATTATCCGGCCCCATGCGAGGGCCGGATTATCCGGCCAGGGAAGGAAAAACCGCCCCTGTTCAGATTTTTTGGGAGAAAATCCGAACCCACTCAGAGCATCGTGCATTGGCTGCCTTTGTCAAATAAGTTAGGCCGGATTATCCGGCCCTTGATGGGGGCGGATAATCCGGCCCCCAAACACAAAAACAATCACTACACACTTAGCACACATGAGAAAACTCCATGGTATTGTTATCTAACACTTAAAACACAGGGAACCATGAAATGTTCTTTCAATCTCCCCCTTTTTGGTGTTAGATGACAATACTAGGATTTGCAGGATAGTTCTCAAGACAACAAGATTTAATGAATGAAAAAGACTCCCCCTCAATGTGTGCATACTAAAAATTGCATTTGATTACAAATACACACAAGAGGGTATAAGTCTATTTCATTGGAACATATGTGAAATGCTCATACCACCGGTAGGGAGATAGATGTGTCCTCAACACATTATAAGAATATCCAATGATATCCATAGCGAGTGCCTCCCTCGATATAGATATCCAATAGCCATATGAATTTCTGATAAGATTGTTGACTCCATATGAATAATCCACAGGATAAATCCACAGCCACACAAACATAGTCTCATATGGCACAAAAACACATAAAAGTTTGACGCTAAAAGGGCACAAGCGAGAGAAAAAACGAAATGCTAAAGAGCAAGAACTTGTGCCCGACCCATGCAAATCCTCGGAGACCTAATAGAACTACTTCTCCCCCTTTGGCATCGAGACACTAAAAAGGAAGAAGAATGATGCTAACGCCCTAAGGGATCACTCGTAGTCCTCATCCTCGTCCTCGTCCCCGTCCTCGTCCTCATCCTCAAGCTCCTCGGTGTCATCCTCCTCATCATCAGCAGTGTCTGCGGAAGGAAACAAGTGGCGCTCTAGCTCCCCATAGTTGAGCCCAGAAGAAGAGTCCACCGAGCATATGGAGGATCACCCGAAGGAAGGAAGGAAGGAAACAAGTGGCGCTCTAGCTCCCCATAGTTGAGCGGAAGGAAACAAGGAGCAGGAGGATCACCCGAAGCACCGGACACATGGTGAAGAATGAGTTTCTAAGTGTGAGACAACTCATGGCGCTTCTTGTATGCCTCATACTGTCCCTTGCGAGTGTACATGCCCATGCAAAGAATGTTCCGCTGGAACCAGTTCAGCTGCTTGATCACACGAGCAATGGGAGGCACTGGAGGCCTACGAGCACTAGCACGAGCATCCCTCATGAGACCCTCAGGAGCAGAGGAGGGGTGAGAGGTCTTCCTAACCTTGGTGTAGATCTTCTTGGCCTTGTGCACAACATCAATGTTGAACTCTTCAGTGGCAAGCAAGTGCTTGATCAGCATAATGATGTAAGGAGCATATGGGATGGAAAGCCTATTGAACATGGCATCGATCAACTCATGGTAAATAAAGTCCATCACATCCAGCTTATAGGACACGGACTCATCCTCACAGGACGCCACCTCATGAGAGAAGGCAAGAAGCTGAACCAAGTGACCACGAATACTATCATTGTTGCCTCCACTTGGAGTGATGGAATCATGAAAGAGATAAACCAAGCTAGCATATGTGGGAGAAAGACCAGCAAGGGTGCCCACAATACCATTGTCATCGGTGCATGGAGAAAGGGCAACATCTTTATTGGGCTTGAGTTGGGTGATGATGCGGTGGCCACTAGCACGGTCCCTGTGGCAGAAGGGATACCCAAGTACCTTAGCAAAAACATGGAAATCAGCTTGCATAGGCATGTCATGAGTCATCCACTTCATGGTGCGGTGCTCATCACTGCAAATGACCAAGGTGAAGAAGAACTGCTTCACAATCTCAGAATCATAGGAGCATTGGAGGGTCATGAGATGGTGCAGCCCCATCCTCTCAGACACATACATGGCATCAACAAGGTGAGGCTTGTCCAAGGCCTCAGCAAGAACCAAAGGATGCATAGGCCAAATCTTCTGCTGAGCATACACATATTCATAGATCCCCTTTTGTTCAGTGCACCAAAAACGAGATTCACCCAGCTCAGTATCATGCAGCTCGTCATCAAATAGATCCCGATGACGAATGGAGGCAAAGATAACAGGATCCATCTTCTTATAGTTAATCTTGGGCCCTTTGCCCTTCCTCTTGGATACACCCTTCCTATCCCTCTTTGCATGTTCAGCCATGCGCTTCTCCTCGTTCTTTCTTCTCCTCAGCTCAACCTTGTCCACTAAGTTACCCTTTCCGTCGTCCCAAAAGTATTTAGCATGAGGATGGCGCTTGTAGGTCTTGGGAGCACTGGAACCACCTGTGAAGCAAATAAGGTGGATAGCAAGGGGATAAGCATACACACAAGTCCAAGATAGAACGTAGAATAAGTAGGCAAATAGTTCATAGATCAATCCTACTCAATGCACAAATCTATACGAAACTGAACCAGTTTTGAGTCTGTCAGGCTGGATTATCCGGCCTGGCAGGGGCGGATAATCGGGCCCTGGCAGAAATTTTCAGAATCTCCTAGATTGAATGAAAAAGAGTAGATCGGGCCTGGATACTGCAAGACTACAATTTCTGCGCGAAACAACATCCTTCTAGACAACGTTCCACCCAACAAGCAAAACATCTAGCCAAAGATAGGGAGAGAGGGAGTTACCCTCATTCATTGGAGGAAGAACGCGGAGGAGAAGGTACCCGGAGGCGCGGATAATAAGATCTAGGGAGGCCCAGAGAATCCGGTGGCCGGAGAGGCTTCGGGGAAGGTGGGGGCGGCAGGCGGTAGCTGGGGAGAGGGAGAGGGTCGGGGGAGAAGTGTTGCTCGTTATGAGCCCTTCCCCCGACCCTAGTCCTTAAAGAGTGAATCCGCCAGGGCCGGATTATCCGGCCTATACTTGGGCCGAATTATCCGGTCTAAAATCTGAATTTCTGTTACACACATATTCATGCCCGCGCGTCCCCAAACAACACCCCCACAAGGTGTACAAAGGACTTGTGTGCAAGAATAGATGGCTTAGGGGTAGGGAAAGGCTTAGTATTTAGAGAACCAAACTGAGATGGTACTACACACTCAAAATTGCAAGAATCAAATCAACCAAAGGCCAAAATTAAGTGTGATTCCCATAAGAACATAAGATGAGCAAGAACAACCAAAAATATCCAAAAAGGCTCAACTCTTCTCATGGAAGAGGGCAGTGGCCGAAGCCACCTTGTTGGAGCGTATGGTATGACACCGCGAAGATATATCTTGGGTTCATGACCAATACTCATCAATAAGCTCACATATCACAAAATGATATTAAGAGGAAAGATTTGACTTGCTTTCGGCATTACAGGGGGAGGGTTAGCCCAATCAATTAGGACCACACTCCCCCTATATCCATTCCCACATCTAGACCAAATAAGACTGAGATGTACGAGTGAGTGCATGGGTAATCAAGACAAGCTCCTTGAATCCTCAAGTAACAAAACCTTGCTTCATCAACTGGCATCGTGAAAATATCAGCAAGTTGGTTCTTCGTGCTCACAAAAGATAGATCAATATCGCCTCGAGCAACATGGTCCCGAATAAAATGATTCCGAATCTCAATATGCTTTATCCTTGTGTGTTGTACCAGATTGTACGCAATTTTGATTGCACTTTGATTATCGCATAAAAGAGGCACTTTGTCACAATTGACACCATATTTCTTTAAAGTTTGCCTCATCCATAATAACTGAGTGCAGGCACTAGCAGCAGCAACATATTCAGCTTCAGCGGTGGAGAGAGATATATAATTCTGCTTTTTAGAAGACCAACAGACTAGAGACCTTCCCAAGAACTGACAAGCTTCATAAGTTGATTTCCGATCATCCTTATCACCAGCCCAATCTGAGTTAGTATAACCACATAGAGAGAAATTGGAGCCCTTGGGATACCATAGACCAAAGTTAGGGGAATGAACCAAATATCGGAGGATCCTCTTGACCGCCACTAAGTGGCTTTATTTAGGAGCTGCTTGATACCTTGCACACACCCCCACACTCAACACAATATCGGGTCTAGATGCGCAGAGGTAAAGAAGAGAGCCGATCATGGGCCGGTATACCTTTTGGTCCACATCTTTACCATGAGGATTGAGTTCAAGGTGACATTTTGTTTGCATCGGAGTGGCGACGCCTTTAAGATCCGTCATCTTGAATCTCTTGAGCATGTCTTGGATGTATTTTACTTGATTGATGAAGGTTCCTTCTCTAAGTTGCTTAATTTCGAATCCAAGAAAGAACCGTAACTCCCCCATCATAGACATCTCAAACCTATCAGTCATAAGCTTTGAAAATTCATCATTAAAAGCTTTATTAGTAGAGCCAAAGATGATGTCATCTACATATAGTTGGCATACGAAGAGCTCCCCCTTAACCTTCTTAGTAAAAAGAGTGGGATCGATTTGCCCAACCTCAAAGCCACGATCTAACAAAAGCTCTTTAAGGTGCTCATACCACGCACGTGGGGCTTGTTTAGGCCATAGAGTGCCTTATCAAGTTTGTAGACATGGTTTGGTAAGTTAGGATCCTCAAATCCCGGGGATTGCTTTACATATACCAACTCATGTAGAGGACCATTAAGAAATGCACTCTTAACGTCCATTTACTGTAATTTAAAATTATTATGAGCAACATAAGCAAGAAGGATACAGATGGACTCAAGACGAGCCATAGGAGCATAGGTCTCGCTGAAGTCAATGCCCTCAACTTGGGAGTAGCCTTGTGCCACAAGTATTTCTTTGTTCCTCACAACAATGTCATTCTCATCTTGCTTGTTTTTAAATATCCATTTAGTTCCTATAACATTGCGGCAATCCTTGGGCTTCTCCACTAGTTTCCAAACCTTGTTGCGTTCAAAGTTATTCAACTCTTCATGCATAGCAACAACCCAGTCCAGATCTTCAAGAGCTTCAAACACTTTCTTGGGTTCCACCATTGAGATGTGGGCTTGATGCTCACCAAAACTTGCCAACTCCCTTCTTGTGGAAACCCTTCATCAAAGATCACCTACAACTTTGTCAAGAGTATGTCCCCTTAACTCAAGGTTCTGATCAGCACGAGCTTTGCGACGAAGTTCAATAAGCTTGTTGTATCTTGGTGGAATAGTTTCATCACTTGAGTCTTCGTTGGAATCATTTGCTTGGCCTTGATCAGTAGCTTGATTATCAGTAGTAGGAGATGATGAACCTTGCCCTTGAAGTGGATCGACAGCCGTAATAGGAGGCTGCTGATCATCAGGAGTTTCAGGGCCGGATAATCCGGCCTGGGAGATCCTAAAGCATCTTCACTAGCATTACTGGAACTTGATTGAATTGGCAAGTGGCCGGATAATCCGGGGTCAGCCGGAAAATCCGGCCTGGGACTTGCAGCTGTTTCTTCGACAAGATGATCAGTTTGGTCGCCAGTGGAGTGACGGCCGGATAATCCGGTGTCGACCGGATAATCCGGCCTGGAGCATTCAGGAGCATGTTGACCTTCAGCATTTGGAGGAGTTGGTGTAGAAGTTTCTCCCGTGGTTGGAGAATGTTGAGTCTGTGTAGATGAGGGCTCTACATCAGTAGAGCATTGTCCTTCCTGATCCGCCACAAGGGGTTCCTCAATGGGGCGGAAAAATCCCACGCCCATTCTTCTTATGGCATCTTGGGGTATTTCAACATCTGCATCACAAACATCAACTTGCCCCGCACGGGAGCCATCATTTTCCTCGAACACCACACTACAAGATTCTACAACAGTTCCGGAGAGCTTATTGTAGACTCTATAAATGTGGGATTCGTCACCATAACCAACAAAAATACCTTCTAAAGCCTTAGACTCAAATTTAGATAAACGAACTCCTTTGATGAGAAAGAAACACTTACACCCAAATACCCGAAAGTATGAGATGTTTGGCTTGTTACCGGTAAGTATTTAATACGAAGTCTTGTCCAAGATTTTACGGAGGTATAACCGGTTGGATGAATGACAAGCGGTACAGATTGCTTTAGCCCAGAAGTTATACGGAGACTTGAATTCAGCTAGCATAGACCTTGCCATATCCATTAGGGTCCGGTTCTTCCTCTTGACAACACCATTTTTTTGAGGGGTGTACGCAGCGGAAAATTGATGTATTATCCCCTCTTCACTTAGGAATTCATTTATGGTGTAGTTCTTGAACTCGGTGCCGTTATCACTTCTTATTGCCAAAATAGGGACATTGTGTTAACGTTGAACCTTGGCAAAATCGATGACCGTTTCTTGAGTCTCACTCTTCAACTTGAAGAAATAGACCCAAGTGTATCTTGAGTAATCATCGAAAATCACAAGGCAGTACTTCTTCCCACCGAGGTTGCATGTGATGGACGTCCAAAGAGGTCCACATGAAGCAGCTCTAGGATCCTCTTTGATGAAATAATAGTCTTCCTTCGATGGGGAGAGTCTGATGACCCACAAGTATAGGGGGTGTATCACAGTATTTTCGATAAGTGAGAGTGTCGAACCCAACAAGGAGCAGAAGGTGCTGGCTGAGTATTTTCGATAAGATCCCATTTAACTTCTTCTTCCATGCGAGTGAATGATCCAGCACAAGAGGCATCCAATAAATCCTTATCATGGAGAGAAAGCCTTGCATAAAAGTTATTGGTAATAATATTTTTGGGGATCTCATGAATGGGACATTTGAGCATTAGTAACTTCAATCTCCCCCAAGCTTGAGTTGTACTCTCTCCATCAAGAGGCCAAAAACTGTATATTTGATTCTGATCTTTATGAATCTCACTAGGAGGATAAACCTTTGAATAAAAGAGAGGCACTATTTCCTCCCATTAAAGAGCTTGGCCATTCTTCAGCAGCTTATACCATTCTTTAGCTCTTCTTTTTAGTGATAATGAGAATAACTTCTTCTTGACTTGATCTATAGTAATACCTGCACACTTGAACAACCCGCATAATTCGTGTATAAAGAGCAAATGATCACCGGGATGGACAGTTCCATCTCCAACATAATAGTTATCCATAACACGATCAATAATTCTTGTAGGTATTTTAAAAGTATCATTCTCAGCAGGTGGTGGTTCATCTACTACCTTAGTAGTGGTAGTAGCATTACGAAATAAGAAACTCAGCGAATTATCCATATTGAAAATAAAGCAACTAACAGAAGTAAATAATACTCATAGTAGAAGTTTCCTTTACCAGTTCCACTCTTCAATAGCGCTTCACTCCCCGGCAACGGCGCCAGAAAATAGTCTTGATGACCCACAAGTATAGGGGGTGTATCGCAGTATTTTCGATAAGTAAGAGTGTCGAACCCAACAAGGAGCAGAAGGTGCTGGCTAGTGGCTTGGAGCACGAATTCTCTGTAAATACTTAGCAAATGGATTTTTAGGGGTTTTTGATAGTGCAAGTAAATAAAGTACGAGTAAATAAAAGAAAATAGAAAAAATGTTGCACGTGGCCCAATCCTTTATTCAGCAAAGGACAAGCCGGTTGTATTACTTAATATGACCAAACATTCTCGAGGACACATGGGAATTCTTTCAAGTGCTTTCGCTTCATATAGTTGATTAATCTTCTTTAGTTTGCTAAGTGTTGTGTGGGTGAACATGTGCTAATGTACCGACCTTCCTAGCACTAATACATACTTGTGATTATACCCCTTGCAAGCATCTGCAAGTACAAGAAAGTAACTAAGGTAGAAACCTAACCACAGCCTTAAACTCTAAGACCCCGACGTCCCTTGTGCAATGGTTTCCTAACGGGGGTTCAGGTTTCTGTCACTCCGGCAACCCCTACGATTAGTAGCCAAATACACAATGCATTCCCCTAGGACCATATAGGTGAAGTGTCATGTAGTCGACGTTCACATGACACCACTAGAAGAAGTACACCACGACTTAAATATCAAACGATTGAATCTTTCTCAACACAATTCCACTACTAACAACATGACTTTTCACATGTCCTCAAGAACAAAACGAACTACTCATAAGACATCATATGTATCATGATCAGAGATGATATAATGATATGTAACAATCTGAACATAAACAATAATTCAATGGTTCCACTCAACAGCATCAACTACAAGGAGTAATCAACACCGGGAAAGTTTCCCCTAAGAACTATGCAAGATTCAACCCAATTGTTATAGCGGTATGGAGGTGGTGATGATGGTGCTGATGATGATGATGGTGGTGATGATGATGATGATCCCGATGAAGTCCAGCTTGATGGTGGTGTTGATGGCGACGATCTCCCCTCTCCGGGAAGGAATTCCCCCTGCAGAATTCTGTCTGCTAGAGAGATCTTTCTCTCTCGGTGTTTTCCGCCCTGCAGAGGCGGCGGAATCTTTCTATGGTCGCTCCCCAAGTATTACGGTTTCGGGAGGATAATATAAACCATAGGGGAGAGCCAGGAGTGGACCAGGGCGGCCACACCACCTGGTGGCGTGGCCTGGGGTGGCCCGCGCCAGGGGGTGGTGTGGGCCCACTGTGGCCCATCTCCGCTTCCCCTTCTGTCTTTCTTCTTCTTCTAGAAAAATAGGATTTTCCATGTATTTTCCCGGATTTTCTGATCTTCGCGAATTTCGCCTCCAAACAGCCCATTTTCCATCAGAATCCTGACTGCAGCGGTCCATGCTCCAAAAGTCATCAACCATGCAAAAAACAGATGAAATAACATAAGTAACATCTCTTAATATGAAATATATCAATGAATAACAGTAAATTATGATATAGAATAGTGATGCAAAATGGAAGTATCAACTCCCCCCAAGCTTAGACGTCGCTTGTCCCCAAGCAAAACTGAGCTCAATAAACATGACCTCATGTTTGTGGAGTGAAGAGTCGATAAAAGAATACGGACAAGAAGCATCACATTCATCAATACATAGACCATAATAGTAGACAACTCACCATTATGTAACTTAACTTGCAATAAGTAAAGGAAACACAATAAAGATACATAAAGTAAATCATAATTGGTAACGGAAAACTTAGCTCTTGGTCGAAGAATAGTTGATAATTTTCTGGAGTTCACAAGTAAATGGTTTTCAATGATAGCTTTCAAAGTAGTAGACACCAAGATAACAGCAATGTGCAAAACAAGGAACATAAGAATCATGATTGAATAAATCATCATTTGAATGAATGAAACACAACAACTCGAAATACTTAATGAGATAGGAGGGAATAGGTTTACTGACTCAACTAAAAAGTAAAATAAAGGCCCTTCGGAGAGGGAAGCATGGATTTCAAGTTTCATAAAGAGCTTCCAAAAATTATGGTACTTACTAGCTTTCAGCTCTCATTGCCCCTATCATAGGCATCTTCAGGTGATTGAGGTTAAAGTGACACGATTAAGAGGATATGCTTGACAAGTTATAAGTTGAAATCTCAAGCCCCTTACTTACGAGTACCGAACCTCATGCTACTCAACTTCAGTCACAAGTAAGCTCTTGTGATTGTAAATACATATGTATCATAAAGAACCGCCAACGGGGTACCCCTTGCACATGATACAGGAACTATTCCATAATCAAAATGACAAGGCAAGTAGACAATGAGCATCTCGGTGATCCTTTTATTTCTTATTTGCATAGGTATTTATTGAGGATTCTTCATAGAGTGCTCATTATGGTTATGCTGCAAGTTTCCACCATGATTAGGCATGGCTTAGGCTAGCGGCCGAGGCGCACATATAAACTCCATGATCTTACAAGTTCCCCTTGTATTTCACACCGTCGGGATCCATAGGCAAAAGAATCATGATATCAACGAGTTACAAGGTAACAGTGCAATGCCGAAAGCGTTCCCCATGATACATGGTTCTGCTAACTTCTACTTATAAAGCACAAGCATATACGCAACAGAGATGGACACAATGGTTCAAGATTATTAAGTGCAAGAAAATAAGGTGTGCCATCAAGTTCGTGAGAGCTTTAATCACTAACTTTCTCATAACAAGTTTAATTTGGAAGGTAGATAAAAACAAGAATTTACTTGGAATAGCAATAATGCTAATAGGTAGGTATGGTGGACACAAATGGCATAGGTTTTGGTTTAAGGATTGGATGCACGAGAAGCATTCCCTCTCAGTAAAGGTTTTGGCTAGCAAGGCTCGGTAGCAAGCATAAGAGTTGAAGGAAACAAACAAACATACAAGTGATAAAACAAACATGCAATCTTCCTTGGAAGCACAAAAGATCTTAACTATAGAATACTAAACTTATGAGCAAATCAAGAAAGAAATATGATGAAATTATATTTCTTTAGAGTACTTTTATCTTTTTCATTCAATTCTCAAAATAATGTTGGTACTGACCGAGCCATGTTTGCCAAAACCAACTGAATTAACTCAATGATCCCAAAGTGATACCAATACTAATCACATGATCAATCATATAACCATGAATTGAAAACTAAAATAGATATGCAAAAGAATGAATAATAGAACTTCTCATTAATATTCTATAACGGTAACTCACACCAAGGGATACCTAGATATCTAACGAGAGGGGGGACACTTCCATAATGCAAACCATCCTACATGATAACTTCTCTATTCATGATATGACTCTACTAAAAAGTTAAAAAGATAGAAGATAGTGATATGATACCGCGGCACTCCCCCCAAGCTTGGAACAAACCAAGGGGATGCCAAAACCTGATGACAAATTACTCCTTCAATGGTGGTGGTATTCTCTTGTCATTGTCTGACTTACAAGGTAAGGGCTCCCCATCAACAAAGGACATCGTGGTCTCCAGCATCCTGCAACTTGCAGCAGCACTTATGCATTTAAACCTAACCCCGTACTCATAGTTTTGATTTTGAATGTCGTAGAGCTGTGCTTGCAGTTGGTTGGTTGTTTGGTGGAGTGAGAGGACTTCATCCTTGAGCTCAGCAGTCTCCTTTTGGTGCTGGGCGATGAGTTCGGAACAAATCTCGTGGAAGATGTCCACTTCGCGCTCTGCCATCTTCCTGTACCTAAAGACTTCTTGCTCCAGTGCTTCCATCCTGTCCTCCATACTTCCTTCACCTTTAGGGCCTTGAACCTCTTTAATCCGTATCTCCCTATCTTCAAGCAACAACTCCTTGGGATGAATCTTCAACTCTCTCATGTATGGGTTGATGATATCCGCTAAGGAATCTTCCTTGGATGATCCAGACGAAGACATTCTGGCTCCAAATCTGGGATTTTACCTATCAGAAATAGATCGAAATGAAAACACGACGAGAACACGATATACAAACCTCGGAGGATTCGGGGGATTATATATTGTGAAGTTTTACAACAAAAGGAAGGTACTAGGAGAAAACGGGTCAGAGACGGAGGCCGGGGTGGCCACACCACCTGTTGGCGCGGCTAGGGGGGCGTGCCAGGGGGTGGTGTGAGCCACCCTGGCTCCTTTTCTGTCCCTCCTTCGCTTTGTAGCTTCCCTTGTTGGATAAAAACTCCAAAAATATAACTGGACAAAATTTTCACGGAACATTTCTTACCAGAACTGTTACCTATTCGGAAACGGACTCTACAGGTCTCTGAATTTGGTCTTTGATAAATTTTTCCGAAGTTATAACTTGAAAAGCATCAACATCTTCATTGTAAGAATCTCCAGCAATATAGTTCTTGAGTCGCTGCCTATTCACCACTTGTGTAGTGTTATCTTTTAAAGAAGAATTTTTTATTGCTCCTGAACAGTACACTTCTTCAATAACGAAAGGTCCTTCCCATTTTGACAGTAGTTTACGTGCAAAAAATCTTAGACGAGACCTATACAATAGAACTTTCTCACGAACATGGAATTCTCTCTTTAGTATTCGCTTGTCATGCCATCTTTTAACTTTTTCCTTAAAGAGTCTAGCATTCTCATACGCCTCACTCCCTCATTCATCCAACGAACCTAAGTCAAATAATCATTTTTCACCAGCAAGCTTACAATCTCTATTAAGTTCTTTAACTACCCAATAAGCTTTGTGTTCTAATTCTAAAGGTAGGTGACAAGCTTTCCCATAAACCATTTTATAAGGAGACATCCCCATAGGGTTTTTATAGGTAGTCATATAAGCCCATAAAGAATCGTTCAACTTTTTAGCCTAGTTCTTTCTAGATCTATTAACAGTCTTTTGCAAGATGGATTTAATTTCTCTATTTGATAACTCTACTTGCCCACTAGTTTTGGGGATGATAAGCTGAAGCGATTCTATGATTAACATCATATTTAGCAAGGGTCTTTCTAAAACCACCATGAATGAATTGAGAACCTCCATGAGTCATGAGATACCTAGGCACTCCAATCCTAGGAAAGATCACATCCTTAAGCCTTTTTAGAGAGGTCTCCCCATTAGCACTCTTTGTAGGTATAGCTTCTACCCATTTAGTGACATAATTAACGGCAACAAGAATATGAGTATAACCTTTCGAGGGAGGAAAAGGACCCATAAAGTCAAATCCCTAGCAATCAAAGGGTTCAATAACTAGAGAGTAGTTCATAGGCATTTCATTGCGTCTAGAAATATAACCAACATGCTGACACTCATCACAAGATAAAAAAAAATTCCTTGCATCTTTAAAAAGGGTAGGCCAGTAGAAACCTGATTGTAGCACCTTTTGCACAGTTCTATCTCCCGCATGATGTCCTCCATAGGCACTACCATGACATTTCCGCAATATCTCCTTTTGTTCATATTCTGGAACACATCTTTGCATAATACCATCCACTCCTTCTTTATATAAATGTGGGTCATCCCAAAAATAATGCCTCAAATCGTAAAAGAACTTCCTTCTTTGCTGAGCTGTGAAAGTTGGAGGCAAATACTTGGAGACAATAAAGTTAGCATAATCGGCATACCGAGGGCTCCCTCACGAGCTTACCCCTACTGCAGCCAACTGTTCATTTGGGAAACTATCATTAACAGGCATAGGATCAAAAGAGATGTTTTCCAATCGAGATAAATTATCAGCTATAGGATTTTCAGCACCTTTCCTGTCTACAATGTGTAGGTCAAACTCCTATAAGAGTAGCACCCATCTAATAAGCCTAGGCTTAGCATCTTTCTTTGTCATAAGGTACTTAATAGCAGCATGATCAGTATGAATGGTAACTTTTGAGTATACAATATAAGGTCTAAACTTATCACAAGCAAAGACGATGGCTAGGAATTCTTTTTCAGTAGTAGCATAATTCCTTTGAGCAGCATCAAGAGTCTTACTAGCATAATGGATAACATTTAACTTTTTATCAATTCGTTGCCCAAGGACAGCACCTATAGCAAAATCACTAGCATCACACATTATTTCAAAGGGCAAGCTCCAATCAGGTGGTTGAACGATAGGGGCTGTAGTTAAAGCCTTCTTTAGAGTTTCAAAATCTTCCTTACAATCATCATCAAAGACAACGGGTACATCCTTTTGAAAAAGATTAGTGAGGGGTTTTGATATCTTAGATAAATCTTTAATAAACCTTCTATAGAAACCAGCGTGACCAAGGTACGAATACCTTTGATGTCTCTTGGACAGGGCATTTTCTCAATTGCCTCAACTTTAGCTCTATCAACTTCTATGCCTCTTTCGTAAACCTTATGTCCAAGTACAATACCTTCATTCACCATGAAGTGGCATTTCTCCCAATTAAGAACAAGATTAGTTTCTTCACATCTCTGCAAAACCTTATCGAGGTTGTGTAAACAATTATCAAAAGAAGTTCCATAGACGGAGAAGTCATCCATGAACACTTCCACAATTTCCTCACAAAAACCATGAAAGATAGCAGAGATGCATCTTTGAAAAGTAGCAGGAGCATTACATAAACCAAAAGGCATACGTCTATAAGCATAGGTTCCATAAGGGCATGTAAAAGTAGTTTTTTCTTGATCTTGTTGTTTAACAGCAATTTGAGAGAAACCAGAATATCCATCAAGAAAACAAAAATGGGTCTTTCTAGACAACATTTCTAACATTTGATCAATAAAAGGAAGTGGGTAATGATCTTTCTTAGTAACTTTTTTAACTTATCTAAAATCAATACACATTCTATAGCCTACTACAATTCTTTGGGGAATAAGCTCATCATTATTATTAGGGACGACGGTAATTCCCCCTTTTTTAGGGACACAATGAACATGACTAGCCCATTCACTATTAGCAATAGGGTAAATAATACCAGCATCAAGGAGTTTCAATACCTCATTTCTTACCACTTCCTTCATCTTAGGATTTAAACGTCGTTGGTGCTCTACCACTGGCTTTGCATCTAGTTCTATGTTGATAGCATGCTGACATATAGTAGGAGAAATCCCTTTTAAATCATCTAGAGTATATCCCATAGCCCCTCGGTGTTTCTTCAGTACCTCTAATAACCTTTATTCTTCCTTCCCTAAAAGTTTAGAGCTAATAATAATAGGATATATATCATTATCATCAATGTAAGCATATTTAAGATCGCCAAGTAGAGGTTTTCAATCGAAGACCGGATCCTTTTTAGGTGGCAACATGGTACCCAAGTCTTCTATAGGCAAGTTATGCTTAAGCATCTTAGGTTGACGACGGAGAATCTCGTCAATCTCATTTCTTTCTTCCATGAAGATTTCACTTTCACGATCCTCCATAAATTGCTGCGAAGCATTATTAGGGGCAAGAGAAATAGAAGCAAGTTGTTCAACTCTAAAATCCTCATTATGGGTTTCATTTTCACAAGGTTCTTTAGTAAATTTCGAAAAATTAAACTCATAAGATTCCCCATCAAACTTAGTCAAGATTTTCTCCCTTTTGCAATCTATAATAGATCCACAAGTACTCAAGAAAGGTCTACCAAAAATGATGGGATAAGTTTTACTAGTAACTGAACCAAGTACTAGAAAGTCAGCAGGATATTTAATATTACCACAAAGAACTTCTACATCCCGCACAATACTAATTGGAGAGATGGTATCTACATTAGCAAGGTGAATAACCACATCAATCTCTTCTAGTTCGCAGGGACTGATTTCATGCATAATTTCTTTGTAAAGATCATAAGGAATAGCACTTGAACTTGCACCAAAATCACATAAACCATAATACCAATGATAACCAATTCTAACAGAAAGCACATGGACACTAGCCTTTTTAGTTCTATTAGGATGTGACACAATATTAGAAGCATCCTCACAGAAGACTATGTGTCCATCTTCTACACTTTTAGTGACAAGGTCTTTCACAATTGCTACAACAGGTTCAATGTTTTTGTTCATCAGGTTTTACAGTTCTCTTTGCACTTTTAGTGATTACACTAGTTATCATAGGATGCTCCTTTACCTTATCCGGGAAGGGTATTTTCTCTATATAAGGTTCAGGTAGGATGTAATCAATAGTGCAAAATTCAGTACTCCCAACGGGAACACAATCAACACTATCTTTATATGGTGCATGGTACTTGTCCCATGCCTTTTTTGGAATTTCAATATAAGAAGCAAAAGCCTTAAAACAATTTGTAATAACTTGAAAATCAAGACCATAAGCATTACTAATATTTTGAAAGTCATTAGTTCCCATAAAAGATTCTATGCATTCATAATCATAATTTATACCTAACTTTCTTCCTTTGTCATTCTCCCATGCTTCAGCATTGTCTTGAATACGGTCTAGAAGATCCCATTTAACTTCTTCTTCCATGCGAGTGAATGATCCAGCACAAGAGGCATCCAATAAATCCTTATCATGGAGAGAAAGCCTTGCATAAAAGTTATTGGTAATAATATTTTTGGGGATCTCATGAATGGGACATTTGAGCATTAGTAACTTCAATCTCCCCCAAGATTGAGTTGTACTCTCTCCATCAAGAGGCCAAAAACTGTATATTTGATTCTGATCTTTATGAATCTCACTAGGAGGATAAACCTTTGAATAAAAGAGAGGCACTATTTCCTCCCATTCAAGAGCTTGGCCATTCTTCAGCAGCTTATACCATTCTTCAGCTCTTGTTTTTAGTGATAATGAGAATAACTTCTTCTTGACTTGATCTATAGTAATACCTGCACACTTGAACAACCCGCATAATTCGTGTATAAAGAGCAAATGATCACCGGGATGGACAGTTCCATCTCCAACATAATAGTTATCCATAACACGATCAATAATTCTTGTAGGTATTTTAAAAGTATCATTCTCAGCAGGTGGTGGTTCATCTACTACCTTAGTAGTGGTAGTAGCATTACAAAATAAGAAACTCAGCGAATTATCCATATTGAAAATAAAGCAACTAACAGAAGTAAATAATACTCATAGTAGAAGTTTCCTTTACCAGTTCCACTCTCCAATAGCGCTTCACTCCCCGGCAACGACGCCAGAAAATAGTCTTGATGACCCACAAGTATAGGGGGTGTATCGCAGTATTTTCGATAAGTAAGAGTGTCGAACCCAACAAGGAGCAGAAGGTGCTGGCTAGTGGCTTGGAGCATGAATTCTCTGTAAATACTTAGCAAATGGATTTTTAGGGGTTTTTGATAGTGCAAGTAAATAAAAGAAAATAGAAAAAATGTTGCACGTGGCCCAATCCTTTATTCAGCAAAGGACAAGCCGGTTGTATTACTTAATATGACCAAACATTCTCGAGGACACATGGGAATTCTTTCAAGTGCTTTCGCTTCATATAGTTGATTAATCTTCTTTAGTTTGCTAAGTGTTGTGTGGGTGAACATGTGCTAATGTACCGACCTTCCTAGCACTAATACATACTTGTGATTATACCCCTTGCAAGCATCCGCAAGTACAACAAAGTAACTAAGGTAGAAACCTAACCACAGCCTTAAACTCTAAGACCCCGACGTCCCTTGTGCAATGGTTTCCTAACGGGGGTTCAGGTTTCTGTCACTCCGGCAACCCCTACGATTAGTAGCCAAATACACAATGCATTCCCCTAGGCCCATATAGGTGAAGTGTCATGTAGTCGACGTTCACATGACACCACTAGAAGAAGTACACCACGACTTAAATATCAAACGATTGAATCTTTCTCAACACAATTCCACTACTAACAACATGACTTTTCACATGTCCTCAAGAACAAAACGAACTACTCATAAGACATCATATGTATCATGATCAGAGATGATATAATGATATGTAACAATCTGAACATAAACAATAATTCAATGGTTCCACTCAATAGCATCAACTACAAGGAGTAATCAACACCGAGAAGTTTCCCCTAAGAACTATGCAAGATTCAACCCAATTGTTACAGCGGTATGGAGGTGGTGATGATGGTGCTGCTGATGATGATGGTGGTGATCATGATGATCCCGATGAAGTCCAACTTGATGGTGGTGTTGATGGTGATGATCTCCCTTCTCCGGGAAGGAATTCCCCTGGCAGAATTCTGTCTGCCGGAGAGATCTTTCTCTCTCGATGTTTTCCGCCCCGTAGAGGCGGCAGAATCTTTCTGTGGTCGCTCCCCGAGTCTTAGGGTTTCGGGAGGATAATATACGCAGAGGCGAGATCCAGGAGTGGACCAGGGCAGCCACACCACCTGGTGGCGCGGCCTGGGGTGGCCCGCGCCAGGGGGTCATGTGGGCCCCCTGTGGCCCATCTCCGCTTCCCCTTCTGGCTTTCTTCGTCTTCTGGAAAAATAGGATTTTCCGTGTATTTTCCCGGATTTTCTGATCTTCGCGAATTTCGCCTGCAAACAGCCCCTTTTCCATCAGAATCCTGACTACAGCGGTCCATGCTCCAAAATTCATCAACCATGCAAAAACAGATGAAATAACATAAGTATCATCTCTTAATATGAAATATATCAGTGAATAACAGTAAATTATGATATATAATAGTGATGCAAAATGGACGTATCAGAGTCATGCATTTTCCCTTCAACACGGGCCCTGCAAACACGATCTTTGGCAAAGGAAACATTTTATTTTAGTCCAAGGATGTGGCCACCCTTGTGGAGGCTTTGCAAAGTTCTCATATTGACGGGGGCTAGTCGGCGATGCCATAACCAACCCATGTCAGCCTTTCCGAAAAGACACATCGGGCCTGTAGTGGTTTTCCCCGAGAAGTCCACCATGTACAGGTCATATTTGACATATCCCATGAAAGCGACTGTTAAAGACTTGCTCCACAAGAGTACCACCAAATCAGCATCAATAAAAACTGCAAAGCCCATCTTACCAAGGGCGTGAATTGAAAGTAAATTGTAACCGAGGGTCTCAACAAGCATGACGTCCACGAGAGAGATATCGTGAGCGACCACAACTTTGTCGAGACCCAATACCTCAGATTTTGACTTGTCACCATAGGAGACGGTTATATGATCATGATTTGTCCGCATCTCCGTGATGATCTCCTTGCTTCCGGTCATGTGACTTGTGCACCTGCTATCGAGTACCCATTTAGACCCACCGGAAGCATAGCCCTGCAAGAAGGTTACTTATTGGTTTTAGGTACCCATTTTTCAATGGGTCCTCTCATGTTAGTGACAGGGTCTTAGGGACCCAAATAGACCAAGGAATGTAACAATCATAAGGCCCTACATAACTAGCATAAACATCACCATAATAACCATAATATAACTCATAGTTAGGATTGTTAGCCCCTGCAAAACCATCATAATTAGACTTGTCATTAGTGGTGGTGCTGGTCTTTGGTTGAGCAGTCTTGCTCTTCTTCTTCTTGTTCTTCTTGTTCTTTGTCTTGGGAATATAACCAAGACCCTCGTTTCCATTGTTTGTTCTTTGCTTGCTAAGAACCTCATCTAGAACTTCTTTACCTTTGTGTTGAGATCCCTTTGCAAGTTCTACATGTCCACAAGATTGTGTGG
Source organism: Avena eriantha (assembly GCA_910589775.1). NCBI lineage: Eukaryota > Viridiplantae > Streptophyta > Magnoliopsida > Poales > Poaceae > Avena > Avena eriantha. The sequence continues at coordinate 11,190,076 of OU342740.1, forward strand.
AGGTGTTGGGCATATCATGATTCTCCAATTGAGTTTGGAGCTGGTCACGAGACTCATTTAGAGTAGAATGTTCACTCTCCAAAGCCTTGTGAGCAATGTCAAGTTTCTCAAACTTCTCCAAGAGTCTAGCATGAGCAGCCCCAAATTCAATCTTTTCCTTTTTTTAGTTTCTTTACCTTAGCCAGAGCGTTGTCACGTTCTTTGATGAGCTGAGCAACAACCTCGTCATGGGACTCCTCAATTAACTCAAGTCTCTCTTCCAAGGATACTTGAGCTTCCTCTTCTTCTTCCAAGGCGTTCTTCAAGGAGGCTATCTCCAAGGCATCTTCTCTTTCAATTCTGCCCTTTTCTTCTAGAAAATCTTCAGATTAGGCAAGTTGACTCATAAGAGCATCAAAATGAAGTTTGTGCTCACCTTGCAAGTTAGTAAAAAAGGTGTCCAAAGCAATAACTTCTTCTTTTATCTTAAGACTAGTATGATCATCCATATCCATATTTATGTTAGTCTTAGGAAATGAAGAACTAGAAGATGATACTCGGACCCTCTCGCCATAAGGCAAGTGGCATTGTTGTTGATGGCGTTTTCGTTTGGAGAGTCGAAGAGTGATGACGGAGTAGATGTGGTGGCTATAGCAGCCACCTCACGAGTACTATCTTCATCCTCTTCATCTTCACTTGCAGAGGAATATTTTTCTTGTGCCACCAAGACAATCTTGGGTTGCTTCTTGTAAGGGACATTCTTTTTTATAAATGGCTTCTTTCTAGGTGCCTTGGATTTTTCTTTAAGGATGAGCCTGCCACCATTGTCTTCTCTATTTTGATATGGACACTCAGCCACAAAGTGTAGCCTATCTCCACAATTGTAGCATATTCTCAGTTTTGGGACATTCTCTCTTCTTCCACTTAACCCATTATTTCGCTCGAGTTCTGACTTGGCCTTGGTGGATCCTTCCAAAAATTCCTAGCATAGAATGCCATGTACTCACCATGAGCACGCTTGACTTCCTCGGGGCAGTCCATGGAGACACCCTCGAAACCTCTTTCATCCTCATCTTGCTCAACAACATTTGCTTTTAGAGCAACATTGACCCCTTTTTTGCATTCCAATGGCTCGGGCACGGGCATCTTCTGCGTTCTTAGCTGCAACCTTGAATGATGCCATTTCTTGCATGACTTCATTAGAAGTCATTTGATGGTAGTTGTGTCTACCTTGCAATCTCTTCAAGTCCATTGGTTCAAAGGGCATTAGAGCACTCACATATTTCCTTTTTATCCAAGCATGATCGCTGTGAGTGGCTCCATGCTTTCTAAATGTTGTTGTGGTGCCCTTGAGTCTTCTATACATATCTTCATGGTTTTCGCCATCCAACATGTAGAATCCTTCAGCTTCATTACTAAGGGCATGATATGTCAAAAACGTATCTACTTTCCCAAACACTTTTGCTATTGTTTCTCCTCTAAACTTGTGTGATTTGGATGTAACTAACACGGACTGACGCTATTTTCAGCAGAATTGCCTTGGTGTCTAGTTTTTGTGCAGAAAATAAACTATCAGGAAAAATCCCGGAAAATATGCCAAAAATCCTATTTCACCAAAAGACTCCCGGAGCCAGAATACGAGACAGAGGGGGCTAGGCCTAGGCCACACCACATGGCCGTGTGGGCTAGCCCAGGCCGTGCCAGGGGGTGGTCTGGCCGCCCCAGACACCCCCTCGGTCTCCCTCTTCGCCTATAAGATGCCTTATGACCTAAAAACTGAGGGGGGTTCGACGTTTTTCCAGAAGGAGTTCCGCTCCGTCGCCACCACCAGATTCCATGAAACAGCACCAGAAACTCCATTCTGGCACCCTGCTGGGACGGGGAATTGGAGGAGATCATCGCCATCATCATCAACATCGCTTCTCCATCGACTATCCATGTCCCCCCCCCCTATGAGTGAGTAATACCCCGCTGTAGGCTATGGGGATGGTAGGGATTGGATGAGATCATTCATGTAATGGCATCGGATTGTTAGGGCATGGTGCCTAGTATCTTCTATTAGTGCTTTATGACTTTGTTGCAACTTGTTATGCTTAATGTTTGTCACTAGGGCCCGAGTGCCATGATTTCAGATCTGAACATGTTATTGATTCATTATGATAGTATTGTTTTTGGTCTTGCCTGCAAGTTGTATAGACACGTTATTGTCCGGAACCAATGGCCCCGAAGTGACAGCAATCGGGATAACCGGAGGGAATGGCTTTGATGTGAGGATCACATGTGTTCACGGAGTGTTAATGCATTGCTCCGGTGCTCTATTAAAAGGAGCACCTTAATTGCAAGTAGTTCCCTTGAGGCCCCGCTGCAAACGGGCTGGTAGGACAAAAGATGTTGTGCAAGTTCTCATTGCGAGCATGCATGACTATATATGGAACACATGCCTAGGATTATCTAGTACTTGGATGCTTTATCTTATTTATCTACAATTACCCTATGTTCTGATTACTACGTGAATTGTCTTGTCCATGCAACGCCCGTCCATCCATCCATATGCCTACCGCACTCGAATCCTACTGTTTACTGCTATTGTTACTACTGTCTTTACTTTACTACTGCTGTTACTTTACTATTCCTACTACAAAACTGTTGCTACTGATAAACTGTTGTGAGCAAGATTGTTTCCAGGTGCAGCTGAATTGGCAACTCAGTTGTTAAGGCTTATAAATATTCTTTGTCTCCCCTTGTGTCGAATCAATAAATTGGGTTTCACTTCCCTCGAAAATACTGCGATACACCCCCTATACTTGTGGGTCATCAAGACTATTTTCTGGCACCGTTGACGGGGAGCATAGCTTTATTTATTAAGTTCACCTGGATTCATTATTGTTCGCTGCTATTCATCCATCATGGGTAAGTCTCGTGATGGCAAGGTTCCTATTTTACCATCCACTTCAAGAAGAGGTACTGTTCTGAACACCTATGTTGCTCTTGATTCACCATCTGTTATGAATAAGCTCGTTACACCACCACATACACATGCTACACACACTGCTACTACTGCTGAATCTGAAACTTCTGATACTTATGATACTGCTTCTATTGTGCTTGATAAGAGTGGTTCATTAGGGCCTTTCCTAGATGCTACGATTGCTAGAACTATAGCTGGAAATACTGAAACTCCTAATGAAGACGGTTAGTTCACCTGAGTCTAGTGAGAGTTATGATATTGAAGATGGTTATGTTGATATGACCGATGAATTTATTAATGAATGTAAAAACACCCATTATAGGAGCGCTGCTAAGAGTCTCCTTGAGAGGCGTACTATTAGACCCAAATTGTCTCTTAAAAAAATTGCTAATTTGCTGCTTCTCCCATAAACATTAAAGATAAAGATTATGATTTCTCTCTTGATCTATCTTACATAGCTATTGTTGAGAAAGAACCTTTTTGTGGGACTAAGAATGAAAGTGCGGTAGCACATATGAATGAACTTTCTACCATGAGTGGCTTGTTTTCTGATGATATTAAGATGTGTACTTACTTTGTTGCTAAGATTTTCCACTTTTCACTTAAAGGAGAAGCTAAAACTTGGTTTAGTAATTTACCTCCTGGATCTATTGATAGCCCTGATTGCTTCATTAGTACTTTCCTGTAGAAATATTTTCCTCCTAGTGCTAGACATGCTATTTTGCAGGAACTTTTTGATTTTAAACAGGGAGAAAAAGAGATATTACCTGAATCATGGGCAAGGTTTTGTACTTTGATTCATGCACAGGCTGGAAGTCCATTACCTAAGAATGAGCTTCTTGATATATTTTATAATGGACTAACTAAAGAATCTAGGACATACCTAGATAGTTGTGCTGATTGTGTTTTCAGGAATAGGACTCCCAAGGAAGCTGAGGAATTAATGGCTAAAATAAGCAAGAACTACGAGGATTGGAATCCTCCTGAACCAGCTATACCTGAAGTAGTTATACCTGCACCATACTATTCTTGTGCCTATTTCAACATCAAAGAAGAGGGGACTTATTGAATTAAATGATGAAGTGATGAAGGAAGCTAAGAAATGTCTTAAGGAAAAGGGAATTAAAGCTGCAAATGTCAAGAATTTACCTCCTATAGAAGAATTATGTAAGCCTATTCCCTACTCATCCACTATTGAGGTACACTCTCTCCAACACTTTGATGAAGGTGATATCCCTTACTCTAAACCTCCTGATCAATGCTTAGAAAAATTCGATATCTCTATTGTTAAGCAGGATAATTTTAATAAAAGGGTGCAAAATCATCTAATGGAAAACACTAGAACTATTGTTGAGTTGAAAGATATTGTGGAAAGAACCTCTAATGATGTTAAAATGATTGTTAAACACTTTCAAATGGTTCAAACTCAAATAGATCAACTCATTAAAGTGCAAAAAGATTTGCTAGTTAATGCTGCTAAAGAAAAACATGCTTATGAAATTAGAACTAGAAGTGGTGCTTCTACACAGGATCCTCTATATCCTGAGGGGCATCCCAAAAGAATTGAGCAGGATTCTCAACAAGCTAAAAATAGTGGCTCTACTCGTAAGAAAAGGTAAAAAGAAACATAAAACTATTGTAGAACCCTCTGAACCTGCTATAGATCCTAATAGTATATCTGTCTCTGATGCTGAAACTGAAAGTGGTAATGAAGAAAATGAAGCTCCAAATGAAGAAAAAGTTGAAGAAGAACCTAAAAAGCACACTAAGAATACTAAATACACTAAAGAAGATTTGATTGCTAAGAAACATGGTAGTGAAAGAGAACCTTGGGTCCAAATACCTATGCCTTTCCGTGATAAGAAACACAAGTCAAAGGAAGATGAACACTATAATAAGTTTTGTGAGTGGATGAAACCTTTATTTCTTGCAAATTCCTTTGACTGATGCTATTATATTGCCTCCTTACTCAAAGTATATGAAGGATATTGTCTCGAATAAAAGGAAGATCCCTAATGAAGAAATCTCTACTTTGTTTGCTAATTATTCCTTTAATGGTAAGGTTCCAAGGAAACTTGGAGACCCAAGGATTCCAACTATCCCTTGTTCTATTAAGAATAGTTATGTTAGAACTGCTTTGTGTGATTTGGGAGCTGGAGTTAGTGGTATGCCTTTCTCTCTCTATAAGAGGCTTCAACTAGAAAAACTAATACCAACTGATATATCTTTGCAAATGGCTGATAAATCTACCACTATTCCTGTTGGTATATGTGAGGATGTACCTATTCAAGTGGCTCATAATTGCTTGATATTAACTGATTTTGTTGTGCTTGAAATGCCTGAAGATGATAATATGTTTATTATTCTTGGGAGACCTTTTCTTATACTGCAGGGGCTGTTATTAATTGCATCTAAGGAAAGGTGACCTTTAACGTTAATGACAAGGAACATACTGTCTATTTCCCCAAGAAGATTGAAAGGACTTATGGTTTGAATTCAATTGAACATGTTGAGGGCATTCAAGTTGGAGAAATATATTGTCCCATACCAAGAGAAAAAATTGAAACTATTATGATTGGGACCATTGCTATCAAGGTTGAGGTAACATAATCATTAGTGGAATACAAAGTTTTGTCTCATATGAAATTGTTTTGGTAACAAGACCTGATCAACCTTGTTAACAAAAGGATTTCATTGAACAAAACAATGTTTTCACCGTGATTATCTCCGTTTACTTTTATTCTATCCATTTTAGTTTTGCTTTCGTTTAGTTTTCTTTGTTGTTAGTTGCTTGCATGTTAGAGTGTCTTAGAACTCCTGAGTTCTAGCCTTGTTTTGTCATTGCATCATTTCCAAAAAAAATCTGTCTGCTAGAAAATCATTCATCTATGCCTGAAAATTGTCCAAAAATAAAGTGTCTCGAAAAATTCCAGAAAATTCATATTAAATTTTTACGTGAAAAAAGAGGTAGAGGAATGCCTGGAAGGTACCAAGGGGACCAACCAGGCAGGCACACCACCTGGTGGCGTGGCCTGCCCTGGGTGGCGCCATGCCATGGTGTGGGCCACCCCTGGCCCTCCACTCACTCTCTCACCTGCCACTTTCTTCTCTCTCCCGAGTAAGCTCCAGTTCATTGCTCAAAATCGCGTTCTTGTTGTGCTTGCTCTTGATTTTTTGATCTCCTTGCTCAGCCCATCTTTGTTGCTGAAATTTGGAGCATTTGTTCTCTGCTATGTGACTCCTCCGCTTGCCCAAGTAGATTTGTGTTTAGTGGATTAAATCTTGAGTATTTTGCTGCTGTAGGTGACAGGTTATGAGAGCTTGTAAGCTTGTTTGATGCTTAGAGATATAGTTTTGATGCATGATTCAGCCTCTTACAAGTCCCTATGAGTAGTGCCCTTCATTTTATATTCACTTTGCAATCACTTATTTAATAGAATTTAAATTTCAGAATATCAAACATGAACAACCATACCTTTGGAGAAATATTTGAGAGGGATGCACCTAGGAGGTCAAGGCCCTCAAGATCAGCCTCTCAGTTTAGGCCATCATACAACGAAGATCTCATTGCACCTCGCATTGGTAATGAAGGAGATGATGGGGATGCTCACCCATCTACTTTTCCTTGTTTTACTTTCTTACAAGCTGCAGGGATTCTTGATGATGTCTTGCTATTGATTCAGAGGGTTGGTTTGACTTCATACATGCAAGATGAGAGTGAGCAATACGCTATGCTCACCAAAACTTTTTTTGAGAGCTTCGTTTTTACTAACACCCCCTATCAGTCAACTGTCTCCTTCAGAATTTATAATCTGCCTTTTACCATGCCATTGGAAAGATTTTGCAGTATTATAGGTGTAGGCATGACATGGACCGTGAAGAAGATTCAAGGGCGACCTGCTGATTTGCCGGAGCTTTATCGAGGGGTAACCAATGATGATGACCGCGTGGCTCAGCACGGAAAGATAAGAAATATCCAACTCCCTACTCTTACATACTTTGCATATTATCTTGCTACTAGCGTACTTGGTAGGGAGAACACAAGTAATATCTCCAACTATCATTTAGCCTTCCTTGCTGCTGCGCTCAACAATGATACTCGGTACAACCTTGGCTCGCTTATTGTTCGCTGCCTAGCTGCTAGGGGGCCTATCTATGGGGGCATCATTGCCTCACGTATGGTCAATGCATTAGGGCTTTCAGTGGACCCCAATGATACTGTATTGGCACCACAAAGGCTTGACCTTGTTGCTATGAAAACTCATCATTTTGTCACTGTTGATTCTGATTTGGACGGTCTAGTATATAGGATGCTATTTACTGACGGGGATGAGAGGGAGATCCCTTTGCTGCAGTCTTCTTTGTTTAGTGTTCACAGGAGACCGTGGTCGCGCTCCAAGGAGGAGGTGGACGAGCAGCTCCGCTTGCTGGGATTCCATGGGCAGCACCAGGAGGACGTGCCCTCCTACGATTACTCCACGCACTACGGAGGGACGTACTCGAGCTCGCACCAGGACGAGGGTACCTCCTCGTCATACCACGGTGACACTTCATCTTGGCCAGCTTGGGATTGACACCCACTTAGGCCAAAAGCCTAAGCTTGGGGGGAGGTACGCCGACATCGCACTCATCTCCTTAGCATGTTGCGTCGGTACTTTGTGTATTCATGTTTCGTTCTCTTTTTAGTTTTCATTCTTTGTTTGTTTTTGCTTTCTAAAACACAAAAAGACCAAAAATATTTTTGTTGTTTCTCTTTGGTTTGCTTCTTTTTCTTTTTGCCTTGGTTTGTTTTTCCCTTTTGCTTTGTTTGAACTATTCGAAAAACCCAAAAAGATTTTGCTTTGTTTATTCTTCCTTTTTGGTTCTTACTTTAAAAAATCGAAAACACCAAAAATATTTGTTGTTCTTCTTTGGCTTTGTGAGTTTGTTGCAGGGTTCAGCAGTCCTCAGTGGGATTTGGTTTCATATTATTATTCAAGCCACACAAGTGAAGAGCAATAATGAGGATTAATGACAACTTGAGGTGTGGTAGGAGGCTGGTAACGAACTCTACTTGTTTTCATTTTTATACATATACTCATCATTGTGGGCATGCTTAGCCTGTTCGTGTAGGGTGTATGTTATCTTTGGATGCTTAATAGTTCTTGCTTTCATATGATTAGTCCCAGCTTGCTAATAGTTTGTAGCATGTCATATGAATGTTTGCTTGCATTACTCTATTCATAACTTGGTATGACGCTATGGTATCCTCCTCGAAATGTTTCATTTGAGTTGACTTGGCACATGCTCACACATGCATATGACTGAAATAATCAGTTAAGCCTCGATGAATTATTTTGCCTTGAGGGTCTTGAATCACTTTCATGCCATGATTAGTCATGTTTTGTTGCAAGCATGATTATGACAGCTATTGCTCTCTCGTTTGTCGCTCCCTTACTTTTGCTAGCCTTCGCTTTCACTGAGTATGTTTTACTCATGTTTCCAACTCCCTAAAACCAAACATTGCCAAAGTGTTCACCATACCTACCTATTAGCATCATTTGCTATTTCCGTGCATATTCAATATGCCTTGTTTTCTTCCGAATAAAATGTTTGCTTGTTATGAGAAAGTTAGTTAGTAAAGCTCTCACGAACTTGATGGCACACTTTATTTTATGCACTTAATAAACCTGAACCATCGTGACTGTCCATGAAAGTTATATGCTTTCAAATTATAGGCTGGAGATTAGCAGAACTGTGTTGTCAACGGGAATGCTTTCAACACTTGTAAATATATACCCAGTTGATACCATGCTCTTTTTTTGCGGATGTCGTCGGTGTGAAATAAAAGGGGAGCTTGTAAGTCCATGGAGTTATGTATGTGTGTTAGAGAAACGCCTGGGCCGCTGGTCTAATCCATGTCGTCATGGTGGAAACCTGCAGCGTAACCATAATGATATCTATGAAGCATTCTTCTTATAGAAAAGGAGAGAGATAGCTATTAAGAAAAAGAAAAGAAAAAAAGATTTGAGAAAAGAGGAAAGAGAGAAAAAAGCACCATTTTCTCATGGTAAATAAGAAGATTGCTGAGATACTCATTGTCTGCTTGCCTTGTCATTTTGACATGGGGATTCTTCCGTATCATCGGGCAAGGGGTACCCCGTTGGCAGTTCTCTATGATAAGCACGTATTTACGATGACAAGAACATACCGGTAACTAAAGTTGAGTAGCATCAGGAGCGGCCCTTGTACTCAAGGGACATGGGATTTCCAGTTTATAGTCTGTCAAGCATATAACTCAGATTGGACCTCACTTTCACCTTAACCATATTAAAGATGCTTATGATAGGGGCAATGAGAGCTCAAAGCTAATGAGTACCATACTTTCAGCATTTGGAAGCCTTTCAAACTATTCAAATCCTTTTCATTTCCGTGTTGAGTCTCCACTTATTCTATGAGCACTTTCTTGAGAGCATAGTTGTCATTCTTTGTGCTTGTCTCATTACTTGATTATTTGTGTTATGACTTTGATGCTTGTTGATGTATACGCACTTCTATTCTTGTAGACAGTTGTTGGCCCTCCAAGTGCAGAGGTTTGTAGAACAGCAGCAAGTTTTCCCTTAAGTGGATCACCCAAGGTTTATCGAACTCAGGGAGGAAGTAGTCAAAGGTATCCCCTCTCAAGCAAACCTGCAATCAAGATACAAGAAGTCGCTTGTGTCCCCAACACACCCAATACACTTGTCAGGTGTGTAGGTGCACTAGTTCGGCGAAAAGATAGTGAAATACAAGTGGTATGGATAATTATAAGTGGTAACGGTGATAGAAATAGCCTGATGGCGTGGAAGAGACTAAAGGCAAACTGAAATAAAGATGGAAGCAAGCAAACATGTAACAGATCTAGTTGCAAACGGTGTATCAATGCTTAGAAACAAGGCCTAGGGATCATACCTTCACTAGTGAACACTCTCTCATAAATATATTATCTTCATGATACTACTCTTAACTACTCTCCGGTTGGACACTCTAATCGATGGTAGGGCTATAACAACACACCTCAAAGTAACCCTTTCCCATCTAGAAAACCCCACAATGTCACCTTGAGCACTAGATGGTTCCAACAAACACAACAATTTCATAAAGACATCCAACTCCAAATATAACTCATAACAAGTATTTGTAATCTCTAGCCTAAGTGCTACCATGGTGTGCACGCTGTCACTTTCACACACATGGGGAGTGCAGAGATCTATTAAAGCACTTGAGTAGCAAGGTAGATCTACTTGATTGCAAAGCTCATGATCACAATATGATCATGCATAGAGAGAGCTGAACACATAGCTACCGGTAGAACCCTTAGCCTAGAGAGAGAACTACTCCCTCCTCATCATGGGAATTAGCAATGGTGATGGAGATGGTGGTGGAGATCGATGGAGATGGCTCCGGGGGCACTTCCCCGTCCCGACAGGGTGCCGGAACAGAGACTTATAAGGAGGCAAGGTCGGTGGCCGGCCAAGGGGCCCACACCATGCCCTGGCGTGGCCTTGGGGACCCGCGCCTGGGGGGTGTGGCCACCCTGTGGCCCCTCTCAGACTCTCCTTCTGGCTCCGTGAGTCTTCCGTGGAAATAGGAACTTTGGCTTTTGTCCCGTCCAATTCCGAGAATATTCATTTTCTAACTTTCCTGGAACCAAAAACAGCAGAAAACAGGCAACTGGCACTGTGGCTCTTGTTAATAGGTTAGTCCAAGAAATCATATGAAAAGTACTCCAAAGTTGGAACAAAACACAAGAAAGTAGATAAAACCAAGCATGGAACATCAAAAATTATAGATACATTTGCATTGTATCAACATCCCCAAGCTTAACTCCTGCTCGTCCTCGAGTAGGTAAGTGATAAAAAGAAAGAATACTTTTTGAGGTGACATGCACCATCATAAACTTGATGAAAGTGTTTGTAAAACATGGATAGCTAGGATCATAGTACTTCAATCATAACATGAAAGACAAAGTTCTAGCAATAAGACAAAGAAACTATGATGCAACATTAAAAGGCACAAACAAAAGATTAATGAATAACAATGCTTTGCAAGACGTTTGTTTGTTTCACATAAAGAAAACATAGCATAGTAGTATTCAGCTTGTCCCTCATAGAGTAGAAAATATAATGCATAGGACACCTCAAAGCTCATAAGAGTGACTAGATACAAATAGTTTAAAACAAGCTATATCAAGATATGCATCAATCAACAAGTCTTGGGACAATTCACATAGAACTAAGAATGGCCACTATGCTCTCAAAGTAAGTGCATAAAGATAGAAGGTGGAGACTCAATATATAAGTGGAAGAAAGGCCTTCATAGAAGGAAGCAGAGATTCAAGTTTCATAAAGAGCTTCCAAAAATTATGGTACTCAACAGCTTTTACCTCTCATTGCCCCTATCATAAGCATCTTGAAGGTGATTAAGGTTAAAGTGAACAAACTATGGTGTACATGCTTGACGAATAAGTTAGAAATCTCATGTCCCTTGAATACGAGGGCCGCTCCTCATGCTACTCAAGTTTAGTCACCGGTAAGTTCTTGTCATTGTAAGTACATGTGTATCATAGAGAACCGCCAACGGGGTTCCCCTTGCCTGATGATATGGAAGAATCCCCATATTAAAATGACAAGGCAAGCAGACAACAAGCATCTCAGCAATCTTCTTATTTACCATGGGAATATGGTGCTTTTTTCTCTCTTTCCTGTTTTCATAATCTCTTTTTTTCTCTTTTTCTTTTTTTTCTCAATATAGGACTCTTTTTTTATAAGAAGAATGCTTCATAGACAACTCATTATGGTTACGCTGCAGGTTTCCACCATGTCAGCATGGATTAGACCAGCGGCCCAGGCGTTTCTCTAACACATATACATAACTCCATGGACTTACAAGCTCCCCTTTCATTTCACACCGACGACATCCATAGACAAAAGAGCATGATATCAACTAGGTACAAGTACCCGTGCAATGTTGAAAGCGTTCCCCATGACAGCATGGTTCTGCTAATCCCCAACAAATAAGTGCAAGCATATAAAACATAGACGACACAATGGTTCAAGTTTATTAAGGGAAAGAAAAGTAAAGTGTGCCATCAAGTTCGTGAGAGCTTTAATCACTAGTTTCCTCGTAACAAGTTTAATTGGAAGGTAAACAAAAACATGAATATACTTGGAATAGAAATTGCTAATAGGTAGGTATGGTGGACTCTTTGGAATAACTTGGTTTAAGGAGTTAGATGCATGAGTGGAACTCACACTTGGTTATAGAGGCTAGCAAAAGACTGGGAGCGACAAACTAAAAGAGCAATAATGGCCATAATCATGAAGAGCGGCAAAAAATTATTAATCAAAGCATAAAGTGATACTACAAGTTGAAAACTAAAGAATCATCAAGGCTATGGTGACTTGGGATAGTCATAACATGGTGTGAGCATGCGCCAAGTCAACCCAAATAAAGCATCAAAGGAGAATACCACTATACGATGCTTTAATATGTTAAAACAACGCATGATTCATCCAAGGCACATTAAGCAATCTCAATTGTTTATAACAAGTCATGCTACAGCAAAGAATACTAAGCATAAAGCCAAAACAATATCAAGCATGGCATGACAAATCATAGGCCACAGTCAAAAACAAGCTCTCTTTACCACTTAAGCATGAGCTTTCCTACTCTTTTCTAAACCAAACCAAACTATTTAGAAACCAATGTATTAAAGAGGGGGTCCAACCAATTTATTCAGAAAACTAAGCAAACCAAGCAAACAAAAAACGAAAACGAAAAAGAAAAAGAAGACGCTCCAAGAACAACACAATTGTGCATGAAACAATAAAAATGAAGTATTTGGAAAAAACCTGCGATTTTTATTGATGAAGAAGGGGATGCCTTGGGCATCCCCAAGCTTTGACGATTGTACTTCTTGGATGTTTCTTGGGGTGACACACGTGCCATCCCCAAGCTTGAGCTTTAGTCCATTCTTCATCTCATTACTCGTTCCTTCCATACACCTGAAATTTTTCCTTCATACAAAACTTCACACAATCTTTATTAGCAACATTAGTGCACTCAAGATAATAAGTCTTTAGGTTCAGTTCTAACACCAATAAAACTTCTATTAAAACACTAGCTACTGTATCACTTCCCTCAAAAAGCTCAATTCCCCAAAAGAACTCAAAAAGGAACCAAGCAGAAGCAAATGCAAATAATGGCAGACATATGTCAAAACAGACCAGCAGGTAAAGACGAATTTTTTCGAAGACCTTCTGTTTCTCAAATCAAAAAGTGTTGAACTAACGAAAGTTAGATAACAACCTGGGACATAAGCACAAAAATTCACGCCTCAAAAGGACGTACAGAGATGTTACACGAAATTTTACGGTGAAGTATAGAAATCTGTTTCGGGACAGCAACTTTCTCAACCATTACTTCTCTCTCATTAGAGGTTACTCTTGGCACAAAAAGCAAATAAAAAGGATAAGAAGCGGTTATTACTGAAGTAATAATTTCCAGGGCTCATCTAAAACTTTTGGGTTATCTCCCAATAAGTACTTTCCTTTAATGCCTTTAAGTTAGGCTTGATAGTTTGAGAAGATGCTCACATAGGAAATATGAATTGAAATAAAAGAGAGCATAAAGAAAAAATTCAAAGAACATTTAAATCTAACCCACTTCCTATGCATAGGAATCTTGTAAAGAAATAAGCCATGAAAGCACAAAGCAACAAGCATAGGAAAGCAAAACAAGTGCAACTTCAAAATTTTCAACATAAAGAGGAGAAGCTTAATATTGTTGAGATACGTAAAACCATGTTTACCTCTCTCATAATAACTTTCAGTAGCATCATGAATAAAAGTAACAATATAACTATCACAAGAAATATTCTTATCATGAGCCACATGCATAAAAGTATTAATACTCCCCACATAAATATAGTCATTCTTATTGATTGTAGTGGGAGCAAATTCAACAAAATAGCTATCATTATTATTTTCATCACCATAATCATCAAATATAGGAGGCATATTGTAATCATAATTAATTTTCTCCTCAATAGTAGGTGGACTGAAAATATCATAATCATCATTGCAATCATCATATATTGGAGGTATAGTATCATCATAAGAAATAGAATAGTTATCTTCCAAAGTGTGTTCATTTGTAAACATATCATCATTCGAAGGATCATGGATAGCACTAATAGTATAGCAATTATCATCATTTTCAGAATTGCTACCGAAGAGATTTTCAATATCAAAGGTAGTGTGCTTTTCCCAATCATGATCACTACTATAGGTAATAGGCATAGGAACATCATCGAGTTCAGACTCATCAAAAACTATAATAGGAGCAACATGCTTAGGGGGGAATACCGTTTCCTCTCTTCTTTTACTCCCCCTCTTCTTCTTTTTCTTTCTCTCTTTAGGAGGGAGAGGCTTGAAAGGAAGCTTCTCTGTATACCCTGGTTCATTGTTAGAGACAATAGAAGAAACTTTGGAGGATTCCTCCTTTTCATTAATAAGAACAAAACACATATTAGTCCTGTCATATTTTAGTAAAACCTCATCTTTTATAATATTTTGTATGTAAGTATTTGTGTGGAAATTATCAACACAATAAAGATGACAACCATGCATGACACTATTCATACCAAAAGCACTCATATCTACCAAAGAAGTTTTTCTTGATAACTCTTCACACCCCAAAAATAATGTAAGTTCATCATGTTGATTAGGAGTGATCATGTCATCACAATACAAACTTGCAGTACTCATTGGATTATAAGGGCTATTATTATGGCCTGAGCATTGAAAATTGGAATGACCCACTTCAAAGCAAAGTTCACAAATAAAAGGATAGAGGGCACAAACTTTTTTACCAAGATCATTTAGAGCCCTAAACAACGTTCTAGTTTTTTCATTCCTGTGGGTGATACAATATTCTTCTTCAATTTGATTATTCTCACAAGGTCTATGTATTCCACAAAAATTAACATGCTTATAAGAAGTAGTACTTTCAGAGGTTTGAGCATGTTTATTGCTATCACTAATAATAATTTCATTTTCCATGCAAGTGTCTTTATAAGGCTCATGATACATGTCCCATTTTTCTTTAGGAGCATTAATATGAGAAGCAAAGGTTCTATAACAATCAACAAGAATTTTAGGATCAAGACCATATTTAGCACTAAGCTCTTGAAAATCAATAGTTTCAGCAAAAGACTTAATGCAATCGTACTCATAGTTTATACCTGGTTCTTTACCTTTGTTGTTATCCCAATCTTTGGTATTGCTTTGAATTGTTTCAAGAAGATCCCACTTAGCTTTGACCTCCTTACTTGTGAAGGATCCCTCTAAACAAGTATCTAGATAGTCCTTGTAATGTCCTGAAAGCCTTGCATAGAAATTATTAATAACAATATTACTGGGGAGCTCATGAATGGGACATTTGAGCATTAGTGACTTCAATCTCCCCCATGCTTGGGAAATACTTTCTCCATCATGTGGATGAAAATTATAAATGTAATTCCTGTCTTTATGAATTTCATGAGGAGGATAAAATTTAGAGTAAAAGAGAGATTCAAGTTCCTTCCACTCCAAATGATGAGGATCATCTAGTAGCTCATACCACTCCGTTGCTTTGCCCTTAAGTGAAATAGGGAATAGCTTCCTCTTAACTTGGTTCATTGAAATACCTGCACACTTGAACAACTCGCATAATTCATGTATAAAGAGTAAATGATCACCAGGATGGACAGTTCCATCTCCAAAATAGAAGTTATTCATAACACGTTCAACAATTTTTATAGGTATTTTAAAAGGGATGCTTTCAGTATGTGGATTTAAAATATCACAAGTATCATCAGAATTACCACATATGGGAGATAAAGTATCATTAGGGCACATTTTCTTCTTTAAAGCCGGGGAACTAAAAAGATCATTTTCATAAAAACCAACTTCCCCAAGCTTAGACGTTTCCATAGTATTAGTAACAATGGTGTTCAAAAGATTCATACTAATAATATTGCTATTAGCATGCAAAGAAAGTTCCATGGGTTTTTTAATTTTATTTTCAGACAATTCATGTTCTATCTTAGGAAAAATACTAAAAAGCTCTCTAATTTTGTTGTTGTTTTCCATTAAGCCTAACTAGTGAAAACAAGAAATAAAAAGACAAAATTGCAGAATCTAAAGAAAATAACTTCGAGCACCCACACCGGAGGATCTGAGTACCTTTTACCTTACCTCCCCGGCAACGGCGCCAGAAAATAGCTTGATGCCTACGCACTTCTATTCGTGTAGACAGTTGTTGGGCCTCCAAGTGCATAGGTTTGTAGAACAGCAGCAAGTTTTCCCTTAAGTGGATCACCCAAGGTTTATCGAACTCAGGGAGGAAGTGGGCAAAGGTATCCCCTCTCAAGCAACCCTGCAATCAAGATACAAGAAGTCTCTTGTGTCCCCAACACACCCAATACACTTGTCAGGTGTATAGGTGCACTAGTTCGGCGAAGAGATAGTGAAATACAAGTGGTATGGATAACTATAAGTGGTGATGGTGATAGAAATAGCCTGATGGCGTGGAAGAGACTAAAGGCAAACTGAAATAAAGATGGAAGCAAGCAAACATGTAACAGATCTAGTTGCAAACGGTGTATCAATGCTTAGAAACAAGGCCTAGGGATCATACCTTCACTAGTGAACACTCTCTCATAAATATATTATCTTCATGATACTACTCTTAACTACTCTCCGGTTGGACACTCTAATCGATGGTAGGGCTATAACAGCACACCTCAAAGTAAGCCTTTCCCATCTAGAAAACCCCACAATGTCACCTTGAGCACTAGATGGTTCCAACAAACACAACAATTTCATAAAGACATCCAACTCCAAATATAACTCATAACAAGTATTTGTAATCTCTAGCCTAAGTGCCACCATGGTGTGCACACTGTCACTTTCACACACATGGGGAGAGCAGAGATCTATTAAAGCACTTGAGTAACAAGGTAGATCTACTTGATTACAAAGCTCAGGATCACAATATGATCATGCATAGAGAGAGATGAACACATAGCTACCGGTAGAACCCTTAGCCTCGAGAGAGAACTACTCCCTCCTCATCATGGGAATCAGCAATGGTGATGGAGATGGTGGTGGAGATCGATGGAGATGGCTCCGGGGGCACTTCCCCGTCCCGACAGGGTGCCGGAACAGAGACTTTTTGTCCCCCGAATCTCCCCTTCGGTGGCGGCAGCGCTGTGGAACTTTTCGTGGATTTATGATTGACGACCTAGGGTTTTTGCCTCGGGGGGAATATATAGGCGAAGGAGGCAAGGTCGGTGGCCGGCCAGGGGGCCCACACCATGCCTTGGTGCGGCCTGGGGGGACCCGCACCTAGGGGGGTGTGGCCACCCTGTTACCCCTCTCCGACTCTCCTTCTGGCTCAGTGAGTCTTCTAGGAAAATAGGAACTTTGGTTTTTGTCCCATCCAATTCCGAGAATATTCATTTTCTGACTTTTCTGGAACCAAAAATAGTAGAAAATAGGCAACTGGCACTGTGGCTCTTGTTAATAGGTTAGTCCAAGAAATCATATGAAAAGTACTCCAAAGTTGGAACAAAACACAAGAAAGTAGATAAAACCAAGCATGGAACATCAAAAAAATTAGATAAATTTGCAATGTATCACTTGTATCTTTGACATCTTTACTTCTAGTCTTCACTTGAACTTCAGAGGTGTCTTGGCGTTGATAATCAAAGGCAAGCGAGATATCACTCTATCATACCTTGTTATGAGCATTGTAATGTTTCTTATGTTTATGTTTCTTGCTACTTATTATTTTTAAGTTGGGATCTCTTCATAGCTTGTAATGCCTATTAAGTAAACTTAGTTGCATACTCTTGATCACATGCTGAGAATATATACATCATATTAAGCAAATGTGTTCGTGAAAGTTCTTTCATCGCACTTACTTTTCAACTGAATTGCTTGAGGACAAGCAATAAGCTAAGCTTGGGGGAGTTGATACATCCAAAACGTATCTACTTTCCCGAACACTTTTGCTATTGTTTCTCCTCTGAACTTGTGTGATTTGGATGCAACTAACATGGACTGACGCTGTTTTCAGCAGAATTGCCTTGGTGTCTAGTTTTTGTGCAGAAAATCAACTATCAGGAAAAATCCCGGAAAATATGCCAAAAATCCTATTTCACCAGAAGACTCCCAGAGACAGAATACGAGACGGAGGGGGACTGGGCCTAGGCCACACCACCTAGCCGTGCGGGCTAGCCCAGGCCGCGCTAGGGGGTGATCTGGCCACCCCAGACACCCCCTCGGTCTCCCTCTTCGCCTATAAGATGCCTTCTGACCTAAAAACTGAGGGGGGTTCGATGTTTTTCCAGAAGGAGTTCCGCTCCGCCGCCACCACTAGATTCCACGAAACAGCACCAGAAACTCCGTTCTGGCACCCTGCCGTGACGGGGAATTGGAGGAGATCATCGCCATCATCATCACCATCGCTTCTCCATCGACCATCCATGTTTCCCCCATCTATGAGTGAGTAATCCCCCACTGTAGGCTATGGGGATGGTAGGGATTGGATGAGTTCGTTCATGTAATGGCATCGGATTGTTAGGGCATGGTGCCTAGTATCTTCTATTAGTGCTTTATGACTTTGTTGCAACTTGTTATGCTTAATGCTTGTCACTAGGGCCCGAGTGCCATGATTTCAGATCTGAACATTTTATTGATTCATTATGATAGTATTGTTTTTTGTCTTACCTGCAAGTTGTATACACACGTTATTGTCTGGAACCAATGGTCCCGAAGTGACAGCAATCGGGATAACCAAAGGGAATGACTTTGATGTGAGGATCAAATGTGTTCATGGAGTGTTAATGCTTTGCTCCGGTGCTCTATTAAAAGGAGCACCTTAATTTCCAGTAGTTCCCTTGAGGCCCCACTGCAAACGGGCTGGTAGGACAAAAGATGTTGTGCAAGTACTCATTGCGAGCACGTATGACTATATATGGAACACATGCCCAGGATTATCTAGTACTTGGATGCTTTATCTTATTTATCTGCAATTGCCCTATGTTCTGATTACTACATGAATTGTCTTGTCCATGCAACGCCCGTCCATCCATCCCTATGTCTACCGCACTCGAATCCTACTATTTACTGTTATTGTTACTACTGTCGTTACTTTACTACTGTTGTTACTTTACCATTCCTACTACAAAACGGTTGCTACTGATAAACTTTTGTGAGCAAAATTGTTTCCAGGTGCAGCTGAATTGACAGCTCAGTTGTTAAGGCTTATAAATATTCTTTGGCCCCCCTTGTGTTGAATCAATAAATTGGGTTTCACTTCCCTTGAAAATACTGCAATACGCCCCTATACTTGTGGGTCATTAGGGCATCATACCTATTCCTCCTCATGCTTTCATTTCCAATAAAGAGGTCAGTGAGAGCATCCCAAGCTTCTTTAGCTGTGTTGAAATGCTCAATGTGAGGCATGTCCTTGGGACCCACTCCGAGCTGTATCATGTGGAGAGCCGTTGCATTCAATTGGCTATCCACAACTTCTCTTATTGTCAAGTTGGTGTGATCTCCAATATGAAGACCCACTTTGATAATCCTCCAAAGTTCAATTGACGAACTGCATACATGAGACTTCATTAAGAATTGCCATTGATTAAATGAAGATGCAGTAAGTTTGGGTGGATCACCCCTATTGTTTATATGAGGGTGTGGGATAGGTGGGTCAGGAGAATATAGGTGATGAACCTCACTATAGTCCTCCTTACCACTTCCCTTCTTGGAGGTGGAACCATTATGTTTTTCACCTACCACTTCATCTTCCTCAGATCCGGTGTTAGCCTTATCCTTGGATGATGGAGTGGAAGCCTCAGAGGAGGATGGAGATGGGGCTGCGGACGATGTGAGGCGAGTAATCATTTGTTGCATCTCCTCCATCTTGGTCTCAAAGGATTTTAACAAGGTTGTTTCCAACGTCTTGAGGTCATCCATTGTGACCTTGTCCACAGCCTCATTCCCATTCTCCTTAGTACCCATACTTCTCTTAGGCGGTTAAGCCCGAATAAAGAGTCTGGGCTCTGATACCAATTGAAATGGATCGTATGGGCACCTAGAGGGGGGTGAATATGTGCTACTTCAAGTTTTAATGCTTTTTTAATTTTAGGCTTGACACAAAAGGTAAATTCTCTAGATTGCTATTATATAGAATTTCCCTATATGCAAACCTAACTACTAGCGAGTAAAGGCGAGTGAGATAGAGGAACGAGTAAACCGTAGTGGAGCACATAGAGACACATGATTTGTTTTACCGTAGTTCCTTCCTTGTTAAGGGAAGTACATCTGTGTTGGATGGGTGGGCGGTACTAAGACCACCATGCCACAATAGGCCTAACCCTGTTCTCCAATGGATGCCGCCACCAAAGGCCTGATCCACCTTTCCACTATAGGAACCCTTCGAGGCGGGAACCGACGCCTTTACACAACTAGCGGGGCATGATACGTCCATTTTGCATCACTATTCTATGTCATAATTCACTATTATTCATTGATATATTTCATATTAACACATGATACTTATGTTATTTCACCTGTTTTTGCATGGTTGATGACTTTTGGAGCATGGACCGCTGTAGTCAGGATTCTGATGGAAAAGGTGTTGTTTGGAGGCAAAATTCTTGAAGATCAGAAAATCCGGGAAAATATACGGAAAATCCTATTTTTCCAGAAGACGAAGGCTGCCAGAAGAGGGAGTGCAGATGGGCCACAGGGGGACCACACCACCCCGTGGCGCGGGCCACCCTAGGCCGTGCCACAAGGTGGTGGGGCCGCCCTGGCCTACCTCTGGCTCTCCCCTCTGGCATATATATTCCTCCAAAAACCCTAAGACTCGGTAAGCGACCACAGAAAGATTCCGCCGCCTCTGCGGGGCAGAAAACACCGAGAGAGAAAGATCTCTCCAGCAGACACATTTCTGCCAGGGGAATTCCTTCCCGGAGAGGGGAGATCATCGCCATCAACACCACCATCAAGCTGGACTTCATCGGGATGATCATCATCATTACCATCATCATCACCATCAGCACCCTCATCACCATCTCCATACTGGTGTAACAATTGGGTTGAATCTTGCATAGTTCTTAGGGGAAACTTTCCCGGTGTTGATTACTCTTTGTAGTTGATGCTATTGAGTGAACCGTTGAATTATTGTTTATGTTCATATTGTTAAACATCATTATTCCATCTCTGATCATGATCCATATGATGTCTTGTGAGTAGTTCGTTTTGTTCTTTAGGACATAGGAGAAGTCATGTTGTTAGTAGTGGACTTGTGTTGAGAAAGATTCAATGGTTTGTTAATTGGTGTACTTCTTCTAGTCGTGTCATGTGAACGTCGACTACATGACACTTCACCTATATGGGCCTATGGGAATGCATTGTGTATTTGGCTACTAATCGTAGCGGTCCGGAGTGACAGAAACCTGAACCCCTGTTAGGAAACCATTGCACAAGGGACACCAGGGTCTTAGAGTTTAAAGTTGTGGTTAGGTTTCTACCTTAATTACTTTCTTGTACTTACGGATGTTTGCAAGGGGTATAATCACAAGTATGTATTAGTCCTAGGAAGGTCGGTACATTAGCACAGGTTCACCCACACAACACTTAGCAAGGTAAATAAGATTAATCAACTATATGAAGCGAAAGCACTTGACAGTCTTCCCATGTGTCCTCGAGAATGTTTGGCCATCTTAAGAAATACAACCGGCTTCTCCTTTTCTGCTTAAAGGATTGGGCCACTTGCTGCATTCATTCCTACTGTCTTTAATTTACTCGTACTTTATTTACTTGCTTTATCAAAAACCCCTTAAAAACCGTTTGCTAAGTATTTGCAGAGAATTCCTGATCCATACCACTAGCCGGCACCTTCTGCTCCTCGTTGGGTTCGACACTCTTACTTATCGAAAATACTGCGATACACCCCCTATACTTGTGTGTCATAAAGACTATTTTCTGGCACTGTTGCCGGGGAGTGTAGCGCTATTGGAGACTGGAACTGGTAAACGAAACCTCTACTGTGAGTATTGTCTACTTCTGTTAGTTGCTTTATTTTCGTTATGGATAATTCGCTGAGTTTCTTATTTGGTAATGCTACTACCACTGCTAAGGTAGTAGATGAACCACCACCTGCTGAGAATGATGCTTCCAAAATACCTACCAGGATTATTGATCGTGTTATGGATAACTACTATGTTGGGGATGGAATTGTCCATCCCGGTGATCATTTGCTCTTTATACACGAATTATGTGGGTTGTTCAAGTGTGCAGGTATTACTACAGATCAAGTTAAGAAGAAGTTACTAAAATAAAGAGCTAAGGAATGGTATAAGCTCCTAAAGAATGGTCAAGCTCTTGAATGGGAGGAAATAGTGCCTCTCTTTTATTCAAAGTTTTATCCTCCTAGTGAGATTCATAAGGATCAGAATCAAATATACAACTTTTGGCCTCTTGATGGAGAGAGTACAGCTCAATCTTGGGGGAGATTGAAGTTACTAATGCTCAAATGTCCCATTCATGAGCTCCCCAACAATATTATTATCAATAACTTTTATACAAGGCTTCCTCTACATGACAAGGATTTATTGGATGCTTCTTGTGCTAGATCATTCACTCGCATGGAAGAAGAAGCTAAATGGGATCTTCTAGACTGTATTCAAGACAATGCTGAAGCTTGGGAGAATGACAAAGGTAGAAAGTCAGGTATAAATTATGATTATGAATGCATTGAATCTTTTATGGGAACTCATGACTTTCAAAACATTAAAAATGCTTATGGTCTAGACTCTCAAGCTATTGCTTCTTATTTTAAGGATTTTGCTTCCTACATTGAAGTGCCTAAAAATAAGTGGAATAAGTATCATGAACCTTATAAAGATGTTGCTAAGAGTGTTCCTGCAAGAAATACTAAAGTTTATACTGCTAATCATGTTTTACCTGAACCTTATATTGAGAAAATGCCTTTCCCAGTTAAGATAAAGGAACATTCTATGATAGCTAGTATGGTTAATGAAAGTACAAATAAAGTTGTTGAACCTGATAAAAAAATGGATGATGAACCTATAATAGCAAATGTGAAAGACTTTGTTACTAACTATGTAGAATAGGGACACACTATCCTTTGTAAGGATACCTCTAATATTATTTCACAAAGTAGTGTTATGAGAGCTAGTATTCCTGTGTTTTCTGTTAGAATAAGTGATCATTGTTACGATAGTCCTTGTGATAGTTATATTGTTAAGTTTATGCATGATACTGAAAGTTACTATGCGAGAGGGACAAGTGTTCTTATGTATCTCAATAATATCAAGTTTCCTCGTTTTATGCTGAAAGTTTTTATGTTGCATTTCTTTTGCCTTCCTATGCTAGTGGCCTCTGGTTTCAACAACTTGTTTGTTTACAAAATTCCCTTGCATAGGAAGTGGGTTAGACTCAAATGTGTGTAATTTTGCTTCTTCATATTATGGTTCACCTCAAGTCATATTCTTATGTGAGCATCTTCAAAATTATCATGCCCATCTTAATGGCTATAAAGAAAGAGCTTTTTGGGAGACAACCTAGTTTATTTTTTCTTTCAGTTTGTGTTTGTTTCTTTGAGTCTTGGAAGTTATTACTTCGGTAATAACCTCTCCTTATCCTTTTTGTTTGGTTTTTTTGTCAAGATCAACCTCTAATGAGAGAGAAGTAAGATTTGGGAAAGTTGCTGTCCCGAAACAGATTTTTGTGCTTCACCGTAAAAATTCGTGAGAGATCTTTGTATGTCGGATTCAGCTGTAATATTTTGTGTTTCTGACCAAGGTTGTTATTTAACTTTCGTTAGTTTTGCACTTTTTGATTTGAGCAACAGAAGATTTTCAAAAAAATTGATCTTTACCTGCTGGTCTGTTTTGACAAATTTTGCCACTCTTGCATTTGCTCCTTTATTTCATTTCCTTTTTGAATTCTTTTTGGATTTTCGAAAGGAGTTGCTACAGTAGCTTATGTTTTGATGGTTTTCAGTTGAAGTTGGACTCAAAAGGTTTTATCACTTCACTTATACTAATGTTGCTAATGAGAACTGTGTGAAGTTTTGTGTGAAAGAAATTTCTAGGTAATGGAGATAATGGTGTAATAAGGAAGTAAAAGGTTTTATGACCCAAGTAATAAGTGTATGAAGATGAAGATATTGATGTTTTTCAAGTGGTGACTCCGGAAGAATCTATCAAAGACCAAATTCAGAGACCTGTAGAGTCTGTTTTCAAATAGGTAACAGTTCTGGTAAGAAAAGTTCCGCAAAAATACTATCCAACTATATTTTTGTAGTTTTTAGCCAATAAGGAAAGTTATGAAGCGAAAGAGAGACGGAAACGGAGCTAGGGTGGCTCACACCACCCTGTGGCGCGGGCCCACCCCTGGCCGCGCCACCAGGTGGTGTGGCCACTCCGGACTCCTTCTCCGACCCGTTTTGTCCCAGTACCTTCCTTTTGGCATGAAACTTCGTAATATATAATCCCCCGGATTCCTCGAGGTTCGTATATCGTGTTTTCGTCGTGGTTTTGTTTCGATCTTTTTCTGCCAGGAACCATTCTTGAAAGTTTAGAAGCACAATGGTATCCGCCAAGGATAAGGGGAAGGAGCCTATAGAGGAAGATCTCTAAGACCCCAAGCAGGGGCTAGTACCACTAGTCTCTTGCCATGCATCAATGGAAGCTCTACGAGTCAATAATGAGTTCTGCGATAAGTACCGAGACTTGAGGAGGAAGATGGACATGCTTCAATGGGAGAATAATAGGCTTCGCAAGATGCTGGAAGATTTCCTCACGTCAACTAAGAAAATATTACCACCACCACCGAAGGACTAATTCGTCATCAGGTTTGGCATCCCCTTGGTTTGTTCCAAGCTTAGGGGAGTGTCGCGGTATCACATCACTCTCTTCTATCTTTTTACCTTTTTAGTAGAGTCATATCATGAATAGAGAAGTTATCATGTAGGATGGTTTGCACTATGGAAGTGTCCCCTCTCTCGTTAGATATGTATCCCTTGGTGTGAGTTGCCGTTATGGAATATTAATGAGAAGTTCTATCATTTACTCTTTTGCATATCTTATATTAGTTTTCAATTCATGGTTATATGATTGATCTTGTTGTTAGTATTGGCATCACTTTGGGATCATTGAGTTAATTTAGTTGGTTTTGGCAAACCTGGCTCGGTCAGTAGCAACACTATTTTTGAGAGCTGAATGAAAAGATAAAAGTACTCTAAAGAATTATAATTTCATCATCTTTCTTTCTTGATTTGCTCATAAGTTTAGTATTATCTAGTTAAGATCTTTTGTGCTTCCAAGGAAGATTGCATGTTTGTCTCTATTATTTGTATGTTTGTTTGTTTCCTTCAACTCTTTTACTTGCTACCCAGCCTTGCTAGCCAAAAACATGTACTGAGAGGGAATACTTCTCGTGCATCCACTTCCCTAAACCAAAACCCATGCCATTTGTGTCCAGCATACCTATCTATTAGCATTACTGCTATTCCAATTAAATTCTTGTTTTTATCTACCTTCCAAATTAAACTTGTTATGTGAAAATTAGTGATTAAAGCTCTCATGAACTTGATGACACACTTTACTTTCTTGCACTTAATAAACTTGAACCATTGGGTCCATCTTTGTTGCGTATATGCTTGCGCTTTATAAGTTGAAGTTAGCAGAACAATGTATCATGGGGAACGCTTTCAACATTGCATTGGTGCTTTGTGCCTAGTTGATATCATGATCGTTTGCTTATGGATCCCGGCGGTGTGAAATAAAAGGGGAGCTTGTAAGATCATGGAGTTTATATGTGTGTTAGAGAAACGCTTGGGCCGCTAGCCTAATCCATGCCTAATCATGGCGGAAACTTGCAACATAACTATAGTGAGCATTCTATGAAGCATCCTCAATAAAAACCTATGCAAATAGCAAATAAAAAGATCGATGGGATGCTCATTGTCTTCTTGCCTTGTCATTTTGATTATGGGATAGCTCATGTATCATGTGCAAGGGGTACCCCGTTGGTGGTTCTCGATGATACACATGTATTTACAATGACAAGAGCTTACTCGTGACTGAAGTTGAGTAGCATGAGGTTCGGTACTCATAAGTAAGGGGCATGGGACTTCAATTTATAACTTGTCAAGCATATCCTCTTAGTTGTGTCACTTTAACCTTAACCACCAAAAGATGCCTATGACAGGGGCAATGAGAGCTGAAAGCTAGTAAGTATCATAATTTTTGGGAGCTCTTTATGAGACTTGCAATCCCTGCTTCCCTCTTTGAAGGGCTTTTCTTTTACTTTGTAGTTGAGTCAGTAAACCTATCCCCTTCTATCTCAGCAAGTATTTTGAGTTGTCGTGTTTCATTCATATGATGATTTATTCAATCATGTTTCTTATGTTCCTTGTTTTGCACATTGCTCTTATCTTGATGTTTACTACTTTGGAAGCTATCATTGAAAACCAGTTATTTGTGAACTCCAGCAAATTATCAACTATTCTTCGACCAAGAGCTAAGTTTGCCATTACCAATTTCACTTTATGCATCTTTATTGTGTTTCCTTTACTCATTACAACTTGAGTTATATAATAGTGAGTTGTCTTCTATTATGATCTATGTATTGATGAATGAGATTCTTCTTGTCCGTATTCTTTTATCAACTCTTCACTCCATAAACCTAAGGTCATGTTTATTGAGCTCAGTTTCGCTTGGGGACAAGCAAAGTCTAAGCTTGGGGGGAGTTGATACGTCCATTTTGCATCACTATTCTATGTCTTAATTCACTATTATTCATTGATATATTTCGTATTGAGAGGTGATACTTATGTTATTTCATCTGTTTTGCATGGTTTATGACTTTTGGAGCATGGACCACTACAGTCAGGATTCTAATGGAAAAGGTGCTGCTTAGAGGCAAAATTCGCGAACATCAGAAAATCCGGGAAAATATACGGAAAATCCTATTTTTCTAGAAGACGAAGGCTGCCAGAAGAGGGAGTGGATATGGGCCATAGGGGGGCCACACCACCCCTGGCACGGGCCACCCTGGTGGCGCGGCCGCCCTGGCCCACCTCTGGCTCTCCCCTCTGGCGTATATATTCCTCCCGAAACCCTAAGACTCGGGGAGCGACCACAGAAAGATTCCACCGCCTCTACGGGGCGGAAAACACCGAGAGGGAAAGTTCTCTCCGGTAGATAGATTTCTGCCAGGAGAATTCCTTCCCTGAGAGGGGCGATCGTCGCCATCAACACCACCATCAAGCTGGACTTCATCGGGATCACCATCAGCACCCTCATCGCCATCTCCATACTGCTGTAACAATTGGGTTGAATCTTGCATAGTTCTTAGGGGAAACTTTCCAGGTGTTGATTACTCTTTGTAGTTGATCCTATTGAGTGAACCATTAAATTATTGTTTATGTTCAGATTGTTATACATCATTATTCCATCTTTGATCATGATCCATATGATGTCTTGTGAGTAGTTCGTTTTGTTCTTGACGACATGGGAGAAGTCATGTTGTTAGTAGTGGAGTTCTGTTGAGAAAGATTCAATGGTTTGTTAATTAAGTTGTGGTGTACTTCTTCTAGTGGTGTCATGTGAACGTCGACAACATGACACTTCACCTATATGGGCCTAGGGGAATGCATTGTGTATTTGGCTACTAATCGTAGGGGTTGCCGGAGTGACAGAAACCTGAACCCCCGTTAGGAAACCATTGCACAAGGGATGTCAGGGTCTTAGAGTTTAAAGTTGTGGTTAGGTTTCTACCTTAATTACTTTCTTGTACTTACGGATGTTTGCAAGGGGTATAATCACAAGTATGTATTAGTCCTAGGAATGTCGGTACATTAGCACAGGTTCACCCACACAACACTTAGCAAGCTAAACAAGATTAATCAACTATATGAAGCGAAAGCACTTGACAGTCTTCCCATGTGTCCTCGAGAATGTTTAGTCATCTTAAGAAATACAACCGGCTTGTCCTTTTCTGCATAAAGGATTGGGCCACTTGCTACATTCATCCCTACAGTCTTTTATTTACTTGTACTTTATTTACTTGCTTTATCAAAAAACCCTAAAAATCCATTTGCTAAGTATTTGCATAGAATTCCTGATCCATACCACTAGCCAGCACCTTCTGCTCCTCGTTGGGTTCGACACTCTTACTTACCGAAAATACTGTGATACACCCCCTATACTTGTGGGTCATCAGGGCACAACTCCACAACCAAATTGGAGGCTCCCATAATGACAACAAGCTGCCACAATAACAAGTTATCAATAACAAAACATGAGATCAAGATATTGACGAGAATACTAGATCGGGGATTTCTCCAAGTGAATGGAGAGGAGTTGATGCGCTTGATTCGTCATGATGATGTAATTTGTATCCTCCTTCAATTCCCCCAAAGATCGAAGTCTTTGGATGGTTGAAGTGGGAGATCTAGAGAGAGAGCACTTGCAACAGGTCTGGAAATTTTCGAGTGAATCAAGAGTTCTGAATGGAGGGGATGAAGGGGCTTTTATACCCCTACACCCACTGAGCCGTTGAGCCATTTGGGACCGGATTATCCGTCCCAAGTGAGGGGCGGATTATCCGGCCTGGGAAAACTCTGCCCTAGACTCGGATTATCTGGCAAATAAACCGCCCCCACTCAGAGCAACGCGCCGAGCCTGCCCTTGAGCGTCTCCTGGGGGATGGATTATCCGGCCCAATGCGAGGGCCAGATTATCCGGCCGGGGAAGGAAAAAACCACCCCTGTTCGGATTTTCCGAGAGAAAATCCGAACCCACTCAGAGCGTCGCGCCTTGGCTTCCTTTGATCGTCTTCTGGGGGCCGGATTATCCGGACAGGGAAGGAAAAACTGCCCCTGTTCGGATTTTCTGGGACAAAATCCGAACCCACTCAGAGCGTCGCACCTTGGCTACCTTTGTCAAATGAGTTAGGCCAGATTATCCAGCCCTTGATGGGGGCGGATAATCTGGCCCCCCAAACACAAAAACAATCCCTACACACTTAGCACACATGAGAAAACTCCACGGTATTGTTATCTAACACTCAAAACATAGGGAATCATGAAATGTTCGTTCACCGTCTTCGCATCGACATGATTCATGAGTGAGGTAAACACATCTTAATGTTCGTTGGAGTATTTGAACTGCTAGAAATACTTACTACATGTTCTTAATAGTTGTACATAGGAGTATTTTTATGGAGTTCAGCTACCGGTAATGTATTTTCTAGTAATACCTACTATATGTACTAGTACTTATCATTTTGGGACATGTGTTTTCTAGCTTCAGGCAGTTCTAAGTATTTTGTATGGAATTCTTTCTCTGCTAATCTATTTTGTAGTAATACCTATGTACTGGTATTTGTTTAGATCGAGCAATCGAGTGCATGATATGGCTCTTTCCTTTTGAACAAGACTTGTTACATCTATTGAATTTTAATATGTGCATTGTTGAATGTATCAATTCTTTTGGTCATTGTCTGTATATTGCCAAGTCATTTTGAAATGTTGATGAATCTATCAAGTGCTACTGAATATAAACTGGGAATCTTTTTCGATCTTATTCTATACCAATGAATCTTTCAAATGCTACTAAATCTATCAAATGTTCAACGTTACTATTAGTATAATATTTTGTAGAACTCATACTGATGTACTGATACTTGTTTAGATCAACTGCAACAGATTGTCTTGCTTTTCTATTAAAACTTGGCGTTGTCACAGTCTAGATAAGTTTTGGGCATTTTGGGTTGCATATGGGAGTCACAGAGGCATTGGCATGAGAAGGAGGTATTCACACAAAAGCAGATTTAATCGTTAGTTTTGTTTGCTCCAATGATTGAGTGTGTTCGGAGAAAAGGCAAACTGATCATGAGCAAGGTTTTTTGAGATAGAACAAGACTGATTATCTTTGTACTACTATTGAATTTCAAGCAGTAAAACTACTGAATTTCTCAAATGTTTTGTTGTTGTTATTACGAAAGCATTTTGTGGAACTAATATTGATGTACTTGTTTAAATCAAAGGTAGTAGATAATCTTGCTTTTCTTTTGAAACATTGCTTTGACACAATTTAGATGAGACTTGGGATTTTGGGTTGCACACGGAGGTCACACAGGCATTGATGTGAGAAGAAGGTACTCAAAAGCAGACTTGATCGTCAGTTGCTTGTTCCAATGGTCAAGTGTGTTTCTAAAAAGGGCAAACTGATCACGTGACAAGGTTTTTAGAGCTGAAACAAGAATAGGTTCTCTCTGTAGTACTATTGTATTTCAATGTCTGTAGTGCTGAA
Source organism: Avena eriantha (assembly GCA_910589775.1). NCBI lineage: Eukaryota > Viridiplantae > Streptophyta > Magnoliopsida > Poales > Poaceae > Avena > Avena eriantha. The sequence goes on from OU342740.1 coordinate 11,220,450, forward strand.
TCGGTCATTTTAAAATTCTGCTGAATTGGTCAAGTGCACTGAAGCCTAAATATGAACCACGAATCTGTCGAAAAAAATTCTTTCTTATTTTGTACTGTTGAGATTCTATATAAATATCTGTCAAAAGAATTGTCGTTTTTTTCCTCTCTCTATGAGGTCTTTGTTTCAAATCCGGCCGAGCGACAACACAATGCAACTTTTATTAACGAGAAGAAATCTAACCTGTTCGCGGTCAGAGAACTTTTGACCACTGCCCAATAAAATTTTAGAAACGAGCCCATGTAACATAGCCCATAGAGTATAGCCCAGAACATTTTAATTCAACCTTTCTGGGTCTGAGGACTGCTGAGCACATCCTACTGAAATTTAAGAAAGAAGCCCATGAAGTATAGCCCATTGAGATAGCTCAAAATCTTTTTAATTCGGCATTTTACGCATTGCCCCCACCTCTTAAAAAAACTCTATTTACCCATGTTTTTAAGAAACTACTTCATTATATAGAATTTTATAAATTAAGATACTAGGAGCGCTACTCTTTTATTTTAAAAGAGATAAACATGGACACATAAAATCTTTTTAAAAAGACTAATATATATGTTGTTGGTACTAATAAATGTTTAATAATATCTTTTCTATAAATATCTTTGGCGTGGAGGCAACACACTCAATTTATGTCTATTGGAAGTCTTGAGTTCGATTCCTCTGTGCGAATATATATTTATCTTAGGGTTACATTTTTTCTTGTAGAAATATTGCTTCAGAGGGGCTGACATCACAAACCCACTAGCCTGTAACGTTTCTCAAGTTTAATGGGCGGGTTTAAAAAAAATTTAAATACTTGTACAGAGATGTTGGTATCAAGGACCCACCAGCCATAACATACACGTCTGCATCGAGATATGTTTAGAAGGTCAAAGTAACGGACACGACCGAAAGAAAAAAATCCAACATAAACACGTTTCCTATACAGAGAGACTGACATTACAAACCTATTAGTCAGAGCATATATGGCTGTTGCATGGAGGACTTGGCAAGGGCACAACGGCCGATTACGAACGAAAAAAAAGACCAAGGTAGTCGCGTTTCTTGTTCAGAGAGGCTGACACGATGTCCCCAACAGAAATACCATACACGACTGCCTCATCAAGCAACGTTATCAAGGTTAAAACTGTCACGCCCTGAGACCCGGCCCGGTAGAATGACAACCGCCACGCGTTATAAACCTGTAGGCCTATATACCTGTGAGGCTAAAATACAGGCAAAAGCCGATACAGTGGATCTCGAGAAGTTCAAACTAATTTTATTACATATTTATATTACATTTACAGATGAATTACAACTAGATTTTATAGCGCTTCCCGCCCACCGATCCAGCCTACTCTTACATTTACAGATGAATTACAACTAGATTTTATAGCGCTTCCCGCCCACCAATCCAGCCTACTCTCGAATCACCGCACCTTCCATTTCGACTGCATAAAGACATTGGGAGCAAGGGGTGAGTACGACAGTACTCAGCAAACTGATCATACAACCAATCATATAAATTGTAAAATAGACTTGCTTTTCAAAAACAGATGAATAGATTTACTAGGAAATTTAAAAACGCATGTTTTCACATATGAAAGTAAGCATTCCCAAACTCGGGAGTCACAGGGTTAATATTAACACTTTTACACTCTGCAGAGGGGTACTCCGACGCCGACAGCCTCAACTAGAACCACACAGGACTCTAGAAGAGCAGAGCCCTTTTACCCACTAGAATCCGGACAATCGATGGCTCCTACGGATCCATCACCCACACGTTCCGTTTCAGGGTCGTCCCCATCGAAAAACTCAGACAATTCCATACCTGGACTGCGGCTGATACAAAATACGATTATCTTAGTAGCACCAAGTTTTAATTACAAAACCTGTCTTATTAATTCTCATATTATTCTCCAAATCCATATTCATGACAAATATCCTGTTTATCACTGTATCACGACACCAGCGTATTAGTCCATAAATACTTCAAAGGAATATTCACACTCTCATATCAAATAGCATATCTAAATTTTAATCAAAAGAATCTACTTCACAAAATATATGGGAGATGTGTAAGCAGCTTGCCTGAAATATATATATATATATATATCCATCTCAATATACTCCAATAGAAACCCAACAAATATAATCCAACGGCAGCATAAAAATAGTATCCTCCTAGATAGCTCTCCTCTATATTCAGCGATGCCTCCGGGTACTCTCTCCTCATCCCAAAATACATACACCGCCAGGTCGCCGATGGATCAATTCTTCAGCAGTACCACCCCTTGGTATTTTCTACTACTCTCTACTACTCTAGACTGTACACATGTAAATATGGCTATCGCTCTCTCGCTCTCAAAACTGGCGTGATCTCTCTCTCACACAGCATCTCTTCCTCACTCTACTTCTGTCTCTCTCCGATGAACGTTGTAGGGGTGAGACACAAGCAGGCCAATCTATTTATAGCAGGTCGCGCCATCTAACTCTAGCTAAATATCTAAGATGCACCATCTAAGCTAGCTACGTGTGCTACCCTAGTTTACTTTCCTCTCAGCTGGAGACACGCAAGAGCTGACTCATCCACAATCCTCTCATACGGTGCCACATAGTTTCTCATGCAAAATATCTACTAGCTAGCTTTATCGACATATGTATACTAGTGAACATACGTGCATGCATGGGTCCAGCTCAACTCCATCGACACACACATTGTGGGCATACATGCACGTACAAGTGCTAAGTCCATTTTAATCAACTCCTCTATTTTATTGCATGCAAAACTAAGCATCCAATTTAATTACTAGAGATTAGCAAAACATAGAACAATTAGAAATTAATTTTCACTTAACTCAAATTTTTATTAAATCTTAAACATATGGGTTATCACAAAAACAACGGACACAACTGAAAAAATGTCCAACATACACACATTTCCTCTACAGAGGAGGCCGACATGTGGGATCCAACAGTGTGACCTTATATTGGTGTTGCATCGAGCATCGTTGCCAAGATCGAAATAAGGAGGCACGAACGAAGAATAAAATCCAGCATGCACACGTTTCTTCTAATAAGAGCCTGACATATGAGACCCAACAACCTAAATAAACGATTGATGCAGCGAACAACTAGAGATAGACAAAACCTGAAAACCAATCTACCGAACCGATGTCAAATTGACCGAAACCGAATTCTTCGGTACTTTTCTCGATTGTCGATTCTGAGAAACCGAAATATATTCGGTGATCTTGGTCTGTAGCCTCGGTCAACCGAACTGACCTAAGCATCAACACCCACCTTGTACCCTGATTCTCCTCCAGTCGCACTCTCCCGCACAGCTGCATTGGCGGCCGCTTCCCAAATTTCCAATCACAGGAACCATTTACTCCCCAAAATCGCGCTTCTGCCGACCTTTCCCCTTTCCGTAACTACAAATAAAGCTGGTTTCCTTCGTCTATTGATTTGTTGCCTCCCCAAATCTCTAGCCGCCCCGATGCATTACTTCGCTGCTCCAATCCCTAGTCATGGGCGACGGCGCCGTCCTACTCCCTCTGGTCCGGTTTATTAGGCACGCACGTAGTTTAAAAACAAGTTTGACCATCAATTTTGACCAATAAAATATGCAATATATGTCCTATAAATTATACCATTCTAATGGTATAATTTTTATGATATATTATATAAAATTTGTTGATCAAAATTAATAATTAAACTTATTTTTAAACTACGCATGTGTCTAGACCGGACCGGAGAAAGTACCGAACTCCACACTAGAAGAGCAACGACGGCTGCTGCATGCCACGGCCCACGGCAAGTAATTCGAAGGAATCAGCACCGAACACTGCTTGCTAGCCTGCAACATCAGTCTAGTTCTTTCTCAAAAAAAAACATCAGTCTAGTTCTTGACTCGATCCTAGTTCTTTTCTATGCCAATCCTAGTTTTTTATTATTTAATCCAACTTTCCATGTGTAGATAGTACTTTCCGGTTTCAAAATATAAGATGTTTTAACTTTGTGAATAAAATGTACCTAGACCAATTTTAGTATAGGCATGAACCCACACTAAAAGTGATCTAGGTACACTCTATTCACAAAGCTAAAACGTCTTATATTTTAAACGGAGAGATTAGTATTTTTTTTTAGAACACGATAGTAGTATTTAGTACATTGGAAAACTGTGCACCTCGTAATTTACTGTGTCTGAACCTGCCGCTTTACCAGCCCAGCCCAAAAGGAGAACGGTAAAAAATAGATTTAACAAAATAATGGGATCAGGGGGATCCCCTAGCCCAACGTGTTTCTCGGTGCTGTTTGGTCCAAACCTAGTACCGACCCGAAGTACCGAGGCACCGACGATCAGTGCTTGTTTTTCCAACACTGAATCTCTTCACAACCGAACTACTGAACCGAACGGTTTGGGAGAACCGAACGCCCGGCCCTAGGAGTAACCTTATCAAGTTTGAAGATGCGAGCAAAGGAAAAAATCAATCATACAACCAATTCTTAACGAGAGTCTGGCACGTGGGACTCAACATCGTGACCAAACAGCACATTCGTCGAGCAACTCTATCAAGTTCGTAACAGGAAAACACACTACAACACAATAATTATTTTGGGGCACTTCAAAGTGCCTCTATATAGGATAAAAATGCCTCTAAAAATCTTTAGGGACACTTTAAAATAGGACCCTGATACTCATGTCGATAAAAGTTTTAGGGTCATTTTGATCAAAGTGCTTCTAAAAACTTCAGTGACATTTCAATAGAAATACCTCTAAATATCTTTAGTGACACTTTGAGAAATGCTCTAAATACCATTTAGAGAAATAGACGACATAAATCTTTTTAAAAATCAGAAACGCGTTTTGTTTCGGCCTTTCCCTGAATGGGGCCCGGTCTGGCTATGCAGCGGTCCTCCTCCCTGAGGCCCAGTATGACTCGTACGGAGTAGGCTCGCGCGTTGGCTTGTTACCGCGTGAGGACAGTTTGTGGCGCCCGCGAGCCACCATGCTCTCGTTTCGCCGAAGCATACGATCAACTGGGCCCGGTCCTGAATTCTACAGTCAGGACCAGCTTTCTTACCAGTGGGCTTGTGTTACGTCGGCCGCTTAATCCACACGAGTCATACTAAAAATGGAGTATATAAATCGCTATGGTTTTTACTAATCTTCCGAGGTGGGACTAAAAAAATGGATGTAGTGCATCGCGCGCTCCCGGCGGGCGAGCTTCGCTGCTGCGCCCCATGCTGCTTTGCAGGCCCGCGACTGAACTGATGTTCACAGTCCATGTCCCGGTCAATGCATGCTACCGCACTAGTAACAGTAGTCAAAGTGTTAATTCGATTGAGCTAGCATAGAAGGTGCATACTGCCACACTAGTACGATACTAGTAGCTCACGTCCAGATTCAATTGAGCTGTTACGTGATATATAAAGTTGATTGCAGCAGTCAGAAAATAAATCATAATTTTGAAACCGTGAAACAGAAATTAGTCAAGATAAACAGAAAAATAGCTTGCATGGAACAAACTTGTTGAGAAAAAAATAAAATCTTCGACAATATGGAAAAAATATAGACCAAGGAACAAAATAACATATGCACGTGGAACATAAAAATAGGAACATAATTCTTGAAAATGTGGAGCAAAATCGAGAATACCAACGGGATATTTTTTTTTAATATGATTAAAATGCTCCTAAAGGTTATTATCTTTAGAGGCATTTTGAGCATTTCTCAAAATGCCCCTAAAGATACTATATTTGGGGGCACTTTGATCAAAATGCCTCTAAAGGGTAGTATCTTTGGAGGCACTTCTTAAAATATCCCTAACAACGTGTTTGGTTCATGTTCTCGTAACGTAAGTTGATTATGTTGGTAACAGATACCATTAAAATATGTTTGGTTCAACTTCCCGGTAATCAATTGCCATGTAAACAGATCCCATCGCTATACAAAATCGATACCGGTCGCTATCCAGCGGTAACAGATCGTGTAACCAAGTCGTCCCATCCCTCTCGCCTGGACCATCTGGTCTCCTCCGCGAGTCCCAACTCCACCGATCTGCGAGTGCCGCCGCCCACCGGAGCTGCCGTCGGGAGCAGGACAGGACCGTGACCAATCCCTCGACCTCCCCTCCTTCTCCAGTAGCGGCGACCCGTGGAGCGGCGGCGGCACACAAGGACTGCATCCATCGATCCCCAATCTTGATCTACATGTTGCTCCTTCTATGGATTCCTTCTCCTCCTTCCGGCTGACTTGAAGAGCTCCCTCCAGATCATGGTTTAGATTCATTTTTTTCTTGGATTCCATGGTGTTCATGATACAGAGATATGGCAACAGAGGGGAAAAAGGAGTTGTGTTGTATGCTTGTATCATGTTCCTTTTCATTACCCATACGAACCAAACAGATTTGAAATATGTCAATTTCGTTGCCATTACCGCCCGTCAATTGATTACGGTAACGACGTTCTAAAAGTATTATTTTAGAGGCACTTTGATCAAAATGCCTCTAAAGGTATAACTTTAGGGGCACTTTTCCTAACTGATACATTTAGGGACACTTTTAAAAATGCCCCTAGCCAAAGTGCCCTTGAAGCCATACCGTGTACTAGTGGCACGAGCGAATATTTTTTTATCATACACACGATTTTTCAAATAAGAGGCTCACATGGGGACCCGACAACCTGACTAGACGGCAAATGCATCGATCAACTTATCGATTTCAAATCAGGGAGGCGTGATTGAAAATTATGGTTCGCTAGAGACACTGACGTCTGAAAGCCACACATATCAAAAGACTTCGCGAGTCAACATCATACAAGGAACTCAAAATCTTGCTTTTGCCATGTGTTGGTCGAGCTTCTTCCACGTTTTTAGCGATTCCGTTATAGTAGAGGTCCGCGAAAACAAGAAAAAGTTTTTCATCGACCATGGTCGAGCGAAGAAAATCGTCGCGGAAGAGGCGCCTTCTACGATGCTCGACGAGCCAAAATGTTGCGGATGGAGACATTTCTTGTAGTGACTTTTGGCCAATGGGCTCGTGACCCATCGCGCTACTGTAACTTTTCTTGACGGTAATTCTCTGACGCCTTTCCTCAATAGTGCATGAGCGGTGATTTTCCGGTAGTAACTTTTTTACCTATATTGGTATTTCACTGCAATTTTTCTCTGTAGATATTTCTTTGCCGCTAGTAACTCTGTTAGTTCTTTTTTTGCTTTTTCATACTTTGATTGATAATTATTTAATTTCCATCGGTATTTTCCCCATCCTTAGTTATCCTAGCTAACTCCTTGGCGGTTGGTACTTCCCCCACCATAATTTGTCCATAGTAATTTATTTATTTGGATTTCGTTTCTATTTTTCTTTTCTATTCTTTGACAGTAATTCTTGTCACATCATCCATATTGTAATTCCTTGTTGATAGTTACTCCACGATAACTCCTCGATGGTGAGTGATTCTCTCATTATAATACACTAGCAGCTATTCCTCGGCGGTAATTTTTGGACACACCTTCCTGTGTGTAATTGATGGCTCAGTGTTGATGTAGAACTCGTTGGAAACCCCAAGAAGAAGGTATGATGAGCATAACAGCAAGTTTCCCTCAGTTATGAAACAAAGGTTTAATCGAACCAGTAGGAGTAAGGAAACACCTCAAAGGTGTTGCTAGCTGAGCCTTGGCAGGGCGCACTACTGGTGCTAGTAGCAACGTGGAGACCTGCACAACACAACCACAGAACTCTGTCCCCAACTTGCGATGACGTTGTCAATCTCACCGGTTTTGCTGAAAACAAAGGATTAAACGTATCGAATGAAAATAAGTAAAAGTTTGCAGAAAGTAAACACAAAGCAGTAAACAGTTTGTAGATTGTATGTAAAAGGAAAGGACCGGGATCCATAGTTCACTAGAGGTGGCTCTCCTTAATATAGATAACATGTTGGGTGAACAAATTACAGCGGGGCAATTGACAAACATCGAGAAAGCAATACATGCATATACTAATCATCTTAACTCCTTTGGAACTTGATTAGGCATTACAACATTATACATAGACTACCATCCAACTGCATCTATGACTAATAATCCAACTTCATGTTATCATCCGAACCCCCTCTAGTATTAAGTTGCAAGCAACAGATTATTGCTTTACGAATTGCGTGTAATGTAAACAATACGATTGTTCTATGAACAAAGGATTGTTCTTTTCTTCCTAGTAGCAACATCACATATAGTACCTTAGAGATTTCTGTCACTTTCCCAGATTACTAGAGGCATGAACCCACTATCGAGCATAAATATTAACTCTTGGAGTTGGTAGCATCTACTTGGCCAAGATAGCTACTAACAACGAAAAGCATGCAAGATCACAAATAACAAAGACATGATAGAATCAATAATCAATCTGAAATAGCATCTCAATATCCATCAGATCCCTGCAAACACAACATGCAGAATTACAAATAGATGATCTTGATCATGAACGGAGCTCACAACATCTAGACATGAAAGCACAAAGGAGGAGAACCAGTCATCTAGCTACTACATGGATCCGTAGTCCAAGGATGAACTACTCACGCATCACACCGGAGGCTTGCATGATGATGAAGAAGGCCTCCAGGGTGAATTCCCCTCTCCGGCAGGGTGCCGGGAAGAGCTTCAGATCCCTCCCGATCTAGGGATGGAGATGACGGCGGCTATAGACTCTTTCATGGATTTTTGATCGGATACCTAGGGTTTTTGTCCTGAGGGTAATATATAGGCGGAAGGAGAGGCCGAGGGGGTGCTGGGGTCAGACAGACCACCCCCTGGCGCAGCCAGGTGGTGTGGCCAGCCCCCAGCCCTTCTCCGTCTCGTATTCTGGCATCTGATGACTTCCAGAAAAATAGGCACTTTGGCTTTTGTCCCGTCCAATTTCGAGAATATTCATTTTTCTGACTTTCCTGGAACCAAAAACAGTAGAAAACAGGCAGCTGGCACTGTGGCTCTTGTTAATAGGTTAGACCAAGAAATCATATGAAAAGTACTCCAAAGTGTGGACAAAACATAATAAAGTAGATAAAACCAAGCATGGAACATCAAAATTATAGATGCATTTTCAATGTATCAACATCCCCAAGCTTAACTCCTGCTCATGCTCGAGTAGATAAGTGATAAAAAGAAAGAATAATTTTTGAGGTGACATGCACCATCAAAGACTTGATCATAGTATTTGTAAAACATTCAAAGCTAGGATCATAATACTTCAATCATATCATAAAAGACAAAGCTCTGGCAATAAGAAAAAGAAACTATGGTGCAACATGAAAAGGCACAAACAAAAGATTCATGAATAACAATGCTTTGCAAGACGTTTATTTGTTTCACATAAAGAAAACATAGCATGATAGTATTCAGCTTGTCCCTCATAGAGTAGCAAATATAAATGCATAGGACACCTTCAAAGTTCATAAGTGTCACTAGATACAAATAGTTTAAAACAATCAATATCAAGTTATGCATCAATCAACTAGTTTTGGGAAAATGCACATAGAACTAAGAATGGCCACTATGCTCTCAAAGTAGGTGCATAAAGGTAGAAGGTGGAGAGTCAATATAATGGTGGAAGAAGGTCCTTCATAGAAGGAAGTAGGGATTCAAGTCTCATAAAGAGCTTCCAAAAATTATGGTACTTATAGCTTTCAACTCTCATTGCCCCTATCATAAGCATCTTAAAGTGATTAAGGTTAAAGTGAACAAACTATGGTGTACATGCTTGACGAAGTATAAGTTAGAAATCTCATGTCCCTTGTATACGAGGGTCGCTCCTCATGGTACTCAAGTTTAGTCACCGGTAAATTCTTGTCATTGTAAGTACATGTGTATCATAGAGAACCGCCAACGGGGTCCCCTTGCCCGATGATACGGAAGAATCCCCATATCAAAATGACAAGGCAAGCAGACAACGAGCATCTCACCAATCTTCTTATTTACCATGGGAATATGGTGCTTTTTTCTCTCTTTCCTCTTTTCATAATATCTCTTTTTTTTTCTTTTTCTCTTTTTTCTCAATATATGACTCTTTTTTTATAAGAAGAATGCTTCATAGACAGCTCATTATGGTTACGCTGCAGGTTTCCACCATGTCAGCATGGATTAGACCAGCGGCCCAGGTGTTTCTCTAACAGATATACATAACTCCATGGACTTACAAGCTCCCCTTTCATTTCACACCGACGACATCCATATACAAAAGGGCATGATATCAACTAGGTACAAGTACAAGTGCAATGTTGAAAGTGTTTCCCATGATAGCATGGTTCTGCTAATTCCCAACAAATAAGTACAAGCATATACAACATAGACGACACAATGGTTCAAGTTTATTAAGGGCAAGAAAAGTAAAGTGTGCCATCTAGTTCGTGAGAGCTTTAATCACTAGTTTCTCATAACAACTTTAATTTGGAAGGTAAACAAAAGCATGAATATACTTGGAATAGAATAAGCTATTAGGTACGTATGGTGGTCTCTTTAGAATAACTTGGTTTAGGGAGTTGGATGCATGAGTGAAACTCATACTTGGTTGCGGAGGCTAGCAATAGACTGGGAGCGACAAACTAAGAGAGCAGTAATGGCCATAATCATGCAGAGCGACAAAACATCATTGATCAAAGCATAAAGTGATACTACAAATTGAAAACTAAAGGATCATAAAGGCTATGGTGACTTGAGATAGTCATAACATGGTGTGAGCATGCGCCAAGTCAACCCAAATAAAGCATCAAAGGAGAATACCACTATACGATGCTTTAATATGTTAAAACAACGCATGATTCATCTAAGGCACATTAAGCAATATCAATTGTTTATAACAAGTCATGCTACAACAAAGAATACTGAGCATAAAGCCAAAACAAACTCTTTTTACCACATAAGCATGAACTTTCCTACTCTTTTCCAAACCAAACCAAACTATTTGCAAACCAAGGTATGAAAGAGCGGGTCCAACCAATTTATTAAGAAAACTAAGAAAACCAAAGCAAATGAAAAACCAAAACGAAAACGAAAAAGAAGACGCTTCAAGAACAACACAACTGTGCATGAAACAATAAAAATGAAGCGTTTGGAAGAAACTTGAGATTTTTATTGATGAAGAAGAGGATGCCTTGGGCATCCCCAAGCTTTGACGCTTGTACTTCTTGGATATTTCTTGGGGTGATACGTGTGGCATCCCCAAGCTTGAGCTTTAGTCCATCCTTCATCTCATTACTCATTCCTTCCATACACCTGAAGTTTTTCCTTCATACAAAACTTCACACAATCTTTATTAGCAACATTAGTGCACTCAAGATAAATAAGTCTCAAGGTTCAGTTCTAACACCAAATAAACTTCCATTAGAACACTAGATACTGTAGCACTTTCCTCAAAAATCTCAATTCCCCAAAACAACTTAAAAAGGAACCAACAAGAAGCAAATGCAGAAAATGGCAGAAATCTGTCAAAACAGACCAGCAGGTAAAGACGAATTTTTTCGAAGACCTTTTGTTGCTCAAATCAAAAAGTGTTGAACTAACGAAAGTTAGATAACAACCTGGGGCAGAAGCAAAAAACTTGACGCCTCTAAAAGACGTTCAGAGATTTTACACGAATTTTTATGGTGAAGTATAGAAATCTGTTTCGGGACAACAACTTTCCCAATCATTACTTCTCTCTCATTAGAGGTTACTCTTGGGACAAAAAGCAAATAAAAAGGATAAGGAGCGGTTATTACTGAAGTTATTACTGAAGTAATAACTTCCAAGACTCATCTAAAACTTTTGGGTTATCTCCCAATAAGTAATTTTCTTTAACGCCTTTAAGTTAGATATAAGAAGCAAGAAAAAGAATCAAGTGTTCTCAAATGAAAAAGCATTAAGAATAATAACAGAAATATCTTCAACAAGGCAAGGTATATCATCCAAATAAGTTCTAGAGGATCCTCTCTCAATGCTCTTAGGTCCACTATTTTCATCAAAAGAGTTTTCAGGAACAATCCAATCAAGATTCTTTTCTATGGCTTCATGTATTGCTACCAGTTTAAAGGGTATTGGTATCTTAGGTTCCTCCCCATTAGGTTCGGTTTTGTTCATCTTTTCTCGTGTACCAACAACATCTACACATGAGCCTAGCATATCGAAGTGTTTAAAGACCTTTCTAGCTTCCTTGGCAACATCATAGAACTTCTTAAACAAAGTTTCTAGAATAAAATCCCTCTTTTCAGGGTCCTCAATCTCTTTAAGCTTAAGAAACATTACTTGCATTAAGGGGTTGAGGTTAACAAACCTAGCTTATAACATGTGAATTAAAGAAGCAGCATCAATCTCATAGTTTGGAGCAAGTTCTGCAAGGGATCTATCTTCAGTATCTTCATGCTTACTAACATGATTAAGGAATTCTTCAATATTATCTTTTTCAATTATAGAACCACTACCAATTGAAAGGTCTTTCAGGGTGAATTTGGGGATCAACATGGTGAGCTAAGGAAGAGGTGACAACTAAAGGAGACTTAATTTTTGTGTGTTTTTGAATAAGAAAACAAACTAGTAAAACTAAATTTTTTTGTGTTTTTGATAAGGAAACAAGAAAACAAAGCAAAAAGAAAAACTAAGCCAAAAAAAATAACAAAGTAAAGAGATTGGTTATGAGGGACTCCCCTTGTGAAGATGTCCTTGACTTCTCGGCAACAACGCCAGAAAAATGCTTGATGGCTCAGTGTTGATGTAGAGCTTGTTGGGAACCCCAAGAGGAAGGTATGATGAGCACATCAACAAGTTTCCCTCAGTTATGAAACCAAGGTTTAATCGAACCAGTAGGAGCAAGGAAACACCCCAAAGGTGTTGCTAGCTAAGCCTTGGCAGGTGATACGTCCATTTTGCATCACTATTCTATGTCATAATTCACCGTTATTCATTGATATATTTCATATTGAGAGGTGATAGTTATGTTATTTCATCTGTTTTTGCATGGTTGATGACTTTTGGAGCATGGACTGCTGCAGTCAGGATTCTGATGGAAAAGGTGCTATTTGGAGGCAAAATTCGCGAAGATCAAAAAATTCGAGAAAATATACGGAAAATCCTATTTTTTCAGAAGACGAAGGAAGCCAGAAGGGGGGCTGGAGATGGGCCACAGGGGGCCCACAACACCCCCTGGCACGGGCTAGCCTAGGCCGCGCCACCAGGTGGTGTGGCTGCCCTGGTCCACCCCTGGCGCTCCCCTCTGGCGTATATTATCCTCCCGAAACCCTAAGACTTGGGGACCGACCACAGAAAGATTCCATCGCCTCTGCAGAGCGGAAAACACCGAGAGAGAAAGATCTCTCCAGCAGACAGATTTCTGCCGGGGGAATTCCTTCCCGGAGAGGGAAGATCGTCGCCATCAACACCACCATCAAGCTGTACTTCATCGGGATCATCATCATCATCACCACCACCATCATCACCATCAGCACCCTCATCACCATCTCCATATTGGTGTAACAATTGGGTTGAATCTTGCATAGTTCATAGGGGAAACTTTCCCAGTGTTGATTACTCTTTGTAGTTGATGTTATTGAGTGAACCATTGAATTATTGTTTATGTTCAGATTGTTATCATTATTCCATCTCTGATCATGATCCATATGGTCTCTTGTGAGTAGTTCGTTTTGTTCTTGAGGACATGGGAGAAGTCTTGAGTTGTGTTGAGAAAGATTCAATAGTTTGATATTTAAGTTGTGGTGTACTTCTTCTAGTGGTGTCATGTGAATGTCGACCACATGACACTTCACCTATATGGGTCTAGGGGAATGCATTGTGTATTTGGCTACTAATCGTAGGGGTTGCCGGAGTGACAAAAACATGAACCCCCATTAGGAAACCATTGCACAAGGGACGTAAGGGTCTTAGATTTTAAAGCTATGGTTAGGTTTCTACCTTAATTACTTTCTTGTACTTACGGATGTTTGCAAGGGGTGTAATCACAAGTATGTATTAGTCCTAGGAAGGTCGGTACATTAGCACAGGTTCACCCACACAACACTTAGCAAGCTAAAGAAGATCAATCAACTATATGAAGCGAAAGCACTTGATAGTCTTCCCATGTGTCCTCGAGAACGTTTGGTCCTCTTAAGTAATACAACCGGCTTGTCCTTTGCTACATAAAGGATTGGGCCACTTGCTGCATTTAGTCCTACTGTCTTTTATTTACTCATATTTTGTTTACTTGCTTTATCAAAAACCCCTAAAAATCCGTTTGCTAAGTATTTGCAGAGAATTCCTGATCCATACCACTAGCCTGCACCTTCTGCTCCTCGTTGGGTTCGACACTCTTACTTATCGAAAATAATGCGATACACCCCCTATACTTGTGGGTCATCAAGACTATTTTCTGGCGCCGTTGCCGGGGAGTAAAGCGCTATTGGAGAGTGGAACTGGTAAAGGAAACTTCTACTGTGAGTATTGTTTACTTCTGCTAGTTGCTTTATTTTCGTTGTGGATAATTCGCTGAGTTTCTTATTTGGTAATGCTACTACCACTACTAAGGTAGTAGAGAAGCCACCACCTGCTGAGAATGATGCTTTTAAAATACCTACAAGAATTATTGATCGTGTTATGGATAACTACTATGTTGGGGATGGAACTGTCCATCCCGGTGATCATTTGCTCTTTATACACGAATTATGCGGGTTGTTCAAGTGTGCAGGTATTACTACAGATCAAGTTAAGAAGAAGTTATTCTCATTATCGCTGAAAGGAAGAGCGGAGGAATGGTATAAGCTGCTGAAGAATGGTCAAGCTCTGGAATGGGAGGAAATAGTGCCTCTCTTTTATTCAAAGTTTTATCCTCCTAGTGAGATTCATAAAGATCGGAATCAAATATACAACTGTTGGCCTCTTGATGGAGAGAGTACAGCTCAAGCTTGGGGGAGATTGAAGTTACTAATGCTCAAATGTCCCATTCATGAGCTCCCCAACAATATCATTATCAATAACTTTTATGCAAGGCTCCCTCTACATGACAAGGATTTATTGGATGCTTCTTGTGCTAGATCATTCACTCGCATGGAAGAAGAAGCTAAATGGGATCTTCTGTACCGTATTCAAGACAATGCTGAAGCATGGGAGAATGACAAAGGTAGAAAGTCAGGTATAAATTATGATTATGAATGCATTGAATCTTTTATGAGAACTGATGACTTTCAAAATATTAAAAATGCTTATGGTCTAGACTCTCAAGCTATTGCTTCTTATTTTAAGGCTTTTGCTTCCTATACTGAAGTGCCTAAAAAGAAGTGGAATAAGTATCATGAACCTTAAAAAGATATTGCTAAGAGTGTTCCTGCAAGAAATACTGAAGTTTATACTGCTACTCATGTTTTACCTGAACCTTACATTGAGAAAATGCCTTTCCCAGTTAAGATAAAGGAACATTCTATGATGGCTAGTATGGTTAATGAAAGTACAAGTAAAGCTATTGAACCTGATAAACAAATGGATGATGAACCTATAATAGCAAATGTGAAAGACTTTGTTACTAAATATGAAGAAGAGGGACACACTATCCTTTGTAAGGATACCTCTAATATTGTTTCACATAGTAGTGTTATGAGAGCTAGTGTTCCTGTGTTTTCTGTTAGAATAAGAGATCATTGCTATGATGGACCTTGTGATAGTTATATTGTTAAGTTTATGCATGATACTGAAAGTTATTATGAGAGAGGTGATACGTCCATTTTGCATCACTGTTCTATGTCTTAATTCACTATTATTCATTGATATATTTCGTATTGAGAGGTGATACTTATGTTATTTCATCTGTTTTTGCATGGTTGATGACTTTTGGAGCATGGACCGCTGGAGTCAGGATTCTGATGGAAAAGGTGCTGTTTGGAGGCAAAATTCGTGAACATCAGAAAATCCGGGAAAATATATGAAAAATCCTATTTTTCCAGAAGACGAAGGATGCCAGAAGAGGGAGTGGAGATGGGTCGCAGGGGGCCCACACCACCCCTTGGCGCGGGCAGCCCTAGGCCGCGCCAGCAGGTGGTGTGGCCGCCCTGGCCCACTCCAGGCTCTCCTCTCTGGCGTATATCATCCTCCCGAAACCCTAAGGATCGGGGAGCAACCATAGAAAGATTCCGCCGCCTCTGTGGGGTGGAAAACACCGAGAGAGAAAGATCTCTCCGGCAGACAGATTTCTGCCAAGGGAATTCCTTCCCGAAGAGGGGAGATCGTCGCCATCAACACCACCATCAAGCTGGACTTCATCGGGATCATCATCATCATCATCATCACCACCATCATCACCATCAGCACCCTCATCACCATCTCCATATTGCTGTAACAATTGGGTGGAATCTTGCATTAGTTCATAGGGGAAACTTTCCCGGTGTTGATTACTCCTTGTAGTTGATGCTATTGAGTGATTCATTAGGTCTTTTCCTAGATGCTACGATTGTTAGAACTATAGCTGGAAATACTGAAACTCCTAATGAAGACACTACTACACATGTTAGGTCACCTAGGTCTAATTAGAGTTATGACATTGAAGATGGTTATGTTGAGATGATCGATGAATTTATTAAAGAATGTAAAAACACCCATGATAGGAGCGCTGCTAAGAGTCTCCTTGGGAGGCGTACTATTAGACCCAAATTGTCTCATGTTGCTAAGTTTGCTGCTTCTCCCATCAACATTATAGATGAAGATTATGATTTCTCTCTCGATCTATCTTACATAGCTTTTGTCGAGAAAGAACCTTTTTGTGGGACTAAGAATGAAAGTGCGGTAGCACATATGAATGAACTTTCTACCATGAGTGGCTTGTTTTCTGATGATATTAAGATGCGTACTTACTTTGTTGCTAAGATTTTCCCCTTTTCACTGAAAGTAGAAGCTAAAACTTGGTTTAGTAATTTACCTCCTGGATCTATTGATACCCCTGATTGCTTGATTAGTACCTTCCTGCAGAAATTTTTTCCTCCTAGTGCTAGACATGCTATTTTGTAGGAACTTTTTGATTTTAAATAGGGAGAAAAAGAGGTATTGCCTGAATCATGGGCAAGGTTTTGTGCTTTGATTCATGCAGAGGCTAGAAGTCCATTACCTAAGAATGAGCTTCTTGATATATTTTATAATGGACTAACCGAGGAATCTAGAACATACCTAGATAGTTGTGATGATTGTGTTTTCAGGAATAGGACTCCTAAGGAAGCTGAGGAATTAATGGCTAAAATAAGTAAGAATTATGAAGATTGGACTCCTCCTGAACAAGCTATACCTGAAGTAATTGTACCTGAACCTACTATACCAGTACCTATTCCAATATCAAAGAAGAGGGGAGTTATTGAGTTAAATGATGAAGTGATGAAGGAAGCTAAGAAATGTCTTAAGGAGAAGGGAATTAAAGCTACAGATGTCAAGAATTTACCTCCTATAGAAGAATTATGTAAGCCAATTCCCTACTCATCCACTATTGAGGTACACTCTCTCCAACACTTTGATGAAGGTGATATCCCTTACTCTAAACCTCCTGATCAATGCTTAGAAGAATTCAATATCTTTATTGTTAAGCAAGATAATTTTATTAAAAGGGTGCAAAATCATCTAATGGAAAACACTAGAGCTATTGTTGAGTTGAAAGATATTGTGGAAAGAACCTCTAATGATGTTAAAATAATTGTTAAACAATTTCAAATGGTTCAAACTCAAATAGATCAACTCGTTAAAGTGCAAAAAGACTTGCTAGTTAATGCTGCTAAAGAAAAACATGCTTATGAAATTAGAACTAAGTGGTGCTGCTACCTAGGATCCTCTATATCCTGAGGGGCATCCCAAAAGAATTGAGCAGGATTCTCAAAAAGATGAAAATAGTGGCTCTACTCGTAACAAAAGGAAAAAGAAACATAAAACTGTTGTAGAACCCTCTGAACCTGCTATAGATCCTAATAGTATATCTATCTCTGATGCTGAAACTGAAAGTGGTAATGAAGAAAATGAAGTTCCCAATGAAGAAAAAGTTGAAGAAGAACCTGAAGACCACACTAAGAATACATGGTAGTGAAAGAGAACCTTGGGTCCAAAAACCTATGCCTTTCCCTGATAAGAAACACAAGTCAAAGGAAGATGAAAACTATAATCAGTTTTGTGAGTGGATGAAACCTTTATTCTTGCAAATTCCTTTGACTGATGCTATTAAATTGCCTCCTTACTCAAAGTATATGAAGGATATTGTCTCGAATAAAAGGAAGATCCCTAATGAAGAAATTTCTACTTTGCTTGCTAATTATTCCTTTAATGGTAAGGTTCCAAAGAAACTTGGAGACCCAGGGATTCCAACTATCCCTTGCTCTATTAAGAACAGTTATGTTAGAACTGCTTTGTGTGATTTGGGAGCTGGAGTTAGTGTTATGCCTTTCTCTCTCTATAATAGGCTTCAACTAGAAAATTAATACCAACTAATATATCTTTGCAAATGGCTGATAAATCTACCACTATTCTAGTGGGTATATGTGAGGATGTACCTGTTCAAGTGGCTCATAATTGCTTGATATTAACTGATTTTGGTGGGCTTGAAATGCCTGAAGATGATAATATGTCTATTATTCTTGGGAGACCTTTTCTTAATACTGCAGGAGCTGTTATTAATTGTAATCAAGGAAAGGTGACTTTCAATGTGAATGACAAGGAACATACTGTCTATTTCCCCAAGAAGATTGAAAGGACTTATGGTTTGAATTCAATTGAACATGTTGAGGGCATTCAAGTTGGAGAAATATATTGTCCCATACCAAGAGAAAAATTTGAAACTATTATGATTGGGACCATTGCTATCAAGGTTGAGGTAACATAATCATTAGTGGAATACAAAGTTTTGTCTCATATGGAATTGTTTTGGTAACAAGACCTGATCAACCTTGTTAACAAAAGGATTTCATTGAACTAAACAATGTTTTCATTATGATTATCTCCGTTTACTTCTATTGCCATCCATTTTAGTTTTTGTTTTCATTTAGTCTTCTTTGTTGTTAGTTGCTTGTAGGTTAGAGTGTCTTAGAACTTCTGTAGTTCTAGCCTTGTTTTGTCATTGCATCTTTTTCCAAAAAAATGTCTATCAGAAAATCATTCTTCTATTCCTGAAAAATGCCCAAAAATCAAGTGTCTCGAAAAATTCCAGAAAACTCATATTAAATTTTTACGTGAAAAAAGGGGAAGAGGAGTGCCTGGGAGGTACCAGGGGGACCCACCAGGCAGGCACACCACCTGGTGGCGCGGCCTGCCCTAGGTGGCGCCATGCCCTGGTGTGGGCCACCCCTGGCCCCCCCACTAACTCTCTCACCTGCCACTTTCTTCTCTCTCCCGAGTAAGCTCCAGTTCATTACTCAAAATCACGTTCTTGCTGTGCTTGCTCTCAATTTTTTCGATCTCCTTGCTCAGCCCATCTTTCTTGCTGAAATTTGGAGCATTTGTTCCCTGGTATGTGACTCCTCCCCTTGTCGAAGTAGATTTGTGTTTAGTGGGTTATATGTTGACTATTTTGCTGCTATAGGTGACAGGTTATGAGAGCTTGTAAGCTTGTTTGATGCTTAGAGATATAGTTTTGATGCATGATTAGGCCTTTTACAAGTCCCTATGAGTAGAATCTCTCATTATATTTACTTTGCAATCACTTGTTTAATAGATGTTTAAATTTCAGAATACCAAGCATGAACAGCCATACCTTTGGAGAGATATTTGAGAGTGATGCACCTAGGAGGTCGAGGCCCTCAAGATCAGCCTCTCAGTTTAGGACATCATACAACGAAGATCTCATTGCAACTCGTATTGGTAATGAAAGGGATGATGGGGATGCTCACCCATCCATTTTTCCTTGTTTTACTTTCTTGCAAGCTGCAGGAATTCTTGATGATTTCTTGCTACTGATTGAGAGGGTTGGTTTGACCTCATATATGCAAGATGAGAGTGAGCAATACGCTATGCTCACCAAAACCTTTGTTGAGAGCTTCACGTTTACTAACACATCCTATCAGTCGACTATCTCTTTCAAAATTTATAATATGCCCTTCACCATGCCTTTGGAGAGATTTTGCAGTATTGTAGGTGTAAGCATGATAGGGACCGTGAAGAAAATTCAAGCACGACCCGCTGATTTGCTAGAGCTTTACCGAGGGGTGACCAATGATGATGACCGCGTGGCGCAGCACGGAAAGATAAGAAATATCCAACTCCCTGCTCTTAGATACTTTGCATATTATCTTGCTACTAGCATACTGGGTAGGGAGAACACAAGTAATATCTCCAACTATCATTTAGCCTTCCTTGCTGCTGCGCTTAACAATGATACTCGATACAACCTTCGCTCGCTTATTGCTCGCCGCCTAGCTCCTAGGGGGCCTATCTATGGGGGTATCATTGCCTCGCGTATGGTCAATGCATTAGGACTTTTTAGTGGACCCCAATGATACTGTACTGGCACCACAGAGGCTTGACCTTGTTGCTACGAAAACTCATCACTTTGTCACTACTACTTCTGATTTGAACAGTCTAGTATATAGGATGCTTTTCACTAACGGGGATGAAAGGGAGATCCCTTTGCCATAGCCTTCTTTGTTTAGTGTTCACAGGAGAACGTGGTCGCGCTCCAAGGAGGAGGTGGACGAGCAACTTTGCTTGCTGGGCTTCCATGAGCAGCACTAGGAGGATGTACCTTCCTACGATCACTCCGCTCACTACGGAGGGACGTACTCGAGCTCGCACCAGGACGAGGGGACCTCCTCATCATACTACAGTGACACATCATCCTGGCCGGCTTGGGATTGATACCCACTTAGGCCAAAAGCCTAAGCTTGGGGGGAGGTACGCCAACATCGCACTCATCTCCATATCATGTTGCGTCGGTACTTTGTATATTCATGTTTCGTTCTCTTTTTAGTTTTCGTTCTTTCTTTGCTTTTGCTTTCTAAAACACAAAAAGACCAAAAATATTTCTGTTGTTTCTCTTTGGTTTGCTTCTTCTTCTTTTTGCCTTGGTTTGCTTTTCCCTTTTTGCTTTGTTTGAACTATTCGAAAAACCCAAAAAGATTTTGCTTTGCTTGTTTTTCCTTTTTGGTTCTTGTTTTTAAAATCGAAAACAACAAAAATATTTGTCGTTCTTCTTTGGCTCCGTGAGTTTGTAGCAGAGTTCATCATTCCTCAGTGGATATTGGTTTCATATTATTATTCAAGCCACACAAGTGAAGAGCAATAATGAGGATTAATGACAACTTGAGGCGTCGTAAGAGGCTGGTAACGAACTCTATTTGTTTTCATTTTTGTACATATACTCATCACTGTGGGCGTGCTTAGTCTGTTCGTGTAAGGTGTATGTTATCTTTGGATGCTTAGTAGTTCTTGCTTTTGTATTATTAGTTCTAGCTTGCTAATAGTTTGTAGCATGTCTTATGAATGTTTGCTTGCATTACTCTATTCATAATTTGGTATGACACCGTAGTAACCTCCTCTGAATGTTTTATTTGAATCGACTTGGCACATGCTCACGCATGCACATGACTGTAATAATCAGTTAAGCCTCGATGAATTATTTTGCCTTGAGGATCTTGAATCACTTTCATGCCATGATTAGTCCTGTTTTGTTGCAAGCATGATTTTGACAGCTATTGCTCTCTCGTTTGTCGCTCCCTTACTATTGCTAGCCTTCACTTTCACTGAGTATGTTTTACTCATGTTTCTAACTCCCCAAAACCAAATATTGCCAAAGTGTCCACCATACCTACCTACTAGCATCATTTGTTACTTCCGTGCATATTCAATATGCCTTGTTTTTCTTCCGAATAAATGTTTGCTTGGTATGAGAAAGTTAGTTAGTAAAGCTCTCATGAACTTGATGGCACACTTTATTTTCTTACATTTAATAAACCTGAACCATTGCGTCCTTCTTTGTTGCGTATATGCTTCCGCTTTATAAGTTGAAGTTAGCAGAACCATGTATCATGGGGAACGTTTTCAACATTTCATTGGTACTGTACCTCGTTGATATCATGTTCTTTTGCTTATGGATCCCGGTGGTGTGAAATAAAAGTGGAACTTGTAAGATCATGGAGTTTGTATGTATGTTAGAGAAACGCCTGGGCCGCTAGCCTAAGCCATGCCTAATCATGGTGGAAACTTGCAGCATAACCATAATGAGCATTCTATGAAGCATCCTCAATAAAAATCTATGCACATAGTAAATAAAAAGATCGTTGAGATGCTCATTGTCTACTTGCCTTGTTATTTTGATTATGGGATAGCTCCTGTGTCAAGTGCAAGGGCTACCCCGTTGGAGGTTCTCTATGATACTTATATACTTACAATGACAAGAGCTTACTTGTGACTGAAGTTGAGTAGCATGAGGATCGGTCTTCGTAAGTAAGGGGCATGAGACTTCGATTTATAACTTGTCAAGCATACTTTCAGCATTTAAAGATGCTTATGATAGGGGCAATGAGAGCTCAAATCTAACTAGTACCATACTTTCAGCATTTGGAAGCCTTTCAAACTATTCCAAACCTTTTCTTTTGTTTGTTGAGTCTCCACATATTCTTTGAGCACCTTCTTGAGAGCATAGTTGTCATTCTTTGTGCTTGTCTCAAAACTTGATTATTTGTGTTACGACTTTGATGCTTGTATCTTTGACATCTTTACTTCTAGTCTTCACCTAAACTTCAGAGGTGCCTTAGATCAAAGGCAAGCGAGATACCACTCTATCATACCTTTTTATGAGCATTGTACTATTGCTGATGTTTTTGCTTCATGCTACTTATTATTTTTGAGTTGGAATATTTTCATAGCTTGCAATGCCTATTAAGTAAACTTAGTTGCATCCTCCTTATTATGAATTGTCTAAGTAGTTGATCACATGCTGAGAATATATACATCATATGAAGCAAATGTGTTCGTGAAAGTTCTTTTATCGCACTTAGTTTTCCACTGAATTGCTTGAGGACAAGCAATAAGCTAAGCTTGGGGGAGTTGATACGTCCAAAACGTTTCTACTTTCCGGAACACTTTTGCTATTGTTTCTCCTCTAAACTTGTGTGATTTGGATGCAACTAACGCGGACTTACGCTGTTTTCAGCAGATTTTCATTGGTGTCTACTTTTTGTGCAGAAAATGAACTATCAGGAAAAATCCCGAAAAATATGCCAAAAATCCTATTTCACCAGAAGATTCCCGGAGCCATAATATGAGACGGAGGGGGTTGGGCCGAGGCCACACCACCTGGCCACGCGGGCGAGCCCAGGTCGCGCCAGGGGGTGGTCTGGCCGCCCCAGACTGCCCCTCGGTCTCCCTCTTCGCCTATAAGCTGCCTTCTGACCTAAAAACTCGGGGGTTCGATGTTTTTCCAGAAGGAGTTCTGCTCCGTCGCCACCACCAGATTCCATGAAACAGCACCAGAAACTCCGTTCTGGCACCCTTCCGGGACGAGGAATTGGAGGAGATCATCGCCATCATCGTCACCATCGCTTCTCCATCGACCATCCATGTTTCCCCATCTATGAGTGAGTAATCCCCCGCAGTAGTCTATGGGGATGGTAGGGATTGGATGAGATCGTTCATGTAATGGCATCAGATTGTTTGGGCATGGTGCCTAGTATCTTTTATTAGTGCTTTATGACTTTGTTGCGACTTGTTGTGCTTAATGCTTGTCACTAGGGCCCGAGTGCCATGATTTCAGATCTGAACATGTTATTGATTCATTATGATAGTATTGTTTTTGGTCTTACCTGCAAGTTGTATACACATGTTGTTGTCCGGAACCAATGGCCCCGAAGTGACAGAAATCAGGATAACCGGGGGGATGGCTTTGATGTGAGGATCACATGTGTTGACGGAGTGTTAATGCTTTGCTCCGGTGCTCTATTAAAAGGAGCACCTTAATTGCCAGTAGTTCCCTTGAGGCCTCGCTGCAAACGGGCTGGCAGGACAAAAGATGTTGTGCAAGTTCTCATTGCGAGCACGTATGACTATATATGGAACACATGCCTAGGATTATCTAGTACTTGGATTGTAACTACCTCGGACCCTACGCTCTAAGTTCAAGCCTGGATGAACCAAAAGTGGATAAGGGATACTACAGCGGGGGCCAGGGCCACCCACGTGTAGGCCCGTCGACCGCCCTATCCACTTCAAAGAACATCGGGACAAGAGCGAGCGGCGTAGTCGACAGGAAAAGAGATCAAATACATACACAAGTGAGTATGTATGCAAGCTACCTTACAACAGTTCTCACAGCCATACCATCTAAAAGAAATAGAAATATTGCAACGCCATACGACAAGATCCAAATATCCTAGATAGGGATAATAGTTTAGGATAGCTCCTCATACATCAATCAACAGAGTATTAAGCAGAAACGGAAAACAAGATCCGAGTACGAATAAGAAGCAAATCGGCATAAGATGCCACATAAATAAGCACATCCCGGCCACAGATCTGACGGATCTCCATCCCCGGAATCTCTACACCGGGTTATCGTTGCCAACATCATCTGTTTCCTCCATCCAGTATCCATCTTGCGAATACACCTGTTCATCTGAATCAAACAATTTATCGTGTGAGACCCTAGGGGTACTCAACAAGTCTTTATGCCTCTAAAGGGGACATATACCTGGGGTGACGCAATTGCAGCAAAAGATAAAAACTAACAAGTCTATAGATACTCTCTAACCATCCGCCTAACCAATGATAGACGGATGTCCGTTAATTAGAAACAACAGTTATAACAGTATAAAGTAACAGATCCATCCTCCCTCTCGCTTACCAATGAGTAGGCGGACGAACAACCCATCCATTGGCAGTTTTATTAACCATTCCATGAGTATTGCACTAATTACTAGTCAGATATTTAGTCAAATTAAACATGGTACTTTAGTTATGCTTGTCTATGATCGAGAAACCATGCTCCAAGTCGTCCATAACCGCGGACACGGCTTTCAGAAAGATTTACCCTGCAGGGGTGCACAAATAGCAACACACACACGATCAACCTCGAGAAGAACCAAATAAAACACAACGAGGCCTCACGACAAATCATTCACAGGATTCATAAATCATTTCAGGGGGCCACCCCAATAAGCTACCCGCAACGAAGTTGGCCGGCTCCGAGACGGACCCAGGGTTTGCGACGACGGCGATAAACGACTGGGAATCCGAAAGTGTGAGTGAGCTGGTCGATACAGCATAAACGTGGCGCGGAATCTTAAACAGTACAGGTGCTCCATGCACAATCGTAATTAAAGCAGTAAAGCATGGCATAAGTACAGGATGATAATAAATCCCCAAGAAATAAAGTGTGAATCAAGCTTAGGCAAAAGGGGATCCATAGAGTCTCCCGTATGTGGATAGTGCGAATAGTCAAGGAACAGGAATCAAGCACTCGGGGTCCTACGGGACACAAGTGAGCATGAAAAACCAAATAACAGATATTCCCCACCGGTGCCTCTTTCATTAGTTATCCCATTACAACTCAGGTTAAGTTGTTTAGATACCTCGTTAACCATCAGACACTCACATACCCTACACATGTTGTTCTATGACTCGCATGGCTCAAACAACTCCTGTAGTAGTGGCTCATGGGATGGAGGAACAAGCTCGGTGGGGTTTAAAAGTAAAGGCTATGCAGTACTTGGGATTCAATTTAATGCAATCGCGACTCCATGATGCAAGAATAAGATAGAAGCAATAGGTACTATATGTATGCAAGCATGTGGTAGTGCTTGCCTGGTAGCTCAGTTGAAGCGAGAGATGGATCTGGGTAGTACTCCTGGGATTCCTAGTAATTCCCCTGCTCGGCATCTATTCAAAAAGAACCAAACAAACAAGGGCCAATATAAATAAAGTGCGCAAGCATATGAATAAAATGCGACAGGCAACCAAGCATGCCATGATGGATGATGCACAATTTACATGGCATAGCATAGCATGGCATGGGTGAGGTGTGGGGTACAAGAATAAAGCATTTTATTAGGTTTTTAGTCATGTTTTGCTCCCATAAACATTGCTGTATAATTAATATTTACGTGATGCATGCTTCAATTCATGTCATAGAATTCATAAACAGAATGGACTCGTCGCGCTGATCGATTTAGACATATTATTTGTCAAATTTGGAATTACAGAATTAAAGTTATTAATTTATTAAGATAAAGGCATTTAATGCAAATTTAATCATCTCGAAAATTTAAATTCGTCAAACATTATTTTGGATGGCATATTTGAAATCCTCATATTTTTCTGATTCAAAAACATATATTATTTGCATTATTTGGATTTATCAATAAAAAGTTATTAATTTCTGGATTTAAAAACACTTAAACAATTTCTAGAAAAGATTTTTATTAACAGGAAAAATAACATAGACTTTTTTACACCCAGCTGGATCTAGCCTGAGCAACTGTCATGCGGGCCCGACGCTGAGCTGGCGAAACGACGCACTGCAGAGTTTTCTCACCGCGACTGAGCTGAGCCACAGAGGCTGACTGGTGGACCAGGCGCTCAAGCGGACCCACAAGCCAGCGGGTGAGAGGGCAGGCGCCACGCGGCACAGCCAGGGACTGTGGGTTGAGTCTATAAAACGCACGGTGCCTTTTTGTAAAGATGCCCAGGCGGATGACAGGTGGGCCTAGCTGGACCGCGGGTTGAGCAAACAAAAAGCCAGGGGTTGTAAACAGGAAAAGGATCGCGCTACTGTTTTTCTTCCTACATCTGACGGAACTGTCTCTTGCGGAACACAGGGCGCAGCACGGATTGAACACGCGATGCAGCGCGCGCGCAGACGGCGGCTACCACTGCGGTGGGCTGAGGTTGGTGCTGGGGAACGGCTGCGCGACCAGAAGCGCATACAGCAGGCGACGGCGGAAAAGCACCAGCGAGCGTCGATGCACCGAGAGCGTTCGATATAAAGACCGGCGCTACCAGGAAGAGACAGCAAGGAGGGGCTTGTCTGGTCGGATCAGCGCCTCACCGTGGGTGTGCTGGCGGCGTTGGATCAGGTCGGGGCGTAGGCAGACGATGGCGACGCTGGCGTACGGCGGTCCTAGGGTTTTGTCGGCATCGGCGGGGTGCAGCGGGTCCAGGCCTTCTCCCCCTCGACTCCGGGTACAGGGGCGGTGTTGGGACTCGACCGGTTCTTCCTCAACGCCCAACTCCTCGCCTCCTTCTCTCCAGCCCTAGGGAACCGAAGGTGGCCGAGCTTCCTACGGGGTAACGGTGGACAGCAGCAGGGGAAGGGGAGCTCGGAGGTGGAGAGGGCTGAGCCCTAGGGAGATCTGGAGGGTGCAGCCAGGCAGGTGAGGGAGTAGATAAGGACAGAGGGGAGGTATGGCGCATGGGTAGTCGGGTTGCAAAAGGGCGTCTACCCCTTTTCTCCTCCTCTCACGTGATTGACATGGGCTCGGGAGGCCTAGGGGGTGCGGCAGCTAGGGCCAGACGGTCACACGGCGTAGGCGAGGGTTGGGGCTTCTTGGATAGCAAGGATCGAGAGGGGTGGGGTGGTTTGGCCAGGCTAGACCGGCAACGTGGCTCAGCATGCATGGTTGGGTCGAGCCAAGGTGGCAAGGGGAGGGAAAACAGGGACCAGGTGGGTGGTGGCGGTTTAGGGTAGAAAGGAAGGTTAGGGTAAGCTTAGCCAAGGTTAGGAGGAAAGGAGGGGTTAGGGCTAGGGCCAAGTAGAGCATGCTCTCACAAGGTCACATGCATGGGGGTGTTGAGGGTGGTGGAAAGAGAGATTAGGGGTGTTGGATGAAAGGGAGGATTTTAGGGTAGATGCTTCATTGATAAAAGCATAAGCTTGCAAGAGAGTTCAAGAAAAACTACACCTTCACAATTTCAAATAGAAGAAAAAGAAACAAATGGAAAGGAAGTGTTGCATGGGCCATGCAAAGCAAGGAAATGCCACAATTACTAGATGTGAGAACAACTAGATAGCATATGGGCATTTATTCTCACATGCTTAAAAATATGGGATTAAGGCCAAACCAAAAGGAATAGAGTGGGTGTTCCATGTGGAGTAGATGAAATATGCTCACATTTGAATATAAATTGGACATGTTAGTGTGTGTGTCCCACTAGATGCATAACTAGCCTCAATATATTCCAACATGAGTATACATTCAAAAACAAACCATATGGAAGCTTGATAAGGCATTCTACTCACATAGCATGCAAAGGTGGCCATGTGGCTCTCCACATATCAATATTGTGAAAACAACATGATGCATATATGGGAGCATGTGGAAGTAGAAGTGGATCCATCTTAAATATATGTGAGATATACAAGAGCCAAAACAAGTGCAAAAGCCCACATATAGTTTGGATGGTGGAATTATGGGGTGGTGACAAAGAAAGGTGGTGGAGTTAAAAGAGAGATGCCCCCAACTCAACTTGGGCATGAGCAATTCATCAAGAAGCAAATACATTTTATTAAGAACCAAGTGCAATTGATAAATGCATATGAGACAAAAAACCAAATGAAAAGGGTTTTATATGATGCTCAAATGCAATGTGGCATGATGACATGAGCATGATATAATTATGATGCAATAATTATATGTAGGAATGTAGCATATTATTATTAGACCATGTAGCATTACAGATGTTAGACATATGGGATGCTACAACTCTCCCCTACTAAACAGGAATCTCGCCCCGAGATTCTAGGAAGAAGAAGAAGACACGAAGAGGGTAGGATACTTGGCACGGAGCTCATTCTCGCGTTCCCAAGTGGCTTCATCAACGGAATGGTGCGACCACTACACCTTGCAGAACTTGATAGAGTTGTTGCGAGTCTTTCTTTCTGCGACTTCTAGTATTTTTGTGGGGTGTTCTTGATAAGACAGATCTTTTTGGAGATTGATGAGCTCATGGTCCACGGTCCTGCCGGGATCCTTGAAGCACTTCTTGAGTTGAGAGATATGAAAAACATCATAGACCTTGAGTTTTTCAAGGAGCTCAAGAGCATAAGAGACTTCTCCTCTTCTTCCACGAATTTGAAAGGACCGATGTATCTAGGAGCCAGCTTCCCTTTGATACCAAACCGGTGCGTGCCTCTCATGGGAGTGACACGAAGGTAAACGAGATCGCCAGGGACATACTCCATGTCCGTGTGCTTTCTGTCGTAGTTTCTTTTCTGGCGACTTTGAGCAACCTTCAGGTTTTCGAGAATGACGTGAACCTTCTCCTCCGCTTGAGTTACAATGTCGGGGCCAAACAATGTTCTTTCATCTGTGCCCGACCAACCAATCGGAGTTCTGCATTTGTAGCCATAGAGAACCTCAAATGGTGCCATCTTTAGACTCTTCTAGAAGCTATTTTTGTAGGAGAATTCCGCATAAGGAAGGCATTCTTCCCACTTCATGCCGAAAGAGATGACGCAAGCGCGGAGCATATCTTCTAGAATCTGATTGATCCTTTGAACTTGCCCTTGTGACTGAGGGTGGTAAGCTGTGCTGAAGTTTAGCTTTGTTCCCAAGCCTTGTTGGAAACTTTCCTAGTACTTGGAGGTAAAGATACTCCCATGGTCTGAGCTAATTACAAGAGGAACCCCATACAGAGAGACAATTCTGTTGATATAATGCTCGGCCAGCTGACTACCAGAAATTGTTTCCTTGACTGGAAAGAAGTGAGCCACTTTAGAAAGCCTGTCGATGACAACAAAGATTGCATTGTTGCCTTTCTACGACCTTGGAAACCCACTTATCAAGTCCATCTCTACTTTCTCCCATTTCCGTTCTAGAGGCTTCAAAGGTTGAAGAAGGCCAGAAGGTTTTTGATGAACAGCTTTCACTCTGCGGCAGACATCACACTCCGAGACATACTTGGCACAATATCGTTTCAATCCAGGCTACCAATATTGTGTTTTCAGGTCCATGTACATCTTAGTGCTGCCAGGGTGGATATAAAGAACAGAATCATGAGCTTCTTTAAGAACTTGCTCTCTCAAACTCAGATACTTCGGAACGAACATCCGGTGCTTAAAGAATAGAGTGCCTTGGTCGTCAAGGTGGAAAGGTTCATACTTCGGAAGCTAAATCTTAGAGATGATGTTTTTAGTGTAAGGATCACCAAGTTGAATGGAGCGAACTTTTTCTTCCAAGAGAGGGGTAGCTATCAAGTTATGAAGATAGCCCTGAGGTACAAGCTCAAGGTTGAGTCAACGGAATTCCTCGCACAAGAGAGGTTGTTGTTGTTCCACCATGAGGCTGTTCACATATGCCTTACGACTGAGGGCATCGGCCATCACATTTGCTTTGCCCGGAGTGTAGTTGATCGAAAGATCAAAGTTGTTGATGGTTTCAATCCATCTCCTTTGGTGAAGGTTGAGGTCCGGCTGAGTGAAGATATACTTCAGGCTTTTGTGGTCAGAGAAAATCTCACAACGGTTTCCAAGCAAGTAGTGCCTCCATACTTTTAGAGCGAAGACAACCGCTGCAAGTTCAAGATCATGTGTTGGATAGTTGAGCTCATGAGTTTTCAACTGACGAGAAGCATAAGCAACGACTTGCTTGTCTTGCAAGAGGACCACACCAAGTCCTTGGAGGGAGGCATCACAAAAGATTTGGAAAGGTTTTGATGTATCAGGAGGAATCAAGATAGGTGTGGAGGTGAGCTTCTCTTTGAGAGTTTCAAAGCTTGCTTGACACGCTGGTGACCAAAGAAATTTCTTGCCTTTCTTGAGGAGATCGGTAAGAGGCTTGGCAAGTTTTGAGAAGTTCTGAATGAACCGATGACAATAACTAGCCAATCCAAGAAAACTCTGGACTTCTTTGACATTTTTGGGAGGGAGCCACTCCACAATTGTCTGAACAGTCTCTGGGTTGATAGAAATTCCCTTAGCAGAAATGACGTGCCCCGGATAGGTAACTTCAGGAAGCCAAAATTCGCACTTGGAGAACTTTGCATACAGACGGTTCTCACGAAGCTTTGTAAGAATACAACAGAGATGTTCTGCATGCTCTTATTTTGACTTGGAATAGACCAGAATATCATCAAGATAAACCACCACGAACTTATCAAGATACTCCATGAAAACGGAGTTCATAAGCCTTGAGAATGTAGCGGGAGCATTGCTGAGGCTGAAAGACACGACCGTGTACTCTTACAGGCCATAGCGAGTGGTGAAAGCTGTTTTAGGAACATCTTCCTTGCGAATCTTGATTTGATGATAACCACTTCTAAAGTCAAGCTTGGAGAATACCACTGCTCCTGCAAGTTGATTGAAGAGGTCATTGATCCGTAGAAGGGGATATTTATTCTTGATGGTTTTTGCATTGAGAGCTCGGTAGTCAACACAAAGTCGATCAGTCCGGTCTCGCTTCTTCACAAAGATTGTTAGGCTACCCCAAGAGGAAGTGCTATGATGAATGAAAACCAACTTTTCTTGTTCATCAAGCTGTCGTTTGAGTTCGGCCAACTCTGCAGGACCCATTTTATAAGGCCGCTTGGAGATAGGAGCGGTTCCAGGTTCAAGATCAATCACAAACTCGAGCTCTCGGTCAGGAGGCATACCTGGTAACTCTTCTGGAAACACATCGGGAAACTCACAGACCATAGGGACATTTTGCAAGGCTTCCATAACATCAATGTTTTGGACACCCAAAGAGTAGAGCTGAATAGAAGGAGTTTGCTTTGGAGAATAGACTATGTGGCCTTCAGGAATTTTTAAGGAAACCGAATGTTCAGCACAATCAATCACAGCTTCATTGGCTTTTAACCAATCCATGCCCAATATGCCATCAATATCTGAACTGCCAAGAATAATCAAGGAAGCCAGAAATGAAGACCCACCAATTTGAATTTGATTGCCATGACTGACCTTGGAAGCCCTCATGTTTGAACCCAGAGATTGAACCACAAGGCGAGTAGGCAAGGCATCCGAAGGTAACCCATTATTTTCAGCAAACTTGAAGGATACAAAAGAATGTGATGCTCCA
Source organism: Avena eriantha (assembly GCA_910589775.1). NCBI lineage: Eukaryota > Viridiplantae > Streptophyta > Magnoliopsida > Poales > Poaceae > Avena > Avena eriantha. Next base: position 11,252,439 of record OU342740.1, read on the forward strand.
GAATCAAATAAAACTCGTGCAGGGACTGAGTTAATGGGGAGCGTACCCATCACAACTCCAGGTGCATGTTCAGCTTGAACCATGTTGATGTTGTTGGCGCGAGCAACAGTGACCCGGGCTTGGTGTTGATGTTGAGAGCCTGTTGTGCAGGTGCGCGAGCCGCAGTTGTCGAAGCAGGTCTTGGAGGGGGTGGAGGAAGAGCCTTGTTCATTGGACAGTTCCACTGCTGGTGTCCAAAGTTCCCATAAGTGTAACAAGCACCAGGCGGACGTGGAGCAGAGTAGCCAGGGACTCCACCATACGGCACTCTAGGGTAGTTGTGGTTGTAGCCCCTAGGAGCGGCGTTGAAGGAGTTTGGTGGCCTTGTCGCGTAGCTTGGAGGTCTTGGTGGAGCCGGGAGCGGCGGTGCGGTATTAGGAACCCACACGCAGCGCTTAGAAGGAGCTATCATAGCTGAAGAGCTTGCTGCGTCACGACTGTGTTTCTTGGACTCCTCGAACACTTTCCTGCTAGCTTCTTCCTGTAGAGCTGTATGTTGGAGTTCCAGAAAAGACCCCGACCTTGCATGAGTGATTGCATATTTGATAGATGCATTGAGCCCTTGCCTGAACCTCTTTTGTTTCTTCTTGTCATCAGAGATCTCATCACCACCATACTGAGAAAGATTCATGAAGTTTCTGATATAGGTGTCGACATTATCATTGCCCTTCTTGAGGTTGAGAAACACCTCCTTCATTCTTTCCATGACAATTTCTGACAGGTATTGCTCTTTGAAAGCCCCAGTGAACTGCTCCCAAGTAGGCTGAAAACCAGAGTGGTTTGCCTTCAGGTAATTCTCCCACCATAGAGCTGCATCTCCTTTCAGAAGGTGAGTGGCGCATTTTACCCATTCTTGTTCAGGAACATCAGCAGTTATCAGCAACCTTGACATCTCACGAAGCCAATCATCAGCATCCAGTGGCTGATCAGACACCTCAAAGTGGTGCGGGTTAAACTTCAGAAAGTCCTTGATGTCTCCTCGCTTGGGAGGTGGAGGTAGCGGGGCAAACTCATTCCTCCTCACACTTTCTTCAAAGCGCTGCTGGTTCTGTTGCATTGTGCCCAAGGCATTGGCAATACTTGCCAACGCAGCTCCTAGTTCAGGTGGTATGTCATCCTCAGTACGGCGTGGTGGTGCCATCCTGTGATTGATATAAAACTCAAGTCAGTACCATAATGGAGAATAATAATAATCCAAAATAGTACCAAAATGGAATTAACCAAGATTAAAGGATACAATTTACTGAGGTGATATTAAAATATCAACAAAGTCCAAAGCACCTAGAAGATAGTAAGCATATCGCACACGACTGAACAAGGAGTGTGGTACACAAAGCTATCAAAGAAAAAAATTCTGCAAATTTTGGCATTAAAATACCACTATATGTGCAAAACCACTTAACGAATCAAGATTAGTAACTCTACCAATTCAATATACTAGAGCGAATGATAAAAGTAGTGGTATGGTCGCGACTCCATCCCGCACTCAAAGCATTACTCCGCACATGAATAAGTAAAACGCATATCCCAACTCTCTTCCTTCTTAAGGTGAACCGAAAAGATTAGCAACTACGGAAACAAACACCCCTAACATGATAGCTTTGGATAACAAAGAGTAAGACAGATCGTGTCGGTTTACAACGAATCAGATAGATCGCGTCGGTTTAGAAAAGTATGTCGGTATGGAATGTACCAATAGTTGATAACCAAAAGGCAGATAGCAACAACAAGTTGGATGCAGCAGATAGACAAAGAATTACCCACACACACACACACTCACACAACCTATGGTACTACAGAACCCAGAACACGTGAATCCTAGTTTGAATTTTTAGAAGAGGATTGAAAACGTTACACTTCCTTACCAGAAAAGGGTGGGTGGGTGGGTAAGAAGAAAAATGGAAGTGGTCCTACTCTCACGTTTTGTTTTTCCCTAGTATACATAGCTACCAAAATATTTGCTAGACTGACAACGGCCATTTTGGCTGAGACCCTGAAGGGCAGACTGGCTTTGATACCAATTGTAACTACCTCGGACCCTACGCTCTAAGTTCAAGCCTGGATGAACCAAAAGTGGATAAGGGATACTATAGCGGGGGCCTAGGGCCACCCATGTGTAGGCCTGTCGACCGCCCTATCCACTTCCAAGAACATCGGCACAAGAGCGAGCGGCGTAGTTGACAGGAAAAGAGATCAAATACATACACAAGTGAGTATGTATGCAAGCTACCTTACAACAGTTCTCACAGCCATACCATCTAAAAGAAATAGAAATATTGCAACACCATACGGCAAGATCCAAATATCCTAGATAGAGATAATAGTTTAGGATAGCTCCTCATACATCAATCAATAGAGTATCAAGCGGAAACGGAAAACAAGATCCGAGTACGCATAAGAAGCAAATCAGCATAAGATGCCACATAAATAAGCACATCCCGCCCATAGATCTCACGGATCTCCATCCCCGGAATCTCTACACCGGGTTATCGTTGCCAACATCATCTGTTTCCTCCACCCAGTATCCATCTTGCGAATACACATGTTCATCTGAATCAAACAATTTATCGTGTGAGACCCTAGGGGTACTCAACAAGTCTTTATGCCTCTAAAGGGGACATATATCTGGGGTGACGCAATTGCAGCATAAGATAATAACTAACAAGTCTATAGATACTCGCTAACCATCCGCCTAACCAATAATAGACGGATGTCCGTTAATTAGAAACAACAGTTATAACAGTATAAAGTAACAGATCCATCCTCCCTCTCGCTTACCAACGAGTAGGCGGACGAACAACCCATCCGTTGGTAGTTTTATTATCCATTCCATGAGTATTGCACTAATTACTAGTCAGATATTTAGTCAAATTAAACATGGTACTTTAGTTATGCTTGTCTATGATCGAGAAACTGTGCTCCAAGTCGTCCATAATAGCGGACACGACTTTTAGAAAGATTTACCCTGCAGGGGTGCACAAATAGCAACACACACACGACCAACCTCGGGAAGAACCAAATAAAACACAACAAGGCCTCACGACAAATCATTCATAGGATTCATAAGTCATTTCAGGGGGCCACCCCAATAAGCTACCCGCAATGAAGTTGGCCGGCTCCGAGACGGACCCAGGGTTTGCGACGACGGCGGTAAACGACTAGGAACCCGAAAGTGTGACTGGGCTGGTCGATACAGCATAAACGTGGCGTGGAATCTTAAACAGTATAGGTGCTCCACGCACAATCGTAATTAAAGCAGTAAAGCATGGCATAAGTACAGGATGATAATAAATCCCCAAACTAGTTTGTGGCCCCAAGAAATAAAGTGCGAATCAAGCTCAGGAAAAAGGGGATCCATAGAGTCTCCCGTATGTGGATAGTGTGAATAGTCGAGGAACATGAATCAAGCACTCGGGGTCCTACAGGACACAAGTGAGCATGAAAAACCAAATAACAGATATTGCCCACCGGTGCCTCTTTCATTAGTTATCCCATTACTACTCAGGTTAAGTTGTTTAGGTACCTCGTTAACTATCAGACACTCACATACCCTACACATGCTGTTCTATGACTCGCATGGCTCAAACAACTCCTGTAGTAGTGGCTCATGGGATGGAGGAACAAGCTCGATGGGGTTTAAAAGTAAAGGCTATGCAGTACTTGGGATTCAATTTAATGCAATCGCGACTCCATGATGCAAGAATAAGATAGAAGCAATAGGTACTATATGTATGCAAGCATGTGGTAGTGCTTGCCTGGTAGCTCAGTTGAAGCGAGAGATGGATCTGGGTAGTACTCCTGGGATTCCTGGTAATTCCCCTGCTCGACGTCTATTCGAAAAGAACCAAACAAACAAGGGCCAATATAAATAAAGTACGCAAACATATGAATAAAATGCGACAGGCAACCAAGCATGCCATGATGGATTATGCACAATTTACATGGCATAGCATAGCATGGCATGGGTGAGGTGTGGGGTACAAGAATAAAGCATTTTATTAGGTTTTTAGTCATGTTTTGCTCCCATAAACATTGTTGTATAATTAATATTTACATGATGCATGCTTCAATTCATTTCATAGAATTCATAAACAGAACGGGCTCGTCGTGCTGATCGATTTAGACATATTATTTGTCAAATTTGGAATTACAGAATTAAAGTTATTAATTTATTAAGATAAAGGAATTTATTGCAAATTTAATCATCTCAAAATTTTAAATTAGTCAAACATTATTTTGGATGGCATATTTGAAATCCTCATATTTTTCTGATTCAAAAACATATATTCTTTGCATTATTTGGATTTATCAATAAAAAGTTATTAATTTCTGGATTTAAAAACACTTAAACAATTTCTAGAAAAGATTTTTATTAACAGGAAAAATAACACAGACTTTTTTACACCCAGCTGGATCTAGCCTGAGCAACTGCCATGCGGGCCCGACGCTGAGCTGGCGAAACAACGCGCTGCAGAGTTTTCTCACCACAGCTGAGCTGAGCCACAGAGGCTGACTAGTGGACCAAGCGCTCAAGCGGACCTACAAGCCAGCAGGTGAGAGGGCAGGCGCCACGCGGCACAGCCAGGGACTGTGGGTTGAGTCTACAAAACACGCGGTGCCTTTTTGTAAAGATGCCCAGGCGGATGACAGGTGGGCCTGGCTGGACCGTGGGCTGAGCAAACAAAAAGCAAGGGGGTGTAAACAGGAAAAGGACCGTGCTACTGTTTTTCTTCCTGCATCTGACGGAACTATCGCTCACGGAACACAGGGCGCGGTAGGATCGAACCCGCGACACAGCGTGCGCGCAGACGGCGGCTACCATTGCGGTGGGCTGAGGTTGGTGCTAGGGAACGGCTACGCGGCCAGAAGCGCATACAACGGGGCGACGGCGGAAAAGCACCAGCGAGTGTTGGTGCACCGAGAGCATTCGACGGAAAGACCAGCGCTACCAGGAAGAGACAGTAAGGAGGGTCTTGTCTGGGAGGATCAGCGGCTCACCGTGGGTGTGCTGGCGGCGTTGGATCGGGTCGGGGCGTAGGCAGACGACAGCGACGCTGGCGCACGGCGGTCCTAGGGTTTTGTCGGCATCGGCGGGGTGCAGCGGGTCCATGCCTTCTCCTCCTCGACTCCGGGTACGGGGGCTGTGCTGGGACTCGACCGGTTCTTCCTCAACGCCCAACTCCTCGCCTCCTTATCTCCAGCCCTAGGGAACCGAAGGTGGCCAAGCTTCCTACGGGGTAACGGTGGACAGCAGCGGGGGAAGGGGAGCTGGGAGGTGGAGAGGGCTGAGCCCTGGGGAGATCTGGAGGGTGCAGCCAGGCAGGGGAGGGAGTAGATAAGGACAGAGGGGAGGTATGGCACATGGGTAGCCGGGTTGCAAAAGGGCATCTACCCATTTTCTCCTCCTCTCACGTGATCGACATGGGCTCGGGAGGCCTGGGGGGTGCGGCAGCTAGGGCCAGACGGTCACACGGTGCAGGCGGGGGTCGGGGCTTCTTGGATAGCAAGGATCGAGAGGAAAAGGTGAGGGGGAGGGGTGGTTCGGCCAGGCTAGACCGGCAAGGTGGCTCGGCATGCATGGTTGGGTCGAGCCAAGGTGGCAAGGGGAGGGAAAATAGGGACCAGGTGGGTGGTGGCGGTTTAGGGTAGAAAGGAAGGTTAGGGTATGCTTAGCCAAGGTTAGGAGGAAAGAAGGGGTTAGGGCTAGGGCCAAGTAGAGCATGTTCTCACAATGTCACATGCATGGGGGTGTTGAGGGTGGTGGAAAGAGAGATTAGGGGTGTTGGATGAAAGGGAGGATTTTAGGGTAGATGCTTCATTGATAAAAGCACAAGCTTGCAAGAGAGTTCAAGAAAAACTACACCTTCACAATTTCAAATAGAAGAAAAAGAAACAAATGGAAAGGATGTGTTACATGGGCCATGCAAAGCAAGGAAATGCCACAATTACTAGATGTGAGAACAACTAGAGAGCATATGGGCATTTATTCTCACATGCTTAAAATATGGGATTAAGGCCAAACCAAAAGGAATAGAGTGGGTGTTCCATGTGGAGTAGATGAAATATGCTCACATTTGAATATAAATTGGACATGTTAGTGTGTGTGTCCCACAAGATGCATAACTAGCCTCAATATATTCCAACATGAGCATACATTCAAAAACAAACCATATGGAAGCTTGATAAGGCATTCTACTCACATAGCATGCAAAGGTGGCCATGTGGCTCTCCACATATCAATATTGTGAAAACAACATGATGCATATATGGGAGCATGTGGAAGTAGAAGTGGATCCATCTTAAATATATGTGAGATAGACAAGAGCCAAAACAAGTGCAAAAGCCCACATATAGTTTGGATGGTGGAATTATGGGGTGGTGACAAAGAAAGGTGGTGGAGTTAAAAGAGAGATGCCCCCAACTCAACTTGGGCATGAGCAATTCATCAAGAAGCAAATACATTTTATTAAGAACCAAGTGCAATTGATAAATGCATATGAGACAAAAACCAAATGAAAAGGGTTTTATATGATGCTCAAATGCAATGTGGCATGATGACATGAGCATGATATAATTATGATGCAACAATTATATGTAGGAATGTAGCATATTATTATTAGACCATGTAGCATTACAGATGTTAGACAGATGGGATGCTACATGGATGCTTTATCTTATTTATCTGCAATTGCCCTATGTTTTGATGCCATGTGAATTGTCTTGTCCATGCAACACCCGTCCATCCATCCCTATGCCTACCGCACTCGAATCCCACTGTTCACTGCTATTGCTACTACTGTCCTTACTTTACTACTGCTGCTACTTTACTATTCCTACTACAAAACTGTTGCTACTGATAAACTGTTGTGAGCAAGATTGTTTCCAGGTGCAGCTGAATTGACAACTCAGTTGTAAAGGCTTATAAATATTCTTTGGCTCCCCTTGTGTCGAATCAATAAATTGGGTTTCACTTCCCTCGAAAATACTGCGATGCACCCCATATACTTGTGGGTCATCAAGACTATTTTCTAGCGCCGTTGCCGGGGAGCATAGCTTTATTTATGAAGTTCACTTGGATTCTCTATTGTTCGTTGCTATCCATCCATCATGGGTAAGGCAGGGTTCCTATTTTACCATCCACTACAAGAAGAGGTACGGTTCTGAACACCTCTATTGCTCTTGATTCACCGTCTGTTATGAGTAAGCTCGTTACACCACCACATACACATGCTACACACACTGCTACTACTGCTGAATCTGAAACTTCTAATGCTGATGATGCTGCTTCTACTGTGCTTGATAAGAGTGGTTCATTAGGTCCTTTCCTAGATGCTACGATTGCTAGAACTATAGCTGGAAATACTGAAACTCCTAATGAAGACACTACTACACATGTTAGTTCACCTGGGTCTAGTGAGAGTTATGACATTGAAGATGGTTATGTTGAGATGACCGATGAATTTATTAAAGAATGTAAAAACACCCATGATAGGAGTGCTTCTAAGAGTCTCCTTGAGAGGCGTACTATTAGACCCAAATTGTCTCTTGTTGCTAAGTTTGCTGCTTCTCCCATCAACATTATAGATGAAGATTATGATTTCTCTCTCGATCTATCTTACATAGCTATTGTCGAGAAAGAACTTTTTTGTGGGACTAAGAATGAAAGTGCTAAGAAAAAGTTGAAGAAGAACCTGAAGACCACACTAAGAATACTAAATACACTAAAGAAGATTTTATTGCTAAGAAACATGGTAGTGAAAGAGAACCTTGGGTCCAAAAACCTATGCCTTTCCCTGATAAGAAACACAAGTCAAAGGAAGATGAACACTATAATAAGTTTTGTGAGTGGATGAAACCTTTATTCTTGCAAATTCCTTTGACTGATGCTATTAAATTGCCTCCTTACTCAAAGTATATGAAGGATATTGTCTCGAATAAAAGGAAGATCCCTAATGAAGAAATTTCTACTTTGCTTGCTAATTATTCCTTTAATGGTAAGGTTCCAAAGAAACTTGGAGACCCAGGGATTCCAACTATCCCTTGCTCTATTAAGAACAGTTATGTTAGAACTACTTTGTGTGATTTGGGAGCTGGAGTTATTGTTATGCCTTTCTCTCTCTATAAGAGGCTTCAACTAGAAAAAATTAATACCAACTGATATACAAATGGCTGATAAATCTACCACTATTCCTGTGGGTATATGTGAGGATGTACCTGTTCAAGTGGCTCATAATTGCTTGATATTAACTGATTTTGGTGGGCTTGAAATGCCTGAAGATGATAATATGTCTATTATTCTTGGGAGACCTTTTCTTAATACTGCAGGAGCTGTTATTAATTGTAATCAAGGAAAGGTGACTTTCAATGTGAATGACAAGGAACATACTGTCTATTTCCCCAAGAAGATTGAAAGGACTTATGGTTTGAATTCAATTGAACATGTTGAGGGCATTCAAGTTGGAGAAATACATTGTCCCATACCATGAGAAAAATTTGAAACTATTATGATTGGGACCATTGCTATCAAGGTTGAGGTAACATAATCATTAGTGGAATACAAAGCTTTGTCTCACATGGAATTGTTTTGGTAACAAGACCTAATCAACCTTGTTAACAAAAAGGATTTCATTGAACAAAACAATGTTTTCATTATGATTATCTCTGTTTACTTCTATTGCCATCCATTTTAGTTTTTGTTTTCATTTAGTTTTCTTTGTTGTTAGTTGCTTGCATGTTAGTGTCTTAGAACTTCTGTAGTTCCAGCCTTGTTTTTTCATTGCATCTTTTTCAAAAAAAATGTCTGTCAGAAAATCATTCTTCTATTCCTAAAAAATGCCCAAAAATGAAGTGTCTCGAAAATTTCTAGAAAATTCATATTAAATTTTTACGTGAAAAAAAGGACAGAGGAGTGCCTGGGAGGTACCGGGGGACCCACCAGGCAGGCACACCACCTGGTTGCGCGGCCTGCCCTGGGTGGCGCCATGCCCTGGTGTGGGCCACCCCTGCCCCCCCCCCCCCACTAACTCTCTCACATGCCACTTTCTTCTCTCTCCCGAGTAAGCTCCAGTTCATTGCTCAAAATCGCGTTCTTGCTGTGCTTGCTCTCGATTTTTTTGATCTCCTTGCTCGGCCCATCTTTCTTGCTGAAATTTGGAGCATTTGTTCCCTGGTATGTGACTCCTCCCCTTGTCCAAGTAGATTTGTGTTTAGTGGATTATATATTGAGTATTTTGCTGCTGAAGGTGACAGGTTATGAGAGCTTGTAAGCTTGTTTGATGCTTAGAGATATAGTTTTGATGCATGATTAGGCCTTTTACAAGTCCCTATGAGTAGAATCACTCATTATATTTACTTTGCAATCACTTGTTTAATAGATGTTTAAATTTCAGAATACCAAGCATGAACAACCATACCTTTGGAGAGATATTTGAGAGTGATGCACCGAGGAGGTCGAGGCCCTCAAGATCAGCCTCTCAGTTTAGGCCATCATACAACGAACATCTCATTGCAACTCGTATTGGTAATGAAAGGGGTGATGGGATGCTCACCCATCCACTTTTCCTTGTTTTACTTTCTTGCAAGCTGCAGGAATTCTTGATGATTTCTTACTACTGATTGAGAGGGTTGGTTTGACCTCATATATGCAAGATGAGAGTGAGCAATACGCTATGCTCACCAAAACCTTTGTTGAGAGCTTCACGTTTACTAACACATCCTATTAGTTGACTATCTCTTTCAAAATTTATAATCTGCCCTTCACCATGCCTTTGGAGAGATTTTGCAGTATTGTAGGTGTAAGCATGACAGGGACCATGAAGAAAATTCAAGGGCGACCCGCTGATTTGCTGGAGCTTTACCGAGGGGTGACCAATGATGATGACTGCGTGGCGCAATGCGGAAAGATAAGAAATATCCAACTCCCTGCTCTTAGATACTTTGCATATTATCTTGCTACTAGCATACTGGGTAGGGAGAACACAAGTAATATCTCCAACTATCATTTAGCCTTCCTTGCTGCTGCGCTTAACAATGATACTCGGTACAACCTTGGCTCGCTTATTGCTCGCCGCCTATCTGCTAGGGGGCCTATCTATGGGGGTATCATTGCCTCGCGTATGGTCAATGCATTAGGACTTTTTAGTGGACCCCAATGATACTTTACTAGCACCACATAGGCTTGACATTGTTGCTACGAAAACTCATCACTTTGTCACTACTACTTCTGATTTGAACAGTCTAGTATATAGGATGCTTTTCACTGATAGGGATGAAAGGGAGATCCCTTTGCCACAGCCTTCTTTGTTTAGTGTTCACAGGAGAACGTGGTCGCGCTACAAGGAGGAGGTGGACGAGCAGCTTCGCTTGCTGGGCTTCCATGAGCAGCACCAGGAGGATGTACCTTCCTACAATCACACCGCTCACTATGGAGGGACGTACTCGAGCTCTCACCAGGACGAGGGGACCTCCTCGTCGTACTACAGTGACACATCATCCTGGCCGGCCACTTAGGCCAAAAGCCTAAGCTTGGGGGGAGGTACGCTGACATCACACTCATCTCCATATCATGTTGCGTCGGTACTTTGTATATTCATGTTTCGTTCTCTTTTTAGTTTTCGTTCTTTCTTTGCTTTTGCTTTCTAAAACACAAAAACACCAAAAATATTTCTGTTGTTTCTCTTTGGTTTGCTTCTTCTTCTTTTTGCCTTGGTTTGCTTTTCCCTTTTTGCTTTGTTTGAACTATTCGAAAAACCCAAAAAGATTTTGCTTTGCTTGTTTTTCCTTTTTGGTTCTTGTTTTTAAAATCGAAAACAACAAAAATATTTGTCGTTCTTCTTTGGCTCCGTGAGTTTGTAGCAGAGTTCATCATTCCTCAGTGGATATTGGTTTCATATTATTATTCGAGCCACACAAGTGAAGAGCAATAATGAGGATTAATGACAACTTGAGGCGTCGTAAGAGGCTGGTAACGAACTCTATTTGTTTTCATTTTTGTACATATACTCATCACTGTGGGCGTGCTTAGTCTGTTCGTGTAAGGTGTATGTTATCTTTGGATGCTTAGTAGTTCTTGCTTTCGTATTATTAGTTCTAGCTTGCTAATAGTTTGTAGCATGTCTTATGAATGTTTGCTTGCATTACTCTATTCATAATTTGGTATGACACCGTAGTAACCTCCTCTGAATGTTTTATTTGAATCGACTTGGCACATGCTCACGCATGCACATGACTGTAATAATCAGTTAAGCCTCGATGAATTATTTTGCCATGAGGATCTTGAACCACTTTCATGCCATGATTAGTCCTGTTTTGTTGCAAGCATGATTTGGACAGCTATTGCTCTCTCGTTTGTCGCTCTCTTACTATTGCTAGCCTTCACTTTCACTGAGTATGTTTTACTCATGTTTCTAACTCCCCAAAACCAAATATTGCCAAAGTGTCCACCATACCTACCTACTAGCATCATTTGCTACTTCCGTGCATATTCAATATGCCTTGTTTTTCTTCCGAATAAAATGTTTGCTTGTTATGAGAAAGTTAGTTAGTAAAGCTCTCACGAACTTGATGGCACACTTTATTTTCTTGCATTTAATAAACCTGAACCATTGCATCCTTCTTTGTTGCGTATATGCTTCCGCTTTATAAGTTGAAGTTAGCAGAACCATGTATCATGGGGAACGTTTTCAACATTTCATTGGTACTTAGTACCTCGTTGATATCATGTTCTTTTGCTTATGGATCCCGGCGGTGTGAAATAAAAGTGGAACTTGTAAGATCATGGAGTTTGTATGTATGTTAGAGAAACGCCTGGGCCGCTAGCCTAAGCCATGCCTAATCATGGTGGAAACTTGTAGCATAACCATAATGAGCATTCTATGAAGCATCCACAATAAAAATCTATGCACATAGTAAATAAAAAGATCGTTGAGATGCTCATTGTCTGCTTGCCTTGTTATTTCGATTATGGTGTAGCTCATGTGTCAAGTGCAAGGGGTACCCCGTTGGCGGTTCTCTATGATATGTATATACTTACAATGACAAGAGCTTACTTGTGACTGAAGTTGAGTAGCATGAGGATCGGTCTTCGTAAGTAAGGGGCATGAGACTTCGATTTATAACTTGTCAAGCATATCCTCTTAGTTGTGTCACTTTAACCTTAACCATTTAAAGATGCTTATGATAGGGGCAATGAGAGCTCAAAGCTAACGAGTACCATACTTTCAGCATTTGGAAGCCTTTCAAACTATTCCAAACCTTTTCTTTTGCTTGTTGAGTCTCCACATATTCTTTGAGCACCTTCTTGAGAGCATAGTTGTCATTCTTTGTGCTTGTCTCAAAACTTGATTATTTGTGTTATGACTTTGATGCTTGTATCTTTGACATCTTTACTTATAGTCTTCACCTGAACTTCAGAGGTGCCTTAGATCAAAGGCAAGCGAGATACCACTCTATCATACCTTTTTTGTTGGGTCCGCAACATAGAAAACAAAAAAATCCTACGATGAGAACTACACGCCAAGATCTATCTACTAGGTACAAAGCAACGGGTGGACATACATCCAAAGAGAACTTACCCTCGAAGACAACGAGTTTTGTTAACGAGTAGGAACTCATGGTTGATGTAGTCGTACACTTGCCGATCTCAAGATCGAGTGGAAGTCTGAGCGCCGCAACTCAGTAGCGCATCCGTACTCGCACACACGTTCAAGCCACCGGACAACCTCCACCTCCTCGCTCTAGCGATCCAGCGGAAGCAGCAACTCCTTCTAGACGAAATGCCACAGGGAACATGTATCTCGCTAATCCGAGACCATGGGGAATAATTCTAGAGGGGGAGAGAGATCCTTCACAAGGAGGTGTGACGATGAAGGAGGGAGTGGGTGGCCTTTTATAGGAGGAGGGGGTGCCCCTCCTGTCCATGGACGGCGCATGGGGGGTGACCCCTCACCTCCCCCATTCATGTGGTGGTAACCCCTCCACATTAAAATGCCTCTTCACATTCCCTTTTAAAGTCTCCACTTTAAATGCATTAAAATTCTCCAAGTTTAATGCTCTCTCATTTAATAAAACTCTTTTATTAAATTTATTCAGAATTTTGTTAATTACTTTAATTAACAAACATTCACATATAGCCCCTTGCAATATTTCAATATCACATGTAGAACCACTTTCTGCAATTTCACCCAAAACAATTTCCAGTTTCTATCGAAACAATTCCTGCGCTTTGCAATTCTTTCGTTTGAAACATATGTGCTCCAAAATGGTGTCCGGTAACTCTTAAGTGTGTCACCCTACGGTTCGCGAATAATGCAGACATGATTGAGACTCCTCTCAGATCAATAGTCAAAAGCGGGACCTGGAGATCCATACTGACTCCTGCATATTCAACGATGACTTCTGTGATCGTGAGAACCTTTAACGCTTGTAACTAAATCCCTTTGTCTCGCAATATATTACATATCCGAGATTCGATCATCGGCATCCAAATACCTAGTTTGATCTCGTTACCGACATGCACCCTTTTCTCGTTCCCGTGATATAACATTCTAGTGATCACATCACTTGCTTGCAAGCTATCTCAATGTGATATCACCGAGAGGGCCCAGAGTATATCTATCTGTCATCGGGATTGACAAATTCTACTCTTGATCCATGAGCCTCAACATAACACCTTTGTAGTACTGAACCCATCTTTATAGTCACCCTGTTACGGTGTGACGTTTGATGTTATCAAGATACTCTTCAGGTGTTAGCAATTAACATGATCTCATGGTCTAAGGATAAAGATTACTTCGTATGATGTTATAGCAATATAAACATAATGACTTGATCGTAATGCTATACTTCGGATGAATGTTCATCACATCATTCCACCAATGGTGTGACCTTATTATTAACAACATCCAATGTCCATGATCAGGAAACCTTGATCATCTTGTTAATCAACAAGCTAGTCTATAAGAGAGGCATAACTAGGAACCCTTTTTGTTTATTAAACACACATGTATTGATGTTTCCGACCAATACAATTCTAGCATGTAAAATAAACATCTATCATATATAAGGAAAATATAATAACAACTTTATTATTGCCTATCAATGCATATTTCCTTTAGTCTCCCACTTGCACTAGAGACGATAATCTAATTCACATAGTGATAAATCTAACACCCATGGATTTCTGGTGTTGATCATGTTTTGTCCTAGGGAGAGCTTTAGTCAACGGATCTGCTACATTTAGGTCCGTGTATACTTTACAAATCTTTATATCTCCATCCTTGACATGCTCGCGGATGGAGTGAAACCGGCGCTTAATATGCTTGGAATTCTTGTGAGACCTCGGTTCATTTGTGTTGGCTATGGCTCCATTGTTGTCACAATAGATCACCATTGCGTCCAACGCACTAGGAACCACACCTAGTTCCGTAATGAACTCTTTCATCCAAACCGCTTCTGCGCCGCTTCTGAAGCAGCAACATATTCCGCCTCCGTCGTTGATCTAGCCACCATAGGTTTTGGAACTCCTCCAACTAACTGATGCTCCGTTCAAGAAAAATACGTATCCGGATTGAGACTTAGAGTCATCCGGATCGGTGTCAAAGCTAGCATCGACATAACACTTAGCGACTAGCTCTTCTTCACCTCCGTATATAAGAAACATATCCCTAGTTCTTCTCAAGTACTTGAGGATGTTCTTGACCGCTATCCAGTGTTCCGAACTTGGATCATATTGGTACCTACTAGTCAAGCTAATAGCATGTGCCACATCCGGTCTTGTACATAGCATGGCATACATAATAGAGCCTATGGCCGAGGCATAGGGGATATTATCCATCATCTCTCTTTCTTCCGCCGTAGCCGGACTTTGAGTCTTACTCAATGTCTTGCCTTGCAACATAGGTAAGAATCCCTTCTTACTTCCGTCCATATTAAACTTCTTTAATATCTTATCAAGGTATGTACTCTGCGATAGCCCAATTAGGCGCCTTGATCTATCTCTATAGATTTAATGCCTAATATATATGATGCTTCACCAAGGTCTTTCATCAAAAATTTGTTGTTTAGATAACTTTTAACACTGTTTAAAAGATCTATATCATTTCCAATCAATAATATGTCATCCACATATAATATTAGAAATGCCACATTGCTCCCACTCACTTTCTTGTAAATACAAGCCTCTCCATAAGTTTGGACAAATGCAAACTCTTTGATCACCTCATCAAAGCGGAGATTCCAACTCCGGGATGCTTACTTTAGTCCATAGATGGATCGCTGAAGTTTGCATACCTTATTAGCATCCTTGGGATCGACAAAACCCTTAGGTTGTATCATATACAACTCTTCTTCAATATTACCATTGAGGAATGCAGTTTTGACATCCATCTGCCATATTTCATAATCGAAATATGCAGCAATTGCTAACATAATCCTAACCGACTTAAGCATCACTACGGGAGAGAATGTCTCATCGTAGTCAACTCCATGAATTTGTCGAAACCCCTTTGCGACAAGTCGAGCCTTAAAGATGGTCACATTACCATCAGCATCAGTTTTTCTTTTGAAAATCCATTTATTCTCAACGGCCTTTCGATCGTGAGGTAAGTCCACCAAGGTCCAAACTTGGTTCTCGTACATGGATTCCATCTCGGATTTCATGGCTTCTAGCCATTTGTTGGAATCCGGGCTCATCATCGCTTCTTCATACGTCGCAGGGTCATCCATTTCATCAACCATGAAATTCACAACAGGATCGCCGTACAGTTCAGGAGCTGCACCTGTCCTGCTTGACCTGCAAGGTTCGGTAGTGTCCTCTTTCAGAGTTTCATGATCAATATCATTAGCTCTCTCTTCATTAGGTGAAGTCAACTCCGAAACAACTTCCGGTGCTGCGCTACTCACCATTTCATGAAGAGAAGGTTCAATAACCTCTTCGAGTTCTACCTTCCGACTACTCACACCTTTCGTGAGAAACTCCTTCTCAATAAAGGATCCATTCTTGGCAACAAAAACCTTGCCCTCGGATCTGTGATAGAAGGTATACCCAATCGTTTCCTTAGGGTATCCTATGAAGACGCATTTTTCCGCTTTGGGTTCGAGTTTATCCAGCTGAAGTTTCTTCACATAAACATCGCATCCCCAAACTTTAAGAAATGACAACTTAGGTTTGTTTCCAAACCATAATTCATACGGTGTCGTTTCAACGGATTTAGATGGTGCCCGATTTAAAGTGAATGCAACTGTTTCCAGTGCATAACCCCAAAATGACAGTGGCAAGTCAGTCAGAGACATCATAGATCGAACCATATCCAATAAAGTACGATTACGACGTTCCGACAAACCATTACGTTGTGGTGTTCCGGCAGGCGTGAGTTGTGAAACTATTCCACACTCTTTCATGTGTGTGCTAAACTCGTAACTTAGATACTCTCCTCCACGGTCAGACCGTAGAAATTTGATCTTTCTATTACAATGATTTTCCACTTTATTCTGAAATTCCTTGAACTTTTCAAAAGTTTCAGACTTGTGTTTCATCAAATAGATATACCCGTATCTACTCAAATCATCCGTGAAAGTAACAAAATAACAATATCCACCTCGCGCCGACACACTCATTGGTCCACACACATCAGTATGTATGATTTCCAATAAATCTGTCGCCCATTCCATTGAACTGGAAAACGGCGTTCTAATCATTTTGCCCATAAGGCATGGCTCACATGTATCAAATGATTAAAAATCAAGTGATTCCAAAAGTCCATCCGAATGGAGGTTCTTCATGCGTTTAACACCAATATGACCTAGACGGCACTGCCACATATATGCAGATATATCATCATCAAGTTTAATCTTTTTAGCATTAACATTATGAATGTGCATAATATTACTATCGAGATCCATCAGAAATAAACCATTCAACATAGGTGCATGACCATAAAAGATATCATTCTTATAAATTGAACAACCATTGTTTTCAGATTTAAAGGAATGACCACTTTGCATCAAACACGATTCGGATACAATGTTCATGCTCAGTGCAGGCACCAAATAACAATTATTCAGGTTTATTACTAATCTCGATGGCATATGGAGAGGCAGCGTTCCGACGGCAATCACATCAACTCTTGATCCATTGCCGACCCGCATCCTGACCTCATCCCTTGCTAGTTGTCGCTTGTTCTGTAGCCCCTGAACCGAGTTACATATATTAGCAACCGATCCCGTATCAAATACCCAGGTGCTACTGTGATTACTAGTCAAGTACACATCAATAACATGTATATCACATATACCTTTGTTTGCCTTGCCGGACTTCTTGTCCGCCAAATACTTGGGGCAGTTGCGCTTCCAATGGCCAGTCCCCTTGCAATAGTAACACTCGGTGTCAGACTTAGGGCCAGCTCGGGGTTTCTTTTTAGGCGTGGCAACAGATTTGCCACCCTTGTTTTCCTTGTGCTTGCCTTTCTTGTCTTTCTTGAAACCGATGGTCCTATTGATCATCAACACTTGATGTTCTTTCCTAATCTCCACTTCTGCAGTCTTAAGCATTGACAGAAGCTCGGGAAGAGTCTTCTTCATGCCCTGCATATTATAGTTCATCACGAAGCTCTTGTATCTAGGTGGCAGAGATTGGAGAACACGATGTATGCCTAAGTCATTGGGAATCATTATTCCCAAGGACACAAGCTTATTGGCGTACCCAGACACTTTGAGTACGTGCTCACTAACGGAGCTGTTTTCCTCCATTTTGCAGCTGAAGAACTTTTCAGAAGCATTATAACTCTCTACGGCAGCATGGGTATCAAAAATCATTTTCAATTCTCCCATGGTATCAAAGGCATTGCCATTTTCGAAACACTTTCGAAGTTCTGGCTCTAACCCATACAGTATGCCGCAATGAACTAAGTTGTGGTCCTCCTGACGAGTCACATAGACATTCTTTTCCTCGTCAGGGGCATCAGGATCTGGTGGGAGGCCTAGCGGCGCATCTAGCACATATTGCTTTTGTGCAGCAGTGAGGAGAATCCTCAAATTCATAGCCCAGTTGGTGAAGTTGCTACCATTCGCAACAAGTTTCTCTTTCTCCATGAACACATTGAAATTAAAAGTAGGTGGTGCCATCTACAACAGAATTTGTAAAGTTTATTTAGACTAAGTTTATGATAGAGTGAGTTCAACTAATCCAAATTACTAATGAACTCCCACTCAAAAACAACATCCCTCGTGTCCTTTTGGTGATTACATGAACCAAATACACTACACCAAGTCCGATCATCACGTGAGTTGATGTAGCTTCAAAGACGAGCATCTATATGGGCATCATATCCACTATATGACTCATGCTTAACCTTTCGGTCCGTGTTCCGAGGCCATGTCTGTACATGCTAGGCTCGCCAAGTAAGAACCTTAGTATTCGCGTGTGTAAAACTGTCTTACACCCGTGCCTATGAAAGCGTAGATTCGAGTACACCCGATCATCACATGATGTCTCAAAACACGATCCACAGAATGGTGCATACTTAAGGAAGAACACATTTTTATCTTGATATCTAAATGAGGGATCATCTTACAATGCTACAGAAAGCGCCAAACTAGCAGTATAAGATGCTAACATCTAATGTGTAAAGTGAGATGATATGGTCCATGCATTTGATCTCTATCACTTGCATCGTGGTATGATCTCTATCATTCCTTTGTGTGTAAGGCCAAGGTCTATGGAACTTACACGTTGAGTGTGTTGTAAGAGTATCTATCATACATCTACTTACAACAATACCATATCAATACACTAGCCCAGCAACGATCTAAACTAGACGCCTCTAATTTATCAATTGCAAGTTTTACGTGGCTTAGGGCTTTCAGAGATAGAACCGTTCTCACCTACAAACATGAACCACAACGAGGATAACTAAGTTATTAGCAACTCGTTGTAAATAAGATATTGACTATAGTAGGAGAGACAGACACCTGCCAGCCACTTATGCAAAACAAGTTGCATGTCAGTCGTGGAACCGGTCTCATGTACGATGACATGTAAGGTTGGTCCGGGCCGCTTCATCCCACTATGCCACCAATATCCAAAATACATAGAAGATGCAATAACATGATCATCATTGCCCACATATAAACATATGTGTACTACCCGTGCAAAGCACCTACGCATAGATCAGGCTCTGATACCACTGTTGGGTCCGCAGCATATAAAACAAAAAATTTCCTACGATGAGAACTACATGCCAAGATCTATCTACTAGGTACAAAGCAACGGGTGGACATACATCCAACAAGAACTTACCCTCGAAGACAACGAGTTTTGTTAACGAGTAGGAACTTGTGGTTGATGTAGTCGTACACTTGCCGATCTCAAGATCGAGTGGAAGTCCGAGCGCCGCAACTTAGCAGCGCATCCATACTCGCACACACCTTCAAGCCACCAGACAACCTCCACCTCCTTGCTCCAGCGATCCAGCGGAAGCAGCAACTCCTTCCACACGAAATGCCACTAGGAACATGTATCTCGCTAATCCAAGACCATGGGGGAATAATTCTAGAGGGGGAGAGAGATCCTTCACAAGGAGGTGTGAGGATGAAGGAGGGAGTGGGTGGCCTTTTATAGGAGGAGGGGGGTGCCCCTCCTCTCCATGGCCGGCACATGCGGGGTGACCCCTCACCTCCCCCATTCATGTGGTGGTAACCCCTCCACATTAAAATGCCTCTTCACATTCCCTTTTAAAGTCTCCACTTTAAATGCATTAAAATTCTCCAAGTTTAATGCTCTCTCATTTAATAAAACTCTTTTATTAAATTTATTCAGAATTTTGTTAATTACTTTCATTAACAAACATTCACATATAGCCCCTTGCAATATTTCAATATCACATGCAGAACCACTTTCTGCAATTTCACCCGAAACAATTTCCGGTTTCTATCGAAACAATTCATGCGCTTTGCAATTCTTTCGTCTGAAACATATGTGCTCCAAAATGGTGTCTGGTAACTCTTAAGTGTCACCCTACGGTTCGCGAATAATGCAGACATGATTGAGACTCCTCTCAGATCAATAGTTAGAAGTGGGACCTGGAGATCCATACTGACTCCTGCAAATTCAACGATGACTTCTGTGATTGTGAGAACCTTTAACGCTTGTAACTAAATCCCTTTGTCTCACGATATATTACATGTCCGAGATTCGATCATCAGCATCCAAATACCTAGTTTGATCTCGTTACCGACATGCACTCTGTTCTCGTTCCCGTGATATAACATTCTAGTGATCACATCACTTGCTTGCAAGCTATCTCAATGCTATATCACCGAGAGGGCCCAGAGTATATATATCCGTCATCGGGATTGACAAATTCCACTCTTGATCCATGAGCCTCAACATAACACCTTCGTAGTACTTAACCCATCTTTATAGTCACCCTGTTACGGTGTGACGTTTGATGTTATCAAGATACTCTTCAGGTGTTAGCAATTAACATGATCTCATGATCTAAGGATAAAGATTACTTCGTATGATGTTATAGCAATATAAACATAATGACTTGATCGTAATGCTATACTTCGGATGAATGTTCATCACATCATTCCACCAATGGTGTGACCTTGTTATTAACAACATCCAATGTCCATGATCAGGAAACCTTAAGCATCTTGTTAATAAACAAGCTAGTCTATAAGAGAGGCATAACTAGGAACCCTTTTTGTTTATTAAACACACATGTATTGATGTTTCCGATCAATACAATTCTAGCATGTAAAATAAACATCTATCATATATAAGGAAAATATAATAACAACTTTATTGTTGCCTCTCAGGGCATATTTCCTTCATTTTTATGAGCGTTGTAATGTTGCTTATGTTTATGCTTCATGCTACTTATTATTTTTGAGTTGGAATCTTTTCATAGCTTGCAATGCCTGTTCAGTAAACTTAGTTGCATACTCCTTATTATGAATTGACTAAGTAGTTGATCACATGCTGAGAATATATACATCATATGAAGCAAATGTGTTCGTGAAAGTTCTTTTATCGCACTCAGTTTTCAACTGAATTGCTTGAGGACAAGCAATAAGTTAAGCTTGGGGGAGTTGATACGTCCAAAATGTATCTACTTTCCCGAACACTTTTGCTATTGTTTCTCCTCTAAACTTGTGTGATTTGGATGCAACTAACGTGGACTGGCGCTGTTTTCAGCAGATTTGCATTGGTGTCTACTTTTTGTGCAGAAAATCAACTATTAGGAAAAATACCGGAAAATATGCCAAAAATCCTATTTTACCAGAAGACTCCCGGAGCTAGAATACGAGACACAGGGGGGCTGGGCCCAGGCCACACCACCTGGCCACGCGAGCTAGCCTAGGCCGCGCCAGGGGGTGGTCTGGCCATCCCAGATTGCCCCTCGGTCTCCCTGTTCGCCTATAAGTTTCCTTCTGACCTAAAAACTCGGGGGGGTTCGACCTTTTTCCAGAAGGAGTTCCGCTCCGCCGCCACCACTAGATTCCACGAAAGAGCACCAGAAACTCAACTCTGGCACCCTACCGGGACGGGGAATTGGAGGAGATCATCGCCATCATCGTCACCATCGCTTCTCCATTGACCATCCATGTTTCCCCCATATATGACTGAGTAATCCCCGCTGTAGGCTATTGGGATGGTAGGGATTGGATGAGATCGTTCATGTAATGGTATCAGATTGTTAGGGCATGGTGCCTAGCATCTTTTATTAGTGCTTTATGACTTTGTTGCGACTTGTTATGCTTAATGCTTGTCACTAGGGCCCGAGTGCCATGATTTCAGATCTGAACATGTTATTGATTCATTATGATAGTATTGTTTTTGCTCTTACCTGCAAGTTGTATGCACACGTTGTTGTCCAGAACAAATGGCCTTGAAGTGACAGAAATCGGGATAACCGGAGGGAATAGCTTTGATGTGAGGATCACATGTGTTCACGGAGTGTTAATGCTTTGCTCTGGTGCTCTATTAAAAGGAGCACCTTAATTGCCAGTAGTTCCCTTGAGGCCCCGCTGCAAACGGGCTGGTAGGACAAAAGATGTTGTGCAAGTTCTCATTGCGAGCACGTATGACTATATATGGAACACATGCCTAGGATTATCTAGTACTTGGATGCTTTATCTTATTTATCTTCAATTGCCCTATGTTCTGATTGCTATGTGAATTGTCTTCTCCATGCAATGCCCGTCCATCCATCCATATGCCTACCGCACTCGAATCCCATTGTTCACTGCTATTGCTACTGCTATCTTTACTTTACTACTTCTGCTACTTTACTATTCCTACTACAAAACTGTTGCTACTGATAAACTGCTGTGAGCAAGATTGTTTCCAGGTGTAGCTGAATTGACAACTCAGTTGTTAAGGCTTATAAATATTCTTTGGCTCCCCTTGTGTCAAATCAATAAATTGGGTTTCACTTCCCTCGAAAATATTGCGATACACCCCCTATACTTGTGGATCATCAGCGAGGTAGAAAACACCAAGGGAGAAAGATCTCTCCGGAAGACAGATTTCTGCCGGGGGAATTCCTTCCCGGAGAGGGAAGATCGTCGCCATCAACACCACCATCAAGTTGGACTTCATCAGGATCATCATCATCATCACCACCACCATCATCACCATCAGCACCCTCATCAGCATCTCCATATTGCTGTAACAATTGGGTTGAATCTTGCATGGTTCATAGGGGAAACTTTCCCGGTGTTCATTACTCTTTGTAGTTGATGTTATTGAGTGAACCATTGAATTATTGTTTATGTTCATATTGTTATACATCATTATTCCATCTATGATCATGATCCATATGATGTCTTGTGAGTAGTTCGTTTTGTTCTTGAGGACATGGGAGAAGTCTTGTTGTTAGTAGTGGAGTTGTGTTGAGAAAAATTCAATAGTTTGATATTTAAGTTGTGGTGTACTTCTTCTAGTGGTGTAATGTGAATGTCGACTACATGACACTTCACCTATATGGGCCTAGGGGAATGCATTGTGCATTTGGCTACTAATCGTAGGGGTTGTCGGAGTGACAGAAACCTGAACCCCCGTTAGGAAACCATTGCACAAGGGACGTAAGGGTCTTAGAGTTTAAAGCTGTGGTTAGGTTTCTACCTTAATTACTTTCTTGTACTTACAGATGTTTGCAAGGGGTATAATCACAAGTATGTATTAGTCCTAGGAAGGTTGGTACATTAGCACAGGTTCACCCACACAACACTTAGCAAGCTAAAGAAGATTAATCAACTATATGAAGCGAAAGCACTTGATAGTCTTCCCATGTGTCCTCGAGAACGTTTGGTCCTCTTAAGTAATACAACCGGCTTGTACTTTGCTGCATAAAGGATTGGGCCACTTGCTGCATTTAGTCCTACTGTCTTTTATTTACTCGTACTTCGTTTACTTGCTTTATCAAAAACCCATAAAAATCTGTTTGCTAAGTATTTGCAGAGAATTCCTGATCCATACTACTAGCCAGCACCTTCTGCTCCTCGTTGGGTTCGACACTCTTACTTATCGAAAATACTGTGATACACCCCCTATACTTGTGGGTCATCAGCAGGGCACACTACCGGTGCTAGTAGCAACGTGGAGACCTGCACAACACAACCACAGAACTCTATCCCCAACTTGCGATGAGGTTGTCAATCTCACCGGTTTTGCTGAAAACAAAGGATTAAACGTATCGAATGGAAAGAAGTAAAAGTTTGCAGAAAGTAAACACAAAGCAGTAAACAGTTTGTAGATTGTATGTAAAAGAAAGGAACGGGATCCATAGTTCACTAGAGGTGACTCTCCTTAAGATAGATAACATGATGGGTGAACAAATTACAGCGGGGCAATTGACAAACATCAAGAAAGCAATACATGCATATACTAATCATCTTGACTCCTTTGGAACTTGATTGGGCATTACAACATTATACATAGACCGCCATCCAACTGCATCTATGACTAATAATCCACCTTCTGGTTATCATCTGAACCCCCTCCGGTATTAAGTTGCAAGCAACAGATTATTGCTTTACGAATTGCGTGTAATGTAAACAATACGATTGTTCTATGAACACAGGATTGTTGTTTTCTCCCTAGTAGCAACAGCACATCTAGTACCTTAGAGATTTCTATCACTTCCCTAGAGTACCAGAGGCATGAACCCACTATCGAGCCTAAATACTAACTCTTGGAGTTGCTAGCATCTACTTGGACAAGATAGCTACTAACAACGGAAAGCATGCAAGATCAAAAATAACAAAGACATGATAGAATCAATAATCAATCTGAAATAGCATCTCAATATCTATTGGATCCCCGCAAACACAACATGCAGAATTACAAATAGATGATCTTGATCATGAACGGAGCTCACAAGATCTAGACATGAAAGCACAAAGGAGGAGAACCAGCCATCAAGCTACTACATGGATCCATAGTCCAAGGGTGAACTACTCACGCATCACACTGGAGGCTTGCATGATGTTGAAGAAGGCCTCCAGGGTGAATTCCCCTCTTCGGTAGGGTGCCGGGAAGAGCTTTAGATCCCTCCCGATCTAGGGATGGAGATGACGGCGGCTACAGACTCTTTCGTGGATTTTTGATCGGGTACCTAGGGTTTTTGTCCTGAGGGAAATATATAGGCAGAAGGAGAGGCCGAGGGGGTGCTGGGTTCGGCCAGACCACCCCCTGGCGCGGGCTAGGCCTGGCCGCGCGGCCAGGTGGTGTGGTCGGCCCCCATCCCTTCTCCGTCTTGTATTCTGGCATCTGATGACTTCCGGAAAAATAGGCACTTTGGCTTTTGTCCCGTCCAATTCCGAGAATATTCATTTTGCGACTTTCCTGGAACCAAAAACAGCAGAAAACAGGCAGCTGGCACTGTGACTCTTGTTAATAGGTTAGTCCAAGAAATCATATGAAAATTACTCTAAAGTATGCACAAAACACAAGAAAGTAGATAAAACCAAGCATAGAACATCAAAAATTATAGATACATTTGCAATGTATCAGTAATTTCCTGGCGGTAACTAACCACTAGTAATTCTTTGATTGTGAGTGATTTTCAAGCCGCAATTCGCCACGAGTAAGTCAAATTCTTTTGAGCTTTTTAATTCTTTGACACTAATTTTACCGGGCTCCATCTCTTTTATTAGGCAAGATAATACAAATTATACCAATATTGGGTAATATCCAGTAATACTTTTGACAAACTATTCGACCAACGACACCGAGCGTGACGTCGCGCCACATTCCCTAGTTCAGATAGGGGCGGAGATCCCAGTAGTGCAAGGTAGGGAAGCCTTCCTACCTTGATTTTTGGCAAAGATATTTAGATGCGCATGCTTTCTCTGAACAATTCGAGTGGTCATACGCTGAAAAAGAACTTCGTATGAGAAAGTTATACTTGTTTCAATGAACACTACGTAAACTGATTCCGAAGTGAAATAAGGACTATATGTAGTCTAGTTTTCAACCAACCCTTTCTCTTTACGATAGCTAATTCACAATCTAATAAAAATTTATTCTAAACAATGTCCTACATGGGCATCTAAGGAGGACCTCTGAGTATTTTGGCCATCTTGTGGCGTGTGGCCAAAACCATTGAAATGGCATTTATGCCCTTCCTATTATTTTGATGTTTGTTAACAACACTTGGATAGGTTTAATCTGCTGCTAAATGTTTTAGGAGATATTAGCTACTCTCGTGTATTTTGCTCTAAAGGAAAATAGCTCCTCAGGACCATGCATGTCCAGGAAACAAGTCCTAGTCGGACTGTCCGGCTGATCTACATCGGAGTGTCCGCCCCCGACCGGACTATCCGGTTGGATCCGGACAGACTATCCAGCCCTGGGAAGTGGGCGACATCGTCAGACATTTAGAACATCATATCAGACACTCCCCGAACTCGGTCCGGATTCTGGCCGGAGTGTCCGGTGTGTTTGGCCCGAAGTGTCTGGACCTGGGGGCTTATTGACCTGCTTGGACATTCAGAACTGCATATCGGACACCTCTCGGACACAATCCGGACACTGGCTGGAAACTTTGCCAGGCCGAAGTGTCTGACTAGTTTCACCCGGAATGTCCGGTTGTGTCGGACTGTCCGGCTGATGTTGGTCGGACTATCCAGGGTAAGTGGCTCCCAACGGCTCTAATTCCAGGGGGCCTATATAAAGGCCCCTTCTTCTACCTTGGGAGATGCTCGTCCACCTCAAGAACTCCAGCACCATTTGAGACACCAAATCTACAAGATCTCTTCAGTCAACCATCCAAAGTCATTGATCTTTGGAGAATCGAAGGAGGATTCCTTGATCTACAGCTTCACCAAGAGCGATCTTCATTTCCCCCTCATTCACTTGAGGGCCCCTTGCTCTAGTGTTTCATTGGAAACCCTAGCTTGTGATTTGGTTCTTACTAGCTTGTCTTTGATTGTTTGACAGCTAGCTTGTATTCGGGAGCCTCCAATTAGGTTGTGGATGTGTGCCTAGAACTTGTTGTAAAGGTGTCGGCTTCCACCTCGAAGGTTGTCGTATAGTGGAAGAGGTGAATCGAACCCGTTGGGGTGAGGTTCATCGGAGAACAAGGGAGGCTTCTCGCAGTGTTGGTGGTTTGAAGCCACCCCCTCTCCAAACGTAGACGTACTTCCCCTCAAAAGGAAGGAACTACGGAAAACAAATCCTTGTGTCTCCGCGTGCTCCACTTTGGTTACTTTTATCCTTTACCGCACTTTACTTATCTAGTTCTTGCTTAGTATATGTGCTAGGTTGACATATAGGTAAATTCACCATAGTTTCATAATCTAGAGAATTTACCTTTTGTGTCAAACCCTAAATTGAAAATGAGTAAAATTTGAAGTAGGACCTATTCACCCCCCCCCCCCTCTAGGTGCCCATATGATCCTTTCAATTGGTATCAGAGCCTCGGCTCTTTATTCGGGCTTAACCGCCTAAGAGATTATGCGCAACTTAGGAGATGAGGGAGGGAGGGAGGCTAGCAACTCGGTGACCATGGTAGATCTCAAGAATTTGGAAACAAGCTTGAGCTCTACCTTGGGCAATGAAATCCAACAGTTGCGTCAACTTGTTGAGCAACTTGTTATGAATAAGCCAGCCTCACCTCCTCCCTCTCAAGAGGAAACACCACCTAACCCAAAGTCAAATGCTCCTGCTAAGCCTATAGGTGAAGTGGTGGGGGATGAACATAATTCCACTGACTCCACCACCAAAAGGGGTGATGGAAAGGAAGAGCACCATGCGGTTCCCGGATGGTACTCTCCCGACCCTCCAATCCCTCATCCACATATAAATAATAGAGGTGACCCACCTAAGTTAGCTGCACATACTTTTGCTCAATGGGAAGTTTTAATGAAATCTCATGTGCATAGCTCTTGCATTGATTTGTGGAACATTATTGAAGAAGGACTTAAAATTGAGGATCCAGCTAACTTGACTAAAAGAGAAGTGGTCAATAGCCAACTCAATGCGACTGCTTTGCACATGATCCAACTTGGAGTGCGGCCAAAGGACTTTCCCCACATTGAGCACTACAATACCACCAAGGAAGCTTGGGATGCTCTCATTGACTTGTTTGTTGGCAATGAGAGCATGAGAATAAATATGTATGATGCCTTAAGCAATGAGGCTAAAGGATTCTTTATGAAGGATGGTGAGGATCATGAAGACATGTATTGAAGACTCAAATCCACAGCCACAGCCTTCAAGAATGTTGGTGCCTCTCACATTGATGATTCTTGGATCAAGAGGAAGTATGTGAGCGCTCTCATGCCTTTCGAGCCCACTGACTTGAAGAGTCTCCAAGGAATACACAACTATCATCTCATGACCTCCAATGAAGTTATGCAAGAGATGGGCGCTTTCAAGGTTGCTGCAAAGAATGCCAAAGACGCTCGTGCTCGTGCCATTGGAATGAGTAGTGCTGTCAATCTTGCCTTGAAGGCCAATGTTGTGGAGTATCATGAAGATGAACGGAGTGATGAGGGACTCTCAATGAGCCACCCCGAAGATGTTAAGGTAGCTCATGGTGAATACATGGCCTTCTATGCAAGAAACTTTTGGAAAGACCCCGCCAAGACCAAGATGGAGATGCAACAAAGAAGTAACCCCAATGGGAGAAGAGACAATGGGTCTAAGTTGAGAACTTGCTTCAATTATGGTGACCGCTACCACTTTGTTGCCGGTTGTCCCTATGAGAAAAGAGAATACCATGGGGGTAAACTTGTGTTGAAGAAGACCTCCAAAGCTCCTTACAAGAAACCCTTCATCAAAAGGAATCCCACCACAAGAAGTCGGGTGAAATTGTATTGATAACACATAAAGAATTCTCCTCTGACAATTATGATGATGATGAAGAAGAGGAAACATCAAGTGGTGTGGCTGCTCTTTTCACTACTTCTACACCTACATTCTCACTCTTCAACTCTCAAAATGAGAATATCTCCAACAAGAACGTCACTTGCCTTATGGAAAGAGGAACGGAGGTATTATCATCGTCACACCCCACCTCCTTAGTTGATGATGAATTTGATGATGAGTTATCCCTTGAGGTCAAAAAGGAATTGGATGCTTTTGATGTGTTTATGAACAACTTGAAAGGGGATCACAAGAAACATTTTGTGGACCTCTTAAATGAACTTGCACACACACAAGAGCTTCTATATGAGAGATGTAAATTAGGAAGAGAGCACGTGATTGAGGTAGAAGCTCTAAATAATGCTCTAGAAGAAGAACAAGAGACTAGGATGGCTCTTGAAACTAAACTTGAAGGGCTTCATGAAGCAAATGATATCATTATTAATAAACTCATCAAGGAATGTGACCATGTAAATATAAAAAGGCTAAAAGTACAAGATTGAGTTTGGTGTTGTTCATGAAAAACTTCCCGAGGACTTTAGGATGCTTGACAAGGATCACAAGGCCTTGGAGAGTGAACTCTTGTTGCTCACAAAGTCTCGCGAAAAGCCTCAAACTCAATTGACCAATATTCCTTCACATAGTACTTTTATTCCTACTAGTTGTACAAATATACTTGAAACAAATGCTAGGTTGAAGGGGAGCTAGCTAAGGCCACCTTTCCCAAATAAAACAAGTCAATTGATGACCTCTTGAGTAAGAAGAGGTCAAATAGTGAGAAAGGGGCATTGTCTTTGTCTCTAAAGGCAAGAAGAAGAAGAAGAAGAACAAGAACAAGAAGAAGAAGGCCAAGCCCGCACAAGAATAATACAAGGTCATTGTGGGTAGTAAGACCACGAATGGCAAAACTATGACTGATGATGACTTTGTGGGAAGTGCTAACCCTCACTATGTATTGATGCGTGATTATTATGGTGATGTATATGCACAATATGTTGGCCCTTTTGATGGGTATATTTCTTGGTCTATTTGGGTTCCCAAGACCCTTGTTGCTAACAAAAGAGGACCCATTGAAAAATGGGTACCTAAAAACTAGTTTGATCTTTTGTGGACCTATGCTTCTAGAGGGTCAAAATGGGTGCTTGATAGTGGATGCACAAGTCATATGACCAGAAGCGCATCTAGTGTCAAGGAGTTGAGACCAAATGTTGATCAAATATCCGTGACATATGTCGACAAGTCAAAGTCTAAGGTAATGGGTTTCGGCAAAGTTGTGGTTGCACACGATATCACTCTCATGGACATCATGCTTGTTGAGACCCTTGGCTATAATTTACTTTTAGTCCGTGCTCTTGGAAAGATGGGCTTTGCCGTCTTTATTGATAATGATATTGTGATCCTCATGTGGAGCAAGTCTCTAAAGGTCGCTTTCGTTGGGTACGTCGAAAATGACTTGTATGTGGTGGACTTTTTAGGGAAAACCACTACAAGTGTGATGTGCTTATTCGGAAAGGCCGATGTGGGTTGGTTATGGCATCGCCGTCTAGCCCATGTCAACATGAGAACTTTGCAAAGCCTCCACAAGGATGGTCATATTGTTGGACTAAAAGAAAATGATTGCTTTGCCAAAGATTGTGTTTGCAGGGCATGTGTTGAAGGAAAGATGCACGATTCTCCCCGCAATACAAAGAACTACATCAAGTCCAAGAGGATCTTGGAGCTCCTTCATGTGGATCACTTTGGTCCTCCATCTCATGCAAGCCTTGGTGGGAAGAAATATTGCTTGGTTATTGTTGATGACTACTCAAGATACACTTGATTATATTTATTCAAGCTGAAAAGTGAGACCCAAGAAAACTTCATTGACTTCATCAACATGGCTCAACATCAACAATAAGGAGTGACAACAGTACCGAGTTCAAGAACTACACATTGACTGGATTTCTTAGTGATGAGGGAATAAAACATCAATATTCCGCTACATATACCCCTCAACAAAACGGTGTAGCTGAGAGGAAGAACCAGACTCTTATTGATATGGCAAGGACCATGTTAGCGGAGTTTAAATCTCCATACAATTTTTGGGCTGAAGCAATCTCCACCGCATGCCATGCTTCAAACCGTCTCTACCTCCGTAAAGAATTGATCAAGACTCCATATGAAATTCTTACCGGTAACAAGCCCAACGTTTCATACTTCCGGGTGTTCGATTGTAAGTGTTTCTGTCGCATTAAGGGTGTTTGTTTGTCCAAATTTGATTCCAAAGAATTAGAGGGTATTTTTGTTGGTTATTGTCTCAAATCCCACACTTATAAAATCTATGACAAGCTCTCTCCAGAGTTGTCATAGAATCTTGTAGTGTGGTTTTTGAAGAATATGATGGTCCCCAAGGGGGGCGTGTTGATGTCTGTGATGTAGATGATGAAATGCCTCAGGATGCCATAGGAAGAATGGGTGCGGGATTCATCCACCTTGTTGAGGAACCCCTTATGGCGGATCGAGAAGAACTATGATCTACTCAAGTGGAGCCCTCATCTTCACAACATCAACAAGCTTCTATCGAAGAGGACAATGACCCAAGCCAAAGACAAGCTGTGGACCCTCAACATGTTGATCAATAAGAAACCTCTAGCCAGGAGGTGCTTGAGTCTCCATTTGCCAGAATGTCCAGTGGTGCTAGGTCTATTACACAAGGAAGATCTGTAGAAACTGCCATAAGGGAAACCCAATGCCTGACTAGAGGTTTGCCTGATCAAGACCAAGGTCAATCTTTGCCTCTTGAAGAAGAGAATGACCCCAATGATGATCAAGGTCAAGTTAATGGTCAAGATGAGGACCAAAATGATGAAGTGATCCCCACAAGAAACAACAAGGAGATCAAAACTCGTTGCCAAGCTAGAATGGATAGAATATTGGAATTAAGAGACCACACTCTTGAGAATGTTGTAGGAGATCTAAGAAGATGGATATCCACTCGAGCTCAACTGAAGAACTTTGGTGAACACCAAGCACACATTTCCATGGTGGAACCAAAGAAAGTATGGGAGGCTCTTGAAGATTTGGATTGGTTGGATGCAATGCACAAAGAGCTCAACAACTTTGAGAGAAACAATGTATGGAAGTTAGTTGAAAAGCCAAAAGATTACCACAATGTTATAGGCACCAAGTGGATATTCAAGAACAAGCAAGATGAGCATGGAATTGTTGTGAGGAACAAGGCAAGATTGGTTGCACAAGGGTTCTCTAAAATTGAAGGTATTGACTATGGAGAGACATATGCACCCGTGGCTCGCCTTGAGTCCGTTCGTATCCTTCTTGCTTATGCGACACATCATAACTTTAAATTACAACAAATGGATGTAGAAAGTGCATTTCTTAATGGTCCATTGCATGAGTTGGTGTATATAAAGCAACCCCCGGGGTTTGAGGATCCCAATTTCCCAAACCACATCTATAAACTTGATAAGGCGCTCTTTGGAATCAAACAAGCCCCCACACACGTGGTATGAGCACCTTAGAGAGTTGTTGTTAGACCGTGGGTTTGAGATTGGGAAAATCGATCCCACTGTTTTTACTAAGAAGGTCAATGGGGAGCTTTTTGTATGCCAAATATATGTTGATGATATTATCTTTGGCTCATCTAACAAAGCGTTTAATGATGAATTCTCAAAGA
This sequence comes from Avena eriantha, assembly GCA_910589775.1. NCBI lineage: Eukaryota > Viridiplantae > Streptophyta > Magnoliopsida > Poales > Poaceae > Avena > Avena eriantha. The sequence continues at coordinate 11,284,529 of OU342740.1, forward strand.
TTATGACTAATAGGTTCTAGATGTCTATGATGGGAGAATTGAGGGTATTTCTTGGCTTTGAGATCAAGCAAGTAAGAGGAGGGACATTCTTCAACCAAGCCAAGTATACTCAAGACATGCTCAAGAGATTCAATATGAAAGATCTAAATGGAGCTCCCACTCCCATGGCAACAAAGACCCATCTTGAACTAAACCCAAATGGTAAAGATGTGGATCAAAAGGTATACCGGTCCATGATTGGTTCTTTGCTTTACCTTTCTGCATCTAGACCTGATATTGTGTTGAGTGTAGGAGTGTGTGCAAGATATCAAGTGGCTCCTAAAGAAAGCCATTTGGTGGTGGTCAAGAGAATCTTTCGATATTTGGTTCATACCCCAAACTATGGTATTTGGTATCCTAGGGGCTCAATTTTCTCTCTTTGTGGATACATGGATTCGGATTGGGCTGGTGACAAGGATGATAGAAAATCAACCTCCGGGGCTTGCCAATTCCTTGGGAGATCCTTGGTGTGTTGGTCTTCTAAGAAGCAAAATTGTATATCTCTCTCCACCGCCGAAGCCGAGTATGTGGCAGCTGCTAGTGCTTGTACTCAATTGCTATGGATGAGGCAAACTTTAAAGGAATACGATGTCCATTATGACAAAGTGCCTCTTCTATGTGACAATGAAAGTGCTATCAAGATTGCCTATAACCTAGTGGATCATACAAGGACAAAGCATATTGAGATTCATCATCACTTCATTAGAGATCATGTTGCTCAAGGTGATATTGAGCTATCTTATGTGTCAACCAAAGACCAACTTGCCGACATTTTCACGAAGCCACTTGATGAAGCAAGGTTTTGTTATTTGAGGAATGAACTAAATAACGTAGACTCTAGGAGCTTGACTTGATCACCTTGCATACTCACCTATGTCTTGACTCTTATTTGGTTTAGGTGCAGGCATGGAGATAGGGGGAGTGCGGTCCTAATACATTGGACTATCCCTCCCCCATAATGCCAACATTAAGAAAATCAATCCTCTTAATATCATTTAGTGATATGTGAGCTTCATTGATGAGTAGTGGCTATGAACCCAAGGATAATTGTTCGCGGTGTCATGCCACAAACTCTTACATGGTGGCCTCAGCCACCGCCCTCTTCCTAATTGAAGAGTCGGTTCTCGATTTGTTTGGTTTCGATCTAAATTTGTCAGCTTCTTAACCATCTATGGTTTCTTGGATCTTCACAGTACTTCTTCTGAATCCCAGGCCTATACTCATCCCTAACACATGCTCCTCTTGCCACACATTTGTCCACTATTTGAATCTGGGGTTTTCTGGTCGTGGGGGCCGAACTGGCCGCACTGAACCGACCAGAGTGTCTGGCTTGGCTGGACACTCTGCTCGATTCAGCCAGGACACTCCAGCTGGGCCGGACACTCTGGTGAATCTCACTCGGACAGTCTGGCCCTAGCGCTTTCGATCTTGTAAAAGGGGTCAGGGAGAAGTGGATGGTTTATTCCTCCTTCTCCTCCCCGACTTCCTCTTCTCCAAAACGTTGTTGCCCCGACCAGGATCTCCACCGGGAGGGCTCCTCCACCCTAGATCTGGTCGTTGCCGCCGGCCATTACCTTCCCCTTGCCGCTGGGACTCGTTCCCCTCTGGTGAAGGCCTCCATGGATGTTGGTATTTTTCCTCCCCTTTCTCCATCTCTAGGGTTTCCTCTAGATGCATTTTTGGAGGCAATGACCCATCTATATCCATGGATACATCATACTCCGTACAATACTCGTCATTGTAGTAGTTCTAGCAATCCTGATCTGCTCTGGTTGAACACTCTCGCACTGTCCAAAAAAACACCAAGGCTCTAGCCGGAATGTCCCGTGTGTACAGGGCGGACACTCAGGTCCAGCCGGAATGTCTGGCCCATACGCACTGGACTGTCCGGGTCAGGCGGAGTCTCCAAGGTGTTTTTGCCAGATAGTACGGGTGAAAGGGAAATGGACGTCGCCTAGAGGGGGGGTGAATAGGCGTTTTAAAATTATTACGGTTTAGGATCTCATAAATGTGGAATAAAACTTAACGTTTAATTTATCAAGCCAAAACCTATATCCACTAGGTTCACTAAGTGCACCAACAACCTATGCTAAGCAAAATAAGCAACAAGGTGATAGCAAGATATAATACTTCAAGCACGAAGGCTATCACAATGTAAATTGCATAAGTAAAGGGCTCGGTTGAGAGATAACCGATGGACGCAGAGACGATGATTTGTTTCCCGAAGTTCACTTCCAAAGAAGCTACGTCTCCGTTGGAGAGGTGCGGGGGCGCAATGTACTTCGAACGCCACAAGTGGCTCACCTCGAGGTGTGGTGGCTCGATGCTCACCCAACGCCACACAAGGCCTCACCCCAAGATGCGAAGGCACGCAGCCTACCAACGCCACAAAAGGCTCACCCTATTCTCCCGTGAGCTCGCCACAAAGTCCTACTCACGTTCCACTATGGGACAGTTGAGGGCGGTCACCGAACCCGTACAAGGCTTGAGGCAATCTCCACAACTCAATTGGAGGGCTCCCAAGAAACGCCACAAAGGCTCCACAATGCCACAAAAGGTCAACAAGCTTGGGGAACCTCCACAACTCAATTGGAGCCCCAAGAACACACCACAACTCGACACAACCGTCTAGGGTTCCAAGAACCCAAGAGAAACAAGCCCAAGAGCTTGAACTCGCCGAATCTCCGAGGAGAACTCAAACCTATGCACCAAATGCAAGAGGCAAGTTCTTCACTCTCAAACTCCACCAAAGCTACAAAAGCTATTGGGGGAATAAGGGAGGAAGAACACAAGAGGAGAACACAAAAAAACTCTCCAAGATCTAGATCCCAAGGATTCCTTCACAAAGAAGGGATTTCGTTTGATGGGGATTGTAGATCTAGATCTCCTCTCTCAGATCCCTCAAAGAGATGCAAGAATCATGGGAGGGAGAAGGGAAGAGGACAAGCTTTTGAAGTTCAACAATGGAGGAGATAGAGTGAAAGAGCTAGCATAAATGACCTCCAAAGTTGGGGAAACTTTTGTAAAGAGGGGGCCCTTAAATAGGGCAAGAGAAATATGCCCGTTTGGGCCAGATTCGCGCCCCACCGGAACTACCGGTGCCCCACCGGTACTACCTCTATATAGAAACACAAGATACAGAAGAAAAACGAGATTTACCGGAACTTTGGCCGGAACTTGGGCCGGTACTACCGCTCAAGCAAAAACGTTGGACAACATTTCACGAAACCTTCAATAACTTTTGACTCTGGACTCCGAATTCGATGATCTTGTGCTCGTTTTGAAGAGAGAAAAAATCTCTACAATATTATGCAAAGAAAAATCATAGTCCAACAAGAGAGGATAAAAATAAAATGGAGAAATGTATGACCTCTCAGAACCGACGAACCGGTAAAACCTCCAAAACCCAAAATGCAAGAAGTTGAGCTTGGAAACTCTAATTTGGATGAAACCAATTTTGTTGGAAAGATAATAAAGAGTAGAATCCAACAAAAGGTGAAATATTGGGTATCACCAAGGGAGAAAATACCATTAATATATATGTGAGATGCCTCCTAAGGTGTGGAGCCGGAAAAACCCGCAAGATCAAAAACGCAATAAGATATGCAAGGAAAATCCGTTTTTGATGAACTAGAGCTTGTTATGAAGATAACCACAAGATCTAGATCCTCCCATGGACAAGAACCTAACAACAACCAAGAAATATGATGCTATGTATGCAAAGGTTTGAGCTCTCTTCGAAAGATACGAACGAGTCACCCACTCGAGAGCCCCTCTTGATAGTACGGCTATCTATCCTAAACCCGGTCTCCCAACACTACAAGAACACTACAAGATACCAGTAAAATAGAAACCCTATCACGATCATACCTTTGCCTTGAGCATCCTACTTGAGCTTTATGTAGACGATCTTGTCACCTTCAAGATGGAACACCTTTCTTGATTGCACTTGCTTGATGAAGTCTTGAGAAATGCTCCCCCATACTCCATGGGGAAGCCTCTTCTTCGAACTTGTCTTCATCATTCCATGATTGACGAGGATGGCAAGCTTCAAGAATGAGATCTTCTAGAGATGACGCATCTTGAGCTTGCACTTCAGTTCTTGATGATGTCTTGAAGATTTCCATGAGGAACTCCATCTTATTCTTCTTCTTCAAGACATACTTGATCTTCTTCTTCTACTTGATTCCAATAGGCAGAAAGCCCTTGGACAATGCTTCTTATTTTTCATCCTTGAAACCAACACATGGTCCAAGCGATGCCAATGGACAAACCTACAGGTGAGACTCAATTTGCACACTAGTCCATAGGGATTATCATTAATTACCAAAACCACACATGGGGGTATACATGCCATTTCAATCTCCCCCATTTTGGTAATTGATGACAATCCCCTAGAGAGGGTTTAAATATGGAATTTAACGAACAAAATGGTTACCCCAACATCAAATACTAAACAAGTATGTGATGTTGGTACAACCACAATATATAGAGCAAACTCCCCCACAATCTATGCATGTGTGATGAACTTGAATTTCATTGCATAGATTGCCAACCATTGTCGGTGGTTGAGTTTCCTCTATATATTAAACATGCAAAGCAACAACAAAGATGCAAGAGCATGCAAGGATAATGCTTAAGAACCAACTCAAAAGCATAAACTAACTTCCCTTAAACCCTCTAAAACTTCTCCCCCATTGGCATCGATTGCCAAAATGGGTGAAAAGTTCTAGACAGCCAATATAGTGAGAATTCCTCCAAAGGTGTGCACATGCACATATCCAATGATGAATCCTTGGGAGGAAGTAAAACTATATTGGGGACCCAAAGATTGCAAAAAGAAAAGGAAGAGAAACTAGCTTCAACAAATGAAGCGAGCAACCCAAAAGACCCAAAAATACCAATTGACAACAACAATTGATACCAAAAGAAAGACACAAGATATTATGATACTAGAAAATGAGTGTTTAAATGAAATAGGGAAGCTCCCCAATCTTTGTGCATAAGATAGAATCAACTAATTTGAATACATCTTGCACAAATATGGAATCCTCACTCCCCATAAACATCTAAGACACAAAAGATGAGAATGAAGGCAAATGAGCATTCTTAAATGAATCGAAGAAGCTCCGCAAGGATTATGCACCAATTATAATAATTGTATTTGGAAACAAAGTGCATAATCATGGAATACTCACTCCTACAAACTCATTTAACAACACACGGCAAGAGAGATCAAATTATGAGTGCCCGGAGATGCAAACAAAAGGGACAAGCACTCATAGGAAAAAAATTGGAAGCCACCGAAGAATCAACAAGAAGTAAAAGGTGGTCTCCAAGGAAAACAAAAACAACCAAAGATTTATCTTCTCTTGTGTGTATAAGTTTCTAGGTGGAAAATATCACAAAGACATATGCCCACAAAGAAACATGCACACACAAAATAGATACACAAGAAAGCACATGAACAACAAAATGAAGTCATATAACATACCAATAGGATTTTTGCATGAAAGCATGGCCAAAGGCTCAAATATATCTTATTGTACATCAATGAGCTTCAAACACCAACACACTACATACATTGCAACTATTACCAAGGGAAAAGGGAATAGTTGGAATATATGGAGAAAGGCAACAAGTATCACAAATAGAAATCAACTATGCAAAATACTCACTATTGCACATGAGAGTGAATGTGGAAAAGATATGCAATAAAATTGCTAGATTGGCATATTTGGGATAAGTGAATCATGAGCATGATTTTGTATAGTCCCCATTATATGCACTCATCTCAACATACTCACATTTGCAATAGAGAGATCTCCCTAAAGAAACAACAAAATAAACACAACATATGCAAAAACACAAACTCATGCCAACAAGCAACCTACAAGCGGCTGGAAGCAAGATATGTATGCATGAGAGAGATACTTGTTACCGAGATATAATTGGTAGGATGTAGAGGATATGAATTGATTGATCATCCTAACTTGCCTTCAATTGACATGTAAGCACCACTTCTTTCTAATTTATGAGACAAGCTTCCAATATATCTCCAATGTACCTAAAACACAATTAAGTACACTATGTTCCCAAATAAATTGGGTCCAAAGTAGTTAGTGCAACTACAATATATAGGAGAAGCTCCACATAAATATGTGCATATTAATATGAAATTGAATTTCATGCACATCTTAGCCAATATGATTTGGTGGAGTTTCCCCTATACATTGGATCATAGAAAGAAAGCATGCCATAATATATACATGAAGTAAATATGCATGCATAAGACTTCAAGAACCAAAAGGAGATACAATTTGAACTAAAACACCAAGTAAACCAAGAAGTAGCACACAAAATTGTGACACGACAAAAAGGTGTCCAAATTGTATCAAAGAGACAAATCAACACATGAAAGGACACCAATTCAACAAATGAACAAGGCAAAAGCCAAAGAGAAAAAGATGCACAAAACGCACAATGCTCAAGGATTTATCTCATTCTAAAATGTCAAAACAAGTAACAAGGAATGAGACAAAGCCAACTCCCAAATAGAGCAAGGTTCCAACACACAAACCCACACTCTCTACACTTTTCATGATGGCACAAAGTACCAAGAGAAAAGATCGAGCATCCAAGCACAAGAAACACTATATGGATCAAATTAAGAAGCATAAAAGGGGTGTTCTAGATAATATAGGAGAGCTCCCCCATGAATGGTGCATTATATAGAATTTTGCTTTTGAATGAAAAATGCACACAAAGGAGATAATCACCACTACCTACATTAATTAAAGCACAATAGAATACCAATAAACTAAAAGGATCCATGAGAGGCAAGGAAGACATGGGAGAAAAAGGAAACAATCTCTTGGCCAAAGATGGAGAAAATAAGAGCAAGGGCCAAAGTGAATATGATCAACAAGTTTACCATTTATGGAGTGTCACTTGTCCAAGGACAAGAGTTATGGGGAATTTTTTCCCCGAGGTAGTTTGCAAGGAAATCATAATCATATTCACACAAATAAGCATGTAACAAGACATAAAAGTTATGCTTGATGCTTTGAGAGAGATTCTTGACAGCTCCAAAAAGTCACACAATCAATAAAGATTAAAGTAACTCGAAGCAAATGGTTTCCATGGAGGATATTGAGGTCCAAATATGAGGAAGCACATATCAAGAAAAACTCTCACAAACAAGATCCAAAAGAAGAGAAATAAAAGCAACCCAAAGGAATTGGAACATTTTTGAGCTAAATGTGCCACTTAGGAGCTAGATAAATATAAATATCAACTCTAAGTGACACTACCTCAAATATTCAAATTTTCTAGGTTTGTAATATGCACCAAGCATATGACTCCCCCATAATGTGATAAACGAAGAAATCTCGACACGAGGCAAAAAGATCAAAATGGAGATGATTAATGGACATTATGGAATTCAAATTCTTCATGAGAATGACATACCACATAGAGACAAGATAAACATGTAATGTCAACACTAAGTGGTATTCCTCATGTACACACATTTTAGGATTGTGGAATGCCCAAGCATAACACTCCCCCAAGATGGGATAGTCCATTAATCTCTCCCAAGAGCCAAATGAGATACCAAATGAATTCAACAAGGCTTAAAACTAAGAACACAAATACATGATGTGCCAACCAACATACACAAATATACTAGACAACTCAAAATAGGTACAAGGGAAGCACAACATGTACAAACACATATAATGGTACAAAACCAACACATGCACAAGGGAGCAAGTAACTTTCAAAGTAAACGAGTTGAGCACATGTTACCGCAAGGAGGAACATTGGATATATGATAGAAGCATGATAATCCAAATGGCTTGACTTGACAAAAATAAATGGTGAAGATCCCTCAATTCTTCATGAAGTAGCCAAGCCTCCAATGCCCTCCAACAAACACCTATTGATCAAGTTTTAGCTTGTTGGTCCCCAACTAACTTGGGTCCTAAGAAGTTAGTCACAATAGGCTTGGCGACCTAAATGGTTCTTTTCTTGAGACCACTTTGGGTACCAACATATTTGGTAAACACATTGCCCACCTCATCCTTGCCAAGAGAATATGCATCATATATCAAGATAGGCTTGGATGAGGAGTTACCCATGGTGCATGAGGACGAAAGGTGCCCCTTCTCATGGCAAATGTAGCAAGTTCTTCTCTTGCTATATTTCTTCTAGGAAGATGCCACCCCGTGAGGAAGAGCTTGAGTCTTGTGAAGAGGCCCGCTTCTAGCTTGAGGTGGACCTTGAGGCCGCTTCCCTTGTTGCTTTTTCTTTAATGGGCAACATCTCACATGATGTCCTTCTTCCTTGCACTTGAAGCACACAATGTTGGCCAGATTCTTCACTTGACCTTGGCCATTCTTCTTGTTGCCCTTGTGCTTCAACAAGTTGGTGGGCTTGTTCTTGATGTTGGAGTTATATCCAAGCCCACTCTTGTCATTTGGGGATCTTCGCACACCCAATATGTTCTTGAGTGTAGTCTTACCTTCATGACACTTCTTCAAGTCATTCTTCAAAGAATTGACTTGAGCCTTGAGCTTCTTGTTTTCCTCTACATGGTTAGTATCAACAACAATACTAGAGGAGGTAGATGCTACGTTGTTAGAGCAACAAGGCAAGGGATGTGATTCATCACAAGATATAGCAATAGCATGAGTGGATGAATTACAAGGACTAGCACATGGCAATATGATACTAGGAGTAGATGTAGTGGTAATGTCCACATGAGGCATACTCGATGTTACCTTTGACAAAATAGCCTCATGAGCCAACTTTATACTACCATGGGAAACTAGAAGGTCCTCATGCGAGCTTGAGAGCTTAGCATGACTCTCTTCCAATTTCCCATAGTTGCTAGTTAGCAAAGCAAGTTGAGCATGTAGCTCAACATTTTCCTTCACAATAGATGCTTCACAAAATATAGAGTTAGTAGCACAAGCATCATCAATAGTAGTAAGAGGTGAGGGCAACTTGGAAAGCTCTTTAGAGTATGAAGCTTTAAGTTGCTCATGTGACTCGGTGAGTTTGATGAGCTCCCGCTTTATGACCCTAGAGCCATTGTTGAGGTGCTCCAAATCCTCAAGGAGTTTAGCATAGGCAACTTCAAGCTCATCATTTTTAATTTGGAGGTCACTTGCCACCTCAAGATCTCTATCATGAGATTTCTTCACCCTGGGTAGCTCTAGGGAAAAGGTCTCCTCAAGAGATTCCTTGGTGGTTTGTTCCTCTTCAAGAGCTTCATTTAAGTTGGCAATGTCATTAGCATACTCACGTTCAAGACTACTCATTTTGTCAATTGTGTCCTCATGCTCATAAATTAGTTGCTTACTTTCAATGGAAAAGTTCAAGATTTCAATGAAAGTAGAGCAAGCATTTTTATCATTGTGTAGAGCATGAAGGACTAGCTCCCCCTTCTCTTTTAAAGAAGCAACATCATCATCTCCTACATCTAAGTCAACATTCACATCATCATGAGGTGCATTGGGGCCAAAGGAGAAGTTACCTTTGATTCCTTAGCCATGAGGCATAAGTGAATGTTGGGAGAAGGTGATGATGGGGTAACACATGAAGCTCCAATAGCAACCTTGCCTTGGCCCACACATTCTTCGATTTCCTCTACATGGTTAGCAACACAAGTACAAGAGGAAATAGAAGCATATTTATCATGGCAACAAGGCAAAGCAAGCATATCATCATGAGATATATTCAATCCATTTCTACATGATATGCAAGGGAAATCAACACTAGGATGTAAATCACATATAGTCCTACAATTGTGCATGCCCAAAGATACAACATTGCAATGAGATAGATATGGAGGATCATGAATGGCAATACCACTATCCACATTGCAAGTTCTATCACCACTCACCATATCATTACCTTGTGATAACTCACATGTTGGTGTAGTGGAAGAAGATGAGAACTCATCATGGCCGGAGGTGGAGGGAACACAATCATCCTCATTAAGCTTGGACACATCATATTTTGCTTGAAGCTTGGTCCAAATATCATGAGCATTCCGAAAAGGCATGATTGAGGAAAGAACTACAAAGCTCACAACATTAACAAGCACATTAGATGCTTGAGCTCCGAGATAAGAGTTTGTCTCCTCCTCCAAAGATAGATTTTGGGGATCCTTAGGAGGAGACAAGCCCATATCTAGAATTCGCTCAATATTTGGGTCAATAACCCGGAAATGACTAAGCATGTGAATACGCCAAACATCATAATTTGTGCCATCAAATGTAAATATGTGAGAGTGCACTAAACCCCTAGGAGACATCCTTACTCTCGAGGCGGTGACGCCAAAGAAGCGAGAGACCTCGCTCTGATATCAATTGAAAGGGAAATGGACGTCGCCTAGAGGGGGTGAATAGGCGTTTTAAAATTATTACGATTTAGGCTCTAATAAATGCGAAATAAAACTTAACGTTTAATTTATCAAGCCAAAACCTATATCCACTAGGTTCACTAAGTGCACCAACAACCTATGCTAAGCAAAATAAGCAACAAGGTGATAGCAAGATATAATACTTCAAGCACGAAGGCTATGACAATTTAAATTGCATAAGTAAAGGGCTTGGTTGATAGATAACCGATGGACGCGGAGACGATGATTTGTTTCCCGAAGTTCACTTCCAAAGAAGCTGCGTCTCCATTGGAGAGGTGTGGGGGCGCAATGTACTTCGAACGCCACAAGTGGCTCACCTCGAGGTGTGGTGGCTCGATGCTCACCCAACGCCACACAAGGCCTCACCCCAAGATGCGAAGGCACGCAACCTACCGACGCCACAAAAGGCTCACCCTATTCTCCCATGAGCTCGCCACAAAGGCCTACTCACGTTCCACTATGGGACACTTGAGGGCGGTCACCGAACTCGTACAAGGCTTGAGGCAATCTCCACAACTCAATTGGAGGGCTCCCAAGAAACTCCACAAAGGCTCCACAATGCCACAAAAGGCCAACAGGCTTGGGAAACCTCCACAACTCAATTGGAGTCCCAAGAACACACCACAACTCCACACAACCGTCTAGGATTCCAAGAACCCAAGAGAAACAAGCTTAAGAGCTTGAACTCGCCGAATCTCCGAGGAGAACTCAAACCTATGCACCAAATGCAAGAGGCAAGTTCTTCACTCTCAAATTCCACCAAAGCTACAAAAGCTATTGGGGGAATAAGGGAGGAAGAACACAAGAGGAGAACACAAAAAAACTCTCCAAGATCTAGATCCCAAGGATTCCTTCACAAAGAAGGTATTTGGTTTGGTGGGGATTGTAGATCTAGATCTCCTCTCTCAAATCTCTCAAAGAGATGCAAGAATCATGGGAGGGAGAAGGGAAGAGGGCAAGCTTTTGAAGGTCAACAATGGAGGAGAGAGAGTAAAAGAGCTGGCAAAAATGACCTCCAAAGTTGGGGAAACTTTTGGAAAGAGGGGGCCCTTAAATAGGGCAAGAGAAATTTGTCCATTTGGGCCAGATTCGCACCCCACCGGAACTACCGGTGCCCCACCGGTACTACCTCTATATAGAAACACAAGATACAGAAGAAAAACGAGATTTACTAGAACTTTGGCCGGAACTTGGGCTGGTACTACCGCTCAAGCAAAAATGTTAGACAGCATTTCACGAAAACTTCAATAACTTTTGACTCCGGACTCCGATTTCGATGATCTTGGCCTTGTTTTGAAGAAAAAAAATCTCTACAATATTATGCAAAGAAACATCATAGTCCAACAAGAGAGGATAAAAATAAAATGGATAAATGTATGACCTCTCAGAAGTGACGAACCGGTAAAACCTCCAAAACCCAAAACGCAAGAAGTTGAGCTTGTAAACTCTAATTGGGATGAAACCAATTTTATTGGAAAGATAATAAAGATTAGAATGCAACAAAAGGTGAAATATTGGGTATCACCAAGGGAGAAAATACCATGAATATATATATGTGAGATGCCTCCCAAGGTGTGGAGCCGGAAAAACCCGCAAGATCAAAAACGCAATAAGATATGCAAGGAAAATCCATTTTTTAAAAACTAGAGCTTGTTATGAAGATAACCACAAGCTATAGATCCTCACATGGACAAGAACCAAGAAAGATGATGCTATGTATGCAAAGGTTTGAGCTCTCTTCGAAAGATACGGACGAGTCACCCCACTCGAGAGCCCCTATTGATAGTACGGCTATCTATCCTAAACCCGGTCTCCCAACACTACAAGAACACTACAAGAGACCGGTAAAATAGAAACCCTATCACGATGATACCTTTGCCTTGAGCATCCCGCTTGAGCTTTATGTAGACCATCTTGTCACCTTCCAGATGGAACACCTTTCTTGATTGCACTTGCTTGATGAAGTCTTGAGAAATGCTCCCCCATACTCCATGGGGAAGCCTCTTCTTCGAACTTGTCTTCATCATTCCATGATTGCCGAGGATGGCAAGCTTCAAGAGTGAGATCTTCTAGAGATGACGCATCTTGAGCTTGCACTTCAGTTCTTGATGATGTCTTGAAGATTGCCATGAGGAACTCCATCTTCTTCTTCTTCTTCTTCTTCAAGACATACTTGATCTTCTTCTTCTACTTGATTCCAATAGGCACAAAGCCCTTGGACAATGCTTCTTCTTTTTCATCCTTGAAACCAACACATGGTCCAAGCGATGCCAATGGACAAACCTACAGGTGAGACTCAATTTGCACATTAGTCCATAGGGATTGTCATTAATTACCAAAACCACACATGGGGGCATAAATGCCCTTTCAACGGGTGTTCTCAACCAGTGTTGATCCTGCATTACTTTAGCTACTACTATGTGCTTACACCTCCTGGACAAATGTGCTTACCCATATGCTACCCTTCTGCTCTGAATTCACAGGTAGCTCTCATCCTCGTCGCTCTAGGGCTGCTTAGAAAGCCCGTCCTAGCGGGCTTAGGGACGAAGAGAGTGATGTCCATATTGATCCATCCTTGGTCAGGCAGGCTTCTCGTGACCGTGATGCAGCTAAGTACGAGAAGGTCAAAAATCTGAAAAGAGATGAAGCCAAGCGCCAGAACTATGAGGCATTGACCACACTGGCAGAGTTGGGCACCGAGGAGTTTGTGGAGATGCGAGTCCAGCAGTTTTATTCTCAGCAGCGCACGTCTGAGGATGATCGCTTCTGGAGGAATGAGCATGCCCTACTCTTTTCTGAGGTGTTTTGTGCTTTCAGGACTCCTATGTGCCCCATGCAGTGGTTGGATATTCAAAAGCTCCAATCTCACAGGTACTTTGAGGATGCTCTTTGGGTGACTGAGAAGATGGGGCTACACACCATCTTTCAAGGAAGAGAAGACTACAACATTGATTTGGTCCAGCAGTTCTATGCCACAGTGGTCTTTGGGGACACTACTGATATTCCCCTCAAGTGGATCTCTGGCACTACTAGGTGTCGCTCCAGCATGGCTCAGTTTGCACACATCCTTGGAGTGCCTTTCAACCCCAATGCTCCTAGTGGTCACAGGATGCATGTCCATGGTCATGCATATGACAAGAAGCGATTGGCCCCAATCTACTCTCAGAATGGTGTGGTTGGCTAAACCACCAATATCAATCGCATCTACAACATTCTGCTTTGCATGTTTTGCCACACTCTCACTCCCAAGGCGGGCAACAAGGATGAGATGAGAGGTGCAGAGATCAATCTTATGGCCCATGCTCACTTCGTGTATGCTCACAGTCCAGATCATCTAGGTGGTGCCATAGATGTCATGGATTTCATCTATCAGGACATGTACAAGTGCATCACTAACAAGAAGTGTCCTCTGTTTGCTCCATATGTGATGAAGCTCATTGTTGCTTAGGCTCCAGTCACTCCACTGCTCTACACTGACCGTGTTGCACACCTTCCTGCCAAGCTACAAAGGAAGGCTGCCCCCACCACCAAGGCACCTCGTGGCTACCCCCTGCTCAGGACATATTTGAGGAGGATGAGATGGATGTAGATGCCTCTGACAGTGATGATGGGTCTGAGGAGGTACCGAAGGTTGTGACCCGTGGCCCTCGCATGAAGCATGCCGGCAATGCATACCACTTCACCACCTCCAAGGAGGAAGTGCACAAGAATGCGAATAAGGCCTCCTGGTGGAAGAAGCTTCTTCTTTGCCAGAACATAGACATTAGCCATGGATAGTACGATGCATACAAGGCAAACCGGAATGTGATGAAGGAGCTCAAGCGGATCAACCAGCCCATGGATGTTGATCCTGCTCATTAGCAGGCGTCAGATGGCACTCTTTCTATGGTCACTGGAGTTAGGGACGTGTGGACTGGTCCATGTTTGAGGACGTGTCATCTTCTTCTCACCCTCACGGCCAGAGCTCTACTCAGGAGGATCAGGATGATGAGGATGGCGACGAGGATGAGGACGAGGATGAGGAGGAGGATGCCGATGGCGACTACAGTGGCTAGAGTTGGCCTTGGGACGCTTTACTTGTGCTCTTTTCCCTTTTGGCATCTCGATGCCAAAGGGGGAGAAGTGCCCCTTTATTAGGTTGCTACCAGGGATTTGCATGGGTACACGAGGCTTCATGTTATTTTGATTTGCCTCTTTGAAGCTTCGTGTCTTTATCCTACTTGTTGAGTACTACGTTGTGTTGAACTCTGTTATGTGTGGTGCGACATGCTTACCCGGTTGTGTTAATGACTATGTTATGCCTAGCTTATTGATCTAGTTGTTATTATATCATGGCATAACTTGTTAGTTACAAAAACTACCGAGGATGTGATCCTAGGGTGTGTGATCTTGTATTCAAATGTAAAGCTAAAATTGGTCACACATCTAGGGGGGACTCACTATATTTTGTATATCTCCTATTGTGAAAATTATTACCTATCCTATTTGCAAATCCTTGGGTTATCATCAAACACCAAAAAGGGGGAGATTGAAAGGGCATTTATGCCCTTCCTATTATTTTGATGTTTGTTGAAAACACTTGGATAGGTTTAGTCTGCTGCTAAATGTTTCAGGAGATATCAGCTACTGTCGTGTATTTTGCTCTGAATGAAAAGAGCTCCCTAGGATCATGTCTGTCCAGGAAACAAGTCCTAGCCGTATTGTCCGGCTGATCTATGCCAGAGTGTTCGCCCCCGGTTGGACTGTATGGTTGGATCCGGTCGGACTATCCAGCCCTGGGAAGTGGGCGACATCGTCGGACATTTAGAACATCATATTAGACACTCCCCGGACTCAGTCCGGATTCTAGCTAGAAACTTTTCTGGCCGGAGTGTCCGGTGTGTTTGCCTCGGAGTGTCTGGCCCTAGGGGCTTGTCGACCTGCTTGGACATTCAGAACTGCATATCGGACACCTCCCAGACACAATTCGGACACTGGCCGGAAACTTTGCCAGGCCAGAGTGTCCGACTAGTTTCACCAGGAATGCCTGGCCGTGCCGGACTGTCCGGCTGATGTTGGCCGGACTGTCCGGGGTAAGTGGCTCCCAACGGCTCTAATTCTAGGGGGGGCCTATATAAAGGCCCCTTCTTCTACCTTGGGAGCTTCTCGTCCACCTCAAGAACTCCAGCACCATTTGAGCCACCAAATCCACAAGATCTCTTCACTCAACCATCCAAAGTCATTGATCTTTGGAGAATCGAAGGAGGAGGCCTTGATCTACAGCTTCACCAAGAGAGATCTTCATTTCCCCCTCATTCACTTGAGGGCCCCTTGCTCTAGTGTTTCATTGGAAACCCTAGCTTGTGATTTGGTTCTTACTAGCTTGTCTTTGATTGTTTGACAACTACCTTCTATTCGGAACCTCCAATTAGATTGTGGATGTGTGCCTTGAACTTGTTGTAAAGGTGCCAACTTCCACCTTGAAGGTTGTCGTATAGTGGAAGAGGTGAATCGAACCCGTTGGGGTGAGGTTCATCGGAGAACAAGGGAGGCCTCTCGTGGCGTTGGTGGTTTGAAACCACCCCCACTCTAAACGTAGACGTACTTCCCCTCAAAAGGAAGGAACTACGGAAAACAAATCCTTGTGTCTCCGCGTGCTCCACTTTGGTTACTTCTATCCTTTACCGCACATTACTTATCTAGTTCTTGCTTAGTATATGTGCTAGATTGACATATAGGTAAATTCACCATAGTTGCATAATCTAGAGAATCTACCTTTTGTGTCAAACCCTAAATTGAAAATGAGTAAAATTTGAAGTAGCACCTATTCACCCTCTCTAGGTGCCCATACGATCCTTTCAACCAACTTTAATTATGTGACTGTTTATGTTTTATGTTCCTACTTTGGCTTATATGTACTATTGATCTAAATTTAATTGTGTGCTTTCTCAATTGGATGACGGTTTAGAGAGCTCCTGAAAGATGTGAATTCGCGTAAAAAAGATATCACAATCCTAAGTATAAACAAAATGGTAACAAACTGAGTGAACAGTCATTAAAAGCGATAAGTGACGTGGGCATACCTTACAGGTACTCTAACTTGGTATATATGGCCTAGGTCTGGCAGAAGCCCACGGTGTTACCAGCGCCCAATCCAGGATTCGGGTGACCCACGGAGACTTCGACTGCTTGCGGTGCAAGACAAGCTTAAGATAGGGAGTTTAAAGGGGACAAACCCTAACTTGTAACCGACTCGACCTGTTACCCGAGACCTAGCCTATCTATATAAAGGCTAGGAGGGGCGGCGAGGAGGACAATCACAATCCTAGTTTCCACAACCTCGCCAGATTGCATCCGCGCACGTCCTGTAACTTTTGACTCCCTCGATAATTCCAAGAGCAGACAAGCATGAGTAGGGACCTCTACGAGACCTGAACCTGGGTAAACCTTGCGTCCCTGTGTGCTTGTTTGCTAGCCGATTGATGCCTCCAGCGCTCCCTCCTTCTTCAAAATCCAAGTCCATAACAATGGATATTGATTAGTTTAACCCTCATCAATAAGACACTAGGCCATTATTGATTATTTTGGAGTGTGGGCACATTCTATTTCTTAATCTATTACAAATGATTTTGACCATCACATTGATGAGTTGTCGTTAGAGTTGTTTCACAATTTCTTGTCTTGACTCAAGTGACACATTTTATAGGTTCAATGTGAATAAGTTTTCTTGCCTTACAGAGATATATCATGGGGATTTATCTTATTATGAGCATGAGTCTATATAAGATAACCTTGAGATATTGTTTATTCATACTAGCTAAATGCCCGTGCGTTGTTACGGATCAATAATATAATATATGAGTATATTGATTAAAAAATATTGTACTACACATTGTGTTTATTAACACAATACATACACGCGCAGAAAATACAAAAATATCTTTGTTTCATTGTAATAACTATCGTTCTCTCCTATAGTATTTTTCCTCGTTACCATACGGGACAGATCGTAAAATATGACAAGAAGTAGCACAATGTTTCTCCTCTTCCATTTTTCTGCAAGCCCATGTCGATGCTACCTCAGGTTTTAATGTTGTTACTTTATCGCCCCGGACCACCTCAAGTCACTTTGAATAACTATGTTCTTTACGGAATAAGAAGGACATGTGTATATGCATTAATAAATATAGCATTTTCATCAATGTGTGTGGCTAGGGAGACATGCTCCGGATACTGTGGCAAATGTTTGTGTCTTCCTCCTCTTTGGTAAACATTAGGTACCTCTCTATCCACATTTTCATTATTGAACTTCTTCTCAACTCCCACCAATGAATTTACAGTTGTTAGCATTTGCTTCTCCTTTCTCTCTCAATGCATACATTTTTTATATATTATCTATACTTAACATACACCATTGAAAATAATATATGATTAGAACTATAGTAGATTTCTTGGTCCTCAACCCTAATGGATATAAGTTAAGGCCCTTTATGACTGAGTGAAAATCTATAGTAATAAAATGTATAGTGAAAATGGCTCGTCTTCTTTGTTTTTTTGTTTTTGTTTTCTTGTGTAACTTGTTTTAGAACCCTCTAATTGGGTTAAATGCCATATGGTCGCATGTGACGCTCACATCCGACCGTGCTTGTGACACCACTGAGTTGGTTCAATGTCAAAAAAAAAAACTAAACTTACTATTAGGAGGATTGTTTCGGTGCAGAAAAATGCACAAATGGCACATCCGCCGTGTGTGCCAAATTCTACTTCAATTATTCTTAATTGATACCCCAATCATATTTAATTAAAATTATACTTTACTGGCCGTGTGAGAGCCATAATCAAAGCGAGGAATGTGGAATTTTTTTCATGTGTCCCGGCTTAATTAGAGAAAGAAAATCAATTAGACATACTTATTTTTCTCTAATTAGCATTTAATGCGTGCTGCGTCCTGGTGTAATCATTTCTCCCTGGAGGACATGCTCTATGTGACGTTTCATGTACGCATGCAAATGGCCCGGGAGGCATGCAAATGGCAGGTACTACTTTGCTCCCTCCGTCCCAAGTGTACTTTTAGATTTTGCTTTGAGTCAAAATAATTAAAATTTGACCGATTTTATAGATAAATATAACAATGTATATAAAATTAAATTGGTATATTATGAATCTACATAGTCCTTCTGTCCCAAATTACTCTGCATTCCAGTGCTTGATAGGCGTCTTGGATGGACCAGATTCTCCTAATATTTGATGGGCAAAGTGAGCCACCAACTCAAATTTAATAGTAAAGATGCGAAGAATTAAATACTTTGGAGATTATCTTAATATTTAAATGATATGTCATGCTTTATATCTTTTATTATCGTCTTGTTGAGTTGATATTGTTTTTATAGTGCGCTATCTCGATAAAAAATGTGACCGAGTTGATATTTACAATTTTTTAGAGTTCGTCCTATCTCAATTTTTTTCGTCCTCCGACCTCTGCCACTGAATTCAGATAACAAGGAGTCCGATCTTCGGCCTCTGATATTTACAATTTTTTAAATTCATCCTATCTCAATTTTTTTTCCGTCCTCCGACCTCTGCCACTGAATTCAGATAACAAAGAGCCCGATCTATCGGCCTCAGAAGTGCAACGTGCGTGCTCCGTGCACACTGCTCGTGGCCGTATTGGCATTTGGTACCCGCATTCGGTATTCACAACTCTGCCATTCTCTCTCCTCATCTTCTTTCTTGCGCAAAAGGTCAGAAGCCAAACGCACGAAAGAAAAGAGAGGAGAATTTGGACTTCTCGTATCATTTTCTTTCTAAAAAGAAATCGAAGCGAAGAGGAGTCCGCGTCCGCGAGATGGCGATGGCGATGGCGAGCTTGGCGAGGAGGCGCGCGGTGGAGACGGTGCTTCTGCGGCGTCCTCACGCGGCGGCGTGGGCCTCCGCTTGCCGGGGGTACGCGTCGTCGGGGGAGGAGAGCGATGTCGTCGTGATCGGCGGCGGCCCCGGAGGGTACGTGGCGGCCATCAAGGCGGCGCAGCTCGGGCTCAAGACCACCTGCATCGAGAAGAGGGGCGCGCTCGGGGGCACCTGCCTCAACGTCGGTTGCATCCCGTCCAAGGTATATCTATCGCCTCCCCCTTCCTCTCCCCCATCCCTTCCCTTCTCGATACGCGATCCAGATGGATGCGCTTCGTGTTGATGGAGATAGCCCGGAGGTCGTAGATCCGTCCGTATCGCGCCGCGATTTGGGCGCTAGGGTTTGCGTGGTGCAGGCGCACACACTGTAATTGTTGATGTGGTCGAAGGGTACGGATGTTCGGTTTTCCCCTAACGAGCGACTCGGGCATGGAGTCGGGGACTTTGCTCTAGTTGGTCCTTTGTGTGATTCGGTCGTGCAATTTCCATGGCAAGAAAGGTAAACTATGGATTTACTTTGGGGCACGCTGAGGCAGACACCATTGTCATCACACTCACGGTTGGTGAGTTGCAGAACTGTTTGAGGGATGCGTGTGTTTAGTTTTGGTAACCTCTTTATGTATATCTTCTGTTGCTTGTGTGGTTGATTGATTAGGAGGTAGTGATGTATGGCTTGTTTTGATCTCAGTTTGATTAGCTGTGTCAAGTGCTTCAAGATGATGCCTGCTCAGGGTTAATGTGTTAGAAGTAGATTATAGCTTTTGTTGGTGTGCTAAAACTTCAAGCTTATAGAGCAACATGTGTTCTGTTGTTGAGGTTTGTCCACCTCTCATATGCAAATAAGTGACGGCTCCCAGGCATTTGCTAGTTTACGCTGCTTACAATAACGTGGGTTGTGAATGTGAATATCAGTCATGACTCAACCAGATCATCAGTTGTTTTGTTTTCATTTTGTTCTTACGTCATGTGTTTAGTTAATTTACTTATTGTATAGCCTGTTATACATCTGTCCTGCTAGTCTGCATAAGCATAATGTTCCTACCTTCCACATTAGCTAATGCCTGTTACCATTTGCACTGGATTTAATGATTAATGGTTACCACTGTTGGTTTGCGAACAGATGTGCTGGTTTAGGTGTTAGGTCCGTAACTCCATATTACTGGTTTTGATTGAAACCAGGTAGTATAGGGTGTGGCTTCAGCTGACTTGATCAAATAAATTAGTTGTAGCGTACTGGTGTTCCTTTGGTGTTCAAAAAAATTTAGAAGCCAGTGAATGAAATAGTTAGAGTATTTTTCTGATGCTCGAATAGATTTAGAAGCTACGAGGTGGATCATGAACGCCAAAAGCTGATCTTGGTGTCTTTATATTCTTTCAACGCAATACAACCTATTTATAATTTCTCTATTCATGGGTCAAAAATGTTTGTTCAATTTGTAATTTCCTTGGAGAGATGCTAGATGTCAACTTTTTGGCTTCACATTTTGTTTTAATGGAGAAGTTTCTCTCTTCAGTAGTTATTAATTTCTTCCTCTAGAGCCTTCAGATCTTGTCTTGACTCTTGATACTGTTCAGGTTCACTTAAGTACTGTTTAAGCTTATTTGCATTGAAATGCTGTGCTTACTGTTCTGAAGGTACTTCTTAGTTGTGCAATGTTTCAAGCCTTTTTGCTAATTGTACAAATGTTAGCTATGTGTCATCTTACTGGGTGTGGTTTCTAGGTTATTTATTATACTACCTCCGATCCATAATAAGTGTTGCTGATTTAGTACAAAGTGAGGGAGTACATTTTTTCATCTGTGCTTGTGAAACTTATACTCCCTCTGTCCAGAAATAACTGACTTGAGTTTCTCTAGATACGAATGTATCTATACACTAAAACGTGTCTAGATACATTCAAATCTAGACAAACCTAAGTCAGTTATTTCTGGACGGAGGGAGTACGTAATTCTTGGCAAAGCCAGCGTAAATACACCAAGAGGTGGTCCCTCAAACACTACTGCAAAATCTGTTATTTTCTGGTTTTGCGGCTTGGCTGTAGTGTTTGTAGCTAGCATATTGAAAATCTGCAAAACTGCAAATATGTTGTTTGATTTTAGTCTTTTGATCTAATTTGTGTTCCTTCTTGATTGTTCCAGGCTCTTCTGCATTCGTCACATATGTACCATGAGGCGAAATCTTCTTTTGCACACCATGGTGTCAAGTTCTCCAATCTGGAGGTAGATCTGCCTGCAATGATGTCCCAGAAAGACAAGGCTGTTGCTGGGCTTACAAAAGGTATTGAAGGCCTTTTCAAGAAGAACAAGGTTGCATATGTTAAAGGGTTTGGGAAGCTTGTCTCCCCGTCAGAGGTATCTGTGGATTTGGTCGATGGTGGTAGCACTATCGTCAAAGGGAAGAACATAATTGTTGCCACTGGCTCAGATGTGAAATCACTCCCTGGAGTTACAATTGATGAGAAAAAGATTGTGTCATCTACTGGGGCTCTTGCACTTACAGAAATACCAAAGAAGTTGGTGGTTATTGGAGCTGGATACATTGGTCTGGAGATGGGTTCTGTCTGGAACAGGCTAGGGTCTGAGGTCACTGTCGTTGAATTTGCCCCTGATATTGTCCCATCAATGGATGGAGAGGTAAGGAAGCAGTTTCAGCGTATGCTGGAGAAGCAAAAATTCAAGTTCATGCTCAAGACAAAGGTAGTCAGTGTTGATAGTTCTGGAAGTGGTGTCAAGTTAACTGTGGAGCCAGCAGCTGGTGGAGAGCAGACTGTCATTGAAGCTGATATTGTCCTTGTATCTGCTGGCAGAGTCCCATACACCGCTGGCATTGGGCTGGACACTGTTGGTGTTGAGACAGACAAGGGTGGAAGGATCCTTGTTGACAAGCGCTTCATGACAAATGTTAAGGGTGTGTATGCGATTGGGGATTCGATACCTGGACCGATGCTTGCACATAAAGCTGAAGAGGACGGTGTTGCATGTGTTGAATTCATTGCTGGGAAGGAGGGCCATGTTGATTATGACACTGTACCTGGCGTGGTGTACACGCACCCTGAGGTGGCCTCCGTTGGCAAGACGGAGGAACAGGTCAAGGCATCTGGAGTAGCCTACCGGGTTGGGAAGTTCCCCCTGTTGGCGAACAGTCGGGCAAAGGCAATCGATGATGCTGAAGGGATGGTGAAGGTTATATCTGAGAAGGAAACTGACAGAATCCTTGGTGTACACATCATGTCCCCCGGTGCGGGAGAGATCATCCACGAGGCTGTGCTTGCGCTTCAGTACGGAGCATCCAGCGAGGACATCGCCCGTACATGCCACGCGCACCCGACAGTGAGCGAAGCCCTGAAGGAGGCATGCATGCAGACCTACGACAAGGCGATTCACATATGATTCCTGATATGGTTTCATCTGCCAGCTCAAGACACTTCCAACGTTTCGAAATAATTTTTGAATCAATGTGTTTCTTGAAACATCCTTTACCCCTTTTGTGAGCTCGTTCCTCTGCGGAACTGTGAATTTGCCTCCTTCGCTGCAGATTTTTGTTACATCATGTTAATTTCCCTTCCCTTTTGCTAGCTGCTGCATTTGCCACTACTCCCTAAATAATATGGTAAACTAATGTTGCTGGTATTATTTCCTAGATTAGAGCTTCCTTTTGAATTGATACCTGGGAGAGAAAATATCATATTATCATTTCGCTGTATTTGTGCCACCTTCTAAAGTTCGACTCCCTGAGTTTTAATGTCTGTGTATGCTGTGCTCAATTGGCGTTACATAAGTCACTGACATCATGAGGTCATAATGCACTGTCCTGGTCTCCTGGAGCAGTTGATGCCTAGTGCTGCTGTAAGGCGGGCGGATATTTTTCTTTTGAATTCTAATGTTCTCCACCACCACCAGACGCAACAGACCAACAGCGATAGCATCTGGAATGATGTGATCGCCTGTGATGCCTGCATCTGGTGTGATCGCCTGTGATGCTGAGGTAGTAGCAGTCAAGAGCAGCAGAATATATTAGATTTGGAACTCTCTTCTCGTACAAATTTATGCCCCGTTTGGAACACCAATCGTGCGAGGGAATTCAACCATTCTCTGAATTTCGTTGTGAAAGACTTAACACTCTGAATTCGGAATGATTTCCCGATAGTTGATTTAAGAGTGGTCCGGTGTGTTTCCTAGAGTCCTCACCGAACTACAAACGCATACCTATTTCACGAGAGCATCTCCACTTGTTGGAGCTCCACTGGGACGAAAAATGTTTTGTCGGATTAAAAAAGCCAAATTCGGCGCTATTTTACCTTTGGGAGAGAAATTTTCCGGCCGTCCCCCCCAAGAGGCCATGGGAGAGAGAGAAGGCTAGGGAGTACGCGTAGAGGAATGGAATTTGTCGGCGTTTCATTCGGCCTCCCCAAGGACACCCCCCCTCCCCTCCCCCCGGGGTTCGGCTTGGGTTTCGCCGGTGCTATTTTGGTTTCGCGGGAGAGGGGGAGGGGGGCTATGGAGGCGGGTTTTTAAGGGCTCCTAGGGGATGATATGGGAATTATAATCCAAATCCAAGGCTTTCGCCATCTTGGGAGGATGTTATAACCTTTATTAATCGACACTACTTTTTTTTTGAGAGAATATTAATCGACACTACTGTATACTAGAAGCTTTCACAATCTGACCTTCCAAACATGACTCAGACAATGACAGAGTTTATCTACTGCACTTTATATTAGCTCATAAAACTAATCTCTTTTTGTTTGCTTTATTATACGATGAAGATAAAAAAATCAAATCATTAGCCAGACATCATCACAAAACCTCCTCTCATCTTCTCCCTCCCCCAATTTATTCTCCAGCAATCCACAACCCCCCTTCTCTCCCCCTCCCTCCCTCTCTTCGGTGCGAGTCCCAACAAAGAGGCAGACAGAGAAAAAAAAGATGGAGATGGCCATCGACACGCCATCGCCGGCGCCCTCCGCCGCCTCCACGGCACCGTCGGCGGCGGCGGGGCGGCAGACGCGCGCGGCGGAGTCGGTGCGTCTGGAGCACCAGCTGGTGCGGGTGCCCCTCGAGGCCCTCAGGGCCACCGCGCGCACCAACCACCGCCTCGCCGAGAAGGAGATCGCCGCCGTCCTCTCCTCCGCGTCCGCGGTCGCAGCCCCCGACGCCGTCGACCACCTCACCTCCCTCGTCTCCCGCCTCCACGGCCTCAAGCGCAAGGCACTGTCCCCCAATCCCTCACACCGTCCCCCCAACCAATCTCATGCCCGTCTGATTCGTACTAGTGTTGGAAAAGATCCCAACTGTTCTATCTGACCAGTTCATCTCCCTCTGATTCCACTGGAAAGATCGTGTTCTCTTCTATTCTTCCGTTGCTGACAAATTTGTTCCATGATGATGACGGCCTTCAGATGGAGGAGGGCGCGCGGGCGGAGGAGCTCCAGGTGCAGAGGTGCCGCGCGAGGCTGGACCGGCTGGCCGCCGCGAGCGCCGGCGATGACGCTGAGTGGGAGGATTTGCGGCTCAAGCGCATCCTAGTCGATTACATGCTCCGGATGTCCTACTACGACACTGCCACCAAGCTCGCCGAGACCTCTGGCATTCAGGTATATGGATGGTGCGCAAGAAAGGCATCCCAATAAGAGATTGTGGTCGATTGCTAAGATTCCTGCATTGTATGTTCTGTTCTAGGAAATTATAGCTAGGCAAACCTTAACTAGAGTTATAACAGAACTTGAAGTTTGTCGCTATCTGTTTTAGCAACAAATATGCTTGAGGATGATTCGGCAAGAATTAGTAATGAGGAAAACCATAACTAGAGTTAACAGGACCTGAAGTTTGTCGTTGTCTGTTTTAGCAACAAATATGCTTGAGGATGATTCAGCAAGAATTAGTAACGACGAAACCGTAACTAGAGTTAACAGAACCTGAAGTTTGTCGCTATCTGTTTTAGCAACAAATATGCTTGAGGATGATTCGGCAAGAATTAGTAATGAGGAAAACCATAACTAGAGTTAACAGGACCTGAAGTTTGTCGTTGTCTGTTTTAGCAACAAATATGCTTGAGGATGATTCAGCAAGAATTAGTAACGACGAAACCGTAACTAGAGTTAACAGAACCTGAAGTTTGTCGCTATCTGTTTTAGCAACAAATATGCTTGAGGATGATTCAGCAAGAATTAGTAATGAGGAAAACCATAACTAGAGTTAACAGGACCTGAAGTTTGTCGTTGTCTGTTTTAGCAACAAATATGCTTGAGGATGATTCAGCAAGAATTAGTAACGACGAAACCGTAACTAGAGTTAACAGAACCTGAAGTTTGTCGCTATCTGTTTTAGCAACAAATATGCTTGAGGATGATTCGGCAAGAATTAGTAATGAGGAAAACCATAACTAGAGTTAACAGGACCTGAAGTTTGTCGTTGTCTGTTTTAGCAACAAATATGCTTGAGGATGATTCAGCAAGAATTAGTAACGACGAAACCGTAACTAGAGTTAACAGAACCTGAAGTTTGTCGCTATCTGTTTTAGCAACAAATATGCTTGAGGATGATTCAGCAAGAATTAGTAATGAGGAAAACCATAACTAGAGTTAACAGGACCTGAAGTTTGTCGTTGTCTGTTTTAGCAACAAATATGCTTGAGGATGATTCAGCAAGAATTAGTAACGACGAAACCGTAACTAGAGTTAACAGAACCTGAAGTTTGTCGTTGTCTGTTTTAGCAACAAATATGCTTGAGGATGATTCAGCAAGAATTAGTAACGACGAAACCGTAACTAGAGTTAACAGAACCTGAAGTTTGTCGCTATCTGTTTTAGCAACAAATATGCTTGAGGATGATTCAGCAAGAATTAGTAATGAGGAAAACCATAACTAGAGTTAACAGGACCTGAAGTTTGTCGTTGTCTGTTTTAGCAACAAATATGCTTGAGGATGATTCAGCAAGAATTAGTAACGACGAAACCGTAACTAGAGTTAACAGAACCTGAAGTTTGTCGTTGTCTGTTTTAGCAACAAATATGCTTGAGGATGATTCAGCAAGAATTAGTAACGACGAAACCGTAACTAGAGTTAACAGAACCTGAAGTTTGTCGTTGTCTGTTTTAGCAACAAATATGCTTGAGGATGATTCAGCAAGAATTAGTAATGAGGAAAACCGTAACTAGAGTTAACAGAACCTGAAGTTTATTTCGATGTCTGTTTTAGCAACAAATATGCTTGAGGATGATTCAGCAAGAATTAGTAATGAGGCAAACCGTAACTAGAGTTAACAGAACCTGAAGTTTATTTCGATGTCTGTTTTAGCAACAAATATGCTTGAGGATGATTCAGCAAGAATTAGTAATGAGGAAAACCGTAACTAGTGTTAACAGAACCTGAAGTTTGTCGTTGTTTGTTTTGGCAACAAATATGATTGAGGATGATTCGGCAAGAATTAGTAATGAGGAAACCATAACTTTGTCGTTGTCTGTTTTAGCAACAAATATGCTTGAGGATGATTTGGCAAGAATTTGTAATGAGGAAAACCGTAACTAGAGTTAACAGAACCTGAAGTTTGTCGTTGTCTGTTTTGGCAACAAATATGATTGAGGATGATTCGGTAAGAATTAGTAATGAGGGTGCCATTAAATCTTTGGAAGAATTATTGTTAACAAAGAGGCACTAAGTGACAGCAAAACCCCTAGCGCTTAATTGTGCTATGCGTGTGCTTAAGCGTGCCTAGGCATGCAATTAGGTGAGATATGTGCTAGGCAGAAGCAAAACTAAGAATAAACGCCTAGTTTTTTGAACTTTGGGGATAATATTCTAATCTAGCTCCAACTAGTAGACAGATACTAGTGTGCTTAAGCGTGCCTAGGCATGCAATTAGGTGAGATATGTGCTAGGCAGAAGCAAAACTAAGAATAAACGCCTACTTTTTTGAACTTTGGGGATAATATTCTAATCTAGCTCCAACTAGTAGACAGATACTATCCTGTTGATGTCATAGAACTCTGAAATGTATTTAGGAACAAAACACAAGGATTGCTCTTCCTTGTAACGAGAGTAGATGCCAGTTAAAAGTCCGTACAAAATTCCATAGTCTCCTGTTCTAACTGGTAACTTCCTTTCCATGGGTGGTCCTTCAAGTGGTGCTCTTATTTTGTATCTGGCTGAGAACCAAGCGTGTGCTATAACTGACCCGCCCACCAAGGCTCGTGAAGCAGAATCTACTTGGCAGAGTGAGCCAGTTACTGGTCTCTCCGCTTTTCTCTTTAAGCAATGCCACAAAATTCTAGTGCTTGGTTGGCTGAGTATTCTGTTTTGACTGGTGTCTTGTCTGCATGAATAAGCCCCAGTGGAGTTTTGATCTTTATGGATTCCAGTGACCTCTTCCAGCTAAATAAGGAGATTTAATCAGTTTCTTGTTTCACGTAGGCTTGCGGTGCCTTTATTCGGAGACAGTGGGTTGTGTTATGTCTATTTATGCTGATCCTATTACATATATGGATTTCAGCTTTCGTCTTCGTTGGTTTGGAAGAATTTGATCAAACAATGTGCAATGGAGATTGCAATTTAATTTATCACTTTTTGCATGAATCATAATTATTAAAGTGTCCACATATATGTGATTTTTTTATGAGAACCAAGCGCTGGCTTGGTGGCTAGAGCTCGGGGTGCCGAGCCAGCCCACCCGGGTTCGAGTCGCAGAAGCGCTCGTTGACCAACGGGGTCCTATCCCGTGTTAAGAAACACACTGAGAGGTCTCATCTACCTAACAACGTATAGCCAAGGGGTCAACATTTTTTTATATGTGATTATTTTCCAGTAGCATGTCATGCTGCTTTGTGCTTTCGGTGCTATTGTGTGATTATATGCCAGTAGCCCATGCATGTTGCTTTCTGCTCTTGATGTTATTGCCTAAACAAGAAGCTACAACATCGAAATACGTGTTGCTTTTCTAACAGTTCTAAATCCGTTCTGTGATTGTGAGTTGTCATCTTCCAAATCATGATCGAACCAAGAACTCTTGTGTTAGTACCTACTGTTTTTTTCTCCAGTCATAGGTACTCCTTCGGAACCTAACCAGCCAATTGTTGATATGCAGGACCTCGTTGATATTGATGTCTTCCTAGATGCAAAAAGAGTAATTGATTCTCTTCAGAATAAGGAAATAGCTCCAGCTTTAGCTTGGTGTGCAGAAAACAAGTCTCGGTTAAAGAAATCAAAGGTTTGTGTTATTTTCTGCCATTTCATTATTGATGTTCTTCCACATGCAGTGTAGTGAAGATGGATTAAGTGAATATGTACATTTGGTATAACACTGGTGAATGGGTGTGTTCATCTATGATAGCAACTTTAATAGTCTTGTAGTTCATCAATCATGTTATTTGCTTGGTAAATTATTCACCTCTGTAACTTCTTAATCACTCATGTGGGATAGGTTGTTTCGACATTTTTAACAAGTGTGATCTGAATGCTGTAAAATGTTTGTCTTGATGGATGGAGATGATTTGTTACATGCCTCTTTATGCTTGTAAATATCCAAGTCTAAATGAATAGGAAAATTTTATGAGAGAGGTGCATGGCATATTGAATATTGTCATTGATGAGTAAGATATCGGTTCATGCTTGTTTCCTCTTTGCATTTTTAGCAAGAAATAAAAGAAGCTAGATGTTGCTAGCTTCTGAGTGTCATACAGTACCTTCTTTATCTCAATACTTTCTTTTATGCTGGTACATTATAGTGTCTTTCATTATTTACCCTGCAGAGTAAGCTCGAGTTTTTACTGAGACTTCAAGAGTTTGTGGAACTAGTCAAGGCTAAGAACTTCCTGCAGGCTATAGCATATGCTCGGAAATACCTTGCTCCCTGGGGATCTACGCACATGAAAGAATTACAGCGTGTTACTGCAACTCTTGTATTTAGAAGCAGTACAAACTGTGTTCCTTACAAGGTTAGCAGCATTGTCTATGTTAAACTGGAGTCAGATATTTGTGCTTAAGCATGCTTCTTAGAGTATATAATATGATACTCATCATCAGAAATTTGGGATGTACTGCTGCTGGAACACTGGTGCTATAGCAAGGTATTGATCTGTACCTGGCTGACACCGTGTGATTTACTCGCAGGTCTTGTTTGAGCAAAACCAATGGGACTCTCTCGTGGATCAGTTTAAGCAAGAATTCTACAAATTATATGGCATGACACTGGAGCCATTGCTGAACATCTACCTGCAAGCAGGCCTGACAGCTCTCAAAACTCCGTATCCTTCACATGATTTATGCTTCTCTTCTCTCTTTTTCTCCACTTGTTACCACAATCTATACCTGTATTATCCCAACCAGAATATCTTGTTTATTTCCTCCTTGACCTTGCAAAGATTCTGCTTCGAGGGTAATTGCCCCAAGGAAGACCCCCTGTCACTGGTCGGCTTCCGGAAACTCGCGGAGCCCCTGCCCTTCTCCAAGCAGCACCACTCGAAGCTTGTGTGCCACATAACCAAGGAGCTCATGGACACCGAGAACCCGCCGCTCGTCCTACCCAACGGCTATGTGTATAGCACCAAGGTACGTGCGCGCTGAACCGCCTCGCTTCTTGCTCCACCCCAAATCTCATAACCGCAAACGTTTACACCAAACCTAGAACTTAGAATTGTGTTTCTCATGTACTGGTGGTGCAAACCTCAGGCCCTTGACGAGATGGCCAAGAAGAATGGGGGCAAGATCACATGCCCCAGGACTGGAGAAATCTGCAACTACACCGACCTCGTCAAGGCTTTCATCTCATGATCATGGTCATGCCTCTGTAGCTCAGGATATGAGTCTGAATGTGTACATAGAATGACTGGATGAATCAGCACATGATTGTGCATCCTATCGAGTTAATTTGAACTGTATTTTAAGTCGAAACAAAACAACTGATACTGAAATTACTGATTGTGATTTCCATCATTTGTGTTTTCTGGTTGAGCGAATTAATTCCTGTCAAACTTAAACATTTAGAATCAAATGAAACTTGGGCATTCCTTTCTTGTTATCAACAAGGCCCTGGGGCAGAGGAAGGCTCCTCGAGGTGGAAAGCTCACATCAAACTGATGGAGGATTAGAAGCAGGTAGCTCAAGTATTTTGCTCTAGATTGGCAAGTAGCAAGAAACGTCTCTTTGACAGCAGCTGCCTATTCTTTTCCAAACAACACCGGAATTTCAGTGGCTTTTGAGCAGTGCGCTCAACTTCGGCAGACCATGGCAGCTGTGCAGCTATATATGGTCATCATGACCAGTGGTAGTATCCCTGTAATTCTGCACTTCTATTTTGAAGGAAAACATTCCTGGAGAGTATAAATAGGAAAGTATGTACTCCCTCCGTCTCAAAATAGATGTCACAAATTTGTTTAAATTTGGATGTATATATATACTAAATAGTGTCTACATACATTTAAATTTAGACAAACTTCTGACATCTATTTTGAGACAGAGGGAGTACTAAATATTGTCTAGATATATCTAAATTTTGATAAATTTTTGACATCTATTTTGAGATGGAGGGAGTAGGAAAAGAAGAACCAAAAGATTACAAGCTGTTATTTCTTGACTTTTTAAGTTGAGACCTGAATGTGATTTCCTCTTTGCCCTATGGATGACCATAGAGAGCTCGTCCTTGAACTTGAACTCCTGTTTCACATCGTACTTAGCGTGGACATGAGGCAATTTGGGCGCGTTCCCGCTGACGTAAAAATCAGCCTGATTGGTTGCGTGTACTTGGGGTTTGGGCTGGGCTGGCGCCAACCTTAAAGCAGCCCGTAGTCAAGCCTAGCGACTACGGTCGATTCGGCTGTTTTTAGGAAGCCACCCTCGTCATGCGCCGAATGCAAACATGGAGCTCCCCCACACGAGTGCAGCCGACGACGTCGATGGCGGGAGCTTTTCGTCTGCAGCGAAAAGCTGGGACAGGAGGTGAGCCCATCTCTCCTGCCAAAAGTGCGCCCTATTTCTACCACCCCCGCCCAACTCCGAAACAACACCTGCCATTTCCCCCAAGATCGAGCTCTGTTCCTCGCTTCTTCTGCGCCAAGTAAGTAGCTTCTTCTTCTCCGGTGAGCTTCGGCGGCGTGAAGGGCACCTCCTCCTCCTCTACCAGTGATCTAAGTCGGCCACCTCCTGCGATGACGGTAAGTATCTCCACTTCCACCTAGGGTTAGCTTAGATTTGCAGAGCTGCTAGGATTACGAGCTATAGTTCGTAGCTTCATTCAAGTACATGTTAGATGGTTGTGCAAATAGTATGTGTAGGTTTGAGCCAGATTTGTAGGATTTGCTCCGTAAGATCTAAATTGTTGGCTGTGTTCGGTTCGATCTTGTAGATGAACTATTACTATTGACAGATTGATATGATTGTTAGCTAGGTAGAGTAGTAGAAGACCATCTTATTGTGAGAATGTTATGAAATTGATGCATATGCGAGTTTCCTCCATTCACCGCTAACCCACTCTTTTGCAACTCGTAGGAGTACCCAAGGGACGCAAAGTACCTCAACAAGCCCACCCACAACTATGTCCAAATGCAGACCATCTTCTCCTATGGCCTTGCCACCGGGAGGTATGTCATGGGGTCAGGCAAGCCCCTTGGCACTCCTGGAGACCCTGACACCCAAGAGTCTGACACCATGAACCCTGATGCACCGACGGAGAAGTCGATCGATGCTTGAGCTATAGCAAGAGGAGTAGCAGTAGCTGCAAGAGTTGTTGCTGCTGTCGTTAATAGCAAGAGGAAGAGGGGCCTGCTTGCTGACGACGAGATTCACACCTTCAGCAGCATGACTGACGCCGTGAAACATGTTGCGCATGCCATCAGGGACAACAAGCCCACTGACATGCACCTTGACCTCTACGCGGCAGTGATGGACATTGTTGGCTTTGTGGAGTGCCATCTCATGGCGGCTCTCAACCACCTCGTCGACAACAAGGCGTAGGGCACCAGCTTCGTCGGCATGCGTGAAGCGCACATGATCCTGTGGATTAGGACATTCTTGGCCAAGTACTTCGACTAGAGCTTTGGCTCCTACGGTCCTGGAGGTGGTGTGCATGATGGCGGCGGTGGTGGTGCTGATGATGAACTTACGATCTTTGTGATGTACATTTTGACAGTAGCTAGGACCCAAAAACTTCTATGGCTTGTATGAATCGATGATGTGGTATATACTAACCCCTCATGGGGTTCTGAACCTGATTGCGGTGGTAGGATGGCACCCACTTTTGATGTGGTGGTAGGTTAACACCATGTAGTGGGGGATGAATCTGTGATCCCCTTTTGGAAATGATCATGCACGCACCTGTTAGTACGTATTTGTGTTATGAACTTGTTATGGATGGTAGATGCATATGATGATCTTGTGTTGTTATACATTGACATGTTACTCTTCTACTTGATGTAGAGAAACTTCTATGCGGTGTTCAGAGGCAGGAAATCAGGTGTGTACGCCAAATGGAGACACTGCCAGGATCAAGTGTCAGGTTACTCCAACAACATGTTATGAAGGGTTCGACATCGTGGAGGAGGCATTTGCAGCATACCAGCTGAGTAGAACAACAACAACCTTGTTCATGACAACAACATCAACCAAGGAGAACATCAGCTGGACAATGCAGCCCACGAAGAACAGTAGCAGGTGCAAGTTGCTGTTGGGGAAGAAGAACATCAGTTGCACATTGTTGGCTATGAAGAACAACATCATGTCCAACATGATAGCCTCAAAGACTTCATCATCGTCGTTCTTCTTATGGTGATCGTCAAGTTGATCTTCTTTTAGGATGGTGCGTATGATCGAATATGTTTGTAATGGTGGTAAGCACACCCGAATTTGAATAGGGTGACCATAAGGGCTAGCCTGTGTGCAACCAAACAAGTGTTTTTTTGCATGCCATGGACTGAAAGTCACTGATGCAGGCGACCAAACACAAAGGGCAAAAAGTCCCAATCCATACCCAGGTAGCTCATGCATGCTATCAAACGAGCTACAAAACTAGGCCCGATGCCTGGCTCAGGCTGGCAGTGCTGCCTGTGGCACTGCCGGGCCGGGCCAGGAAACACATGCAGGCTACCAAACACACCCTTTGTGACTGTCCATACACTCCAGGTGGCCAAGATCACAATGATATCCATTGCGGAAGGGACTGTGACTATCTATGCAAGTACTCCCTCCATTCAGAAATATAAGAAATTTTAGCTTTGTGAAATGAATATTTAGATGTCTTTTACTGTATACGTTCACTTCGGATCTATACACACAAAAGTCGTCTAGATATATCCGTTTCACAAAGCTAAAACGTATTATATTTCTATACGGAGGGAGTACAAATATAGTCTTACAAAAGCATATCTCTACTGTTTAAGTCCATGGCCTAGAAAACCATCATACACATGACCTTCTTTTTGTTAACATCATAGTCGATTCATTTCGCACGGGTATATTACTTACTAGTTACTTGAAGGATTTTCAAATTGAACCCGATCTCTAGCAGATTAAGCTACTCTCGCTACTTGGAGAGTAGTTTCCCAGTTATTTTTCAAAAACGTTTATATACATATATATATACAATGGAATGGGGGAGCAGAGGAAAGAAATATCGATTCCTCCCGAAATTTTCCCTACCTGCTTGTAATGTAACTCCTCCAATGAAATCCCCCAAAAATCCAGATGAACTTCTTCAATCCATAAATTTCATGCTGACAACAAATTAGAAAAAGTCAATAATTTTGAATATGTAAACATATTTCTACTATTCTGTCCTAGAGAAATGTTCTCGATGTTTTGATCTTTAGCCACTGCGCTGTGGGCATCTCCTTGGAGATCTCTGATAAAATCTTAACTACGTGAGGTGCGTCTTCCTGCTGGAGCTTGATTTCTATCGACTTCATGTCCTTGTACCAAAGAAGTGTTGAGCTATGGGGTTTGAAAGTAGCCCTCCTTTTCCTCCTCTTCGGATCCAGGGGAGCTAGAAACTGTGGTTGCACAAGCTAACTAATGTTCGGTTGGATGGCAAAAGAAATTTAAGGAACCAATGAAAGTGTCAATGTTAAGTATACAACGTACCTTGCAGTGGTGCAATCCAAGTTTCTCCAGTTTAGGGGTCTTCCAGAGAATGCTTGTCAAGGCCTGGAAATTCTGTCCAATATCACAATTTTCCAGGATCAAAGTCTTCAAGTTATGGAGCACCGGGAGTTCTAGGGATTCTTCCTCTAGCAATGCCTGAAAAAAAATACCTTATGTACAATGTTGGGACATAAAAGTTCATTTCCTTGTGCAATCTAAGTCATTAAATACAGTATTTTATTTCTTGTAGTATCTAATTAAGTCAGAAGAAAATGAAAAGGCAATAGTGAGACTGACTTGAGTTGATTGGAATTCTTACGGTAATGGTGTAACCGGACAGATGTAGATTTATGAGGTTCGGGAGGAGGGCTAGGCAGCTGCACATGGACTTCAAGAAGTAAATGTTCCGCGCTTGTATTTCCTGCTGGTTCAGCCGTTCTTGGCCCTTCTCCATGAGCCGGATCGACGCATCGACGAGCAATTCCAGCGGTTCCGGATCACAGACATTGCCGTAGTAGCTTTGTCCTCTACCCCAAACCTCAAGGCGTATCAAGGCGAGGCCTGGAGCCGTGATCCTGAGTGGCCCTGCATCGCTGTGCAAGTAGGGGTCCACCACGGCAAGCATCCTGAGCGTGGGCGAGGCGACGACCTCCATGGACATCGTGCACCTCTCGACGTGGAGATCCTCGAGAACTGGGCAGTACTCGTGGAGGCGCTCCACGAAGCCGAGCACGTCGACTCGGACGAGGTGCAGGGTCGTCAGGCGGCGCGTGAAGCCGGCGGCACATGCGCACGAGGCCGTGACGGACGAGTCCGGAGATATCCACACGTGCGGTTTCCAAATCACGGCGCGCCTGTGGGGAGCCCGGATGTGGACGGCGGCGGGGACGTGCTGGAGGCCGCGGCGGATCCACCGGTCCGAGCCGGACTTGCATCTGACCAGGTGCAGGCGGAAGGCGTCGATCTGCGTCTCCGGCGGGATCGAGGTCAGCATGTGGTCGGCGAAGTCCTCGAAGCGCTCCCATTTGTCGGCGGTGAACTCACGCTCGTCGATGTCGGCGCAGGGCACGTCGCGCCAGAGTTGCCTCCACCGCCGCGACAGGGCGCTCGTCTGCACGGACTGCCGGGACCCCAGGCCGGAGAGGATGATGTGCAGGAGGCTGTCCGGCAGGTTGCTCAGCCGATCATGGCCACGGCGGCGCTTGCCTCCGGATTCCATGCCGATGGGATCGCGTCCTCGAATCGCATATCAAGGCGGCTTCGTACGGGTACAGAGAGGCTTTTTCTTTTTCTTTTTTCATACGGTCGAACAGCCTCAAAGCCTCAAACTAATCGAACAAAGATAGACATTGGGCTTTTTCTACGAAAACAGAGAAGTTGGGCTTCACGGACAACCGAATATGGGCTGGCGATTCGTTTGTGTTCTATCTTTTTTGACCTGGGATTGCTTGGAGATTTGAATTGTTTTTCGACATTGGAAAGAAGAATGCTCGGAGCATCTCCACTCGCTCCCCCAATACGGGATCCGGCGGTGGGCCTTATGGGGGCGCCGGCGTAGGTACCTCCTATCGGGGGTCATCGTCTCCCACTCGCTGCCCCTAAACACCCTAAACAGGTCCCTCAATCACAATTGCAAATTCAAACATTCAAAAGGTCCTTGAAAATTAAACATAGTTTTATCGCCACCGAGCATAGCATAGTTCAGACAATGCAATCGCCGCAAATCACCGGAATACATGTCAATCGGTAGTCAAAATAAACATGCAAGGAACACGAAAATCAAACGGGGGATCTCCGCCGCGGTAGGAGGCACCTCTTGGGTCGCCGGCGGCAGAACGGTGGTGCTAGCCTGGGTGCAGATCAGGGTCGGAGTCGCAGTCGCTGGTGTCGGGCTGCTATTCTGGTTGGCGGTCGCTCGGTTCTCAGAGAGGATCAAGGCGCGCTAATCAACACACCACGCCCTCACCTAGGCGTCCATGTCCTTCGTGTCGACCATCAAGATCGTCAAGTCCTCCCTCATATTTTTTGTCTGATGAGGCCGAGCTTGATGTCCTATCGCTCGATGACCAATGCAAATCTTGTCGCGGCGATCTCCTCTAACCTGGTGGCTTGCTTTGCCCTCATGGAGGCGTGCGTGGCGGTGTCAGCCATGCAGCCCAGGATGGACAAGTAGTTTCTCAATGGTCGACGTTGCGTCCCTCATGGCCTTGGCCTTCCTATGGCCAACGGGACGACCCTCTGGATCCGTCGATGGCGCCGCTCCGGGGCCGTAGGCGGTGGTCTTGGCCTTGGTGAGAGTGGTTCGTGTCTCTGCCTACTTGTCGCACCCTCCCCCCCCGATCTGTGCAAAGACGTGGATAAAATTAAACTCATTGTCATTGTTGTCCTCACGGTAGGCGGTGATCATGGCGCGCATCTACCAGAAACACCAATAGTCGGACACAAGTTTCATATGGGCGGGAGCGGGCGGCGATGGGGCTGCTTACCTGATCGTCATAGTTGGTGCCGCTGACTTGGATGCGGCGCATCTCCTCCACGACGCTATGTACCTTGTTGCAGGCGTGCTAGATCATGGCCAAACGGTGAGATCTAATAGCATTTAGGGGTAATTACAACTAAAAAAAGCAAATCCCCAATTGGAGCCCCTTTCATTAGGGACAATCTGAGCGCATAACGACCACTAGTACGGTTGGAGTGCGCCTGTATCGTCCGCCCGTACGGCCCACCGCCACCTCTGGTATATCAATACAAGCAACTTTCATAAAGGGGAGACGACAAAAAATAGAACACAGCTGTCGCAAACACATCTAGAAGAGGAGAGATCAGATCCGGAGAAGGAGAAGAATATCGTCTCATTCTTCGATGATCTCTAGCCTCTAAACCATTCACTCCACTATCATCCCCATTTGTACTTAGAAAGAGAGATTGGCACTTGTAAGATTAGGGTTTGATACTTTGATCTACCTTGGTTTGTTTCGATTCGATCTTCAAACGGTATTGTAGCTTGCTACTATAAATTCGAGATGATTTCCATTTGCATACAATTATGCCTTTGATTTATCTTCCTCTCATGTCTGAGTAAATCCCCATAGGCATGGAAGATGAAGGGGATTGGTAAGATGTGTGGTGCCTTCTTTAATTTCATCTATTTGTGATTGTTGTAGTATTTATTAAATTGTGAGAATGAATATCTATGTTTGCATAATACTTGTTATCCATTTTAAGGGCCCGAGTAACATGATCCAGAGATCTCATATGTATGAACTTGTATGCTAGAGAATTGGAGACCCCCGAGTGATACATTTGATATCAATGGGGTACTCAAGAATAATAAAGAACCATCAAAATTAAAGCCTTGACCTGGTCGAAAGACCTTAATTAATGTGCTGATCATTACTGTGGTAACAAGCAGATGGATCATTGGGACTGTAAAGAATTGACCACAAGGACTCCTAGTCGGTATATGGTGTTGGAAATATGCCCTACAGACAAATAGTAGTAAGGACTATTATCATATTTCATATAGTTTATGATTAAGTTTTATATCATGCTATAACTGTATTGAGTGGAAACATCAATACACGTGTGATATATAAACAAACCAGGGGTTCCCAGTGAAACTCTAGTCACTGGTTCATTGGTCAACAGATGATCAAGTTTCCTGATCATGTGGCATTTATGCCAGTTGGAAATGAGGTCATCTCATTCTGAGAATGAGATGATGAACCAATACCCAACCTAAACATCGTGATTCGATCATGTCACGAAGTTCAAGTTATGATGATTAGAAATGGATCCTCGTAGACTATTCCTTAGACAGTGAGGCTATATCAATCAGTGTCTCTCGAGAGTGCTTAGATAGCATCAAACACCATCTGGTAAAACGGTGGTTATAAAGGTGTGTTCAGGTATTCGGAGGAAAACGTAGAGGCAATATATGTCAAGAGCAGGATTTGTCCATCCATGTGACGGGAAGATAGTCAAGGGCCCACTCGGAGAGGTTATATCCAATAGATGCATAGTGTGTGATTAGATCACGGGGATATCACTTGTCGGAACGAGTCAAATAGCGTTGTTCAGTAACGAGATTGAACTCGACATGAAGATGTCATTGATCAGGTCTCGGGCAATGCAAGTATCGAATGACAAAGGGAATAAGACACGATTGTCCCGGTTCAAACGACAAAAGATCTTCGTGGAACGCACAGGGGTCACATGGCCATCCAGGTCCCTCTGTTGATCATTGGTGCGGGAGTGTCTCGACCATGTCTGGAGTGTTCCTGAACCGTAGGGTATCACGCTTAAGGGCTTGACGATGCTTAGAGAGTGTTTATAGGATCGGTAGAATCACCGAAGAAAAGAAGGGAGAAAACCGGAAGGGTTTCGGTAAGTCCGGAGGATGTCCGGAGTGGAGGTGGAAGGTGTTCCATGGCCACGGAGATTAGATAATGTGTGAATGAATGTTAGGAAAAGGAGAGAGGGAGAGGGACCAAGGGGGGGTGGCCGGCTGGGCCTTGCCCCCCCTCCCGTGGGGCCAACTAGGGGTGGCCGGTGGCCTCCCCACCCCCTCCTCTCCTTTAGTCCCACCCCGGGACTTGAGGGGAGGTAGTACCTCCCCTCCCCCTATATAAGGTGGGGTATTTGGCCTAGAAAACACACCCCAATAATCAATAAAGGTCTCCCCACTTTTGGGAGGACCTCTAATTGATATTTTCTCTCTCCCCCTCTCTCTCTCTCTCGTGACCGTGGTCCCAAGTCTGGACTGCGCGAGCGAGAGACATCTTCACCGCGGAGCGCCGTCGCGCTGCGGGATTCGGATCCGGGAGCTCTACTTCCGCAACTGCTGTTGGATCGGGGAAGCGGGAGTCATCGTCAGGCACCGGACGTGTGTAACTCCCACGAGGTGTCACACTTGAGGCACTCAAGTTGTTGGAGCCAGAAGGAGCGCAAGGACTTCATCACGACCTTGAGGTCGGCTTCGGCTCGTCTACATCAACCACGCTCTCCTGAGCGTTGACAACGCTTTTCGGTCTTCGAGGGTAAGTTTGCGAAAATCCCCTCCCATTACTGTATTACTAATAGATAGGTCCTGGCAGCTTCAGGGGTTCAGGGGCGTAGAGTAAAATTTATTGATTTTATGCGCGGAACCCCTACAGTGGTATCAAAGCTAGATCTATGCGTAGTAATGCTAGTACGGGTAGAACACACGAGATGTAGCGTGTGGGCGTTGATCTTTTAGTTGTTACCCTCCCACGTGTACTTGTGTATACCGTAGTAATGCTTGATGAAGCGGCCCCCAACCGACTTTACGCGTTCATTCGCGAGACTAGTCCACGCTTGACATACGGCTTGTACCGTATAAAGTGGCTTAGGGGGGTGTCTGTCTCTCTCGCATTAGTTGGTATACCATTTGCAATGGAGGGCCCCGAAAGGGGTGTAGTAGAGACAACTACTTGATCAGCGTTGTGCTGAAAGTTCGTAGGTAAGAACGGTTCGTGTGCGAAAGCCCATTCAGCCACGTAAAACATGCAAAGATAAAGTAGAGGCGTCTAACTTTGTTTTCCAGGGGGCGTTGCTTTGTGATATGGTTGTGGCAAAGGTAAAGTTATTACCTTTTGTTACGTAGTAGTAGATAGTCACGGAGGTGACAGACTACCACGCCGGAATGACACTGGTACCCTGGTGTCTACGGTGCCGGAACGTTGGCGCCGGAACCCGGTGACGGCGAATGGAGATCACGACGTGAAGGACCATATCACATAGAATTTACATTCAATGTTATTGTTTGTATGTCTTATTGCGTGCTAGTATTAGATACTCGACGGTAGCCTAATAAGATGATCCCTGTTAAAATTACCAACGATTGTGTTCCCCCTTAGTGTGCACCACCAAGAAAGTTCTTCGGTA
Source organism: Avena eriantha (assembly GCA_910589775.1). Taxonomy (NCBI): domain Eukaryota; kingdom Viridiplantae; phylum Streptophyta; class Magnoliopsida; order Poales; family Poaceae; genus Avena; species Avena eriantha. The sequence goes on from OU342740.1 coordinate 11,324,856, forward strand.
TGAGGTGATCCAGGGTGACAGGCCTGGGTGTCATACATATCTACGTTCACATACAGTGGGTGTAAGCCATGTTGCACAACGAAAACACTAAGGTTGAGTTGGCGAGCCTAGCACGCTAGAGAAGCGTGGCCTCGGAACGCGGATGGTCGAAAGATCGAGCACGAGTCGCATGAATGATGTGACCGACGTTTAGCGTCCACCCTTGAACCCACATTGATGGTTGTGACGATCGGGGGAGATGTGGATGATAGGGGTCGTGTTATCACTAGGAACCCTCACTAGGGATAGGTGTTTCTGAGTGGAGTTATTATTAACTCATTTAATTATAAACTTAGTTTAAATTCCTTTCGCAACTATAAATGTAGATGGGTTCTTTCGTGTTGACAACTAAATGGTTAGAAGGAGAGAAGCTCATATTAGATGGATTGAACTTCTCCATTTGGGTTGCCAGTCTCCATGTTCTCCTCAACGAGAACGACATGGTCGACTACATACTCGACGGGATGGATCTGGATCCGTCCACAGACCTTGAGACCCCAGAGGAGCGGAAAGACCGCTATCTCCGTCGTGAGATGGCCTCCTATATTTCAGTTGTGATGCATTTCGGAATGGTGGACGAGCTGTGGCCTTTCGTGGGTGGTGTCAACCCTCGTTCGGTGATGCTACAGCTTAGGACACATTTCGTGGAGGAGACACGCATCTGGGAGCATGAGTTGATGGGAGACTTCCTCTCCATTGATATGGAGGAGAACTCGTCACTAGATAGCCACTTATAACACATGCATGATGTGTACATGAGGCCAGCATACTTCCTAGACGTCTGGATTTCAGGCTCTTTCGCAAATGCTGTTGTGTTGCGGTCGCTGCCACCAAGCTACCAAGCACAAGTCAGGACTTGCGTAATGAGAGGCGACACGGAAATGGAGTTCCACCGGTTCATGACACATCTCAGGAATGTGTTGGTTGAACCAGATGTCGCTCAGGTCATCAACGACAAAGGTATATATTTGATATACAGTTCTATAAATGTTATAATCTTGAAAACACATTGCAGTGTTAAGTATATCTGATACTTGTTCTGTTTTACTGAAAACAGGTCCTTCTGCATGAGAGGTGCTTGCTGGAGAGGAGGTGACGTTGCGTGTTGATGGCGAGCATGTTGATGACAGCCGACGACACTCTCCCTCGACATTTATCATTTAGTTTGTGTTTAGGATGATTATTGTAATCAAGAGATTGTGAACTTATTTAGTGTGTCTCACACTTCGTGAGACAGTTATTCATATAAGTTTGTAACAAACAGTTGTTCTGCTTTTATGAATGATTTCTATTCGTGTTCATATCTTTTTTGATTATGTGTGAATTATCCTTGTTGTTTGAAACTAATTGATAATGAATGAACATTTGTAAAACATTGAAATGCCTTGTTTAAAATATCCAATTTAATGATATTTCATTAATGAATGAAACCATTGTTTGAATTCAAAGTTATGTGATAATATGTGAAAGTCATTCGATTTCTTATCACATATGAATCATGCCTAAGTTTGGCAAAATAACTTGAACATCGTGTATTACTTGAATACAAAGTGTTTAAAGAATTGTTAAAAGTAAATACATATCCGATGTATTATGTTTTAACATCAATGGTAATTATCATTAAATGATTGTTTAAATGTGTAAAGTAGTTTACCGAAGGAAACATGAATATGAAATTATTTGATTTGATCAAAGTGTTTCATCAACAAAGGGTATAAATATAAAAGAGAATCTAATTACTATGATTTGATCAATAGTAATGAAGTTCAAATTTATAAGAATGGCATAAAAGTGATTGTGAAATGCAAAGTGTTTTGAAACGTCAAAATGCAAAGCATCACAATATGATATTAGATATCAAAGGGGGTTGAATAGAAGGCACCAAATAAATCGTTGTAGTGTAGATGTAGAGACCATTGGTTAGAAATAGTTAGCACTCAAATTAGAATGTAGCAAACCATTTGAATTCGTGAAAGTTTTGGGGTTATTCGATATAACCAAAACAATAGCGAATAAGACCTTGTAGTCTATTCATTGGAAACTTTGAATACGAAATCCATAGCTTAACCAAAAGGAAAACAAAACTTGTATTGCTTGGATTTTGGTGCATTCTTGAGAAAGCTCACCTCTAGTGATGCTTCTCAATTATGAAGCAAATGGAAATTAGTGTAAAACACGATGAGGATTCAAAACCCTGCATCAGAGTGTGCAACGGACAGCGTTCCTGAACGATTCTCTTCACGAAAGGAAAGAATCAATTATTTTGATCATTGTGTTTTTCCCCTCCACTATTGTTTTCACTACACGAGGTAGGATTCAAAATGTAAATCCATATCTTGTATGAAGACATCTGTGAATCACTTGTCATGATTCTTGGAATATGACATACCTACGAACTACAAAGGAAATGATGGTAAACTAGAATTATGAGAAATCCTAATAGTAAAATTCCCTTGAGATTAGAAAGCAATTCGTTGCTGAATCTCACAAGTAAAGGGGTTACTTGGAATTTTTCCAAATGACTGCAAAGCCATAGTAGGAAAAAGGGGTGAATGACAAAAGCACAATTTTTCAAGTATTGGATGAATTCAAATGAATTTGATTCATGTGTGTTGGACGTCTAGTGGATTTAAAACTAGTAAAGTACTAGTATGTCATAGAAAATCTCCAAGTTTGTTATTTGATCAAAGGATTTTGAAGTTATTCAAAATAGTGAGAGATATGCAATTTGCATAAAATTGAGTGGGAGCTATGAAAGTCTTCCTGAAACAATATGTGGTTGACATATTTTTTAAATGGGAGCAATATAAGACTCAAATTCAAATATGTAGGAACATTGTTTGAGTAAGAGTACTGACTCATACCCAAATATGTTAGCAACATAGTTTGAGTGGGAGCTTATAGGAGTAATTCTTAAGTAAGTTAAGGATGAAAGCGCAAATACTTATAAATAATGATTTATAAGATGTAGAAGTTGATAATAATTGTATTATGATATTATGTAGTATTCCTTAAGGGATTCTGAAAGCTGTTTCAGAATAGAAGTTAATTAAGGAACTAATCCTTAATGACTCAAATTAGGAATAGTATTAAGTTGAACATCAATGGTTGAAAGAAAGAAAAGGATGATCGTCATCCACTATGTTGAGACATAGGTTCTGTCTTAGTAAACCATGATGACAACTTAGCATAATATGTGATCCAATAAGAAACGTTTGAAAGTGATTAAGTTCGAATCACAGAACGTTGAGCTGAGTTTGTCTGCAGTGTCTAATAGAGAACTGTAGACATGTTTTCCAAATCCATAAAGGATGACATATCTTAAAGCATAAAGTATTATGTTATAAGGGAATTTGTTGGAAACTCCTGTAGATACCAATTAAAGTCAAGTAGGAAGAGAGGTGAACAAAACATCGAAAGTTCCACATAGTGCACTAGTGTTTTGATGAATACATTTATAATAATAGATAAGGGTGCCATCTAAAGTGTTGTATAAAGTTATGGCGGGGCTAATTCGCTTTTAACATAGAATGATGTGTCCTAGGGCACAGTGCCCATGAGAAAGCCCTCGAGGTTGATCTAACGTTACTGTAGGCTCCTGGAATCAGGCCTCATTCTGCTGCCATAACGGCGATGCATACACACAGATGTTTTCATGTGATGATAGAATATTAATGTCAATCAAAGTGACATTAGTAAGTTGCAAAGGATCTGGGACTGTAAAGTACAGACCCAAGACTCAACCTCTTCCATGAGCAAGCATGTTCAGGGTACCGGTTATATGGTACCAATAATTAAGAACAAATGTAGCTAGTGTATTTGTACTCTAGTGCAAGTGGGAGACTGTTTGAAATATGCCCTACAGACAAATAGTAGTAAGGACTATTATCATATTTCATGTAGTTTATGATTAAGTTTTATATCATGCTATAACTGTATTGAGTGGAAACATCAATACACGTGTGATATACAAACAAACCAGGGGTTCCCAGTGAAACTCTAGTCACTGGTTCATTGGTCAACAGATGATCAAGTTTCCTGATCATGTGGCATTTATGCCAGTTGGAAATAAGGTCATCTCATTCTGAGAATGAGATGATGAACCAATACCCAACCTAAACATCGTGATTCGATCATGTCATGAAGTTCAAGTTACGATGATTAGAAATGGATCCTCGTAGACTATTCCTTAGACAGTGAGGCTATATCAATCACTGTCTCCCGAGAGTGCTTAGATAGCATCAAACGCCATCTGGTAAAACGGTGGTTATAAAGGTGTGTTCAGGTATTCGTAGGAAAACGTAGAGGCAATATATGTCAAGAGCAGGATTTGTCCATCCATGTGACGGGAAGATAGTCAAGGGCCCACTCGGAGAGGTTATATCCAATAGATGCATAGTGTGTGATTAGATCACGGGGATATCACTTGTCGGAACGAGTCAAATAGCGTTGTTCAGTAACAAGATTGAACTTGACATGAAGATGTCATTGATCAGGTCTCGAGCAAAGCAAGTATCGAATGACAAAGGGAATAAGACACGACTGTCCTGGTTCAAACGACGAAAGATCTTCGTGGAACGCACAGGGGTCACATGGCCATCCAGGTCCCTCTGTTGATCATTGGTGCGGGAGTGTCTCGACCATGTCTGGAGTGTTCCTGAACCGTAGGGTATCACGCTTAAGGGCTTGATGATGCTTAGAGAGTGTTTATAGGACCGGTAGAATCACCGAAGAAAAGAAGGGAGAAAACCAGAAGGGTTTCGGTAAGTCCGGAGGATGTCCGGAGTGGAGGTGGAAGGTGTTCCATGGCCACGGAGATTAGATAATGTGTGAATGAATGTTAAATATTGATTTAATCATTTATTCATAATTATTTAATAAAGAGAAAATCAATTAAAAGGTCAAAAGGCTTAATGGGCCAATTCCGGAGGGAGAGGGCCCATTAGGGAAAGGAGAGAGGGAGAGGGACCAAGCGTGGGGCCCACTAGGGGTGGCCGGTGGCCTCCCCACCCCCTCCTCTCCTTTAGTCCCACCCCGGGACTTGAGGGGAGGTAGTACCTCCCCTCCCCCTATATAAGGTGGGGTATTTGGCCTAGAAAACACACCCCAATAATCAATAAAGGTCTCCCCACTTTTGGGAGGACCTCTAATTGATATTTTCTCTCACCCCCTCTCTCTCTCGTGACCGTGGTCCCAAGTCTGGACTGCGCGAGTGAGAGACATCTTCACCGCGGAGCCCCGTCGCGCTGCGAGATTCAGATCCGGGAGCTCTACTTCCGTAACTACAGCTGGATCGGGGAAGCGGGAGTCATCGTCAGGCACCGGAAGTGTGTAACTCCCACGAGGTGTCACACTTGAGGCACTCAAGTCGTTGGAGCCAGAAGGAGCGCAAGGACTTCATCACGACCTTGAGGTCGGCTTCGGCTCGTCTACATCAACCACGCTCTCCTGAGCGTTGATAACGCTTTTCGGTCTTCGAGGGTAAGTTCGCGAAAAGCCCCTCCCATTACTGTATTACTAATAGATAGGTCCTGGCAGCTTCAGGGATTCAGGGGCGTAGAGTAAAATTTATTGTTTTTATGCGCGGAATCCCTAGATATGGATTTCTTGCCTACTCACCTACAAATAAGAAATATCATAGTCACTTATTCTATTGTATTCATCTGGCACATTCACTATTACCATGAACCGTTTCTCTCCGTGCCTAACTTCTCATCTGCAGGAACCTCGAACACCTTTCTCGCCTTTACTTTTATGTTATTTAATTCTCGCTTTTTTCCTTTACGCAAGTTTCCTCTATTATTCATTCACCCCCTTCCACCTTCAACAATTATAGTCAATTCTCTCAAGACCTGTGACACCTTGAGTGCGACAGAAACACAACATAAGAACACTAACCCAGGCTCCTTATTGTGATCGATATAAAAACTAGAATTAATACTTCGGAAAAAACATGCTCTGACGAACCAGTGCACTTGTAGGCCATGAGGGCGCCAGGTTGAAACCCCCATATACCGAACTAGTATATTGAGAGCCAGTTCGGCGGGGCGTTGGTTCACTTCGGCGTAGGTTCCGGCTCGTCGACAGTGCCGCCGGTCCATTCGGTGCACGGTCCGACGACACCGGACTTGGTACCGATTTGTTCGTAGCAGCCTCCAAAAGACTACTTTTCTCCTTGGACTATATATATACCCCTTTCTTATCCAACAAGAGGTTAGGTCAATCATGAATATTCTTTCTTTGAGCGCGCTCTCTCTCTCTCTCCGTTGTTGAAACACCAAAATCTTGAGGATCTCCCATTCTACCTAAGCAGAGCCAAATCCTTTGATAGAAATGTTGGAGATATTCCCAAGAGGCAATAATAAAGTGGTTATTATTATATCTTTGTGTTTATGATAAATGTTTACATCCCATGTTATAATTGTATTAATAGGAAACACTAATACTTGTGTGTTTTGTAAACATAAAAGAGTCCCTAGGAAGCCTCTTGTTGAACTATCTTGTTGATTAATAGATGATCATGGTTACCTGATCATAGACATTGGATGTTATTAATAACAAAATCATGTCATTAGGAGAATGATGTGATGGACACACACCCATAGTAAGCATAGCATAAGATCAAGTCATGAAGTTCTGAAAGGATATTATTTTGTCCTTATGTTTTTGCTGTTGATGACAACTCCTATTGTGGTTTAACTATTTGTTCGAGTTACACGGCTTATCTACGGACGTGCTTGTGGGTGGACTTTTCTCTAGGAAGAGCTTGAAGACGGTGGCACTTATTTACACTTTCTCTTGCTTTATGTTTTAGGCTACCGTACTATCAAGAGGGGGTCCACCTTGAAAGGTTGTGGGAAATCACCATTTTATGCACAAACCTTATATGCACTTCCACAGCCATCCCAGTTTTCATGTGAGAGAGTGTTTCCTGTTGCCTTGGTGGGTTTTCTTGTTGGAGATATGCCCAAGAGGCAATAATAAAAGTGGTTATTATTATATCTTTGTGTTTATGATGAATGTTTACATCCCATACTATAATTGTATTATTAGGAAACACTAATACATGTGTGTTTTGTAAACATAAGAGAGTCCCTAGTAAGCCTCTTGTTGAACTAGCTTGTTGATTAATTGATGATCATGGTTTCCTGATCATGGACATTAGGATGTGATTAATAACAAGGTTATATCATTAGGAGAATGATGTGATGGACACACACCCATAGTAAGCGTAGCATAAGATCAAGTCATTAAGTTCGTATTGCTATAAGCATTTAAATGCATAGTAACCTAATCCTTCGACCATGAGGTTGTGTTAATCACCATCACCGGATGGGTACTTTGATGACATCAAACACCGCTTCGTAACTGGGTGGTCATAAAGGTGTCATTGGGTATTCTGAAAGTATGTGTTGAAGCGCATGGACCAAGATTGGGATTTGTCCATCCATATGACAGATAGATATGCTCTGGGCCCTCTCGGTGGAATGTCGTCTAGTTAGCTTGCAAGCATGTGACTGGGTCACAAGGGATGACATATCACAAAACGAGTAAAGAGTACTTATCAGTAACGAGGTAGAACTAGGTATGGAGATGCCGACGATCAAACCTCGGATAAGTATAGTATCGCGTGACAAAGGGAATTGGTTTCGTATGTAAATGGTTCAATCGATCACGAAGTCATCGTTGAGTATGTGGGAGCCATTATGGATCTCTAGGTTCCGCTGATGGTTATTGATAGGAGATGTGTCTTTGTCATGTCTACATATTCACGAACCATAGGGTGACACACTTAAGGTTCGAAGTTGTTTTAAGTAGATATGGAATGTGCGTTGGAGACCGAATGATGTTCGGAGTCTCGGATTGGATCCGGGACATCACGAGGAGATTCAGAATTGTCCGGAGAATAAGATTCATATATTGGGGATCATTTTCTAAGTTAGGAAATGTTCCGGAGTATTTGTATGAGGATTCTAGAAGGTTTTGGAATGTTCCGGAAGGTTCTGGAAGATTTCTTGGAGTTTGCTTGAAAACCAAGGAAGGGATCAAGGAGTCTTGGTGGGTCAAGACAAGGAGTCGTGGGGGAGGAGGACTCCTCCCCCCTCCCCAATCCGCCGGCCAAGGAGGTGGGGAGTCCTACTAGGACTCCCCCTCCCAAGGCGCCCTCCCTCCTTTAAATAGAAGGGGGAGGCGCAACCCCTTGCTCCTCCTCCACAACTCCAAATCTCCGCCGCCTCTCTCCTCCTCCTTTCTTCTGCACAGGCATAGGCGAAGCCCTGCAGAATTCTCTACTCCACCACCACCACCATGCCGTCGTGCTGCTGGGATTCCGTGGAGAAGATCTACTACCTCCGTTGCTCGCTGGAACGAGGAGAGGAAGGTCTGCTTCGACTCCACACGTGTGACCGACTGCGGAAGCGCTGCCGGAACGCGGCGCCGGAAGGATCGTCCACACGATCTTGAGATCGGCAAGTGATCGACTACATCAACCACGAGATCTAATCTCGTAACGCTTTCGGATCTACGAGGGTTAGTACTGATCTATCTCATTGCACATGTCTAATAGATTAGATCTTGGCTTTTATCTAGATTAGATCTAGGTTTTGTTCGTTCTTGCGGTAGAAATTTTTTGTTTTCCATGCTACGAACCCATCAGTGGTATCAGAGCCGTGTCTATGCATAGATCTGTTGCACGAGTAGAACACAATGGTGTTGTGGGTGTTGGTGCTCGTGCCGTCTTTTGCTTTGTGTACTTTGCATCTTGCGGCATGGTGGGATGAAGCGACTCGGGCTAACCTTACATGTCATCGCACATGAGACTTGCTCCACGCTTGACGTGTAACTTGCTTTGCACAAGTGGCTTTGCGGGTGTCTGTCTCTCCCACCATAGTATAGATCCAATTTACACTTTGCACTCGATAGCACTTGTATCAACGTTGTGGTTCAGTTTCGTAGGTAAGATCCGTTATTGTTCGAAAGCCCCAAGCCACGTAAAACATGCAAAGAAAATTAGAGGCGTCTAACTTGTTTTTGCAGGGGTTTTGTGATGTGATATGGCCATCATGTGATTGTGATTATATTTGATGTATGAAATGATCCTTGTTGTAATATGGCAACCGGCAGGAGCCTAATGGTTGTCTTTAATTCTGTTAAGACCTGCGTGTCTATTCATCTTGTAATAGCTTTATTCCAAGTAGTTGTAATAGTTGCTAGTGATGATGGACAACCATGAAGCGGCGCCACTGACCTTGACGCAATGCTGGTGATGATGGAGATCATGTTCGTGCTTTGGAGATGGAGATCAAAGGCGCAAGAAGAAAGGGCCATATCATATCACACTAATTATGAATTGCCTGTGATGTTAATCCTTTATGCATCTTGTATTGCTTAGATCGCGACGGTAGCATTATAAGATGATCCCTCTCACTAAATATCAAGTAATAAAGTGTTCACCCTTAGTTGGCACCGTTGCTAAGACTCGTCGTTTCGAAGCATCTCGTGATGATCGGATGTGATAGATTCTACGTGTGCATACAACAGGTGCAAGCCAGATTTGCACATGCGGAAACTAAGGTTATCTTGACGAGCCTAGCATGTACAGACATGGTCTCGAAACACGGAATACCGAAAGGTAGAGCATGAGTCATATAAATGATATGATGAACATGAAGATTGTTCGCCGATGAAACTACATCTTCTCTCGTGAAGATCGGACTTGGTGTAGTGGACTTGGTTCGTGTAATTACTAAGACAATGTGAGGGATGTTGTTTTGAGTGGGAGTTCACCTAGTTAACTTAAGTATTAAATTTGAACTCAATTCATCATAAACTTAGTCTAAACTACTTGCAAATTTGTTGTAGATTATGGCGACCCCCTCCATCAATTTCAATGCATTCCTAGAGAAAGAAAAGCTTAAGAACAATGGAAGCAATTTCACGGACTGGTTCCGTGGACTGAAGATCGTCCTCAGGGCTGGTCAGTTGACCTATGTGCTCGAAGGACCGCTAGGTGACCCACCTGCAGATGATGCTATCGATGACGTAAAGAATGTTTACGCCACTCGGAAAAATCATTACTCCACAGTTCAGTGTGCCATCCTGTACGGTTTAGAAGCGGAGCTCCAGAAGCGTTTTGAGCACCACGACCCGTTCGAGATCATTAAGGAGCTCAGGCTAATTTTTGAGACTCGCGCGGCCATGGAGAGCTATGATGCCTCCGAAAAGTTCTTTAACTGTAAGATGGAAGAGGGAAGCTCTGTTAGCGAGCACGTGCTCACCATGTCTGGGTACGCAAACAAGCTCTAAGAATTGGGGATATCGATTCCTAATGAATTGGGGATTCACCGTCTCCTCCAATCACTACCACCGAGTTATAAGAACTTTGTGATGAACTACAATATGCACTACATGAACAATACGTTGCCTAAACTATCATCCATGCTGAAAACTGCTGAAGTGGAGATCAAGAAGGAGCACCAAGTGTTGATGGTCAATAAGACCACCAATTTCAAGAGACAGGGCAAGACTAAGAACAAGGGCAACTTCAAGAAGGACGGCAAGAAAGCTACCGCACCTGCAAAGAAGCCCAAGGCTGGGCCCAAGCCTGAAACTGAGTGCTTCTACTGCAGGGGTGCTGGTCACTGGAAGCGTAACTGCCCCAAGTACCTGGCGGATCTGAAGAACAGCAACATCAAGAAGAAAGGTATATTTGATATATATGTTATAGATGTGTATCTTACTAGTAATTGTAGTAGTGCCTGGGTATTTGATACTGGTTCGGTTGCTCATATTTGTAACTCGAAACAGGAACTGCGGAATAAACGAAGACTGGCGAGAGACGAGGTGACGATGCGCGTTGGAAATGGCTCCAAGGTTGATGTGATCGCCGTCGGCACGCTCCCTCTACATCTACCTTCGGGATTAGTTTTAAATTTAAATAATTGTTATTTGGTGCCTGCGTTAAGCATGAACATTATATCTGGATCTTGTTTACTGCGAGATGGTTACTCTTTTAAGTCCGAGAATAAAGGTTGTTCAATTTATATGAGTAATATCTTTTATGGTAATGCACCTGAGATGAATGGTTTATTCTTACTGAATCTCGATAGTAGTGATACACATGTTCACAACATAGATGCTAAACGAATAAAATTGAATGATAATTCTACATACATGTGGCACTGTCGTCTTGGTCACATTGGAGTGAAGCGTATGAAGAAACTCCATTCAGATGGACTTCTTGAATCACTTGATTTTCAATCACTTGAAAGATGCGAAGCATGTCTAATGGGAAAAATGACTAAGACTCCATTCTCTGGAATAATGGAGCGAGCTACAGACTTATTGGAAATAATACATACCGATGTGTGCGGTCCAATGAGTGTAGCATCGCGTGGTGGATATCGTTATGTTCTCACTTTCACGGATGACTTAAGTAGATATGGTTATGTCTACTTTATGAAACATAAGTCCGAAACTTTCGAGAAGTTTAAGGAATTTCAAAGTGAAGTGGAAAATTATCGTAACAAGAAGATTAAGTTTCTGCGTTCTAACCGCGAAGGTGAATATCTGAGTTATGAGTTTGGCATGCATTTAAAGAAATGTGGAATACTTTCGCAGTTGACACCGCCAGGAACACCACAGCGTAATGGTGTGTCCGAACGTCGTAATCGAACTCTCTTAGATATGGTCCGATCTATGATGTCTCTTACAGATTTACCGCTATCGTTTTGGGGCTATGCATTAGAGACAACCGCATTCACTTTAAATAGGGCACCATCTAAATCCGTTGAAACGACACCGTACGAATTGTGGTTTGGTAAGAAACCTAAGTTATCGTTCCTTAAAGTTTGGGGTTGCGAAGCATATGTAAAGAAGTTACAACCTGATAAGCTAGAACCCAAAGCGGAGAAATGCGTCTTCATAGGATACCCTAAAGAAACAATTGGGTATACCTTCTATCATAGATCCGAAGGCATAGTTTTCGTTGCCAAGAATGGATCCTTTCTTGAGAAGGAGTTTCTCTCGAAGGAGGTGACTGGAAGGAAAGTAGAACTCGATGAGGTTATTGAACCTTCTCTCGGATTTGAGAGTAGCGCAGCACCGGAAGATGTTTTTGTGCCGCCTGCACCAATTGGAGAGGAAGCTAATGATGATGATCATGAAACTTCAAACGAAGTCACTACTGAACCTCGCAGGTCAACGAGGGTTCGTACCACTCCTGATTGGTATGACTCTGCCTTGAACGTCATGTTGGTGGACAACGCTGATGACCCTGCGACGTATGAAGAAGCTATGGTGAGCCCAGATTCCAACAAATGGCTAGAAGCCATGAAATCCGAAATGGGATCCATGTACGAAAACCAAGTGTGGACTTTGGTGGACTTACCGGATGGCCGTAAGGCTGTCGAGAACAAATGGATTTTCAAGAGAAAAACAGATGCTGATGGTAATGTTACCGTCTATAAAGCTCGACTTATCGCGAAAGGGTTCCGACAAATTCAAGGAGTTGACTATGATGAGACATTCTCACCAGTAGCGAAGCTAAAGTCTGTGAGGATTTTGTTAGCAATTGCTGCACATTTCGATTATGAGATTTGGCAGATGGATGTCAAAACGGCGTTCCTTAATGGTGACATTGAGGAAGAGTTGTATATGGTACAACCCAAGGGTTTTGTCGATCCTAAAGATGCTGACAAGGTATGCAAGCTTCAGCACTCCATTTATGGACTGAAGCAAGCATCCCGGAGTTGGAATCAACGTTTTGATAAAGTAATCAAAAAATTTGGGTTTATACAAACTTATGGAGAAGCTTGTATTTACAAGAAAGTGAGTGGGAGCTCTGTAGCATTCCTAGTACTGTATGTAGATGACATATTGTTGATCGGGAATGATGTAGAACTTCTTAATAGCGTCAAAACCTATTTGAATAATAGTTTTTCAATGAAGGATCTTGGCGAAGCGGCATATATTCTAGGCATCAAGATTTATAGAGATAGATCAAGACGCCTAATAGCGGTTTCACAAAGTACATACTTATACAAAGTTCTAAAGAAGTTTAGAATGGAAAATAGCAAGAAAGGGTTCGTGCCCATGTTGTCAGGTAAGACCTTGAGTAAGACTCAAAGTCCAGCTACGGCAGAAGATAGAGAAAAGATGAATAATATTTCCTATGGATCGGCCATAGGTTCTATCATGTATGCCATGCTGTGTACAAGACCGGATATAGCACATGCTGTTAGTTTGACTAGCAGATATCAAAGTGATCCTGGAATGGAGCACTGGACAGCGGTCAAGAATATCCTAAAGTACCTAAATAGGACTAAGGATATGGTTCTTTCTTATGGAGGTGATGAACAGCTTGTTGTAAACGGTTACACCGATGCTAGTTGGAACACCGATCCGGATGACTCGAAGTCATAGTCGGGATACGTATTTATTTTGAATGGTGCTGCAGTGAGCTGGAGGAGTGCAAAGCAAAGCCTTGTGGCGAAATCTTCAACTGAATCGAAATACATAGCTGCTTCGGAGGCTGCACAAGAAACCGTATGGATGAAGGAATTCATTACTGAACTTGGCATGGTTCCCAGTGCGTTGGACCCGATGGCCATCTACTGTGACAACACAGGTGCCATAGCTAATGCACAGGAGCCAAGGTCACATAGCAAGCTAAAGCACATCAAGCTACGTTTCCACGCTATTCACGAGTATGTCCGAGATGGTGACATAAATATTTGCAAAGTACACACTGATCTGAATGTGGCAGATCCGTTGACTAAACCTCTCCCTAGGGCAAAGCATGACCAACACCAGAACGCCATGGGTGTTCGGTATATTACCATGTAATCTAGATTATTGACTCTAGTGCAAGTGGGAGACTGTTGGAGATATTCCCAAGAGGCAATAATAAAAGTGGTTATTATTATATCTTTGTGTTTATGATGAATGTTTACATCCCATGCTATAATTGTATTATTAGGAAACACTAATACATGTGTGTTTTGTAAACATAAGAGAGTCCCTAGTAAGCCTCTTGTTGAACTAGCTTGTTGATTAATTGATGATCATGGTTTCCTGATCATGGACATTAGGATGTGATTAATAACAAGGTTATATCATTAGGAGAATGATGTGATGGACACACACCCATAGTAAGCGTAGCATAAGATCAAGTCATTAAGTTCGTATTGCTATAAGCATTTAAATGCATAGTAACCTAATCCTTCGACCATGAGGTTGTGTTAATCACCATCACCGGATGGGTACTTTGATGACATCAAACACCGCTTCGTAACTGGGTGGTCATAAAGGTGTCATTGGGTATTCTGAAAGTATGTGTTGAAGCACATGGACCAAGATTGGTATTTGTCCATCCATATGACGGATAGATATGCTCTGGGCCCTCTCGGTGGAATGTCGTCTAGTTAGCTTGCAAGCATGTGACTGGGTCACAAGGGATGACATATCACGGAACGAGTAAAGAGTACTTATCAGTAACGAGGTAGAACTAGGTATGGAGATGCCGACGATCAAACCTCGGATAAGTATAGTATCGTGTGACAAAGGGAATTGGTTTCGTATGTAAATGGTTCAATCGATCACGAAGTCATCGTTGAGTATGTGGGAGCCATTATGGATCTCCAGGTTCCGCTGATGGTTATTGATAGGAGATGTGTCTCTGTCATGTCTACATATTCACGAACCGTAGGGTGACACACTTAAGGTTCGAAGTTGTTTTAAGTAGATATGGAATGTGCGTTGGAGACCGAATGATGTTCGGAGTCTCGGATTGGATCCGAGACATCACGAGGAGATCCGGAATTGTCCGGAGAATAAGATTCATATATTGGGGATCATTTTCTGAGTTAGGAAATGTTCCGGAGTATTTGTATGAGGATTCTAGAAGGTTTCGGAATGTTCCGGAAGGTTCTGGAAGATTTCTTGGAGTTTGCTTGAAAACCAAGGAAGGGATCAAGGAGTCCTGGTGGGTCAAGACAAGGAGTCGTGGGGGAGGAGGACTCCTCCCCCCTCCCCAATCCGCCGGCCAAGGAGGTGGGGAGTCCTACTAGGACTCCCCCTCCCAAGGCGCCCTCCCTCCTTTAAATAGAAGGGGGAGGCGCCACACCTTGCTCCTCCTCCACAACTCCAAATCTCCGCCGCCTCTCTCCTCCTCCTTTCTTCTGCACAGGCATAGGCGAAGCCCTGCAGAATTCTCTACTCCACCACCACCACGCCGTCGTGCTGCTGGGATTCCGTGGAGAAGATCTACTACCTCCGCTGCTCGCTGGAACGAGGAGAGGAAGGTCTGCTTCGACTCCGCACGTGTGACCGACTGCGGAAGCGCTGCCGGAACGCGGCGCCGGAAGGATCGTCCACACGATCTTGAGATCGGCAAGTGATCGACTACATCAACCACGAGATCTAATCTCGTAACGCTTTCGGATCTACGAGGGTTAGTACTGATCTATCTCGTTGCACATGTCTAATATATTAGATCTGGGTTTTGTTCGTTCTTGCGGTAGAAATTTTTTGTTTTTCATGCTACGAACCCATCATTTCTGCCATGACCGATAGTACCGGCCAGATGGCGGTAGTACCGCCCATGAGTTTCTCAGGCATGTTCGAGCGGAACTTCCGGCTGAAGTTCCGGTACTAATTCCGGCGAGCCAATTTTCGGTCCAGTAAGACTTCTGTCAAGTCTTACGTATTTGTCGGAATTAGTATCGGAATCTAGCTCGGTTGTACCAGCATGACCAGCACCTGGCTTCCTGAGCGGTAGTACTGCAGCCTAACCGATAGTACCGGCCACCTTCCCGCACTAGTAGTTCCGGGCCCAGTTTCGGAACTAGTTCCGGCGCCAGGTTGTGCGGGTCAAATAACCTTCTGCCTCGCACTGCCTATTTGCCGGTAGTAGGACCGGAATTAGGACCGGTAGTACCGGCCAGCTCTTCGAGGCCGTTGACTGGTCAATTTGACCGTTGCGTGGTATCCGCTGAGCAGTGGGTGGCTCGCTTACCGGTACTACCGGTCCGCAACCGGTAGTACCGATGGTGTCGGGACTGGGCAGAATCTGCCCGTTTGGAGGGGGCCTATTTAAAGCCCCTTCTTCCTCCTCTCTTAGGATCTCTTCCATTTTTATCTCTCCTCCATTAATATAAGATCTTGACTTGCCTAGATCTCTCTCCCTACCCACTCAAATCTCTTGATCTTTTGAGGATTGGGAGAGGTGACCTAGATCTACACTTCCACCAAAGGAATCATGATTTGCCCCACTCATCCTTCGTGGATCTTGTTACTCTTGGGTTCTTGGAACCCTAGACGGTGTAGGGCATCCTCGGGGCTGGGGCATTTGTTGTGAAGCTTCGGTGACCTTGGAGTCTCCCCTCAACCTTGTTGTAAAGGTTTCGGTTGGCGCCTTCAAGGTCACCGGTTAGTGGATTGTGAGGCCACCTTTGTGGTGGTGCTCACCGGAGAAGAAGGTGAGGCCTTTGTGGCGCTCGGGTGACCTTATGTGGCCCCGCCACCTCTCCAACATAGACGTAGCTTCCTTGGAAGTGAACTACGGGAATTACATCTCAGTGTCCCCTCGCCGGTTCTTTCATTCCACTCCTTTACTTCTTGCAATTGTCGTCTTGTTTACTTGTTGTGTTGCTTGCCATATAGGATATTCATCTAGTTGCATCTCTAGTGAATCTTACTTTGTGCTTAGCCGTAAAATTGCAAGAAAAGATTAAAAATTGGTAGTCTCATATTCACCCCCCCTCTAGTCGACCTAAGTTGGGCCTTTCAATTGGTATCAGAGCCTCGAATCTTACTTCAGGCTTAACCGCCTAAGAGACAATGGCTGACGAAGATGGGAGTGTGGGTGAAACCACCAAGAACTTGGCCTCCATGGATGACCTCAATCGATTGGAGACATCCATGATGACCAAGTTTGAGGAAATGATGACCCTTTTGCAATCCCTTAAGCCTACCCCCATGCTAGAAACCCCTCATGATGCATCTCTTGCCGTCGAAGCCCCTTCTGCTCCCGTGCAAGTGGTCGCCCCCGGGGTGATTCCCGCGGCAGCCTCAAAACACTTGGGCTTAGGCTTTGTGGCTCAAACCACCAAGCCCCCAAGCGAGGGCACCGAGGGGCTAGGTGACTCCTCCTCCAAAGAAGGAGAAGGGGAAAAGGAGTACTCGGCGGTACCACCACCGCTTAAGTACACACCGGACCCACCCATTCCCATGCCACACATCATACCTCAAGGAGAACCTCCCATGCTAGATACTTCTAACTTCGCCAATTGGCAATATCTAATGCAATCTCATATTTCTAGCTCTTCTATTGAATTGATGAGGATTGTGGAGGAAGGTTTCTCTCCATATGATGCTAAGAAGTTGACTCGGGCCGAGGTCATGGACAAGCAACTCAATGCCACTGCTTTGGGTATGATCCAAAAGGCGTTGACCCCCAAGGACTTTGCTCACATTCGCCAATTCTCCACCGCCAAAGAAGCTTGGGATCATCTCACCGAGTTGTATATTGGGAATGCGAGCATTCAAAGCTCCAAGTTTGATGAAGTCAACAATGAGTCCGATGGCTTTGCAATGCAAGATGATGAGACACCCGAAGACATGTATCGTCGTCTCAAGTTTCTTTGTTGTACCATGAGGGACCTTGGAGCTACCTATGTTGATGACAAGTTCATGAAGAGGAAGTTTGTTCAAGCTCTTCTTCCCTTTGAGGAGCAAAAACTCAACTCTATCAAGGGGAGAAGTAACTACCACACCATGTCCTCTCAAGATGTGTTGAGTGAAGTCATTGCCATGACCATTGCCAAGAAGAATGCGGAGTCAGCTCGTGCTCGTGCTTATGGGTCTCAAAAGTTGAACCTTGCCTTGAAAGCTCAAGTGGTGGAAGTTGATGAAGACGACAACTCTAGTGAGTGGTCTCAAGAGGACATAAAATATACTTTCAATGAGCACTTGGCTCTAGCATCAAGGGCGTTTTGGAACAAACCAGGCACGAAGTCAAGGTCAAGGGACAACCCAAGATTCAACTCAACCATGAAGGTTCCAAAGGCTAGATCTTGCTACAATTGCAACGCCAAGAGTCACTTTATAGCTCAATGCCCCTTCAAGAATAGAGAAGACAATGGAGGCCACCTCATTCGCAAGAGCAAGCCAAGGCCTCCTCACCCCTTGAACAAGAACTTCCACAATAAGAACCTTCCTAACAAGGAAAGGGCGATGGTGGTCCATGAAGAGTACTTCTTGGGCGATGATGATGATGTTGAGAGTGAAGGTCAAGGTGGAGAGATCGTGGGGGTTTCCACTATTGCTACTTCATCTACTCCACGAGTGTCTCTCTTCGACTCTCGAAATGAGAACATCACCAACCGCAACCAAAAGTGTCTCATGGCTAAGGCCACCGAGGTAACTCCCTCTTTCAAGTCTTCCCCAAATGAACTTCCATTGCATGATCTAGAAGGTTTAGAGGATAAGAAAGAGATGGTAAGCATGTGTGAATCCATGAAGCATCTAGATGATGATACTAGAATGTGCTTTGAAACACTTGTAAACTAACTTGACCATGCTAGGGAAATGCTAGATGAGAAAGAAGAAGTTATTGACATGCTAGGTAAAAATGAGAGAGAGGCCGCCGATGAGATTGCCTCTCTATCTCAATCCCTTGAAGATGAACATAATATGAGAATAAATCTTGAGGAAAGTGTGGCTAAACTTGTTGATGACCATAATGCCTTCATAACGCAACTTGTTAAAGAATGAGATCATGCTATTGCTTCATTGAACGTCCTTAAAAATGAAAAGGTTGAGTTTGGTATTGGTCATGAAGGCCTTAAGGATTTTGAGAAACTCAAGGAGGAACATCATGCCTTGGAGTGTAAATTCTCAAGTCTCTTTGAGGCCCATGAGCGACTTCAAACTAAATCAAACAATGAACATTCAATGTCTTCCGCTACGTCTATTGTACATTTTCCTTGTTCCTCTAACCCTTGTTGCAAGCATGAGAATCTTGTTGAGGAGAACAAGATGTTGAAAGATCAACTTGCAAAAGGGAAAGTTGCCATCAAAAGGAAGAACAAGATGAGGAACAAGAAAAAGAAGAAGAGCAAGAGCCTTGCTCAAGTATCCTCT
Organism: Avena eriantha; assembly: GCA_910589775.1. Classification (NCBI taxonomy): domain Eukaryota; kingdom Viridiplantae; phylum Streptophyta; class Magnoliopsida; order Poales; family Poaceae; genus Avena; species Avena eriantha. The sequence goes on from OU342740.1 coordinate 11,344,038, forward strand.
CTTGATTCTACCTCTGTGCAAAGTGATAACTTTGCCGGGAAGAACAATCCTTCTTACATTCTTTGCAAATCTTTTGATGGTCATGTTTATGCTAAGTACATTGGCACATCTTATACTCATGATTATCATTGGAACATTTGGGTACCTAAGAACCTTGTGACTAACAAAAGGGGACCCATTGAAAAATGGGTACCTAAAACCAAACCTTGATTTTCTTGTAGGACTTTGCTTCCGGAGGTGCAAAATGGGTGCTTCATAATGGAGCTACAAGCCATATGACCAGAAGCAAGTCTATCATGTCGTAGATTAGGCTAATTTTTTCCAATACTATGATCTCCTATGGTGATAAAACAAGCTCTTAGGTATTGGGTTTTGGTAAGGTGGTAGTAACCCCGAATCTATCCTTGGTTAATGTCATGCTTGTAAAAACCCTTGGTTACAATCTCCTTTCTGTTCGTGCTCTTGCCATCATGGGTCTTTCATCTTTCTTTAATGAGCACTATGTGGTCCTCATGTGGAGCAAGTCTCTCATGGTGGCTCTCGTTGGATACGTTGAGCATGACTTATATGTAGCGGATTTCTCCGGAAAGCCATCTACACATGCTATATGTCTCTATGCGAAAGCCGACGTGGGCTGGTTGTGGCATCGCCGCCTAGCCCATGTAAACATGAAGGTTTTGCAAAGTCTCTACACGGGGGGGCCACGTCCTTGGACTAAAAGACATTTCATTTGCCAAAGATCGTGTTTGCAGGGCTTGTATAGAAGGGAGGATGCATGAGAAGCCTCACAAGATACTTAATCAAATAACGACCGAATGGTGCTTGGAGCTTCTCCAGATGGATCTCTTTGGGCCTCCCTCTCATGATAGCCTTGGTGGGAAGAAGTATTGTTTGGTAATTGTTGACGACTTTTCAAGGTACACTTGGGTCTACTTCTTCAAGTTCAAGAGTGAGACTCAACAAACCGTCATCGACTTTGCCAATCAAGTGCAACTAAAACTCAATACCACCATCCTCACCATTAGAAGTGACAATGGCACTGAGTTTAAGAACTACACTTTGGATGAGTTTCTTAGTGATGAGGGGATCGAACATCAATACTCTACTCCCTACACCCCTCAACAAAATGGTGCTGTCGAAAGGAAGAATCGTACTTTGATGGATGCGGCCCGGACCATGTTGGCGGAATTCAAGTCACCATATAACTTTTGGGCCGAAGCCATCTCAACCGCTTGCCATGCAACCAATCGCCTCTACCTACGCAACAGGAAGAACAAGACTCCATATGAACTTTTCACCAGTCGCAAGCCAAATTTCAAGTACTTCCGGGTGTTTGGTTGTAGATGCTTCCTTCTCAAGAAAGGTGTCCGCTTATCAAAGTTTGAGTCTAGGGCTCAAGAAGGGATCTTTGTTGGGTACTCAAATCAATCCCATGCCTATAGAGTCTACAACAAAGCAACGGGAAGGGTTGTAGAATCTAGCAATGTCGAGTTTGATGAAGATCATGAGTCTCTTGTGCAGAAAGATGGTGTTCGTGATCCAAGTGATGAAATTCCTCCCCAAGCCATAAGAAGAATGTGTGTGGGTTTCTTCCACCCCATTGAGGATCCCCTTATGGCCGAAGGAGAAGGACCAAGCTCCACCCAAGCGGAGCCTTCACTCTCACAAGACCATCTTGCAACTCAAGGTCAACTTATTGCTTCTCAAGGTTCTCCAAGCTCTTCTCAAGATCTTCATGTCCATGACTCTCCAAGATCAAGTCTACCTCATGTCGATCAAGCTCCACCCCAACAAGGTAGTGAAGCTCCTCATGTCAATGACACTCAAGGTCAAGTTGAAGAAGGTCAAGATGACAATGACCAAGGCCAAGCTAATGTCTCTCCGCCAAATGATGATGTCTCTCCCTCGGTTGATGTTGATGAAGATAGTGATCAAGTTCGTACATATAGTCAAGGCGGAGACTTGAACCGTGGGGATGACCAAGTGGTTGCCCAAGAATCTTGTGTTGAGACCCAAGCTCGCCGTTAAGCATACCGTCTCGCCAAGCTCATCAAGGATGGCCATATCCTTGATAATGTTTATGGAGATTTCAATAGGGGCTCCACTACTAGGAGACAACTAACCTCTTTTAGTTCTCACCATGCGTTTATTTCTCATGTTGAGCCCCAAAAGGTCTTTGAAGCTCTTGAAGATGATGATTGGCTCGACGCTATGAACGAAGAACTCCACAACTTCAAGAGAAACAAGGTGTGGACACTTGTGAAGAGACCCAAAGATTGTAAAAATGTGATTGGGACCAAGTGGATCTTCAAGAACAAGAGGGATGCAAATGGTATAGTCGTCCACAACAAAGCAAAGTTAGTTGCCCAAGGATACTCTCAAGTTGAGGGCATAGACTATGGTGAAACTTATGCTCCCGTTGCTCGTCTAGAATCCATTCGCATGCTTCTTGCTTATGCTACCCATCATAACTTTAAATTACAACAAATGGATGTTAAGAGTGCTTTTCTTAATGGTCCCCTAAAAGAATTGGTGTATGTCAAGCAACCTCCGAGCTTTGAGGACCCCCTCTTCCGGGACCATGTCTACAAACTCGATTAGGCACTATATGATCTCAAACAAGCCCCACGTGCATGGCATGAGTGCCTTAGAGAGCTTTTGTTAGACCGTGGTTTCGAAGTAGGCCTCATTGATCCCACTCTTTTTACTAAGAAAGTTGGAGGAAACTTGTTCATTTGCCAAATCTATGTTGATGACATTATCTTTGGGTCCACTAACAAAGCTTTTAATGAGGATTTTGCTAAGCTCACGACCGACCGCTTTGAGATGTCTATGATGGGGGAGTTGGAATTCTTTCTTGGCTTCGAAGTCAAACAATTGAGAAAAGGGACTTTCATCAACCAAGATAAATATGTCCAAGATATGCTCAAGAAGTTCAACCTTGATCAAGTAAATGGAGTCAAAACTCCCATGCCCACAAAAGTTAATCTTGATCTCGATCCTAAGGGTAAGGATGTGGATCAAAAGCTTTATCGCTCGATGATTGGTTCTTTGCTCTATCTTTGTGCATCCCGACCGGATATTATGTTGAGTGTGGGTATGTGTGCAAGATTCCAAGCCGCGCCAAAGGAAAGCCACATGGTGGCGGTCAAGAGAATCTTTCGATATTTGGTTCATACCCCTAACTTTGGGCCGTGGTACCCCAAGGGGGCCAGCTTTGACCTCATTGGATACACGGATTCGGATTGGGCAGGAGACAAAGTGGAAAAGGAAGTCTACCTCCGGTGCTTGTCAATTTCTTGGAAGGTCTTTGGTGTGTTGGTCCTCAAAGAAGCAAAACTGCGTGTCTTTGTCCACCGCCGAAGCTGAGTACATCTCCGTCGCAAGTTGTTGTGCTCAATTGCTATGGATGAAGCAAACATTGAAGGATCTTGGACTCTATTTCGTCAAGGTGCCACTTCTTTGTGACAATGAGAGCGATATTACTATTGCTCACAACCCGGTTCAACACAACAAGACCAAGCACATTGAGATTCATCATCATTTCATTCGGGATCATGTTGCTAGAGGAGACATTTCTTTGGAGTATGTTCCTACCAAGGCCAATCTTGCGGATCTTTTCACGAAGCCACTTGATGAAGCAAGGTTCCGAGAGTTGAGGCATGAACTAAATATCATTGATTCAAGCAACGTGGCTTGAGTATCTTGCGCACCTACCTGGGTCTCAAAGAATATCTTGTTTGGATGTATGCATGGGTTTAGGGGGGTGTGGTTCCTCATATGAACCAACACTCCTCCAATTATGCACAAATTAATGTACTCATTCTCTATGGTCTCTCAAGGAGACAAAATGAGCTTAAATGATGAGTTTTGGTAATGAACCCAAGATACATCTTCACGGTTTCAAGCCAAATATACTCATATATGGTGGCCTAGGCCACCGACATTGTTTTGTTTGGCTCGTAGTCTTTTTTGAGTGTTGTTTTTATTTGGTGGATCTGATTTTGTCGTTTCTTCACGGTTTGTGCCTCTTATCCCAAGCCTTTTCTCCACCCCTTAACCCTCTTTTCCCTGCACAAGGTCTCTCTCTTGCCAGTCAAAATCTAGCGCGTTTCCTAGGAATCGTCGGTAGTTCCGGCCGGAGCCGGTACTATCGGTCAGGGCCAAATTTCTCAGAAATATCACTCTGGTCGGAAATACCGCTCCTTCCTGAAATTCTGATGTCGTCGGTAGTTCTGGACCCTGGCCGGTACTACCGGTCGAGCGAGGCCGCTTTAAGTGACGGGCCAGGGGCACGAGGTCTTCTTCCCTACTTGCCCCCTGACCCCATCTTAACAACTCTCTTTCCCAAGAAGCGCTCCACGGTGTCGTCGCTGGCCACACCGATTCCGGCCGTCCCTCCTCAGATCGGCTCCGTGGGATTCTTCCCTTCCTCGATCTCCTGCCATGGACCCTAGTATTTGCTCCTCTCATACTCCATTCATGGAGATCTGGACACTTCTTGTGCTTGAGTAGGACATGCCATGTCTAGGGCCCTTGTTTGGCTAGAACTGCTATGGGAGATCTTGGTAGGGCTAGGATTCGACTTTAGACCATATTTCCCCAGTACACTCTCTAGTTTTCAACAATTGGTGCATCGCGTTTCGTAGATCTGTGATTTCCAGTCAAACTGCCCTGCTCGTGCCTTGACCGGTACTACCGGTGCGGCTCGGTCGGTACTACCGGCGGGGTCATCTCACCGGTACTACCGCTGAGGGCACGACCGGTACTTCCGGTGAGCCCCGCGCCATCGGTAGTTCCGGCCGCCAGGCGGAACTTCCGATGCACAATTTGTATGATGTCTGCCTGTGTACCGTGTCAATCCAGTCTAGCTGTTTTTTCCTTTTTCTTTCAACCTTGTGCACTTATCCTCTATTCCCTCCCTTCTATTTGCTTTCTTCTCAGGGCAAGGTGGTTCCTGTGGCAGATCCAAGCAGTCTCGTGCTCCCTCTCGTGGACCGACGGAGATTGATGAGGATGATCTGGAGGTCGTGCGCCTTCCCAGTCAGACTGCTCGTTAGAAGGCTGTAGCTGAGCGCCATGCTGCTGCTACTGAAGGTAAAAGACCTGTTCTAGCTAGTCAAAAGAAGACCACCTTTGGACCTAATTCGAGCAAGAAGAAGATCTCCTCCTGGGCTCAGCTTGCGTATGAGGAGTTTCGCAAGATTGATCCCTACATTGTTCCTCGTGACCGCCTGGCTCAGAATCCCTTCTTCCATACCATGCGTCAAGCAGAGATCTATTCTGAGGTTTATGCTACCAAGAAGAAGAATGATGTTGCCCCTCAGAAGCACATCAACATTGCAAAGATGGAGAGCAACCCTGAGTACTTTGGTGAAACTCTCGATATGTGCAAGTGGTTTGGACTCATCAAGCTTATGCAACACCATGAGAACTTTGATGAGAGGTCCATTGCTCAGTTCTACTCCACCCTCTACTTTGATACTGACCATGTTGATCGAACCATGAAATGGATGACTCATAACAGGTATATGTCTGCTAAATGGTCTGAGTTTGCTACCCTTCTTGGCTACCCTATTCAGGAAGGCCGTCGTGCCAATGGGTGGTGGGTGCATAGGGGCAAGGCCTACGAGCCGGAAGTTCTTGAGCCATTATACATTGAGGGTTGGGGCGTAAATGGAAATGTTGCCCATCTCCTTCCCACCTATGACATCATGCGCAAGGTCTATCAGAACACTAATGCTCCCAAGGCAGGTAACTTTGATCAACTTCATGCATTCCAGATTGATCTCGTGTATCATACTTACCTCCACAGAGACTCTCATGAGCCCCTTGATGTTATGGATTATATGTTTGAAGAAATCTGGTCCACGATGATTGAGAAGAGGTCTTGTCCATATGCTCCTTACATCTAGACTCTCATCAATGCCAAATGGACGGAGGCAACAGGTTCTTTCTACCCTCGGGATGCTCTCACTATTCATGAGGAAAAGACTCTCCGTGTGATGAAGCACAAGTCACCTCGCTCTCAGGATGAAAAGGAAGCTGTTGCTGCAAGGGCTGCTACGGATGCTAGTGATGGGGACCGTGTTGAGGCTTCTCCTCCACCCCAACTTGTGAGACAACCCTCTTGGGCCAAGAAGCTGCTGAAGAAGGTTAAGAAGACTTTCTGCTTCATTCAGGACTACGAGTATCAGTCCTATGTCGCTCAGAGGCACAGTGTTCGAAGGGAGAAGGCCATCATGAGGAAGCTTGACATTGAAGTGTCTCCTGAGTCCAGCTCTGTCACCGCGCCCAAGGATCAGTGGGTCAACACGCATTGCAGGTGGACTGATAGTGATGACGAGCCCGAGATGTCCAGTCAGTTTCTGCCCGCTTGGAACAATGCCTCTTGGGACCTCGAGCCTCCTCCTCCGTTCGTTGGTGGGTGGGGCGCGTATATTATCTACTTTGTCCCTTTTTGGCGTCTTGATGCCAAAGGGGGAGAAAGTGTTCCGTTAGGACCACGGGATTTGCATGGGTTGTGCCACGAGCTTGCTCTTTCTTTGATCTTTTTATGCTCATGCACACTTCATTCCATTATGTATGTTTGTGGACCTCCATTATTATCTATGGACCTTATGTATGGTTGCTACTATGTTGGTGAGACTATGTGTTAAGGTATCTCTGTGGTATTCGTATGAGGAATTGTGGTGGACTATTCTCATTTATCTAATCTTTGTTTCACCACAATGGTATTGGTGCAAGGTATGAGTTCCCCTCTTTTCTCAATTACTTCCATGCGCCCTTGTTGGTCTATCTCGTTTGGGGGAGCTCTCTCCCATGTCTCCAGGGGGAGCCTCTCTCCTCTCTCACTCCTTTCGGTTTGTACTGCTTGTTATCCTCTGTGCAAATCTTGTGGGGTTGTCATCAAGCACCAAAAAGGGGGAGATTGAAAGGATATTATTTTATCCTTATGTTTTTGGTGCTGATGACAACTCCTATTGTGGTTTAACTATCTGTCCAAGTTACAGGGCTTATCTACGGACGTGCTTGTGGGTGGACTTTTCTCTAGGAAGAGCTTGAAGACGGTAGCACTTATTTACACTTTCTCTTGCTTTATGTTTTAGGCTATCGTACTATCAAGAGGGGGTCCACCTTGGAAGGTTGTGGGAAATCAAAATTTTATGCACATACCTTATATGCACTTCCACAACCATCCCAGTTTTCATGTGAGAGAGTGTTTCATGTTGCCTTGGTGGGTTTTCTGCCCTGACCGGTAGTACCGGCCAGACGGCGGTAGTACCGCCCCAGGGGTTTCCCAGGCCTGTTCGAGCGGAACTTCTAGCTGAAGTTCCGGTATTAATTCCGGCGAGCCAATTTTCGGTTCAGTAAGACTTCTGTCTAGCTTGCGTATTTGTCGAAATTAGTATCAGAATCTAGCTCGGTTGTACCGGCCTAACCAGCGCCTGGCTTCCTGAGCGGTAGTATTGCAGCTTGACCGGTAGTACCGGCCACCTTCCCGCACCGGTAGTTTCGGGCCCAGTTCCGGACCTAGTTCCGGCGCCAGGCTGTGCGGGTCAGATAACCTTCTGCCTCGCACTGCCTATTTGCCGGTAGTAGGACCGGAATTAGGATCGGTAGTACCGGCCAACTCTTCGAGGCTGTTGACTGGTCAATTTGACCATTGCGTGGTCTCCGCTGAGCAGTGGGTGGCTCGCTCACCGGTACTACCGGTCCGCCACCGGTAGTACCGACGGTGTCGGGACTGGGCAGAATCTACCCGTTTGGAGGGGGCCTATTTAAAGCCCCTTCTCCCTCCTCTCTTACGAGCTCTTCAGTTTTCTCTCTCATCCATTAATACAAGAGCTTGACTTGCCTAGATCTCTCTCCCTACCCACTCAAATCTCTTGATCTTTTGAGGATTGGGAGAGGTGACCAAGATCTACACTTCCACCAAAGGAATTGTGATTTCCCCCACTCATCCTTCATGGATCTTGTTACTCTTGGGTTCTTGGAACCCTAGACGGTGTAGGGCATCCTCGGAGCTGGGGCATTTGTTGTGAAGCTTTGTGGTGTCGTTGAGGGTCTCCAATTGAGTTGTGGAGTCTCCCCTCAACCTTGTTGTAAAGGTTTCGGTTGGCGCCTTCAAGGTCACCGGTTAGTGGATTGTGAGGCCACCTTTGTGGTGGTGCTCACCGGAGAAGAATGTGAGGCCTTTGTGGCGCTCGGGTGACCTTGTGTGGCCCTGACACCTCTCCAACGTAGACGTAGCTTCCTTGGAAGTGAACTACATGAATTACATCTCCGTGGCCCCTTCCACTCCTTTATTCTTGCAATTACCATCTTGTTTACTTGTTGTGTTGTTTGCCATATAGGATATTCATCTAGTTGCATCTCTAGTGAATCTTACTTTGTGCTTAGCCGTAAAATTGCAAGAAAAGATTAAAAATTGGTACTCTCCTATTCACCCCCCTCTAGTCGACCTAAGTTGGGTCTTTCATGTTCGTTTTGATACAAGCTTTAAAATACATAGTAACCTAATCCTTCGAACATGAGATTATGTTAATCACCATCACCAGATGAGTGCTTTGATGACATCAAACGCCACTTCATAACTGGGTGGTTATAAAGGTGGCATTTAGGTATTCTGAAAGTATGTGTTGAAGCGCATGGATCGAGAATGGGATTTTTTCCATCCATATGACGGATAGATATGCTTTGGGCCCTCTCGGTGGAATGACATCCAATTAGCTTGCAAGCATGTGACTAGGTCACAACGGATGTCATACCACAATACGAGTAAAGAGTACTTATCAGTAACAAGGTAGAACTAGGTCTGGAGATACCGATGATGGAACCTCGGATAAGTAGAGTATCACATGACAAAGTGAATTGGTCTCGTATGTTAATGGTTCTATCGATCATGAAGTCATCGTTGAATATGTGGGACCATTATGGATCTCTAGGTACCGCTATTGGTTATTGATCAGAGAGATTTCTTGATCACGTCTGCATAGTTCGCGAACCGTAGGGTGACACACTTAAGGTTCAATATTGTTTAACTAGATATGGAATATAAGTTGGAGACTGAATGTTGTTCGGAGTCTCGGATTGGATCCAGGACATCACGAGGAGATCTGGAATGGTCCGGAGAATAAGATTTATATAATGCAAGTCATTTTCTGGGGGTTCAAAAAAGTTCTGGAGTTTTGTTTGGAGCTTCTAGAAGGTTTCGAAATGTTCCAGAAGGTTCTACAAAGAGATAAACATGAATCCATATATTATAGGAGATAAGACTTGGGGGGGGGGGGAGTTTCCTTCCCCCCTCCCCTCATGCGTCGACCCTAGGGAGTGGGGCCAAGGAGGGAAACCCTAGGACGCACCCCCTCTATATAAAGAGGGGTGGGGGTGCCTCCCCCTTGCCCCTTCTATCCAACCCTAGCCGCCACCCTCCTCCTCCTCCCTCCTGCTCAGGCTTAGGCGAAGCCCTGCAGGTTTTCTCCTCCGCCACCACCACCACCACGCCGTCATGCTGCTAGAATTCCGAGGAGATCTACTACCTCCACTGCCTGCTGGAACAAGGAGAGGAAGGTCTACATCGACTCTGTATGTGTGACCGAGTGCGGAAGCGCTGCCAGAACGCGGTGCCGGAAGGATCGTCTACACGATCTTGAGATCGACAAGTGATCGTCTATATCAACCACGAGATCCGATCTCGCTCAAGGCTTTGGATCTACAAGAATTAGTACAACTCTATCTCGTTTCACTTATCTCGTAGATTAGATCTTGGCTTTCATAGATTGGATCTTGGTTTTGTTCGTTCTTGCGGTAGATTTTTTTTGTTTTCCCTCGTACGAACCCATCAAGAAAGCCAAAGGAGGTCTCGATCTACATTTCCACCAAGTCGAAGTTCATTCCTCCTTGAGTTCATTGAGTTTGCTTGTTACTCTTGGGTTTGTGGGAAACCCTACGTGGCTAGGGTCGCCCAGAGGCATCCAGCTTACGATTTGCCCAGTGGAAAGTTTATGGGGGGTTTGAAGACTACCTCAAAGTCTACCACAAGTGAGTGGGTTATTCCTTCATCGGAATAGGCTCGGCGATAAGGTTCCCTTCGTGTCTTGTGGAAATCTTTTGTGGGATCTCACACCTCTCCAAAAATTTAAGTGTTCTTGACTTGGAGCATGCTCTATGGTTAATGAAAAAGTGAGTTTCCTCGGCTAAGTGGGTCCAAAATAAATGTCATACTTCTATTTTTCATTTTGATGTACATAATTATCAAACTTGATTACTTATAAAATCTTGCTTTTATATAAAGATTTGTGGTAACTTCTAGCCATACCTCATCTTTTAAATTTTATTGAACCAGTGAATAATTTAAAAATTATCAAGTATAACTCCTGCATAAAATTAGTATATATGTAATCTGGCTGTCTACATTGACTAAACTAATCATTTAATAATCCAGCCACTTATAAATGTTGAATACAAAGGTGTGCCTTCCCATGTAGCTCTGCATCCAAATAGTTGCAAACATTGATTTTGAATCAGTCGAGCAAGGTTATCGTGTGATCTTTATAAGTTAGCTTGTTATGACATCATTAGTTTATTACCTTGATCAAACATGCTAGTTTCTTGTGGTACTGAATTTGGTCTATTGATCGATGTAAGTTTGTTTGAGATTTGCTCAAGGTACTTTTTTGTTTACTTGAAGAACACTAAAACTCCTATGTTGCTTATGATCTTCAATATGAAATAAGGGCTCGCTTCTTGCGTCTAAGGTCAGGTCTCTCAGTTTCAAATGTGTCTAACACGTAAATGATAGTTTGTCTACTGATTAAAACACTCAATCCAGCACATGCTCATATATTTAATTTATGATAACACAAATAAAACAAAATGTGTTACCAGCAATGAGTACAACATAGCTACTACAATCTGTCAAATAGATTATAGACGGCGCGGCGAAGCGCATATGTACACCTAGTAGTGATTTCCGTTGTTTGTGTTTCATGGTTGAGTAACGAATTGATATCAAACTTAAACATGCGCCTATAAAACATAGCTTGCTCATGAATCAAGTCTCTGGGGAAGTCACTTCATGTTTATCTAGAAATTGACATGTCCATAGTTAAGCTCAAGGTTTGCAATTCATGTTCATAGGTTTTTATAAAAGAAAAATACAACTGGTAGACTTCATCAATTATGCTCAAGGTTTGCAATTCATGATGCTGGCCTTGTAGCTCATTTTGGTATACGATGATCGTTAGAATGTGTACATAGAATGGCTGGACTCATCAGGACATGATTGTGCATCCTATTACGTTAATTTGAACTATAATGCAAGTCCAGAAAAGGCCAGTAAAAAATCAGAGTTACCTCGTATTTGCCCTTCCTGGTCGACTGAATGAATTTCTTTCAAGTTTTAAACATCTAGAACCAGAACAAACATAGTTGCCACATGAATCTTTGTGAGAAATGAAACTGGGAAATTCCTTCCTATTTATCCGGAAATGAAACTTCGAAATTCCTTGCTCGTTGGAAGTTGGAACTCGGTGTGTAATGTTCATGCCTTCACGAAGTATTAAAAAAAAGAACGTGTGCGTGCCCATAGGCTGAGAGGCGGCGGCTGCTCAAGACCCACCTAGGGTTTCCTTCCCTCCGCCGGCGACGTCGTCGGTCCATTCCGTCTCCGGTGGCCTTAGGCTCTTGGAGGTGTGGCGAACCATGGCTCTCACCGGCGGGAGATTTTTCATTTTTCGTTTAGGCTGCTTTTTTGTGTCTTTTTCAGAATGGTGAGGCGATGGCTACATCTTGAAGTCAGAATAAGATCCTTCCCGTCATATCCTCGCTCCGGTGGTGCGTCTAGCGCTAACGGAGGGCGCGTGGAGTCGTGTGTCTCGCCGATCTCCTCGGATCTGGTCGGTTTTCGTGTTAGTTGGTGTAATTTCAAGTTAGTCTTTTCCAATCGACGAATGTCATCATTGACGACGGTTGCTGCTCTAGTGTGCTGGTTCTTGGGGCCTTAGCACGATGACTTCCCGTCCGTCTACTACAATAAACTCTACTACGACAAGCTTTGGCCGGCTCCGATGATGGAGGGGCGAGGACAACGGCGCACCTTCGGTTCGTGCTAGTGTTTGTAGTCGTCGCTAGGTGATCTATCGACCTACTTGTAATTTTTATTACTTTTAGACCTCTTTGTACTACTGTTGATGATTATTAATAGATCGGCGGAATTTCGTAAGAAAAGAAAAAGTATACAAATATGAAAATGAACTGGTCCACGGAAATTACCCTCTATGTTTTTTTTTGGACAAAGCGAAAGTGGAATGTGTCTCCTAACCACCAAAGCGAGAAACACAGAGCCGAACCACTCACGGGTATAGTGGGCCGCCCAAGCAGATTATACATGTCCAGGCCCAGCCCAAGATGTTCCCCAACTCCACCGCAATCGAGCCGTCCGATCCGAAACCCCTAGATCCAACAGCTCACACCCTCCCGCCTCCTTATAAAGCCAAAACTTCTCCCCGCATGCCAAACCCTAGCCTTCACTCCACCACCCATCCCAAACCCTACCCAGCCGCCGCCACCAGCGTCGCCGCCGCAGCGCGCGGAGGCGACCCCCCCCACCGCCGCCAAGATGCAGATCTTCGTGAAGACCCTGACGGGCAAGACCATCACGCTGGAGGTGGAGTCCTCGGACACCATCGACAACGTCAAGGCCAAGATCCAGGACAAGGAGGGCATCCCCCCGGACCAGCAGCGCCTCATCTTCGCCGGTAAGCAGCTCGAGGACGGCCGCACCCTCGCCGACTACAACATCCAGAAGGAGTCCACCCTGCACCTGGTGCTCCGTCTTCGCGGAGGCGCCAAGAAGCGCAAGAAGAAGACGTACACCAAGCCCAAGAAGCAAAAGCACAAGCACAAGAAGGTGAAGCTCGCCCTCCTCCAGTTCTACAAGGTCGACGACGCCACCGGCAAGGTCACCAGGCTCAGGAAGGAGTGCCCCAACGCCGAGTGCGGCGCCGGGACTTTCATGGCCAACCACTTCGACCGCCACTACTGCGGCAAGTGCGGCCTCACCTACGTCTACAACCAGAAGGCTTAGAGGTGGCTCCGCGTTTGCTATGCTTTACTTTACCCTACCTATCGAGAACTGAATCGAGCTGTTGGTTACATCTCATTTAGATATGTCTACCGTTTGTCGTTAAAACTGAACCTGGAGTAGCGTGTTTCCTGGATATTTGTTCGCCTATTACTCAGATTATGCGATGCGAGTTTAAATTTTGGTTCCATTTATATTCTATCATTCTGTATTACCATATTTTGTTCATTTTGCTCTATCATATCTTATCATGTGTTGATCTGGTGGTGATTCGATCAGTGGTTTGATTCCATCATTAGCTTATTTGGTTGGTGATTTGGTGTGCTTTAAGGTGCAGCGTTTTTTAGAACTAGTAACGTGCCAATTATGATTTTATCCTTGTTATGTATTGATTGGTGTGGTCTGTTATGATTTGCTTATGGTAAGCTTCCATCCAGGTTAATGTGTATTCTTTCTTACTAGTTTGCAGTTAATTTGAGCTAATACTGTAGCTTTCTTACGGTATCATTTAAAATTCGTAGTGCTATTGGTTATTAGTCATGTCCTAACATGTGCATCAACTGGTTTGCATCTAAGGTCACCTAAATTATATGTTGTTCTATTCATTTGTTGCTGTAGTTACTTTGCAGGGGCAGTACAATGATTGCTAGTGTTAGAGCATAGTGCTGCCCTGTGATGTAGACAATATTTACTTGTCATAACCTGTGCATCAGTGGTTGTAAATCAAAGGTCACCTGGATTATGTTTTGATGTATTCCTTATTGGTATAGTTACTTGACAGTGGCAGTACAATGATTGCTAGTGTAGAGCATAGTGCTGCTCTGGGGTTTAAATTATCCCTTTGGTAGTTTCCAGTTTCTGTGGTTTCTCCTTCTGTCCCGAATGTCCAGGGTCTCAATCATGGAGGTTCTTGTTTGACAGCTTACCATAAGAAATTTAATTGTTCAATGCATATATTCTGAATATATGTTGGCTAAATCGAATTCATACCTAACTTTTACTAGGAGGCTCACTGTACTGCTCTGTGCTGCCTTACGTTCTTAGAACACCCTGTGTGGCTTGGTAGCTGTTTTGTGCAATTAGATTGGCTTGTCAGGTTGAACTTGTTTTATTGTCAGTATGCCTCGGCTTCAGTTTTATCAATTCATGCTTACTGTTTGATTTTATTTGTGGGTGCTCGTTGCCTCTGTTTAGAAACTTCCGGTGTGTTTTTGTACTGCTAATCTCACTTCAGGTTCGTGATTCCGAGTTGTTGAATCTTATGGATTCCATCTAGATTGATTCCTTGTCTTCTGTGTTGTGATGTTTGGGTACAAACCTTACTAGATCTAAAGCTGATGTATGAGCATCAGTACTACTCGTACATGTCATGACCTCTATTGTTGTGGTTGTGTCATACCCCGTTTACTTCCCGTGATCTTGTTCAAGATCATTGCTCGTCCAATGCTATTTTTTTATGAAGATATTGGTAGAGGGTTCCTTTGGTTGGTGATGATCTGAGGTTGCTATCTCTAGACATCTCTTTTTGTTTGTTAACCAATATCTGCCTTGTGCTGTACAAAATACCAGTACATGTATGCTTGTTCGTTTGTTACTGTATATAATCGTTGATCATTGCTGTTGTACAAATCCAAGTAAATTAATTTGGGTCGGAGGGAGTAGCATTTGTACTTGTCCGGGCGTTTAATTGTTGATATAATTGCTCTTATTGGTGAATTTGTAGTTATATTTATGTTTTACTTGGCATAGTTGCATTCGTTTAGAAACTTCCGGTGTGATTTTGTACTGCTAATCTCATTTCAGGTTAGTGCTTGCTAGTTGGTGAATCCTATTGATTCCATCTAGATTGTTTCCTTGTGTTGCGTTCCGATGTTTGTGTGTACAAAGCTTGCTAGATCTAAAACGAATGTATGTTCATCATTACTACTCCCTCCGTACCTAAATAAGTGGTGGGTTTGTCTATATTTGGATGTATCTAGACATGTTTATATAGGTACATGTGAAGTCACTTATTTTGAGACGGACGGAGTACATTGCATCGCGTTATTTTGAGACGGAGGGAGTACATTGCATTCCTTTTGTTTGTGTTGATCTGATGTTGATGCTATCTGTGGACGTTTCTTCTGTTTGTTAACAATTTCTAGAGAAGCAATTAAGTACTCCCTCCGTCCCAAAATAAGTGACATGACTTTGTCTACATTCACATGCATCTAGACTAAAACATGCCTAGATACATCCGAACAAAGTCACGTCACTTATTTTGGGACGGAGGGAGTAGAACTGTTAACTATCTGCCTTGTGCTGTACAAAATACCTGTACATATTTGCTTGTTCGTTTGTTACTGTATAATCGTTGCTGGGCATTGGTTGTTATATTTACTGTCACTGTTCTTGAAGGTACTGTAGCAAAACCTACTAGCATAGACTGCCTGGCAGATAATTTACGGGAAACGATACAGTCCCCCCCCCCCCCCCCCCCCCCCCCCCCCCCCCGAATCCATCCCCTGGGGTTGCTCCGCACCTCGCGAGTCTTATCTTCGAGAACTTCCTCGCGATCTCTGCACAACGTCTCGTCCTCAACTCCTCACAACACCTTTTCCCTAGTAGCTGCCGCCTGCCTTCACAGCCACGACGTTGCCGCCGTAGCACGCCAGCGCCTCCTAGATGTTGATAGATGGAGGAAGAAACAAAGCACCAGCACGCCCTTGCAGGTCACGCCGCTCGCCCTGGTCGCGCTGCCACGCTCCCCTAGGCTCGCTGGAGCAGGCAGCCGTCGTTGCCGGACTAGATTCCTGACCGCTCCCATGCCCCTATGTCCACCCAACCTCGAAATTGAGCCCCGCCGAGAGATTCGTCGCCATAGGTGTCTGCTTCAACGGCCATCACCGGAGTCCCACCCAAGTGTCGCCGCACCTCCTCTCTCGCCAGTGCCTGATCTCGTTCCAGCACAAGGGCAAGGACAACATCTTCCTCTGATTTTGCATAAGGGATTTTTGCTACATTTGTTCTGCGGTTTTGCTACCCTAGGCATCAGGGGGTGCTACCAGACATATAGTGGTGCTACCAGCTTCTGGCGCCCCGTTTTGTGTTTTTGCTATAATGGTATAAAATTTTGCTACAAGGTAGTCGACGAGATCTTAGGCGAGGACTTCGGGAAAGCTAGATTTGCTACAAGATGATTTTTTTTTTGCTACAAACGTTTAGTGGTTTTCTACAATATCACAAAGTTTTTGCTACACGGTCTTTGGGGAGGTCAGCCGGCGAAAGTCTCCGGTGAGGTCTCTCGGCGAAAGTCTCCGGCGAGATTGATTTTGCTACATTAGTTCAATTTTTTTGCTACATAGTCTCCGACGAGATTTTCGGTGAGATCTAGTTTGTCTGTTCTTTTTCTGGACCGAACCGTTTTCTGCTATAGTAAAAGCACGGCTATCTGTAGCAATAGCGGGACTGTTTGTAGAAAACGGGATTTGGAGACTTTTTGGGGACAAGTGTGAACAGGGGAGGTGGGGGATCCGGAGGAAATATCCCTGGGGACGCGTAGCACTTCCCTAATTTACGGTGCATCCAAGAGTCTTTACCTTCTCCCTCCGGCCTTTATAATTGACGTGGCAAAATCATGATTTTGCTCAGCTCTGTCTCCGTCGGTGATAGCTTGCCGTTCCTCCATCTCTGGACCCCATCACACTCCTCGCTGCCTGCATCTCTGTTCAGGGGCTGCGCTGGTGAACCGGAAATCACGGGTGTGGCGCCTGTGGTGCTGCTGAACGAGAGCCTCCTGAACCTGCCACAAGCCAGCTACAATTAAAGCACCTCCTGCAAGCTTGGCTCGAGCTTGCTGTTGGAGGGCTCCCGGGGGGTCGCCCCATCTCACCCTGCTCGCTGCCAGAGGGCTCCCTTGTATGGCCTGCTGCAAAATCAACGGGCACTGATCCACAGATACAAGTCCAGTGGCATGGATGAGCAAAATCAACAAATAACTGATCTAAATTTTACTCCCCCGCATGATCAGCAATATGCCCAGCATGTACCTGACGAGCCTGTGCAAGATGCCCAGCACGTACCCTGTGCAAGATAATCCTGCAGGTAGTCATTTTTCAGTTAAGTAGAGTTTACCATTTCCTGGCTACAAAATGGGTCAAAAAGTAAAATGACATTATCATGTAGTGTTGAAAAGTAAACTCTCATGCCGTCGTCCTCCCCCGCCTCCACATCTCCCTCTCTGTCTGCCGAAGGTGCCCTGTCTCCGCTCCGAGCATGGAGGTGGCGCATGGGGCATTGAATGCCTAGCAGCCCTTCCATCCATCAATTGATGATCGATCCATTTTTACACAAAATGCAACATGTCCCTTCAGGCTAGAAGCCAAGCAACTCAACGTAGAAAACTATGGCACCCTAGTTCATACTTATGCAGATAGATATTTTTTGTGCCAGATCCAAAAGGAAGAACACCAGAGTTAAACCTAGTTCATCAAGTTGACGTTAACATCTCGGCATATCAGATAGGTACATCACCTTTCTATGTGTAATCCTTGTTCTTCTTGCCAACTCTTGTAATCCACCCTACACAACAAGCACCTGAAAAACATGAAACCCCATTGGATTTGGAAGAGGCAAAGACAACTAGAATTCACCAATCAAAATTAGGCATATCGAACTGAATATTGCGTTTATTCAGTTATCTGCTCACACAAGGATTTATCAAAAGGAAAGCTTAAGCGTGTCGATAAAAGTGAATATTGTGTAAAAGTGAATAGGATATAGGCAAATTGTAAACTGAATATTGTGTTCATTTTGTTTTCCGGACTTTGCATTTTATTCTCTAGTTTTGAAATTCAGCATTAACTGTGTTTTTGCCACTAACTTAAATGGTCAGTACTCCTTGAACTGAGATTTTGGACTTCGAAGTTTGTTTGCCACTAACTGAAATAGTCACTACTCCTTTGGACGAAATTACTGAACATATATGTATCAGATACATATATGTTGTCAGGTTTTGGCCAAAAGAGTACTAGAATCATATTGATCAAGAATTATTGCAATAAGTAAATGGTTTTGTTCTAGGTGTATCCACCATCCAACTAAACTGTAAATTCTCTGGACGATGGATCCTGGGTATGGCCATGCTAGTATAGGCCGAATTCCTGCAGAAACTAAGAAGGCGTCAATGGATCTTGTACGAATGCACACCGCTGTCCCCAGCTTCAAACAGTACCAACCCATCCGCCATTCCATAAAACTGGTGTATACAGGAGGATTTAGCTATGAAATGGCTGTTGTTACCTTCTGGCTTGAGATTAAAGAAAACACATATGTAGGAGGATTTAGCTATGAAATGGTTGTTGTTACCTTTTGGCTTTAGGAACTGAACTGCTGAAAGTAACACTCACACCGACATTGTCGTCACCTTCGCCTCCTGCTCCAACGCACACGAGCAGGTGGCTTATGGAGGCCGGAGTAGCCAGATCCAGTGGAGACAGGGGCGGAGCTACAGTAAAAAGCTGGGGTCAATCGATTTTGGCCCGCCCCCCTGTATGTATAGCCCAGTATAACAAAAGGACCCCGGTAAAAACTGATTTTGACCAATAACTACACTACATTCACGTGTCCAGGCCCAATACACGCATGCCCAGCTTTGGCAGCCCATAGTTTGCTGAATCGTTCGATCGCCTCCCTCTGATTTTATGCTCGCTCGTTATTGCCTTGTATTCCCTTTTTTAGGAACAAGCGGTTCGTCCGTGGTGCAGCACTGCGGCCAGTTCCCATCTCCTCCGGTGGATCGCAGCCTCGCTGCACCAGTTCCCATCTCCTCCGGTGGATCGTAGCCTCGCCGGCACTGCCTCGACTCGCCACTCTCATCCTTTGAGAAAAACAACAATTTCTTCTGCAAAATCTAAAACTTGATTCAAAGCATTCTCGTTCTCAATTCTCGAATTATCTTAAGGTTCCTCATGTGATGACTGTTGATCTTTTAATTGCTTGAATGTCTAGATGAGTATTAATAATCAGCGAGACACTACGGCGGATTAGAGAATATAAATTAGGCCTCAAATTTCCCTAGCAATCCAGCATAATGTCAGGTATTCAAACAAGGACGTTGTACAGTAACTTTCATCTACTTCCTTTGATCCAAATTAGTTGATTTAGATTTGTCTAGATTTGATTGCATCTAGACATAATTTAATATTAGATTCATCCATATCTTGACAAATTTGAGTCAACTAATTTAGATCGGAGGAAGTATATAATTTAATATTAGACTCTATTGTGGTTGATTAATAAAGCGCGGCCTAAATCTCAAAATAAAATAAAATCGGGTGGCAAGCGCGACCAGCCATCTAGAAATCTCAGATTATTTGTGTACGTAACACGAGTCAACCATATATGCTTGATTCCAACGAAGGGCTATATTTTGTTGATTTAAATTTTGCTCCCCAACTATGTGTTGTACAACTAACTCATTAGAGATTGTGCAAGAATGTGAATTGTTAGCACCAGGATGGCAGGATGTGCACCAAAGGTGGAAAGAATAATTTAATGGAAGCGCTTGTGTATCATCAATGTGATTATTCAATGGAGAAAAATATCATGAACTGAGTAGAGCTTCAAGTAATCGAGTTGGAATGTTGGGTTATGGATTGGACCGCACCTGATGGCAGATGGTGATGGCTCGCCTGATCCAAATCGCAGTCAAAGCCTTGGTGCTGGCCGCCTGGCGCCGTCCAAAGGCTCCACTGCCGCGCTGCCGCCTGCAAGGGACGCCATCAACAGAAGCCGATCGGGAAAAGGAAGGGCCGAGGCCGGCTACAACCGATGAAAACATGAACTGCCTTGTCGGACTGGCTCTAGGGTCGAAACTGGGCTACAATACTAAAAATAGAGCCCTACTACTAAACATAGAAGGGGATTTGGCCCAATTTGGGGGCCCCTAGAATTTGGGGCCCTGTGCGGTCGCACAGTCCGCACAGGCCCATGGACAGCCCTGCCGTGGAGGCTTCCCACATCTCGTGGGATGACCAAATCACCCTTGTGTAAAAGTTCATCATGGTGTTAAACCTCCTCCAAAATCCCTGTGGAAAATATGAGGAGTATGGTAGGGTGCTGTTAAAATTTCTTCAAACCCATCTGTAGGGGTTTTGATTTTAGTAGTAAATTTATAGGTGCATGGATTATGTTGATAACCGATTGGCTAACAACCTAAGGCACGCAAAGATTTATAGCACCGGATGATCTATAAATTTCTACTCCCTCTGTCCCAAATTACTCTGCATTCTAGGTTTGGTCAAAGTCAAACATATTAAAACATGTCTAAGCATATTCTATAAAATACCAATATTTATAAAATCAATTGCATACAATATAAGAGTATGTTTTATGGTGAGTCTAATTATATTTATTACATATTTTAGATGTTGATATTATTTTTGATATACACAGTCAAAGTTTATAAAGTTTGACTTTGACTAACCCAGAACGCAGAGTAAACTGAGACAGAGGGAGTATTTGCGTTGGCTATATTATTGAGAGCGTGAGGGTGCACAACGGGTATTCCGGCTAGCAGTCTGGCCGTTACGTGAGCTGGACGTAGGCTAGGGAGTCTAGTCTCTCCCAACTAACGGAATATCTCCCAATGGAATGAGACTATTGGGTGTGCCGTAGAAGTCTAAAGATGAACTACCTATGAACTACAACTCTGATAAGTTTATCACCGGAGTCTTCTGTCTTCTTTGGATCGC
This sequence comes from Avena eriantha, assembly GCA_910589775.1. Taxonomy (NCBI): domain Eukaryota; kingdom Viridiplantae; phylum Streptophyta; class Magnoliopsida; order Poales; family Poaceae; genus Avena; species Avena eriantha. Next base: position 11,364,858 of record OU342740.1, read on the forward strand.
TGTGTTTTTTAGGGTCCCCTTCAGTTCTCGAGGGCTAGGATGTTGTTGTTAGTGTTCTTCATGAGGGCTCCTATGCAATTTTTCCATCATTCCCAGAGTGTAAGAGCATCTCCATCCTGAACCACACTGGCGCCACGCACGAACCACACCTCAACGATGAGGGCCAAAATGAACTCAAACTTAAACAAATTTGATTCAAATTGTAGATAGGGATGCAAGCCGCCGGGCCGGCGGACAAGGCGGGCCGTCCGCCAGAGTCTGCATGACGAACGAATTGATGAAGTGATGTGTAAGTATTCTGATTATTGCCTTAGGTGATTAGGAAACATATTTGATTAGCGGACAGGTCAGGATGTCCCTAATTGTAGGGATTTTACATAGTTTGAACGGAATTCTCCTAAAACAAACTAAATACTACTCCCTCTTTCGTAAAAGGATGCTATAGATTTGTCCAAATTCGAATGTATTTAGACACTACTTAGTATATAGATACATCTGAATTTAGATAAATTTGTGACATCCTTTTCAGGACAAAGGGTGTACTACCGGCGTCGACGAAGCTAGGGTTTGCGCCGCCACACCCTACTCGTCGTCAAAGGCGAGGTTGATCCGCTCCGGCACCGCCCATGGAAATGTCCAGGGCCGATCGACAGTTTACTCGCCGCCAAGGGGGGCCCGATGCGGCCAATCCTACATGGCTCGTGTTGCCGGTGCCCCTTGCACACCCCGATGTGCCAAGGGCATCAAAGATGTGCTGACCAATTTCCTGGGCCGCCCCAGTTGTCGGTACGGCGGTTTTTCGGCCACAACCCCTAAAGCTCGTTGGTGCTAGGTTGGGAGTGCCGGTGAAGATGCTCTAAGCGCCATCCAATTGCCGTCTTTGTACGAGTTCGTCGACAGAGTCCCGCACTTGTGTCTGATGCCCAGGGAACCAGGACCAATGCAGGTTCTCATTGATTTAAGATGTGATCCGTGTCGCATTCCGTCTGTACGACGTAGCCGCTATTCATATTGTCGGGGACATGCACTAGCTCTAGTCGCTATTCTTGATTTGTGATTTGAATGGTAAGGATGTAATAGTACTAGTTTCGTTTGGTCATGCTTGGAATGAATTTATTGTGTGCCCAATAACAGGGAGGCTACAAGGAACACCTCCAAAGAGGGAACAACATCCAAGGAGGTCGTCACTGTGGCCGACAGCGACTGCGGCTATACGCAACTTTTTTGGTGACCCAGCTAGCTCCCTCGGAATTTGACCTGGTTACCCATCTAATATCAAACACCAGAGCTACAAACATGAGCAAGAAACTTAGAGCAGACAACCCAAATTGGATAAGTCGACATTGTGAAATTCATAGCCCCACTCGGGTAACCAAGACAAAAGATGATGATCGGCGAGGAAAGGATGAGTGAAGAGAAAGATACGCTACTTACATGGCAATGAATTTGATGGTGATAGTATAAGTCGGGTATGCTTTTACAAAGGATACAAATTTTCTTATGTCGATGCCGAGGAAAGGCCTGTGAGTGTGTTCAGAACAAGTAAGAGCCGACTCACTCGCCACGAGGGCGTAATCACAAGTGAATATACATTTAACAAAAGAAACATCCAAGAAACTTTGGAAATTTATCTTAGCGAAAGAAACATCCAAGTACGAACAGATGCAATTTTTTGTAGTGCAATTCATATATACTCCCTCCGTTTAGAAATATAAGTCGTTTTAGCTTTGTAATTTTTTTATAGTAAATGTTTTTTATGTACAGGTTCGTAAAGCTTCGGAGTGAACCTATACACTAAAACGCGTCTAGATACACAAAACTAAAATGTCTTATATTTCCGAAGGGAGTACACACCCTCTCTCTCACCTAGGACACGGGAAGTCAACATGTAAATAAAATCGGGACTATACTTAGACATAAAGGAGACCACGGCAATTTTCATTAAAGCCTGATGAAAGGCAGGACTTTAATAACAGCACCGTATAAAAATAGTTCGATTATTCAATACAATTGACTAATTCAGAGAATAGCTGGAAACAATATCTGAAAAATAATGGATGTATATACAAGGAGCGCTTGGGTACAACGTCTCCTATACTAGTATACTAAAAGATCTACTGTAAGAAAAATCTACTTAGATATCCAACTACGAGAACATCGAATCGATGATGAGGTCTGTAAGCTGCGTTGTCGTCCTTCGCTTGGCCGGAGTAGGGATGAGCGCCTCCACGGAATACGGGCTGTTCTTGCTCTGTCAAAAAAAAAAAGGAATATACACATATTAGCACCAAACCAGTAACATGCAAATTGATCCTACAAATCAAACTGAGAACATGATCGACGAATCACAGATTGGGTAAGTACCTTGGAGCAAGTGCGATTCTCTTGGTTGCAGACGGGGTAGTCCGATGGGCAGCAGGTGGCGCCGTCCTTGCAGCAGGTGGCGCCCTTGGCGGGGCAGCACCCCCACACGAAGCACGTCTTCCTGACGCCGTGGGTGCAGCAGCAGGTGCTCCCTGCCGGGCACTTGTTGCGGCGGTCGCAGGTCACCGGCTTCGTGGGCTCCGGCGGGTTTGGCTTGGGTGTCGGGTTGGGCCCGGTCTTGACGGGGTAGGACGCCATCATGGCGATCCCGCACTTACCAGTACGCGCGGCGGTGAGGTTGCGCTCCATCCGGATGTAGCCGCCCTCTCCCCAGTTGGGCCCCCACGAGTTGCGCACGATCCAGTAGTCCTTGCCGTCGTCCGTCGTGCCGTACCCCACAGCCACCACGCCGTGGTCGATCTCCGTGCCGCACCTGCCGGTGAACACCCCCGACTCGTACAGCTGGAACTCAGGCCCGCCAGCCTCGATGCCCACGCTCACGGGCTGGTGCGCCACCGCCTTCTTCAGCGACAGCTCGTCGTTCTCCGGCACGCTCTCGAAGCCGTCGATCGACACCACCGCGCGGTTCCTCTTGGCATGGTCACACCTCCCGTCCTTGGCCGTGTAGGGGTAGTCCTCCTCCGTGTCGATGCCGCCGTTCTTGGCGATGAAGTCGAAGGCGTCCTCCATCATCCCGCCGTTGCACCCGCTGTTCTGCCCGTTCCTCGCGCACTCCACCAGCTCCTGCTCCGACAGCGTCACCAGGTCGCCGGTCACGATCTTGTTGACGCCTTCCACGGCGCCCACCGCCGAGAACGCCCAGCAGCTGCCGCACCGGCCCTGGTTCTTGACGGGCGCCACGGCGCCCTTCTCCCTCCAGTCCACGTACTCCGGCAGCGCCTCGACGCCGTCGTGGAGGTACCTCTCCCCGACGACGGCGTGGTGGCGCGCGTGACCGCTCGCGGCGGCGCTGCCGAGGTAGGCGGCGCGGAACTCGTCGTTGGTGAGGTCGGCGAAGCGGTTCATCCCGAGCCGGAACCCGCTCGCGCCGGCGTCCGCGTTGCGGTTGTGGGCGTCGACGATCTTGAGGTTGTTCCAGAAGGCGCGGAACCGGCGGTCGTGCTCGGCGAGCGCGTTGTGGGAACGGCCGTGCCGCGCGAGCCAGCGGTCGTACATCGCGCGCACCTGGGCCTCCGTCCGCTCCAGCCCGCGGACGCCGTGCGCCGAGTTGTGCGACATGATGGACATGTCGGGTACCGCGGCGGCGGCTGCTGACGCGAAGAGGACGAAGGCCAGGACCACGGCCACGACCACGGCCGCGGCCTTGCCGCCGGCCCCCATTGTCGCTTGCTTCAGGCCGTGTCGAGACTCGAGAGCTATGGAATCGCGGCGAGTTGTGGTTTGTTGGTTCGTGTTGTGTGTCTCGATTGGGTAGGTTGGTGCCTTCCCCCGGCGATCTATATAGTAGGATTTGGGCGTGGAGTTGCGATCGGGTTCTTTTTTTTGAGGTAGAGTTGCGATCGGGTTCTTTAGTGTCTTACTAGTCGGTGTAGCTTGCACCTACTGCCCGAATCGGCACGTACATGAACTGCTTTCTTTGAACTTTGGATGTACTGGAATATTGGATGATGATTATTGTGTTTCAAACTGGGCGGGATGTTCGATTCGATTTTAATTCAAATCCGTAGTTGTCAAGCCGTAGAAAAAGGGTCTTTGGTCCAGCCCAAAAGCCATTGTTCCAGTTCTAATAACAATTTGGGACCATGCTAGGCATCGGTCCCGGTTCATGCCGCCAAGACATTGGTTCCGGTTCATGGCATGTGAACCGGGACCAAATGGTCCCTTTTAGTCTCGGTTCGGAACATAAACCGGGATAAAAAAAATATCAGAAATTCTCTGCCACCTGCTCTGCCGCGGCAGGAAAAAGGTCCCAAATCCTTCCGCGGCAGGAGAAAATCCACCCTCGAATCGCCTTCTAGTTTCAAAAACATGTCGCAGAAAATTGTAAAAAAAATCAAAAAATAAAATCCTTTCAACTGTAGTTGTATTTAGTGATACACTTGTCATGAAAATTAACAAACTTGAATTTCGACTTATTTTGCAAAAACACGTTATAAAAACTTCAGATGGCCGCCATTTGTGCATACGATATCGGAAAAAACATATAATATATCAAAATGATCTAAAAAAACATGCTAAGGCTTGTATGGAAAGCCACGAGGGTTGTGGTTATTGGAGTTCCATACTTGCCACCCTTAGGACCCGAGGTTCTTGCCTCTTGAACCAAGACGAGCGTACATCCACACGGGGCCTAGGAAACCCCTTGACCCCAACTTGTCTAGTCTGATCCATGAGTCCGTAGTTTGAGATTTGGATTTGGCATCTGCATATTTGGATGAGTTGAAGATGATGCATCATATAGAACGTGGCCGGGTGAAGGGTGCACGACATTAAAACTGGATCCCGGTACACAGAGTCAAGGACCTCCTCAGAGTATGGCCAACTGTGTCTAACCCTAATCCCGGGGGTGTCACATGTTTTGGTATCAGATCAGTACCGACCGTAGGAAAACCTTTCTACTGGTCGATGTTGAGTTTACTATTTGAGAAAACTATTTGAAAGCTAAAAATTATTTGTGAAAACTCTAGTATGCTTCTTTTTCTCCTTATCCAGTTTCGCTCTAACTCTGGGTCATCTTACCTTGTGTTGACTTTGAAAAGTTTTGATATCTCGTCTCGTCTTTCAAAACTTAGGTGCCTTTTTGGCATGTCACTTCTTAACCAGTTGACCTAGTGTTGAGTTCTGCAGAGTCAGTTGTGTGTGTGTTCCTTGTTTCCCTTTGCTCTTCTTCAGCTGAGAGATTCCTTTCCATCATGATCTCTCTATCTTATGGGCCCACAACTTTATGTTGATGGTTCCACATTGTTTTGTTCTAGGTCTCGAGGTTTCCTTTCACCTCGTGTGCCTCCTTTTCATTTGTTTGAGTACTTCAGAAGTTGTTTATCCTCTTGGAAGCTACCTCATGGTTACTAGCTTGTAGTACCCTTTGTACTACCAAGATAGTAGTTACTCTTTTCTCGGGTTTTAACCCTTGGACTTGAACCGAAGATCTCTGATTGTGCTGGTTTCTGGTGTTGAGAATATTTTACATGAAGCTGACCTTTAACCCAAGATCCATTTTGTTGATCCCTATTGTTAATGTTCAAACATTACCTCATGATGGCTAGTACCTTCTAGTACAGCCTTCCAGCCTATTGTTATTGTTGTGATTAAGTTGCGACAAACAAAGGACTTCCCTACCACATGTTATGGTAGATGTTCTTTAATGGAACCAAATAGATCATGACAATAGATCTCCTCGTGAGAACCACTTCTATATTCGTGACTCTGCCACCCTTCCCTCCTCTATGCATCGGTCCTCGGAAAATTGTTGACTTATGGATCCACATCTCGGGATTCTATCCTGAGCATGTTCTTTTTCCCCTTGTTGTTTCCGACCTTAGTCTACCAGTTGGTAGCTAAGTAGTAAATGTGCATCGATATCTTCCGATGCAAGGTACTCTTGTGGTCCTTCTAGACAAACCATTTTGGATGTCAGGAGAAACAAACTCCAGTACCTCTTCGTATCTAGGACCAGGTCAAAGTGTTCTAATCCGCAGATCAAGAGGCTTTGATTAGTTTCTGTCTGCTCTTCCTTAGAGTATCACACCCTTTTATACTAAGAGATCGTGTTGAGTTTCATGACTTCCTTAATGAAGTGATGCTCTTACACATATTTACCCACTCTTCCTACAAGCTTTCATGCTCGTGAATGATGCGTGTGCGTAATAATGTGGCCATCTGAGATTCTTAGCAATAATTATTGGCCTAGACCTCAACAAGGAAATTTTAGTCATTCTTAGCGTGATTGGTTAATCCCATCACAAAGCCAAGGATGATTGTGCTACCAAGTACGTTACTCTGGTACACCCTCTCCAGTTAAAGAGTTTGGCTTGTGCCAAAGCTCTGAGACTATGTCTTCTTGCCTTACCAAGCAAGTTTCCTCTCAACTAATTGACATATCGATGGTTCGTAATATTCTAGATGTCTACTAGAAGTATTACCATGTTTCCATGTGACCGTGTTTGTCAAGTTCTTGAGTAAGACAGTTCTCTGAACTGCTCCCTTCTCCAAGGATCCGTACTGGATACCACTGAATTAGTCGGTTGAGCTTAAACAACAACTTGGAGAGTTCTAAGACAAAAGTTCTATCCAACATAGTTCCTTCTAATGGGATGTCTAGTTTTGTTTGTGCTGAAGAAAGATAGTATTTCCTCTATGGATATGTTATCTTCCCCCGCCTTTGATTTGATTTGGGTTATCGTCAAATCAAACTCAGTCCTAAGGACTATCCTGATGGTGTATTTACTCGTGATGTTTCACCTATGTACATCTTCATGTCCTTTGGTCTGACCAGTATCAATGTCTAGTTCATACAATATATGAGGCTATCTTCTTGGAGTATCATGATAAGTTGGTTATTGAGCCCATCAATGACATACTTATCCTTCCCAACCTAGACACATATTCATATGGAACAGCTGGCATTAATGTTGGAAACTTTTGAGAATTGTCTTTGTGTTACCTCGAAGCATGTGTTCTGGATGTTGGGAGTGACCTTCTCCGGTTCACGTGCAAAAGTTGAAAGTTGTCACAGTGGATTCGAGAAGAGTTATCTTTGTTTCCTCGGGAATCGTTTCAAGTCTGTCAAGCATGTGCGAAGTATTCTTGATATGGTAGGTCAATACCTTCCCATCTCGAGAACATTCTTTAAGCACGTAAAGCCACTGGCTAATTTGTCATGGAAGAGAAGAAGTTCTACAAACTTCAGTACCCTCCTAAACATCTCCCAACAATAAGGATGCATATGTGTTCCGTTGCAATCAATTCATGTAGGGGAAATTATCTTTTGATAACTTGCTAATACATGGGTTTCGCAACCTAGCTCATTCTTTTGGAGCTTTACAATGTAGACCATGTCTTGAGAATCTAGTAACTTTACCTATGCGGTAAATGTTGCAACCTTTCTATTCGGACATGCTGAGTCTGAAGTATCATTCCACCTAACCAGAGCTAAACCTCAAGCAACAATGATGGTTGGTGTTCTTCAAGGTTTTTGACATAGGTCTCTTTGAAAATCCGACAAGATTGATGTAGTGGTTAACACAATCAGCCGGAAATCCTATTGTCATATTCTCTTGAATCAACAAATAACAACCATTCTGCATGAGGCTTGTTCTATGATTTGTTATAGGAGTTGTGCTCATGGTTTTATTTTTATCCGAAGTCCGACCTTTACTTGATGTCTGCTTTCTCAAACATCAAGGATAACATTTAAAGTAGAGTTGCTAAATGTCTCTCGGTCGATCCTCCAGGCCCTTTGCTCATGGTTTTATTTTTATCCGAAGTCCGACCTTTACTTGATGTCTGCTTTCTCAAACATCAAGGATAACATTTAAAGTAGAGTTGCTAAATGTCTCTCGGTCGATCCTCCAGGCCCTTTTACGTTGGTAAGCGTCTTATTGTGCCAAGTAATTGAAGTCTAAGAATGAAGTTTCTTTTTCCTCGTGTCATCAGGAATCTTCTTATAGATTCATCTTAGTGGTGTAAAGTGATATCATGATCACTGGCAAAGATTTTGATAAACCTAGATGATTTAAGAGTTTCCTCCGGTTCCTCTAATGTGTTAGAAGGGCAACTATGGTTTCGATAATCAGAAGTTCCTCTTGTTACATGTTCTTTGTGACTCTTATGAGTCCTCTCCACCAAAACAACCTTTCTATCTTGACCTTCTGTTGAACAAAGAGATACTTCTATATCAAAAGTATTTCAACAAGTTGGTTCTTCACATCTCTGTACCTATGAAATCTCTACTTAAGTCGCATAGTAGAGGTTCATCTCTCGAAGTCTATGGTCGTGTTCTTTCCATTGTATGCTCTCCCTTTCAGAAGCTCAAAATCTTCCAAAGCTCCATGGTCTCAATTCTTCTGAAGACCAGCTATCTAACAACTTGAAACCTTCTCCTTTTGTTTCCTCCATCACCTTGACGTGTTTCATGCTCGTTGGCTCCAGAGATGTTGTGAAACATCTATCCATGAGTTGGCCATGAGATACTCTGTTTGTGGTTTTGTGTCTTTCCCTCTCTTCCTTAGTGCAAGCAGCAACCCCAAATGAATGAAGCGTTTCATTCATTCAATAATGGTGGCATGGATCAACCTCTTCGAGAAGATTGTCGAAGTTTAGTGTAACCCTGTTCCTTCTATCTTCCTACCTAGGAATCTCGGGACGAGATTCTGTTAAGGGGGATAGAATTGTAACACCCCTAGTTTCATTAAATAGTAATTAGGGTTTGAGTGTGCATAACATGAGCATCATATTCTAAAATACATGCAAGAAATAGACAAAACCCTAAACCCTAATCTCCCTCTCTATTTGAAATGTATTCAAAAGGGTTTTGTATTTTGAAAATTATCAAAATATGTGGATCCCAAATGGACTAAGGGGGCCCCACAATATTTTTCTATGTTTACAAAAGTTCTTGTATTTTTGAAATGCTCAAAACAGATTTGAAATAATATGAAAAAAGAGAGAAAGAAAAATAGATTTGGGAAAATGTTTTTAGAAAATAAAACAAAGTTTCAGATCAACCAGGCCATAGCCCAGCTTCTTTTCCCTCCCTCTCAACCTTTCCGCAGCCCACCAGTGGCCCAGCCAACCCACAGCCAGCCCAAGCGCGGCCCAGTATCGGCCCGTACCGCTTCACCAGCTCCCCTCGTTGTCTTCCTCCCAACGCCAAGCTCCTCTATCTCGCCGGCGCTGCCGTCAATCCTTGCCGCCTTCTTCTGGCCGTCCACCGATATCCGGGGGTGGATAAGGCCGCCATGACGATGTCTCCTTCACCCTCATCCACTTCTCCTCTCCCAGAGACCCCCTCTCTCGATTTACCCCTCCGGCTGGAACCCTAGCCGCGCAGACCTCCCTGGTCACCGTCATTCCGGTCTCCCCCGTGCCTGTCCGAGCAAGCCACGACACCGCCGTGTTCCCCTACCTCGACTCGCCAGAGGAATCGAGCTGGAGCTCCATGAATCGCTGCTGCCATTGCTTCTTCCCCTAACACTGGCCGCCGCTCTCCGGCACCGATTCCGACGCTTTCCGGCCCCACCCCTCCTCTACACTCGTGGTGAGCTTCCCGTACTCCCGGACCTCTCCTTAGTCTCCCCCTCGTGCCATAGCCGCCTCCCGCCATGAGACCGAGAGCTCTGCCGTCGGCCACCATGGTAGTCGTCGCTTCGGCGACCACGGAACAGCGGCGCCGCCCTAGTTGGGTTCCTCGTGTTCACGCGCATCTAACCCGCACGCTCGCGTAGCCCCTTCTGCTCCCTAGCGCCGCCGGTGTCCGCCGTCTACAGGTTCTCCGGCGACCGACGTGGCTCTCGCGTGGCGCCTGCGTGGCTACCGCGTGGAGCTAATGTGGCGATTGCGCCAGCGCTGCGCAAGCTTGCCACGGTGGCAGCTGACTAAGCCCTGGGCCCCAATAGTCAGTGACTGTGGCTTGTCCATGCTGCGGTGTAAAAAGTTTTAGTGCCCCCGCTGATGTCATAATGACGTAGTAACTCTTTTTTAAAATAGTTTAATAATTTCAGAAAAGAGTTTAATCTTGTAAATTCAATATCTTTTATTCTATAACTCAGAAAAATACAAATAACATATCAAAATGTTCAAAAAAATAAGATCTACACAATAGACTAATAATCATGCATTCTTCAATAACTTTAAATACACGTTTAATTAGAAGAACTAATTGAACCCCATAGGTGATTCCGAGGTTGCCCTTGTTCTAGGGTTTGCACCCCTTGGACCCTATTTAAAATGACCAAGCATGCTTTAGGGTTCATTTCAATACAATTTAACTTGTCATATCATTATCCTTGCTTGAGCATTGCATCGATGCCATGTATTGATTATTGCTTTCCTTTCCGGTGTTTCTGCCTCTTCTCGGTAGTCCTCGGAGTTGATATGAGCAACGATATCGAGTCCAAGATTGAAGACCGAGATCAACACCATCGAAGGTTAACGACGAACAAGTCCATCTGATGAACCCTGAAGATCTATATCTGAGTATCAACAGGCAAAGGCAAGCAAAACCCCACACATGATATAATCGTATGATTTCAAAGTATTTCATTCTTCCCATGTGCATACGATTCCAAAGTCTTTTATCGATAGGTATAGTAATCCTATCTGATCCATGTTTCCTTTGTAGCCTATATTCCCTGATCCACTGCTCATAGCATAACTAGGATTTGGCTTATGAGCTTCACTAGAGCTATTTATATCTGTTGTGGTTAGCCATGCTTAGCTGTTACCGATGGTCCATCCAGGTGATGAATCAGAGCTACAAATGAACCTAGTTGGACAGGATGACGTGGTATGATAAGAGATGAATGTTAAACATGCTAAGGCTTGTATGGAAGGCCACGAGGGTTGTGGTTTTTGCAGTTCCATACTTGCCACCCTTAGGACCCGAGGTTCTTGCCTCTTGAACCAAGACGAGTGTATAGCCACACGAGGCCTAGGAAACCCCTTGACCCCAACTTGTCTAGTCTGATCCATGAGTCCGTAGTTTGAGATTTGGATTTGGCATCTGCATATTTGGATGGGTTGAAGATGGTGCATCATATAGGATGTGGCCGGGTGAAGGGTGCACGACACTAAAACTGGATCCCGGTACACAAAGTCGAGGACCTCCTCGGAGTATGGCCAGCTGCCACAGTAGGGAGCCCTTCTGGGTGACTCATGGATTAGGCAAAAGCAAGGGAAAGGTTTTGGTCGACCACCCTCTGTTAGCACACCAAGGAAGTGTGTCAAGTGATGTTAAGAGTCGGTAGGCATGTGTGGGTAAAGTTGTACACCCCTGCAGGGTTAAATCTTTTCGAAAAGCCGTGTCCACGGTTATGGACGACTTGGAACAGACGTGGGATCATAGAGAAGAATAACCTAATCGTAAAATTTGGCAAGTAAGGTAAAGTGTGTTTAAGGATGCTTCCTCAGGGATCGAAGGGGTGATCCTAGATGGTAGGTTCAGCTGATGATGTTTTGGTGGATATCATGAGATGATCAAGTTAGAGATGTCGCTCTCTTATCCGCTTTCAAAATGTTCTAATTAGACGAGCTTCTTCTCCATCTTGTTTCATAAATAAAGGTGGCTTTATGCAAAATAACCCCACCAACCATAAGACTTGTGGAGTACACCTTGTACTCACCCTTGCTTTGTTGATACTTTTGCAGCAGGTAAGTGTTACCATAATAGATGAGTTTTGTACAACATCGACATTGACGAGTAGCTTGGGGTTCCTGGTCGGCAGCCCAGAAATCTATGGATTGGGACGCCATCGTTATGCTTCAGGCCTCTTAGGCCATTTGTTAAGTTTGCTATACTTAATAGCATAATTTGCCTTCCGTTGTTTGATGTTTGTGGTCAGTGACCTCTGCTTGTAATATTTTGGTTCTTTGCTCAGTTATGAGCTTGCTGTAATAACTTTTGAGTCGTAGGGTCACTGTAATGTTACCGATTCTTTCTCTGTATGTTTCCGAGATTTAGGTTAGGCTTATTTCAGACAGAGGTCTGGGATTTGTCTAACCCTAATCCCGGGGGTGTCACACACGAACTACATTTAGGCCTACTACTTACCTCACAATACTGCTGTGTGATGTTGATGACGAACTCCTTCAAGAACTTGTATATTTTGGGTGATGGTGAAACATCCCCTCCATTAGTTAGGGCTCAATGAAATGCTGGTCGGATGCGGGATATAGTAACCCCTCCATTGATGACCTGCTAGGGATGAACTGCTATGAAGTGTTATGAACTACTTGAAGTGTTGGGTAAGCTCATCACTCCAATGTGCAAGGTAACCACATCAGTTCAGCTGCAGACTGCCAAACACTTTGTTTCTATTGTCACTGAGCCTCTACGGGCAACCAAACACATGGGCCTTGTCTCTGAATGTAAAAAAGGTATGCAGTCTACCAAACGGGCTACACATATTGGCCCATAGGAGAAAATGCTACACACGAGTCTTACAGAATTGAGAAAAAAGCACACTATGATTTATGACTTACTGTTCGAGAAAAGGCATAAAAAAGAAGAAATGAAAATGACAAAAACTTCACAAATAGAAGGCGCGCATTTAACTTGAAATAAATAGTTTCTGATGCTTTTCCTCTAAGCAAACGATTCTACGAGTTTATACCGCGAGTGATGTGTTTTTAGATCAAGGAAAACGTTCTGTGTGTGACCTATCTGCGAAGGAGCCTGACTGGTCCACAAGCAAATTTCAAAATTTTACGACGTTAGTGTAGAATTGTATAGAATAATAATCGATGACGATATTGTGGCAATTACAAGAGGTATATATGAGGGTCTAGGTGCACCGGCCTAGCCCTATAAAACCAACTAGGACTCTTAAACCTAACAAGAGTTGTATTCTAACATCCCCGCAGTGTCAATGGTAGGCTTGACGACGTTGAGACTGAAACAAATGTCTTAAAACGGAGTAGTCCCCAGGCCTTTAGTAAAGGTATCAGCGAACTGAGCTGAAGTAGGCACATGTAGAACACGAACTTGACCGAGATCGACCTTCTCTCAAACAAAATGAATGTCGATCTCTATATGCTTGGTACGACGGTGTTGAACCGGGTTCCCTGACATGTAAATAGCTGAAATATTATCACAGTAAACAATAGTAGCTTGCTCAATAGGGCGATGCAGCTCCGATAGCAACTAGTGCAACCAAAACGTATCAGCAACCGCATGAGACACAAAGCGATACTCAGCTTCGGCTGACGAGCGAGAAACCGTAACCTGCCTTTTTGAAGACCAAGAAACCAAATTGTTACCAAGAAAACACAAAATCCGGATGTGGACCGTCAAGTAGCGGGGCAACCAGCCCAGTCTGCATAAGAGTAAGCTATCAACGAGGTAGGAGAGGATTTGTTTATATGAAGACCTAAATCTAATGTTTGAGATACCGAAGAATATGTTTGACATGGTTGAAGTGAGGAACACGAGGATCATGCATGTAAAGGCAAGCTTGTTGGACAGAAAAAGAAATTTCAGGACGAGTAAGAGTAAGATATTGGAGGGCACCGGTAAGACTATGATAAAGAGAAGGATCAGAAAAGGGATCACCATCAGCAGAAAGTTTTGAACCTGTATTAGCAGGAGTATGAGATGGTTGACAATCAAGCATAACAACACGAGGAAGAAGATCTAGGGTGTACTGACGTTGAGATAAGAAAAGACCAGATGAGTCACGGATGACATCAATACCTAAGAAGTGATGAATAAGACCTAGATCGGACATAGAAAATTCTTTGCGAAGAAGAGAGATAATATGATCTAAAAAGTGTTGTGAGGAAGCTGTGAGAATAATATCATCAACATAGAGAAGTAGATAATCGGTGTTGGTATTATGATGAAAGGTGAAGAGAGAAGTGTCAGAACGAGAAGGAGTAAAGCCAATTGTTTGAGCATAAGTATAAAAACATTGAAACCAAGCCCGTGGTGCTTGTTTTAGACCATAGAGAGATTTTTGAAGAAGACAAACATGATTAGGATAAGAGGAATTTTTGAAGCCAAGAGGTTGTTGACAATAAACTGTTTCTTGAAGAGAGCCATGGAGAAAAGCGTTTTTGACATCGAGTTGATGGATGGGCCAAAAAGAAGAAACGACGATGCTAAGAATAGTACAAATAGTGCTGGGTTTGACAACTAGAGAGAAAGTCTCATCATAATTGATGTCGTGTTGCTGAGAGTAACCACAACATACCCATCAAGCTTTATAGCACGCAAGACTTCCCTCGTAATTAAATTTATGTCGAAAAACCCATTTGCCGGAAACTATATTAGTGTTTGATGGATGAGGAACTAATTGCCATGTATTATTTTGAATGAGAGTATCATATTCATCTTTGATGGTTGCAGCCCAATTAGGATCTAGGAGAGCTGATTTGTAAGATTTGGGAATAGAGGAAGAAGACAGAGATGCATTGAGATTTAGACGATATTTAGCGGGTAAACAAAAACCGGATTTTCCACGTGTGCGCATGGTATGATCATTAGTGGGATCTGAGACGATAATAGCATGAGGAGGAGGGACAGATGATGATGTGGAAGACGCGCTCGGTGTAGCGGAGGAAGTGGACACGGGAGTCGGCGGTGGAGACGGTGGCGACAGGAAGTCTGCCGTGGCAGAGTTTACGGTTGTTTCGGCATCCGCGACAGAGGTGGTTGCAGGAGAAGGCACGATAGGATTGGCTGTCGTGGCAGAGAATTCGGGCGTTTTTGCTACCGCGGCAGGAGCGACGGTAGGAGGTGGCTGATGAAAGAAGGGAAAATTATTTGGATGAGGGGGACTAGTAGATGGTGCGGATGTTTTAGGATTGAGAGATTGACGCTCAGAAAAGGGAAAAATATTTTTAGCAAAAGTTACATGACGAGACACATGGACGCGACCACTAACAATATCTAGACAATGATAGCCTTTGTGTTTGTCGGAAAAACCTAGATGGACGCACGGGATAGAACGGGGTGAAATTTTGTTAGGAGAAGTAGAGTAGGAGTTAGGAAATCAAAGACAGCCGAAGACACGAACGTCGAAGTAGTTTGGATGAGAAAGAAATAAAGAGAAGTAGGGTGTGGTTTGGGGATTAACTTTAGATGGTCGAATGTTAAATAGATATGTGGCCGTGTGGAGAGCTTCAACCTAGAACTTCTGAGGCATAGAAGATTGAATAACAAGGGAGCGAGTGATGTGATTAAGAGTGCGAAGAGAACGCTCGGCCTTGCCATTTTGAGGGGAGGTATGGGGACAGGAACAACGCAGAAGAATTCCATATTGGAGAAAGAAATTTTGGTTTTTAAAGTTGTCAAATTCACGACCATTATTGCATTGAATAAATCTTATAGGAAGGAAAAAGTGGACCGAGACATAGCGCTGAAAATTAAGAAAAATATTGTGAACATCGGATTTGTTGCGTAAGGGAAAGGTCCAAACATAGTGTGTAAAATCATCAAGAATAACAAGATAATACTTAAAACGAGAAACACTTTCTATTGGTGACATCCATAGATCACAATGAAGTTACTCAAAAGGAAAAGTACTAGAGGATAGAGAGGAGATAAAGGGGAGACGAACATGTTTGCCTAATTGACACAACTGACAAATAGCATAATTATGAGAATATCTATTACAAGGTATTGAAAATTCACTAAGAAGAGTAGATAACACATTATTATTGGGATGACCGAGACGTTGGTGCCACAGATCAACAGAGGCCACCATAGACGATGGAGGGGCAGCGACCGAAACACCATGGAGGGAATACAAATCACCAGAGCTATTAAACCGAGCGATCTCGGCCTTGGTCCAGTAATACTTCACAGACAAACCAAAGGGGTCAAATTCGACAGAAACGTGATTGTCATTGGTGAATTTGCGAATAGAAATCAGATTTTAATTAGTGTAGGAGCTACAAGAACATCGCGAAGAAGCAAAGGTTTGATTGGGGATTGGATTTGGGCTTGACCGACATAGTAAATATGAATAGATGATCCGTCACCAAGAGTAATAGATGGAAAAGGCGACGGTGTGCAAGAAGACAACAAATTACTTGATGCAGACATATGACTAAAAGCACCATAATCGAAAATCCAATCCGTACTTGAGTTTCCTTGTGCAACAAAGATGTTCATGGCCTGTAGAAAAGCAGCTTGGTCCTAGCTCGGAGTCGAAGTAGAGGCCGGTGTAGACATGGGAGATGGCGGGTGTGGCGACGTCGGCAGTAGGGCCGACATCGGCGTATAGATAGAGCCACCATCATTGTATTGTGACATATTGTACCGCGGCATCTAGAGTGAGGTTGTAGCACCATATGAAGCATAAGGAGCATCATTGTAGAGTGTTGGCGCGTAGGCGGGGGCGACATGGTACGCGGCTGTCGGCTGTCGCGGCGCGAGGACGGGAGCGCTTGTGTGAGGGCGGGCACCGGGTTGCCAACCACCAGTGTAGGTAGGCAGGGCACCATAGGGCGTCTGGGCAGACCAGGGCATAGGCCACGCCTGGACTATCCCAGTCCACGGACTAGGAGAAGGATGCCAGCCGGGGGGCGACGGTGATGTGGTCGGTGGTGTAGACGGTGGAGCCGGAGCCAAGCGCGGAGGAGGAGCAGGCGCCATACAAAACTGTGGCGGTTTAGGGTTTTGACCCCTGTAGTTGGGACTTGGACGCCAGCCCTATGGTTGAGGAGGAGCCATTGGAGGAGGTGGTGGTGGTGGTGACAGTGGTGCAGACGGTCGAGGAGCAGCAATGAAGACCCGAGGACGGGAGTCCTTGTTGGTTTGGGCACGATCGACCCATTGCAGCATCGAGCGAACCTCGAGGAAGGAGGGGCGCGGACGCATCATAGGGATGAAGGAGGCCTGTTTCTCGAACCGCTCGTTGAGGCCGACGAGGAGGACATTGATGAGCTGCCAATCATCGATCAGATCACCGAGTTCATAGAGTTCATCTGCGATCGCCTTAAGGTGTTGGCAGTAGACGCCGACGGGTGCATCACCTTGCACCGTGTTGTGAAGCTCAGTGTGGAGATTGTTGGTGCGAGCATCGACATTGTCCTGCAAGAGCTGACGAAGGGCTGCCCACAGATTAGCGGCGGAGGCACCATCAAAGTGTACAAGATTGACGATTTCTGTGGAGACTCGCATGTAGATCCACTGAATAATGGCAAGATCATCCTTGACCCATTGCGGATCGTGAGGTTGAGGGCGAGTGTCGTCGGCAACATGAGAGCGAAGGTTGCATCGCCTGAGGTGGAAGTCGAAGAGGTGACACCAATGGTAGTAGTTGTGAGCAGCAAGGTCTAGGGTTACGGGTATGTAGGGGCTAATATCGGATATGGTGTCGGTGAAGGAGATTGAAGGGGCTATTGGTGGAGGTAGAGCTAAAGTAGAGGTTGATACGTCCATTTTGCATCACTATTCGATATCATAATTTACTGTTATTCATTAATATATTTCATATTAAGAGGTGATACTTATGTTATTTCATCTGTTTTTGCATGGTTGATGACTTTTGGAGGATGGACCGCTGAAGTCAGGAATCTGATGGAAAAGGCACTGTTTGGAGGCAAAATTCACGAAGATCAGAAAATCCCAGAAAATATATGGGAAATCCTATTTTTCCAGAAGACGAAGGAAGCCAGAAGGGGGAGCGGAGATGGGCCACAGGGGGCCCACACCACCCCTGGCACGGGCCACCCTAGGCCACGCCACTAGGTGATGTGGCCACCCTAACCCACCTTTGGCTCTGCTCTTTGGCGAATATAATCCTCCTGAAACCCTAAGACTCGAGGAGCGACCACAAAAAGATTCCGTCGCCTTTGCGGGGCGGAAAACTGCAGAGAGAGAAAGAGCTCTCCGGTAGGCAGAAATCTGCCAGGGAAATTCCTTCTCGGAGAGGGGAGATCGTCGCCATCAACACCACCATCAAGCTGGACTTCATCGGGATCATCATCATCATCATCTCCACCAGCACCATCATCACCACTCTGTACCGTTGTAACAATTGGGTTGAATCTTGCATAGTTCTTAGGGGAAACTTTCCCGATATTGATTACTTGTTGTGGTTGATGCTATTGAATGGAACCGTTGAATTATTGTTATGTTCAGATTGTTACTTATCATTATTTCATCTCTGATCTTGATCCATATGATGTCTCATGAGTAGTTTGTTTAGTTCTTGAGGACATGGGAGAAGTCATGTTGTTAGTAGTGGAATTGTGTTGAGAAAGATTCCATGGTTTGATAAGGTGTTATTCTTCTAGTGGTGTCATGTGAACATCGACTACATGATACTTCACCTTTAAGGGCCTAGGAGAATTCATTGTGTATTTGGCTACTAATCACGAGGTTGCCGGAGTGACAGAAACCTGAACCCCCATTAGGAAACCTTTGCACAAGGGAGTGTAGGATCTCAAAGTTTAAGGTTGTGGTTAGGTTTCTATCTTAATTACTTTCTTGTAGTTGCGAATGCTTGCAAGGGGTATAATCACAAGTATGTATTAGTCCTAGGAAGGTTAGTACATTAGCACAGGTTCAGCCACACAACACTTATCCAACTAAAGAGGATTAATCAACTATATGAAGCGAAAGCACTTGACAGTATTCCCATGTGTCCTCGAGAACGTTTGGTCATCTTAAGTAATACAAATAGCTTGTCCTTTTATAAAGAAAGGATTGGGCCACTTGATGCAATTATTATTATTGTGTTTTATTTACTCGTACTTTATCTATCTGCATTATCAAAAACCCCTAAAAATTCGTTTGCTAAGTATTTACAGAGAAATCCTGATCCAAGCCACTCGTCAACACCTTCTACTCCTCGTTGGGTTCGACACTCTTACTTATCGAAAATACTGCGATACACCTCCTATACTTGTGGGTCCTCAAGACTATTTTCTGGCGCCGTTGCCGAGGAGTGAAGCTCTATTGGAGAGTGGAACTGGTAAAGGAAACTTCTACTGTGAGTATTGTTTACTTTTGTTAGTTACTTTATTTCAATATGGATAATTCACTTAGTTTCTTATTCCGTAATGCTACTACCACTGCTAAGATAGTAGATGAACCACCACCGGCTGAAAATGATACTTTTCAAATACCTACAAGAATTATTGATCGTGTTATGGATAACTACTATTTTGGAGATGGAACTGTCCATCCCGTTGATCATTTGTTCTTTACACGAATTATGCGGGTTGTTCAAGTGTGCAGGTATTACAATAGATCAAGTCAAGAAGTTATTCTCATTATCACCAAAAGGAAGAGCTGAGGAATGGTATAAGCTGCTGAAGAATGGTCAAGCTCTTGAATGGGAGGAAGTTATACCCCTCTTTTATTTAAAATTTTATCCTCCTAGTGATATTCATAAAGATCGGAATCAAATATACAACTTTTGGCCTCGTGATGGAGAGAGTATAGCTCAAGCTTGGGGGAGATTGAAGCTACTAATGCTCAAATGTCCTAGTCATGAGCTCCCTAACAATATTATTATCAATAACTTTTATGCAAGACTTTCTCTTCATGATAAGGATCTATTGGATGCTTCTTGTGCTGGATCATTTAGACGCATGGAAGAAGTAGCTAAATGGGATCTTCTAGACCGTATTCAAGACAATGCTGAAGCATGGGAGAATGATAAAGCTAGAAAGACAGGTATAAATTATGATTATGAATGCATTAAATCTATTATGGGAACTGATGACTTTCATAATATTAGTAATGCTTATGGTCTAGACTCTCAAGTTATTGCAAATTGTTTCAAGGCTTTTGCCTCATATACTGAAATTCCAAAAAAAGAATGGAACAAGTATCATGCACCATATAAAGATATTGTTGATTGTGTTCCTGCTAGAAGTACTGAAGTTTGTACTATTGATCGTATCTTACCTGAACCTTATATCGAGAAAATACCTTTCCCGGATAAGATAAAGGTGTAGGGGTTCCGCGCATGAAAACAATAAATTTTACCCTACGCCCCTGAACCCCTGAAGCTGCCAGGACCTATCTAGTGGCTAGGCCCAGCCAGCAAGCCCCTTGGCCCCTCTCCCTCTCTCCTTTCCCTAATGGTCCCTCTCCCTCCGGAAATTGGCCCATTAAGCCTTTTTGACCTTTAATTGATTTTCTCTTTATTAAATAATTATGAATAAATGATTAAATCAATATTTAACATTCATTCACATATTATTCAATCTCCGTGGCCATGGAACACCTTCCACCTCCACTCCGGACATCCTCCGGACTTACCGAAACCCTTCCGGTTTTCTCCCTTATTTTCTTCCGTGATTCTACCAATCCTATAAATACTCTCTAAGCATCATCAAGCCCTTAAGCGTGATACCCCACAGTTCGGGAACACTCCAGACATGGTCGAGACACTCCCGCACCAATGATCGATAGAGGGACCTGGATGGCCATGTGACCCCTGTGCGTTCCACGAAGATCTTTGGTTGTTTGAACCGGGACAGTCGTGTCTTATTCCCTTTGTCACTCGACACTTGCATTGCCCGATATCTGATCAATGACATCACCATGTCGTGTTCAATCTCGTTACTGAACAATGCTACTTGACTCGTTCCAACAAGTGATATCCCCATGATCAAATCACACGCTGCGCAGCTATTGGATATAACTTCTCCGAGTGGGCCCTTGAGTATCTTCCCGTCACATGGACAGACAAATCCTGCTCTTGACATATATTGCCTCTACGGTTTCCTCCGAATACCTGAACACACCTTTATAACCACCGTTTTACCAGATGGCGTTTGATGCTATCTAAGCACTCTCGGGAGACAGTGATTGATATAGCCTCACGGTCTAAGGAATAGTCTACGAGGATCCATTTCTAATCATCGTAACTTGAACTTTGTGACATGATCGGGCCACAATGTTTAGGTTGGGCATTGGTTCATCATCTCATTCTCCGAATGGGATGACCTCATTTCCAACTGGCATAAATGCCACATGATCAGGAAACTTGATCATCCGTTGACCAATGAACCAGTGACTAGAGTTTCATTGGGAACCCCTGGTTGTTTATATATCACATGTGTATTGATGTTTCCACTCAATATAGTTATAGCATGATATAAAACTTAATCATAAACTATATGCAATATGATAATAGTCCTTACTACTATTTGTCTCTAGGGCATATTTCCAACAGTCTCCCACTTGCACTAGAGTACAAATACACTAGCTGCATTTGTTCTCAATCATTGGCACCATATACCTGGTACCTTGAACATGCTTGCTCATGGAAGAGGTTGAGTCTTGGGTCTGTACTTTACGGTCCCAAATCCTTTGCAACTTATTAATATCACCTTGATTGACATTAATAATTTATCATCACATGATAGCATCTGTGTGTATGCATCATTGCTATGGCAGCAGAACGAGGCCTGATTCCAGGAGCCTACAGTGATGTTAGATCAACCTCGAGGGATTTCTAATGGGCACTGTGCCCTGGGACACATCATTCTATGTTAAAAGCGAACTAGCCCCGCCATAACATTATACAACACTTTAGATGGTACCCTTATCTATTATTATAAATGTATTCACCGAAACACTAGTGCACTCTGTGCAACTTTCGATGTTTTGTTCACCTCGCTTCCTACTTGACTTTAATTGGTATCTACAGGAGTTTCCAACATATTCCCTTATAACATAACTCTTTATGCTTTAAGATATGTCATCCTTTATGGGTTTGGAAAATTGTGTCCATAGTTCTCTACCAGACACTGCGGACAAACTTAGCTCAACATTCTGTGATTCCAACTTGATCACTTTCAAATGTTTCTTATTTGGATCACATATTATGCTAAGTTATCATCATGGTTTTCTAAGATAGAACCTATGTCTCAACATAGTGGATGACGATCATCCTTTTCCTTCTTTCAACCATTGATGTTAAACTTAATGCTATTCCTAATATGAGTTATTAAGGACCAGTTCCTTAATTAACTTCTATTCTGAAACATTTTTCAGAATCCCTTAAGGAATACTACATAATATCATAATACACATATTATCAACTTCTACATCTTATAAATCATTATTTATAAGTATTTGCGCCTTTCATTCTTAACATACTTAAGAATTACTCCTATAAGCTCCCACTCAAAAATATGTCAATCATAGATTGTTTTAGGAAGGCTTCCATAGCTCCCACTCAATTTTATGCAAATTGCATATCTCCTTACTATTTTGAACAACTTCAAAAATCTTTGATGAAATATCAAACTTGGATATTTTACTATGAGATACTAGTACTTTACTAGTTTTAAATCCACTAGAAATTTAGCACATTTGAATCAAATTCATTTGAATTTGTCCAATACTTGACAAACTGTGCTTTTATCTTTCACCCCCTTTTCCACTATGGCTTTGCAGTCATTTGTGAAAATTCAAGAAACTCATTTTACTTGTGAGATTCAGCAACGAATTGCTTTCTAATCTCAAGGGAATTTTGCTTCTAGGATTTCTCATAATTTAGTTTACCATTATTTCCTTAGTAGTTCATAGGCATGTCATATTCGAAAAATCATGACAAGTGATTCACAAATGTCTCCATACAAGATATGGATTACATTTTGAATCCTACTTCATATAGTGAAAACACCAGTGGGGAAAACACAATGATTAAAATCATTGATTCTTTCCTTCTGTGAAGAGAATCGTTCAGGAACGTTGTCCATTGCGCTTCTCAACACTCTGATGCAGGGTTTTGAATCCTCATCGTGTTTTTCACTTATTTCCATTTGCTTCATAATTGAGAAACATCACTAAAAGTGAGCTTTCTCAAGAATGCACCAAAATCCAAGCATTACGAATGTTGCTTTCCTTTTGGTTTCATCTATGGGTTTCGTATTCAAAGTTTCCAATGAATACTCTACAAGGACTTATTCGCTATTGTTTTGATTATATCGAATAACCCAAAACTTTCATGAATTCTAATGGTTTACCAATTCTAATTGAGTGCTAACTATCTCTAACTAATGGTCTCTACATCTACACTACAACGATTTATTTGGTGCCTTCTATTCAACCCATTTTGATATCTAATATCATATTGTGATGCTTTGTATTTTGACATTTCAAAACACTTTGCATTCCACAATTTCTTTTATGCCATTCTTATATATTCGAATTGCATTATTGATCAAATCGTAGTAATTAGATTCTCTTTTATATTTATACCCTTTGTTGATGAAACACTTTAATCAAATCAAATAGTTTCATATTCATGTTTCCTTTGGTAAACTACTTTACACATTTAAACAATCAATTAATGATAATTACCATTTTCATTAAAACATAATACATCGTATATGTATTAACTTTAACAATTCTTTAAACACTTTGTATTCAAGTAATACACGGTGTTCAAGTTATTTTGCCGAACTTAGGCATGATTTATATGTGATAAGAAATCGAATGACTTTCACATATTATCACATAACTTTGAATTTAAACAATGGTTTCATTCATTATTTAAATACCATTAAGTTGGGTATTTTAAACAAGGAATTTTAATGTTTTACAAATGTTCATGCATTATCAATTAGTTTCAAACAATAAGGATAATTCACACATAATCAAACAAGATATGAACACGAATTGAAATCATTCATAAAAGTGGAACAACTGTTTGTTACAAACTGATATGAATAACCGTCTCACGAAGTGTGAGACACACTAAAGAAGTTCACAATCTCTTGATTACAAAAATCATCCTAAAACACAAACTAAATGATAAATGTCGAGGGAGAGTGTTGTTGGCCGTCATCATCATGCTCGCCATCAACACGCAACGTCACCTCCTCTCCAGCAAGCACCTCTCATGCAGACGGACCTGTTTTCATCAAAACAGAACAAGTATCAAATATACTTAACACTACAATGTGTTTGCAAGATTATAACATTTATAAAACTATATATCAAATATATACCTTTGTCATTGATGACTCCAGTGATGTTGGGTTCATCTACCACATTTCTGAAATGTGATATGAACTCGAGGAAATCTAGTGTTTCCGTGTCGCCTCTCATAATGCAGATCCTGACTTGTGCTTGGAAGCTTGGTGGAAGCGACCATAGCACAACTCCCATCGCAAATGAGCTTGAGAACCAGTTGTCCAGGTAATATGCCAGACTCATGTACACATCGTAGATGCGCAATAAGGGCTCATCCAATAAGGAGCCCTCCTCCATCTTTATGGAGAGGAAGTTCCCCATATGCTCATACTCCCACATGCGCACTTGTTCCACGAAATGCGATCTCAGATGTGCCATGACCACTCGAGGCTTGAGACTTCACACCATTGGCCATAGTCCATCCTCCATTCTGAGGCGCATCGTCACTGATATGAATGTGGCCATCACACGACGATGATAGCGCAGATCCCGCTGCTCCTGGGTCTCATGAGAATAGGATGGATCCAAATACATCTCGCAGGTCATGTAGTCAGCTACATTGTTCTCCCCAAGGAGATCAAATAGGCGTATGACCCATGCAAATTTTTTGGATCCATCTAACTTGAGTTTTTCTCCTTTTAACCAATTGTCGATAGGGAAGGTAATCTCGGGGAGAACCATTTTCTACATTTATAATTGCAAAAGGAATTTAGACTAAGTTTATAATTAAATGAGTAATGATAACTCCACTCAGAAACACCTATCCCCAAAAGGGTTCCTAGTGATAACACGACCCCTATCAGCCACATCTCCCCTGATCATCACGGCCATCAATGTGGGTTCAAGGGTGGACGCTAAACGTCGGTCACATCATTCATGCGACTCGTGCTCGATCTTTCGACCATCCGCGTTCCGAGGCCATGTCTGTACATGCTAGGCTCGCCAACTCAACCTTAGTGTATTCGTTGTGCAACATGGCTTACACCCACTGTATGCGAACGTAGATATGTTTGACACCCGATCATCACGGCCTGCCTCATACCGAAGAACTTTCTTGGTGGTGCACACTAAGGGGGAACACAATCGTTGGTAATTTTAACAGGGATCATCTTATTAGGCTACCGTCGAGTATCTAATACTAGCACACAATAAGACATACAAACAATAACATTGAATGTAAATGCTATGTGATATGGTCCTTCATGTCGTGATCTCCATCCGCCGTCACCGGGATCCGGCGCCAGGGATCCGGCGCCGTAGACACCAGGGTACCAGTGTCATTCTGGCGTGGTAGTTCGTCACCTCCATGACTATCTACTACTATGCAACAAAAGGTAATTACTTTACCTTTGCCACAACCATATCACAAAGCAACGCCCCCCCTGCAAAACAAAGTTAGACGCCTCTACTTTATCTTTGCATGTTTTAGTGGCTGAATGGGCTTTCGCACAAGGACCGTTCTTACCTATGAACTTTCAGCACAACGCTGATCAAGTAGTTATCTCTACTACACCCCTTCCGGGGCCCTCCGTTGCAAATGGTAAACCAACTAATGCGAGAGAGACATACACCCCCCTAAGCCACTTTATACGGTACAAGCCGTATGTCAAGCGTGGACCAGTCTCGCGAATGAACGCGTAAAGTCGGTTGGGGGCTGATGACCCACAAGTATAGGGGCTGTATCACAGTATTTTCGAGGGAAGTGAAACCCAATTTATTGATTCGACACAAGGGGAGCCAAAGAATATTTATAAGCCTTAACAACTGAGTTGTCAATTCAGGTGCACCTGGAAACAATCTTGCTCACAATAGTTTATCAGTAGCAACAGTTTTGTAGTAGGAATAGTAAAGTAGCAGCAGCAGTAAAGTAAAGACGCAGTAACAATAGCAGTAAACAGTGGGATTCGAGTGTGGTAGGCATAGGGATGGATGGACGGGCGTTGCATGGACAAGACAATTCACATAGCAATCAGAACATTGGGCAATTGCAGATAAATAAGATAAAGCATCCAAGTACTAGATAATCCTAGGCATGTGTTCCATATATAGTCATACGTGCTCGCAATGAGAACTTGCACAACATCTTTTGTCCTGCCAGCCCGTTTGCAGCAGTGCCTCAAGGGAACTACTGGCAATTAAGGTGCTCCTTTTAATAGAGCACCAGAGCAAAGCATTAACACTCCGTGAACACATGTGATCCTCACATCAAAGCCATTCCCTTCGGTTATCCCGATTTCTGTCACTTCGGGGCTATTGGTTCCTTACAACAACGTGTGTATACAACTTGCAGGTAAGACCATAAACAATACTATCATAATGAATCAATAACATGTTCAGATCTGAAATCATGGCACTCAGGCCCTAGTGACAAGCATTAAGCATAACAAGTCACAACAAAGTCATAAAGCACTAATAAAAGATACTAGGCACCATGCCCTAACAATCTGATGCTATTACATGAACAATCTCATCCAATCCCTACCATCCCCATAGCCTACAACGGGGGATTACTCACTCATAGATGGGGGAAACATGGATGGTCGATGCAGAAGCGATGGTGATGATGATGGCGATGATCTCCTCCAATTCCCCGTCCCAGTAGGGTGCCAGAACGGAGTTTCTGGTGCTGTTTCGTGGAATCTGGTCATGGCGGCGGAGCAGAACTCCTTCTGGAAAAACGTCGACCCCCCCCCCCCCCCCGGAGTTTTTAGGTCAGAAGGCTTCTTATAGGCGAAGAGGGAGACCGAGGGGATGCCTGGGGCAGCCAGACCATGCCCTGGCGCGGTCAGGCCCAACCCGCGCCTGGGGGGGGGGGGGGGGGGTGGCCAGCCCCTGGCCCTCCTCCATCTCGTATTCTGGCTCCGTGAGTCTTCCGGAAAAATAGGCACTTTAGCTTTTATCCCATCCAATTCCAAGAATATTCATTTTCTGACTTTCCTGGAACCAAAAACAGTAGAAAACAGGCAGCTGGCACTGTGGCTCTTGTTAATAGGTTAGTCTAAGAAATCATATGAAAAGTACTCCAATGTATGGACAAAACACAAGAAAGTAGATAAAACTGAGCATGGAACATCAAAAATTATAGATACATTTGCAATGTATCAACATCCCCAAGCTTAACTCCTGCTTGTCCTCGAGTAGGTAAGTGATAAAAAGAAAGAATAATTTTTGAGGTGACATGCACCATCATAAACTTGATCAAAGTATTTGTAAAACATTCAAAGCTGGGATCATAGTACTTCAATCATAACATGAAAGACAAAGCTCTAGCAATAAGACAAAGAAACTATGTTGCAACATGAAAAGGCACAAACAAAAGATTCATGAATAACAATGCTTTGCAAGACGTTTGTTTGTTTCACATAAAGAAAACATAGCATAGTGGCATTCAACTTGTCCCTCATAGAGTAGCAAACATAAATGGATAGGACACCTTCGAAGTTTACAAGAGTGACTAGATACAAATAGTTTAAAACAAGCAATATCAAGGTATGCATCAATCAACAAGTCTTGGGACAATGCACATAGAACTAAGAATGACCACTATGCTCTCAAGAAAGTGCTCATAGAATGTGTGGAGACTCAACAAGGAAATGAACAGGTTTTGAAAACTTTGAAAGGCTTCCAAATGCTGAAAGTATGGTACTCATTAGCTTTGAGCTCTCATTGCCCCTATCATAAGCATCTTTAAATGGTTAAGGTTAAAGTGACACAACTAAGAGGATATGCTTGACAAGTTATAAATCGAAGTCTCATGCCCCTTACTTACGAAGACTGATCCTCATGCTACTCAACTTCAGTCATGAGTAAGCTCTTGTCATTGTAAGTATATACATATCATAGAGAACCGCCAACAGGGTACCCCTTGCACATGATACAGGAGCTATCCCATAATCAAAATGACAAGGCAAGCAGACAATGAGCATCTCAACGATCTTTTTATTTACTATGTGCATAGATTTTTATTAAGGATGCTTCATAGAATGCTCATTATGGTTATGCTGCAAGTTTCCACCATGATTAGGCATGGCTTAGGCTAGCGGCCTAGGTGTTTCTCTAACATACATACACACTCCATGATCTTACAAGTTCCACTTTTATTTCACATCGCCGGGATCCATAAGCAAAAGAATCATGATATCAACAAGGTACAAAGCACCAGTGCAATGTTGAAAGCGTTCCCCATGATACATGGTTCTGCTAACTTCAACTTATAAAGCGCAAGCATATACACAACAACGAAGGACGCAATGGTTCATGTTTATTAAGTGCAAGAAAATAAAGTGTGCCATCAAGTTCGTGAGAGCTTTACTAACTAACTTTCTCATAACAAGCAAACATTTTATTCAGAAGAAAACAAGGCATACTTAATATGCACGGAATAGCAAATGATGCTAATAGGTAGGTATGGTGGACACTTTTGGCAATATTGGTTTTGGGGATTTGGATGCACGAGTAAAGGTTATACTCAGCACAAGTGAAGGCTAGCAATAGAAAGGGAGCGACAAACGAGAGAGTAATAATGGCCATAATCATGCAGAGCGACAAAACATCATTGATCAAAGCATAAACTGATACAACAAGTTGAAAACTAAAGGATCATAAAGGCTTATGGTGACTTGAGATAGTCATAACATGGTGTGAGCATGCGCCAAGTCAACTCAAATAAAGAATCAAAGGAGAATACCACGATACTATGCTTTAATATGCTAAAACAACGCATGATTCATCCAAGGCACATTAAGCAATCTCAGTTGTTTATAAAAAGTAATGCTACAACAAAGAATACTAAGCATAAAGCCAAAACAATATCAAGCATGGCATGACAAAGCATAGGCCACAGTTAAAAACAAGCTCTCTTTACCACTTAAGCATGAGCTTTCCTACTCTTTTCCAAACCAAACCAACTATTTGAACACCAATGTATGAAAGAGGGGGTCCAACCAATTTATTCAGCAAACTAATAAAACCAAAGAAAACTAAAAAAACAAAACGAAAACGAGAAGAAGACGCTCCAATAACAACACAATTGTGCATGAAACAATAAAAATGAAGTGTTTGGAAGAAACTTGGGATTTTTATTGATGAAGAAGGGGATGCCTTGGGCATCCCCAAGCTTTGACGCTTATACTTCTTGGATATTTCTTGGGGTGACACACGTGGCATCCCCAAGCTTGAGCTTTAGTCCATCCTTCATCTCATTACTCATTCCTTCCATACACCTGAAAATTTTCTTCATACAAAACTTCACACAATCTTTATTAGCAACATTAGTGCACTCAAGATAAATAAGTCTTAAGGTTCAGTTCTAACACCAAATAAACTTCCATTAAAATACTAGCTACTGTAGCACTTCCCTCAAAAAGCTCAATCCCCCAAAATAACTCAAAAAGGAACCAACAAGAAGCAAATGCAGAAAATGACAGACATATGTCAAAACAGACCAGTAGGTAAAGACGAATTTTTTCGAAGACCTTCTGTTGCTCAAATCAAAAAGTGTTGAACTAATGAAAGTTAGATAACAACCTGGGGCAGAAGAAGGAAATTTCATGCCTCAAAAGGATATACAGAGATTTTACACGAATTTTTACGGTGAAACACAAAAATCTGTTTTGGGACAGCAACTTCCCCAACCATTACTTCTCTCTCATTAGAGGTTACTCTTGGCACAAGAAGCAAATAAAAAGGATAAGGAGTGGTTATTACTGAGGTAATATCTTCCAAGACTCATCCAAAACTTTTGGGTTATCTCCCAATAAGTACTTTTCTTTAACGCCTTTAAGTTAGGCATAACCAAAAACTAAAATGGATATAATAGAAGTAAGCGGAGATAATCATGGTGAAAACATTGTTTTGTTCAATGAAATCCTTTTGTTAACAAGGTTGATCATGTCTTGTTACCAAAACAACTTCATATGAGACAAAACTTTGTATTCCACTAATGATTATGTTACCTCAACCTTGATAGCAATGGTCCCAATCATAATAGTTTCAATTTTTTCTCTTGGTATGGGACAATATATTTCTCCAACTTGAATGACCTCAACATGTTCAATTGAATTCAAACCATAAGTCATTTCAATATTCTTGGGGAAATAGACAGTATGTTCCTTGTCATTCACATTGAAAGTCACCTTCCCTTGATTACAATTAATAACAGCTCCTACAGTATTTAAGAAAAGGTCTCCCAAGAATAATAGACATATTATCATCTTTAGGAATAATAGTTTGAGAGGATGCTCACATAAGAAATATGAGTTGAAGTAAAAGAGAGCATCAAGAAGCAAATGAAAAACACATTTAAGTCTAACCCACTTCCTATGCATAGGAACCGTGTAAGCAAATAGATTCACAAAGAACAAAGTGATAGGCATAGGAAGATAAAACAAGAGTAACTTCAAAACTTTCAGCACATAGAGAGGTGTTTCAATACCATGAAAACTTCTACAACCATATTTTCCTCTCTCATAATAATTTTCAGTAGCCTCATGAATAAACTCACCAATATAACTATCACATAAAGCATGCTTTTCATGATCTACAAGCACTAGAGCTTTATTATAAACATTTTCAAAAGAATCCTCAGGAACATAACATTCATCCTCCTGTAGTAAGCAAGGGGGACAATCAAATAATGTAAGGGGTAAAGAGTTACTCTCATTAGAAGGTATGCATGGGTAGCTAATCCATTCTTCCTCCTTTTGTTCATCACTCTCCTCCTCTTTTTCATCTAATGAGATTTCAGGTTCATCAATTTCTTCTTCCATAGGATCCTGCAAGGCATTAGTCTCTTCCACTTGTGGAAAGCATCTATTAATATATTCAAGAATATAGCCATTTTCATCCTTGTAATTATCAAAGCAAAATTTAAGTATACCATAAACTTCATATTTGTAAGGTGAATCATCAATATTTCCAAGCAAACTAGCAAGTTCAAAAGCACCCTTCCAAGCAATAAATTCTTCAATTTGTTCCGCATAATAAAAGTCATAAATTCCTTTAGCATAAGAAGATATGGTAACATTATCATTATACTCACATTGAAAAGGGAGGTGTTTATACCTCTTTCTGCAACAAGATTTATCACAACAGTAAGTAACATTATAAGTAGAGCACACGTTTCTAGCAATGGTATACAATTTATCAATTTGTTCCCATAAGTGTTTCCCTTTTTATGACAAGCGGTGTTCCTTATAATAATATTTTTGATCTTCCGTGAACCCACCTTGCCAATAAGATTCAGTTTCAAAGAAACCAACCATTGACAACAAGCATGATAAAGCAAGACAATAACAGACCAACGAAAATAACAACTAGAGTAGGAACTACTTTTTTTGTATTTTTGATAAAGAAACAAGAAAACAAGGAGAAAATAAACTTAGCTTGAACAATAGTGATTCCAAGTGGACTTGATAAATAAAGCTATGGTCCCCGGCAACGGCGCCAGAAAATAGTCTTGATGACCCACAAGTATAGGGGGTGTATCGCAGTATTTTCGAGGGAAGTGAAACCCAATTTATTGATTCGACACAAGGGGAGCCAAAGAATATTTATAAGCCTTAACAACTGAGTTGTCAATTCAGCTGCACGTGATAACAATCTTGCTCACAGTAGTTTATCAGTAGCAACAGTTTTGTAGTAAGAATAGTAAAGTAACAGCAGCAGTAAAGTAAAGACAGCAGTAACAATAGCAGTAAACAGTGGGATTCGAGTGCGGTAGGCATAGGGATGGATGGACGGGCGTTGCATGGACAAGACAATTCACATAGCAATCAGAACATAGGGCAATTGCAGATAAATAAGATAAAGCATCCAAGTACTAGATAATCCTAGGCATGTGTTCCATATATAGTCATACGTGCTCGCAATGAGAACTTGCACAATATCTTTTGTCCTGCCAGCCCATTTGGAGCGGGGCCTCAAGGGAACTACTGGCAATTAAGGTGCTCCTTTTAATAGAGCACCGGAGCAAAGCATTAACACTCTGTGAACACATGTGATCCTCACATCAAAGCCATTCCCTCCGGTTATCCCGATTTCTGTCACTTCGGGGCCATTGGTTCCGGACAACAACGTGTGTATACAACTTGCAGGTAAGACCATAAAAAATACTATCATAATGAATCAATAACATGTTCAGATCTGAAATCATGGCACTCGGGCCCTAGTGACAAGCATTAAGCATAACAAGTCGCAACAAAGTCATAAAGCACTAATAAAAGATACTAGGCACCATGCCCTAACAATCTGATGCCATTACATGAACGATCTCATCCAATCCCTACCATCCCCATAGCCTACATCGGGGGATTACTCACTCATAGATGGGGGAAACATGGATGGTCGATGGAGAAGCGATGGTGATGATGATGGCGATGATCTCCTCCAATTCCCCGTCCCGGCAGGGTGCAGAATAGAGTTTCTGGTGCTGTTTCATGGAATCTGGTGGTGGTGGTGGAGCAGAACTCCTTCTAGAAAAACGTCGACCCCCCTGGAGTTTTTAGGTCAGAAGGATTCTTATAGGTGAAGAGGGAGACCGACGGGATGCCTGGGGCGACCAGACCATGCCCTGGCACGGCCAGGCCCAACCCGCGCCTGGGGGGGGGGGTGTGGCCAGCCCCTGGCCCTCCTCCGTCTCGTATTCTGGCTCCGTGATTCTTTTGGAAAAATAGGTACTTTGGCTTTTGTCCCATCCAATTCCGAGAATATTCATTTTCGGACTTTCCTGGAACCAAAAAATAGCATAAAACAGGCAGCTAGCACTGTGGCTCTTGTTAATAGGTTAGTCCAAGAAATCATATGAAAAGTACTCCAAAGTGTGGATAAAACACAAAAAAGTAGATAAAACCGAGCATGGAACATCAAAAATTATAGATACATTTGCAATGTATCAGGGGCCACTTCATCAAGCATTACTGCGGTATACACAAGTACACGTGGGAGGGTAACGACTAAAAGATCAATGCCCACACTACCCGTACTAGCATTACTACGCATAGATCTAGCTCTGATACCACTGTAGGGGTTTCGTGCATGAAAACAATAAATTTTACCCTACGCCCCTGAACCCCTGAAGCTGCCAGGACCTATCTATTAGTAATACAGTAATGGGAGGGGCTTTTCGCGAACTTACCCTTGAAGACCGAAAAGCATTGTCAACGCTCAGGAGAGCGTGGTTGATGTAGACGAGCCGAACCCGACCTCAAGGTCGTGATGAAGTCCTTGCGCTCCTTCTGGCTCCAACGACTTGAGTGCCTCAAGTGCGACACCTCGCGGGGAATTACACATGTCCGGTGCCTGACGATGACTCCCGCTTCCCTGATCCAGCAGCAGTTACGGAAGTAGAGCTCCTGGATCCGAATCCCGCTGCGCGACGGTGCTCCGCGGTGAAGATGTCTCTCGCTCGCGTAGTCCAGACTTGGGACCACGGTCACGAGAGAGAGAGAGGGGGAGAGAGAAAATAGCAATTGGAGGTCCTCCCAAAAGTGGGGAGACCTTTATTGATTATTGGTGTATTTTTCTAGGCCAAATACCCCACTATATATAGGGGGAGGGGAGGTACTACCTCCCTCAAAGTCCCGGGGTGGGACTAAAGGAGAGGAGGGGGTGGGGACGCTGCCGGCCAGCCCCTAGTGGGTCCCGCGGGGGGTCTAGGCCTAGTCGGCCAGCCCCCTTGGCCCCTCTCCCTCCGGAAATTGGCCCATTAAGCCTTTTTGACCTTTAATTGATTTTATCTTTATTAAATAATTATGAATAAATGATTAAATCAATATTTAACATTCATTCACATATTATTCAATCTCCGTGGCCATGGAACACCTTCCACCTCCACTCCGGACATCCTTCGGACTTACCGAAACCCTTCCGGTTTTCTCCCTTCTTTTCTTCGGTGATTCTACCGATCCTATAAATACTCTCTAAGCATCATCAAGCCCTTAAGCGTGAAACCCCACGGTTCGGGAACACTCCAGACATGGTCGGGACACTCCCGCACCAATGATCGACAGAGGGACCTGGATGGCCATGTGACCCCTGTGCGTTCCACGAAGATCTTTCGTCGTTTGAACTGGGATAGTCATGTCTTATTCCCTTTGTCACTCGACACTTGCATTGCCCGAGATCTGATCAATTACATCACCATGTCGTGTTCAATCTCGTTACTAAACAATGCTACTTGACTCGTTCCGACAAGTGATATCCCCGTGATCAAATCACACGCTGCACAGCTATTGGATATAACTTCTCCGAGTGGGCCCTTGAGTATCTTCCCGTCACATGGACGGACAAATCCCGCTCTTGCAATATATTGCCTCTACGGTTTCCTCCGAATACCTGAACACGCCTTTATAACCACCGTTTTACCAGATGGCGTTTGATGCTATCTAAGCACTCTCGGGAGACAGTGATTGATATAGCCTCACGGTCTAAGGAATAGTCTACGAGGATCCATTTCTAATCATCGTAACTTGAACTTCGTGACATGATCGGGTCACGATGTTTAGGTTGGGTATTGGTTCATCATCTCATTCTTCGAATGAGATGACCTCATTTCCAACTAGCATAAATGCCACATGATCAGGAAACTTGATCATCCGTTGACCAATGAACCAGTGCCTAGAGTTTCACTAGGAACCCCTGGTTGTTTGTATATCACACGTGTATTGATGTTTCCACTCAATACAGTTATAGCATGATATAAAACTTAATCATAAACTATATGAAATATGATAATAGTCCTTACTACTATTTGTCTCTAGGGCATATTTCCAACAAAAGGAGCACTCTATGATAACTAGTGTAATTAATAAAAGTACAAAGAGAGTTGTAAAGCCTGATGAACAAATAAACATTGAACCTGCAGTAGCAATTGTGAAAGACCTTGTCACTAAAAGTGTAGAGGATGGACACATTGTCTTCTGTGAGGATGCTTCTAATATTGTCTCACATCCTTATAAAACTAGAAAAGCTAGTGTCCATGTGCTTTCTATTAGAATTGGTGATCATTGCTATTATGGTTTATGTGATATTGGTGCAAGTTCAAGTGCTATTCCTTATGAGCTTTACAAAGAAATTATGCACGAAATTAGTCCATGCGAACTAGAAGAAATTTATGTGGTTATTCACCTTGCAAATAGAGAGACCATCTCTCCAATTGGTATTGTAAGAGATGTGGAAGTTCTTTGTCATAAGATTAAATATCCTGCTTATTTTCTAGTACTTGGTTTAGCTGCTAGTAAAACCTATCCTATCATTTTTGGTAGACCTTTCTTGAACACGTGTGGAGCCATTATAGACTGTAAAAGGGAGAAAATTTAACTAAATTTGATGGGGAATCTTACGATTTTAATTTTTCAAAATTTGCTAAAGTTCCTTATGAAAATGAAACTCCTAATGAGGATTTTAGAGTTGAACAACTTGCTTCTATTTATCTTGCTCCTAACAATGCTTTGCAGCAGTTTATGGAAGACCACGAAAGTGAAATCTTCATGGAAGAAAGAAATGAGATTGACGAGATTCTCCGTCATCAACCTAAGATGCTTAAGCATAACTTGCCTATGGAAGATTTGGGTACCTCATTGCCACCTAAAAAGGACCTGGTTTTCGATCTAAAAACCTTTACCTGACGATCTTAAATATGCTTACATTGATGATAAGAAAATATATCCTGTTATTATTAGTTCCAAACTTTCAGGGAAGGACGAGGAAAGATTATTGGAAGTATTGAAGAAACACCGAGGAGCTATGGGCTATACCCTTGATGATTTAAAGGGGATTTCTCCTACTATATGTCAGCACACTATCAATATAGAACCCAATGCAAAACAAGTGGTAGAACATCAACGTCGTTTAAATCCTAAGATGAAGGAAGTGGTAAGAAACGAGGTATTAAAACTCCTTGATGCTGGTATTATTTATCCTATTGCTGATAGTGAATGGGTTAGTCCTGTTCATTGTGTCCCTAA
Organism: Avena eriantha; assembly: GCA_910589775.1. Classification (NCBI taxonomy): domain Eukaryota; kingdom Viridiplantae; phylum Streptophyta; class Magnoliopsida; order Poales; family Poaceae; genus Avena; species Avena eriantha. The sequence goes on from OU342740.1 coordinate 11,400,759, forward strand.
GAAAGGGGGAATTACTGTTGTGCCTAATGAGAATACTGAGCTTATCCCCCAAAGGATAGTAGTAGGTTATAGGATGTGCATTGACTTCATAAAGGTTAACAAAGTTACTAAGAAAGATCATTACCCACTGCCTTTTATTGATCAAATGTTGGAAAGGTTGTCTAAAAAGACCCATTTTTTGCTTTCTTGATGGATATTCTGGGTTCTCTCAAATTGCTGTTAAACAACAAGATCAAGAAAAAACTACTTTTACTTGCCCTTATGGAACCTATGCTTATAGGCGTATGCCTTTTGGTTTGTGTAATGCTCTTAATACTTTTCAAAGATGCATGTCTGCTATCTCTCATGGTTTTTGTGAGGAAATTGTGGAAGTATTCATGGACGATTTTTCCCTCTATGGAACTTGTTTTGATAATTGTCTACACAACCTTGACAAAGTTTTGCAGAGATGTGAAGAAACTAATCTTGTTCTTAATTGGGAGAAACGCCACTTCATGGTCAATGAAGGAATTGTCCTTGGACATAAAATTTCCGAAAGAGGCATTGAAGTTGACATAGCAAAAGTTGAAGCAATTGAGAAAATGCCCTGTCCTAGAGACATCAAAGGTATTTGTAGTATCCTTGGTCATGCTGGTTTCTATAGAAGGTTTATTAAAGTTTTCTCCAAGATATCAAAACCCCTTACTAACCTTCTCCAAAAAGATGTACCCTTTGTTTTTGATGATGATTGTAAGGAAGCTTTTGAAACTCTAAAGAAAGCTTTAACTACCGCTCCTATTGTCCAACCACCTGATTGGAACTTACCCTTTGAAATCATGTGCGATGCTAGTGATTTTGCTATAGGTGCTGTTCTTGGGCAACGAATAGATAAAACGTTAAATGTTATCCATTATGCTAGTAAGACTCTTGACGCTGCTCAAAAGAATTATGCTACTACTGAAAAAGAGTTCTTAGCTGTTGTCTTTGCTTGTGATAAGTTTAGACCTTATATTGTTGATTCAAAAGTTACCATTCATACTGATCATGCTGCTATTAAGTACCTTATGACGAAGAAAGATGCTAAGACTAGGCTTATTAGATGGGTGTTGCTTTTAAAAGAGTTTGACCTACATATTGTAGATAGGAAAGGTGTTGAAAATCCTGTTGCTGATAATTTATCTCGATTGGAAAACATCTCTTTTGATCCTATGCCTGTTAATGATAGTTTCCCAAAGGAACAGTTGGCTGAAGTAGGGGTAAGCTCGCCAGAGAGTCCTTGTATGCTAATTATGCTAACTTTATTGTTTCCAAGTATTTGCCTCCAACTTTTACAACCCAGCAAAGAAGGAAGTTCTTTTACGATTTGAGGTATTATTTTTGGGATGAACCACATTTATATAAAGAGGGAGTAGATGGTATTATGCGAAGATGTGTTCCAGAATATGAACAAAAGGAGATACTGCAGAAATGTCATGGGAGTGCCTATGGAGGACATCATGCAGGAGATAGAACCGCACAAAAGGTTCTACAATTAGGTTTTTACTAGCCTACCCTTTTTAAAGATACAAGAAAAATTGTCTTATCGTGTGATGAATGTCAACGAGTTGGTAATATTTCTAGACGCAATGAAATGCCTATGAATTACTCTCTTTTTATTGAACCATTTGATTGTTGGGGATTTGACTTTATGGGTCCTTTTGCCCCTTCAAAAGGTTATACCATATTCTTGTTGCCGTTGCTATGTTCCTAAGTGGGTAGAAGCCATACCTACGAAAAGTGATGATGGTGAGACCTCTTTAAAAATGCTTAAGGATATTATCTTTCCTAGGTTTGGAGTGCCTAGGTATCTTATGACTGATGGAGGTTCTCATTTCGTTCATGGTGGCTTTAGAAAGACCCTTGCTAAATATGATGTTAATCATAGAATTGCTTCAGCTTATCATCCCCAAACTAGTGGGTAAGTAGAACTATAAAATAGAGAAATTAAATCCATCTTGCAAAAGACTGTCAATAGATCTAGAAAAAATTGGGCTAAAAAGTTGAATGATGCTTTATGGGCTTATAGAACTGCTTATAAAAATCCTATAGGAATGTCTCCTTACAAAATGGTTTATGGGAAAGCTTGCCACCTGCCTTTAGAATTAGAACACAAAGATTATTGGGCAGTGAAAGAACTTAATAGAGACTTCAAACTTGCTGGTGAGAAGAGATTGTTTGACTTAAGTTCTTTATACACGTGGAGGAGTGAAGCATATGAAAATGCTAGACTCTTTAAAGAAAAAGTTAAAAGATGGCATGACAGGAGAATTCTTAAGAGAGAGTTCCATGTTGGTGAGAAGGTTCTATTGTATAGGTCTCGTCTTAGATTTTTTGCAGGAAAACTACTCTCAAAATGGGAAGGACCTTTTGTTATTGAAGAGGTGTATCATTCGAGGCAATACAAATTTCTTCCTTAAAAGATAACACTACACAAGTTGTGAATGGTCAGAGACTCAAACATTATATTTCTGGAGATTCTTACAATGAAGATATTGATGCTATTCAAATGGTGACTCCGATTTTTTTTATCAAAGACCAAATTCAGAGACCTACAGAGTTCGTTTTCGAATAGGTAATAGTTCTGGTAAGAAAAGGTCCGCAAAAAATCTGTCAATTTATATTTTTTCAGTTTTTACCTAACATGGAAAGCAATGAGTCGAAAGAGGGACGAAAGCGGAGCCCAGGTGGCTCACACCACCCTGAGGCGTGGGCCCACCTGGCCGCGCCACCAGGGGTGTGGTCACCCCGGAGCCCGTCTCTGACCCGTTTTCTCTCAGTACTTTACTTTTGTTGTAAAACTTCGTAATATATAATCCCCGGATCGCCTAAGGTTCGTATATCATGTTCTCGCCGTGTTTTCGTTTCGATCTGTTTCTGACAGGCAGAGTCTCAGTTTTGGAGCCACAATGTCTTCCTCTGGATCAGCCAAGGAAGATTCTTCCATGGACATCATCAACCCGTACATGCGTGAGTTGAAGATTCATCCCAAGGAGTTGTTGCTCGAAGATGGGAAGGTACAGATAAAAGAGGTTCAGGGCCCTAAAGGTGAAGGTAGTCTGGAGGACAGGATGGAACATGATACATTGCAAATGTATCTATAATTTTTGATGTTCCATGCTTGGTTTTATCTACTTTCTTATGTTTTGTCCACACTTTGGAGTACTTTTCATATGATTTCTTGGACTAACCTATTAACAAGAGGCACAGTGCCAGCTGCCTGTTTTCTGCTGTTTTTGGTTCCAGGAAGTTAGAAAATGAATATTCTCGGAATTGGACGGGACAAAAGCCCAGTATTTTACCGAGGGACACACAAAGCCAGAATATGAGACAGAGCAGGGCCAGAGGGCGGCCACACCACCTGGCCGCGCGGTCAGGCTTGGCCCGCGCCAGGGGGTGGTGTGGCCAGCCCAGGCACCCCCTCGACCTCTCCTTCCGCCTATAAGATGCCTCCGATACAGAAACCCTAAGCACCTGATCAAAATTCCACGAAAGAGTCTGTAGCCACCGTCATCTCCATCCCTAGATCGGGAGGGATCTGAAGCTCTTCACGGCACCCTGCCGGAGAGGGGAATTCACCCTGGAGGCCTTCTTCATCATCATGCAAGCCTCCGGTGTGATGCATGAGTAGTTCATCTCTGGACTACGGGTCCATGTAGTAGCTAGATGGGTAGTTCTCCTCCTTTGTGCTATCATGTTTAGATCTTGTGAGCTCCGTTCATGATCAAGATCATCTATTTGTAATTCTGCATGTTGTGTTTGCGGGGATCTGATGGATATTGAGATGCTATTTCAGATTGATTATTGATTCTATCATGTCTTTGTTATTTGTGATCTTGCATGCTTTCCGTCGTTAGTAGCTATCTTGGCCAAGTAGATGCTAGCAACTCCAAGAGTTAGAATTTATGCTCGATAGTGGGTTCATGCCTCTGGTAATCTGGGGAAGTGACAGAAATCTCTAAGGTACTAGATGTGCTGTTGCTACTAGGGAGAAAACAACAATCCTTTGTTCATATAACAATTGTATTGTTTACTTTACACGCAATTCGTAATGCAATAATCTGTTGCTTGCAACTTAATACTGGAGGGGGTTCGAATGACAACCTGAAGGTGGATTATTAGTCATAGATGCAGTTGGATGGCGGTCTATGTATAATGTTGTAATGCCCAATCTAATCTCAAAGGAGTCAAGATGATTAGTATATGCATGTATTGCTTTCTCGATGTTTGTCAATTTCCCCGCTGTAATTTGTTCACCCAACATGTTATCTATCTTAAGGAGAGCCACCTCTAGTGAACTATGGACCCCGGTCCTTTCTTTTACAATCAATCTACAATCAAACTGTTTACTGCTTTGTGTTTACTTTCTTCCATTCGATACGTTTAATCCTTTGTTTTCAGCAAAACCGGTGAGATTGACAACCTCATCGCAAGTTGGGGGCAAAGTTCTGTGGTTGTGTTGTGCAGGTCTCCACGTTGTTACTAACACCGGTAGTGCGCCCTGCCAAGGCTCAGCTAGCAACACCTTTGGGGTGTTTCCTTGCTCCTACTAGATTGATAACCTTGGTTTTGTACTGAGGTAAAACTTGCTGCTGTGCTCATGATACCTTCCTCTTGGGGTTCCCCAACGAGCTTGATATATTTTGGGCCATCAAGCTCTTTTTCTGGCTCCATTGCTGGGGAGTCAAGGACATCTTCACAAGGGGAGTCCCTCATAACCAATCTCTTTACTTTATTGTTTTTGTTTTTCTTAGTTTACTTTTGTTTTGTTTGCTTGTTTCTTTATCAAAAACACACAAAAATTAGTTTTACAAGTTTGCTTTGTTTATTAAAGACACAAAAAATGACTACTCTGGAAAATACTAAGTTGTGTGACTTCACTAGCACCAACAACAATGATTTTATGAGCACACCTATTTCTCCACCTGTTCCTGAAGCTACTTTCTTTGAGATTAAACCTGCTTTACTCAATCTTGTTATGAGAGAACAATTTTCTGGTATTGGTAATGAAGATGCTGCTGCCCATCTAAATAACTTTGTTAAACTTTGTGAGATACAAAAGCATAGGGATATAGATGGAGATATTATTAAGCTTAAATTATTTACATTCTCTTTGAGAGGAAAAGATAAAGAGTGGTTGAATTCCTTAACTAGGAATATTATTGATTCTTGGACTAAATGCAAAGATGCTTTCATTGGAAAATATTATCCTCCTGTTAAGATTATATCTATGAGAAGTGAAATAATTAAGTTTAAATAATCTGATAATGAACATGTTGCTCAAGCTTGGGAAAGAATGAAATCTTTGGTAAAGAATTGTCCCACTCCTGGACTGACTGCTTGGATGATCATCCAAACTTTTTATGCAGGATTGAACTATTCTTCAAGAAATCTATTGGATTTTGCTGCTAGAGGTACCTTTATGACCATTACTTTGGGTGCTGCAACAAAGCTTCTGGATAATATGATGGTTAACTATTTCGAATGGCATACTGAAAGAGCTCCACAAGGTAAGAAGGTAAATTATGTTGAGGAAACCTCCTCCTTGAAAGATAAGATTGATGTTATTATGTCTATGCTTGTTAATGGGAAAGCCCATATTGATCCAAACCATGTTCCCTTAGCCTCTTTGGTTTCTCAAGAAGAGCAACTTAATGTGAACTTCATAAGAAATAACAATTTTAGCAACAATGCTTATAGGAATAATTTTGGTAACAACAATTATAAGCCATATCCTCCCAACAATGGTAATGCTTATGGAAATTCCTACAACAACAATAGGAGTGCTCCCTCTAAACTTGAAGTTATGATTAAAGACTTTATTAGTAAACAAACTTCTTTCAATAAAAGTATTGAGGAAAAACTCTCTAATGCTGAAAGAAATATAGCATATTTGGCTGAAGCTCAATCTTCTTTGAATAAAATGGCTACTAAAACCAGAAACTAATGATAATCCCTTTGTAGCTACTATGCCATACAAGTAAGAATTGATGAAAGTATTAGACTATTAGCTGAATTACATGCTAAGTGGGAAAGAGAAGATAAAATTGCTAGAAACATTAGTGTTTCTACTATCACTACCACTAGTGTTGAGGCTAGTAATAGTTCTACTACTTTAGATGATAAATTTGATTTTGATCTTCATGGTTGCAATATCTCTGAAGTTATTAAGTTCCTACAAAAGCTTGCTAAAAGTCCTAATGCTAGTGCTATGAACATGGCCTTTACAAAACACATTATTGATGCTCTCATAAAGATTAAAGAAGAAAAGATGAAACATGAAGCTTCTATTCCTATCATTAAATATGAAAGTGAATGATTTTGATTTCAAAGCTTTATGTGATCTTGATAGTAGTGTTTCTATTATGCCTAGAAAGATTTATGATATGCTTGATTTGCCACCACATGAAGATTATTATTTGAATGTCCCACTTGATGATAATGCTAAAAAGTAACTCATGGGGAGTATTAATGATGTTCTTATTATGGTTAACAATGCCTATGTCCCCGTTGATTTCTATGTTTTGGATGTTGAATGCAATGCTTCTTGTCCTATTACTTTGGGAAGACCTTTTCTTAGAACTGTTGGTGCCATTATTGATATGAAAGAAGGCACCATTAAATATCAACTCCCACTCAAGAAAGGTATAGAACACTTCCCTAAGAAGAGAGAGAATATTTCTTTTGCCTCTCCTATGAAAACAAAATTTGGTTTTAATGCTTCTTCATTTGAGAACACTTGATTCTTTTTCTTGCTTCTTATGCCTAACTTAAAGGCGTTAAAGAAAAGTACTTATTGGGAGATAACCCAAAAGTTTTAGATGAGTCTTGGAAGTTATTACCTCTGTAATAACCGTTCCTTATCCTTTTTATTAGATTTTTGTGCCAAGAGTAACCTCTAATGAGAGAGAAGTAATGATTGAGAAAGTTGCTGTCCCGAAATGGATTTCTGTGCTTCACCATAAAAATTCGTGTAAAATCTGTGTACGTGTTTTGAGGCGTGAATTTTTGTGCTTCTGCTCCAGGTTGTTATCTAACTTCCGTTAGTTCAACACTTTTTGATTTGAGCAACATAAGGTCTTTGAAAAAATTCGTCTTTACCTGCTGGTCTGTTTTGGCAAATTTCTGCCATTTTCTACATTTGCTTCTTGTTAGTTCCTTTTTGAGTTCTTTTGGGGAATTGAGCTTTTTGAGGGAAGTGATACAGTAGCTTGTGTTTGAATGAAAGTTTTATTGGTGTTAGAACTTAACCTAAAGACTTATTATCTTGAGTGCACTAATGTTGCTAATAAAGATTGTATGAAGTTTTGTATGAAGGAAAAATTTCAGGTGTATGGAAGGAACGAGTAATGAGATGAAGGATAGACTAAAGCTCAAGCTTGGGGATGCCACGCGTGTCACCCCAAGAAATATCCAAGAAGTACAAGCATCAAAGCTTGGGGATGCCCAAGGCATCCCCCTCTTCATCAATAAAAATCTGAGGTTTCTTCCAAACGCTTCATTTTTATTGTTTCATGCACAGTTGTGTTGTTCTTGGAGCGTCTTCTTTTTCTTTTTCGTTTTGGTTTTTACTTTGCTTGGTTTGCTTAGTTTGCTGAATAAATTTGTTGGACCCCCTCCTTCATACATTGGTTTTCAAATAGTTTGGTTTAGATTGGAAAAGAGTAGAAAAGTTCATGCTTAAGTGGTAAAGAGAGCTTGTTGTTGACTGTGGCCTATGCTTTGTCATGCCATGCTTGATTTTGTTTTGGCTTTATGCTTAGTATTCTTTGCTGTAGCATGACTTGTTATAAACAATTGAGATTGCTTGATGTGCTTTGGATAAATCATGCGTTGTTTTAGCATATTAAAGCATAGTATTGTGGTATTCTCCTTTGATGCTTTATTTGGGTTGACTTGGCGCATGCTCGCACCATGTTATGACTATCCCAAGTCACCTAAGCCTTTATGATCCTTTAGTTTTCAACTTGTAGTATCACTTTATGCTTTGATCAATGATGTTTTGTCGCTCTGCATGATTATGGCCATTATTGCTCTCTTAGTTTGTCGCTCCCAGTCTTTTGCTATCCTCCATAACCAAGTATGAGTTCCACTCATGCATCCAACTCCTTAAATCAAGTTATTCCAAAGATTCCACCATACCTACCTATTAGCAATTGCTATTCCAAGTATATTCAGCTTTTATCTACCTTCCGAATTAAACTTATTATGTGAAAATTAGTGATTAAAGCTCTCAACAACTTGATGGCACACTTTACTTTTCTTGCACTTAATAAACTTGAACCATTGTGTCCATCTTTGTTGCGTATATGCTTGCGCTTTATAAGTTGAAATTAGTAGAACCATGTATCATGGGGAACGCTTTCAACATTGCACTTGTACTTTGTACCCCGTTGATATCATGTTCTTTTGCTTATAGATCCCAGCGGTGTGAAATAAAAGTAGAACTTGTAAGATCATGGAGTTTGTATGTGTGTTAGAGAAACGCCTGGGCCGCTAGCCTAAGCCATGCCTAATCATGGTGGAAACTTGCAGCATCACCATAATGAGCACTCTATGAAACATCCTCAATAAAAACCTATGCAAATAGCAAATAAAAAGATCGCTGAGATGCTCATTGTCTTCTTGCCTTGTCATTTTGATTATGGGATAGCTCCTGTATGATGTGCAAGGGGTACCCCGTTGGCGGTTCTTTATGATACATATGTACTTACAATGACAAGAGCTTACTTTTGACAAAAGTTGAGTAGCATGAGGTTCGGTCTTCGTAAGTAAGGGGTTTGAGATTTCGGTTTATAACTTGTCAAGCATATCCTCTTAGTTGTGTCACTTTAACCTTAATCACCTTCAAGATGCTTATGATAGGGGCAATGAGAGCTGAAAGCTAATAAGTACCATAATTTTTGGAAGCTCTTTATGAGACTTGAATCCCTACTTCCTTCTATGAAGGCCTTTCTTCTACTTTTATGTTGAGTCTCCACCTTCTACCTTTATGCACCTACTTTGAGAGCATAGTGGCCATTCTTTGTTCTATGTGCATTGTCCCAAGACTAGTTGATTGATGCATAACTTGATATTGCTTGTTTTAAACTATTTGTATCTAGTCACTCTTATGAACTTTGAAGGTGTCCTATGCATTTATATTTGCTACTCTATGAGGGACAAGCTGAATGCTACTATGCTATGTTTTCTATATGTGAAACAAACAAACGTCTTGCAAAGCATTGTTATTCATGAATCTTTTGTTTGTGCCTTTTCATGTTGCAACATAGTTTCTTTGTCTTATTGCTAGAACTTTGTCTTTCATGTTATGATTGAAGTACTATGATCCCATCTTTGAATGTTTTACAAATACTTTGATCAAGTTTATGATGGTGCATGTCACCTCAAAAATTATTCTTTCTTTTTATCACTTACCTACTCGAGGACGAGCATGAGTTAAGCTTGGGGATGTTGATACATTGCAAATGCATCTATAATTTTTGATGTTCCATGCTTGGTTTTATCTACTTTCTTGTGTTTTGTCCACACTTTGGAGTACTTTCCATATGATTTCTTGGACTAACCTATTAACAAAAGCCATAATGCCAGCTGCCTATTTTCTGCTGTTTTTGGTTCGAGGAAAGTCAGAAAATGAATATTCTCGGAATTGGATGGGACAAAGGCAAAGTCAGTATTTTACCGGAAGACTCACGGAGCCAGAATACGAGACAGAGAAGGGCCAGAGGGTGGCCACACCACCTGGCCGCATGGTCAGGCTTGGCCCGCACCAGGGGGTGGTGTGGCTAGCCCAGGCACCCCCTCAGCCTGTCCTTCCGCCTATAAGATACCTCCGATACAGAAACCCTAAGCACCCGATCAAAATTCCCCAAAATAATCTGTAGCCGCCGTCATCTCCATCCCTAGATCGGGAGGGATCTGAAGCTCTTCCCGGCACCCTGCCGGAGAGGGGAATTCACCCTGAAGGCCTTCTTCATCATCATGCAAGCCTCCGGTGTGATGCGTGTGTAGTTCATCTCTGGACTACGGGTCCATGTAGTAGCTAGATGGCTGGTTCTCCTCCTTTGTGCTATCATGTTTAGATCTTGTGAGCTCTGTTCATGATCAAGATCATCTATTTGTAATTCTGCATGTTGTGTTTGCGGGGATCCAATGGATATTGAGATGCAATTTCAGATTGATTATTGATTCTATCATGTCTTTTTTATTTGTGATCTTGCATGCTTTCCGTTGTTAGTAGCTATCTTGGCCAAGTAGATGCTAGCAACTCCAAGAGTTAGTATTTATGCTCGATAGTGGGTTCATGCCTCTGGTAATCTGGGGAAGTGACAGAAATATCTAAGGTACTAGATGTGTTGTTGCTACTAGGGAGAAAACAACAATCCTTTGTTCATAGAACAATCGTATTGTTTACTTTACACGCAATTCGTAATGCAATAATCTGTTGCTTGCAACTTAATACTGGAGGGGATTCGGATGATAACCTGAAGGTGGATTATTAGTCATAGATGCAGTTGGATGGCGGTTTATGTATAATGTTGTAATGCCCAATCGAATCTCAAAGGAGTCAAGATGATTAGTATATGCATGTATTGCTTTCTCGATGTTTGTCAATTGCCCCGCTGTAATTTGTTCTCCCAACATGTTATCTATCTTAAGGAGAGCCACCTCTAGTGAACTATGGACCCCGGTCCTTTCATTTACAATCAATCTACAATCAAACTGTTTAGTGCTTTGTGTTTACTTTCTGCAAACTATTACTTTCTTCCATTCGATACGTTTAATCCTTTAATTTCAGCAAAACTGGTGAGATTGACAACCTCATCGCAAGTTGGGGCAAAGTACTGTGGTTGTGTTGTGCAGGTCTCCACGTTGCTACTAGCACCAGTAGTGCGCCCTGTCAAGGCTCAGCTAGCAACACCTTTGGGGTGTTTCCTTGCTCCTATTGGATTGATAACCTTGGTTTCGTACTGAGGGAAAACTTGTTGCGGTGCTCATCATACCTTCCTCTTGGGGTTCCCCAACGAGCTCGATATATTTTGGGCCATCAGAACAATAGAGCAAGAAGTCTTTAGGTATAAGAAGATGGCGGAACGTGAAGTGGATATTATCCATAAGATTAATTCAGAACTCATCGCCGAGCACCAGAAGGAGACTGCTGAGCTTAGGGATGAAATTCTTTCACTCCATCGAAAAACCAACCAACTACAAGCACATCTCTACGACGTGCAAAATCAAAACTGTGAGTATGAGGTTAGGTTTAAACACATAAGTGCTGCTGCTAGTTTCAGGATGTTGGAAACCAAGAAGTATTTTGTTGATGGGGAGCCCTTACCTTGGAAGTCGGACGATGATGAGAGAACACCACCACCGAAGGATTAATTCGTCATCAGGTTTTGGCACCCCCGTTGGTTGTTCCAAGCTTGGAGGAGTGCCGCGGTATCACATCTTTTATCTTTTATCTTTTTACCTTTTTAAGTAGAGTCATATCATGAATAGAGAAGTTATTATAGAGGATGGTTTGCATTGTGGAAGTGTCTCCCCTCTCGTTAGTTATCTATGTATCCCTTGGTGTGAGTTGCCGTTATGGAATATTAATGAGAAGTTCTATCATTTACTTTTTGCATATCTTATTTTAGTTTGCAGTTTCTGTTATATGATTGATCTCGTTGTTAGTATTGGTATCACTTTGGGATCATTAAGTAAATTTAGTTGGTTTTGGCAAACCTGGCTCTGGTTAGTAGCAACACTATTTGAGAACTGAATGAAAAAGAGAAAAGTACTTTTAAGAAATATAATTTCATCATCTTTCTTTCTTGATTGGCTCATAAGCTTAGTATTCTCTAGTTAAGATCTTTTGTGCTTCCAAGGAAGATTGCATGTTTGTTTTTATCACCTGTATGTTTGTTTGTTTCCTTCAACTCTTATACTTGCTACCTAGACTTGCTAGACAAAAACCTGTACTGAGAGGGAATGCTTCTCGTGCATCCAATCCTTAAACCAAAACCTATGCCATTTGTGTCCACCATACCTACCTATTAGCATTAATGCTATTCCAAATAAATTCATGTTTTTATCTACCTTCCGAATTAAACTTGTTATGTGAAACTTAGTGATTAATGCTCTCACAAACTTGATGGCACACTTTACTTTCTTGCACTTAATAAACTTGAACAATTGTGTCCATCTATGTTGCGTATATGCTTGCGCTTTATAAGTTGTGAATTAGCAGAACCATGTTATCATGGGGAACACTTTCAACATTGCACTTATTTAGTTGATATCATGTTCTTTTGCTTATGGATCCTGGCGGTGTGAAATAAAAGGGGACCTTATAAGCTCATGGAGTTTGTATATGTGTTAGATAAACGCCTGGGCGGCTAGCCTAAGCCATGCCTAATCATGGTGGAAACTTGCAGCATAACCATAGTGAGCAATCTGTGAAGCATCCTCAATAAAAATCTATGCAAATAGCAAATAAAAAGATCGCTGAGATGCTCATTGTCTGTTGCCTTGTCATTTTGATATGGGATAGCTCCTATATCATGGGGCAAGGGGTAACCCATTGGCGGTTCTCCATTATACACATGTATTTACAATGACAAGAGCTTACTCGTGACTAAAGTTGAGTAGCATGAGGTCTGGTACTCGTAAGCACGGGGCATGAGATTTTCAGCTTATAACTTGTCAAGCATATCCTCATATTTGTTCACTTTAACCTTAATCACCTAAAGATGCTTATGATAGGGGCAATGAGAGTTGAAAGCTAATAAGTACCATAATTTTTGGAAGCTCTTTATGAAACTTGAAATCCCTACTTCCCTCTGCGAAGGGCCTATCTTTTACTTTTTAGTTGAGTTAGTAAACCTATTCTTTTCTATCTCAAGCAAGTATTTGAGTTGTTGTGTTTCATTCATTCATATGATGATTTATTCAATCATGTTTCTTATGTTCCTTGTTTTGCACACTACTCTTATCTTAGTGAATATTACTTTGAAATCTATCATTGAAAACCCCATTATGTTTGAACTCCTACAAATTGTTAACCGTTCTTTGACCAAGAACAAAGTTTGCCATTACCAATTATGATTTACTTTGTGTATCTTTATTGTGTTTCCTTTACTCATTGCAAGTTGATTAATATAATAGTGAGTTGTCTTCTATTACAAGTTAAGTTATATAATAGTGAGTTTCTTATATTATGATTTATGTATTGATGAATGTGATGCTTCTTGTCCGTATTCTTTTATCGACACTTCACTCTATAAACCCGAGGTCATGTTTATTGAGCTTAGTTTTCGCTTGGGGACAAGCGAAGTCTAATCTTGGGGGGAGTTGATACGTCCATTTTGCATCACTATTCTATATCATAATTTACTGTTATTTATTGATATATTTCATATTAAGAGATGATACTTATGTTATTTCATCTATTTTTGCATGGTTGATGACTTTTGGAGGATGGACCGCTGAAGTCAGGATTCTGATGGAAAAGGCACTGTTTGGAGGCTAAATTTGCGAAGATCAGAAAATTCCGGAAAATATATGGAAAATCCTATTTTTCCAGAAGATGAAGGAAGTTAGAAGGGGGAGCGGAGATGGGCCACAGGGGGCCCACACCACCCCCTGGCGCGGGTCACCCTAGGCCGCGCCACCAGGTGGTGTGGCCACCCTGGCCCACCTCTGGCTCTGCTCTTTGGCGTATATAATCCTCCTGAAACCCTAAGACTCGGGGAGCGACCACACAAAGATTCCGCCGCCTCTGCGGGGCTGAAAACTATAGAGAGAGAAAGAGCTCTCCGGTAGGCAGAAATCTGCCGGGGAAATTCCTTCCCAGAGAGGGGAGATCGTCGCCATCAACACCACCATCAAGCTGGACTTCATCGGGATCATCATCGTCATCATCTCCATCATCATCTCCACAAGCATCATCATCACCACTCCATACCGCTGTAACAATTGGCTTGAATCTTGCATAGTTCTTAGGGGAAACTTTCCCGGTATTGACTACTTGTTGTAGTTGATGCTATTGAGTGGAACCATTGAATTATTGTTATGTTCAGATTGTTACTTATCATTATTTCATCTCTGATCTTGATCCATATGATGTATCGTGAGTAGTTCGTTTAGTTCTTGAGGACATGGGAGAAGTCATGTTGTTAGTAGTGGAATTGTGTTCAATGGTTTGATAATTAAGTTGTGGTGTTATTCTTCTAGTGGTGTCATGTGAACGTCGACTACATGATACTTCACCTTTAAGGGCCTAGGGGAATGCATTGTGTATTTGGCTACTAATCGTGGGGTTGCCGGAGTGACAGAAACTTGAACCCCCGTTAGGAAACCTTTGCACAAGGGAGTGTAGGATCTCAAAGTTTAAGGTTATGGTTAGGTTTTTATCTTAATTACTTTTTTTGTAGTTGCGGATGCTTGCAAGGGGTATAATCACAAGAATGTATTAGTCCTAGGAAGGTCAGTACATTAGCACAGGTTCACTCATACAACACTTATCCAACTAAAAAAGATTAATCAACTATATGAAGTGAAAGCATTTGACAGTATTCCCATGTATCCTCGAGAACGTTTGGTCATCTTTAAGTAATACAACCGGCTTGTCATTTGCTAAAGAAAGGATTGTGCCACTTGCTGCAATTATTATTATTATCTTTTATTTACTCGTACTTTATCTATCTGCATTATCAAAAATCCTAAAAATTCGTTTGCTAAATATTTACAGAGAAATCCTAATCCAATCCACCTGTCAACACCTTCTACTCCTCGTTGGGTTTGACACTCTTACTTATCAAAAATACTGCAATACATCCCCTATACTTGTGTGTCATCAAGGTAGAGGTGGAGGGGGCCATGGCCGTGACGACCTTGGCGGCGACGATGGCGGCGCACCGCTCGAAGTAGGCGGGGGACAGCGCCGGGTCGGCGGGTGAGCCATACCCTCGGATCGGAAGTCTGATACCATGTAGAATTGTATAGAATAATAATCGATGACGATATTGTGGCAATTACAAGAGGTATATATGAGGGTCTAGGTGCATCGGCCTAGCCCTATAACAAACCGACTAGGACTCTTAAGCCTAACAAGAGTTGTATTCTAATAGTTAGTGATCTTCCACACAACGGAAATGATGTTCCGTGTGCGAGAAGGGGCATTAATATGCTCGATCTGTATTAGTGAGAAAAGATATCTTAAATTTATATATTTATTAACTACAGGGTACTTTCAAATCTTCATTAATCCTAGAAATATCAAGCGAGATTTTGGTGATCAATATTCGTTTATTGTCATCTGATCCGATAACTATGTATTTTCATTTATTGAATATTTGTCATTTAAGCCTTTGGAACGCATGGAAAGAGAGAAACAGGCGAATCTTCATCGGCCGGTGGCTGACTTATGTCGAGGTGACCGAGATCGTGAGGGAGGACATCCGGCAGTGCGCTCGTGTTTTCATGGCCTTCGGGCCTGCCATTTCTGCGGAGCCTGATTTGACGTTTTTCAGTTTTTTGTTTTCGGTGTTTTTGGGCATGTTTTTCACGTTAACCAAAACATGTGTGGTTGGCTTTCTCTCTATCTATTTGAAAAGGCAAAGCTTCTGCCGTTTGCTCAAAATAAATTGTTTACTGTCGATCAGTGAGATCACCGTGTATATTTTAAGCACTCCCGATCGATGCCCAAAACCAATGACATGAATAAACAAGCTAATTGCATAGGACGTACACGAACTTGTCAATTCGGCCCAAACATACCCAAATAGTGGCAGCTTGGGATCAGGTGGTACACGAAGTTGTCATGCGGGCGCACGGCATATCAGGCGCCGCCACATGGTTTAAAACGATGTCAAAGCAACAACTACCTTCTTATTTAGAAACTTCCAATCCTTTTATATTTTAATAAAAGTTCTAGAGATACAAACGCCATCAGGCGATCGATAAACCAGACATGTCGACCAACGGGTAAGATTAACCGCGCAAGGTTGTGCGCCTCCTTGTTGGACGATTGGCCCTCATGTACAACCGTGGCTTCACCAAACCCCTTTGAACAATATGACTGTAAATCCCCAGGTTCTCCTCCTTCAATGCTTTGACCACGGATAGACAATCGCTGGCCACTGTTATCCTAGGTAACTGAAGATCTTGTGCCAGATGTAAACCATCTCAGACAGCAAGGGCCTCCAAAGTCTCCGGGTCTGAGAGTCCTGTGTGATTAACCACTGAGGCGCTGAGGAAGACACCGGTGGCTGACCTCGCTACCGCAGCAGCAGAGCCAAACAGACCGCTCCTTGCTACCCTTGCATCCATGTTTAGCTTGGCAGCCCCGATAGCTGGAGGGATCCAAGTCACATGCAGTATGGGTGCACTACGCAAGCTGGCTTTGGGATCTTCGACTGATTTAGGGGGTGTTTCTTTGGCCTTTTGGTGGCTTTCTAGTAGAAAAAGCTAGCAAAATAAAACAAACAGGAGAGCTGCGCGGTGGGCGAAGCCGAGGCAGGTAGACGGAACAGGCAGACTCGGGAAAGCACCTCGGGGGGTGTGCTTCCCGCGGCTTTGGCCTTTAGGAACCGAATCCTTTTTTTCTATAATTACAATTAGATTGCCAACGCCAAGTCCTTTGCTGAATAAAAAATTCCATCAGTAACAAAAAAAAACCATAGCATGTCTCGTTCTCACGGGCCGATCCCATACCAGATCGATTTCCGCGGCCGGTCGGTCGCCTGATGGTACTGCTCATGTTGCATGCTGCTAGCATTTGCTTTATGCTACTGCTACTGTTGACGTGTACTGATCGATTCATGTTAGCTAAGTTATTGATGAGTGTAACGGTATTATGGTGTTATCTTATTTGTGTAATGATACGAATATGGATATGAATTTTGGACAATGATATTAGTCCCTCAGACTAAATTAGTTGACTAGATTCGACTGTATTTAGACATGATATAGTATTACATATATCTGTATCTTGACAATTTTGAGTCAACTAATTTAGGTCGGAGGAAGTATGTGAATTCATGGTATTTTATACGGACATATGCGGTTATACACTTCAACGGTGAATTATGCATGTTATATCAACTTCAGGGGCATCTCAGACAATTCATTAGCATGCAGCCAGATAGCCAGCCAAGTTATAAAAAAGTCAAACTCAGAAAATCAGCTTTTCCTGCACAACAGCTTTTCCTGCACAGCAGCACAGCCAGCCAGCCACAGCCCAAACAAACATGCCCTTAGCTCATGGATTGCTTTGCGCCGCGCATGCCATATAGCCCACAGAGTAACACCCATCTGAGTAAACTGGTCATGATTCAGAGTTTCAATCATCGTGAACAACCAATTCCTTGCGTTCGTATCCTGCATCTGGCTCATGTGCTCCACCACATCCTCATCTGACAGAGCCCATACACACCTGGCCATAGTGCAGTCCAACAGAGAATGTCTCCATGAGTCCGCGACCACACATATTCCACACGAGCTGGAAGTAGCGATATGTCTGTGGTGAAGAATGTTAGGGTAATAGATCTTGTATTACCAGAGGGCCAAAGGCCAGAATATATAGTACATGTACAGGTGCAAATATACAGAAAGCCCCCTAACATATGGGGAAACTACAATATACAAATATACTCTAACACCCCCCCCCCCCTCAAACTCATGGTGGATCCACAACACTGAGTTTGGATAGTAAGAAATCATGCTGAGCGCGGGTTTGTGCCTTTGTAAAGAAATCTGCCAACTGCAAGTCTGAAGGCACATAATGGAGCGCAACAACCTGATCCTGCACCTGAGCACGTGTATAAAAAGCATCAACACCAATATGCTTGGTCAGCTCATGCTTGACCGGATCACGTGTAATACTGATATCACCTGTACTGTCTGACAAAAGTGGAGTCGGTGTCATAACAGAGACCCCAATATCTGCAAGCAACCACCGTAACCAGATCACCTCAGCAGTCACCGAAGCCATAGTCCGCAACTCAGCCTCAACACTCGAACGGGAAACCGCTACCTGTTTCTTCGTCTTCCAAGCAACAAGCGAACCACCAAGAAACACACAGTAAGCAGAAAGTGAACGACGATCCGTAGGATCATTCGCCCACGTAGCATCCGAGTAGCACTGGAGCTGGAGAGAGCTAGAACGAGGGAAGAAAAGGCGACGAGTAATCGTGCCACGAAGATAACGAAGGACATGGAGGAGATGACCGTAGTGAACAGTGGTAGGAGCTGAGACAAACTGGCTCAGAATATGAACATGATAAGAGATATCAGGACGGGTGACAACAAGATAAACAAGACTCCCAACAAGATGGCGATAACGAGTGGGATCGGGAAGAGGATCACCATCCGTAGGACGAAGCTTAACATGAAGCTCCATAGGAGTCTCAACAGTGCGCTCATCCGCAAGAGCAGCCCGAGCAAGAAGATCCTGAATATACTTTTCCTGAGAGATAGAAAACCCATCAGAAGTGGAGGAAACCTCAATCCCAAGAAAGTAGCGAAGAGGACCAAGATCAGTCATAAGAAACTGATCACGAAGACGAGCCTTGACAAAGGCAATATACTTTATAGCGCTCAAGAGATCCATCAGAGCGGGTCTTAATTTTATAGACCCACTTACACGTGATAGGACGAACACCGGAAGGGGGAGAGACAAGATCCCAGGTGCCAGTGCGCTCAAGCGCAGCGATCTCCTCAGCCATGGCAAGCTGCCATTCAGGATGACACGCGGCATCCCGATAAGAAGTCGGCTCGGAGACTACAGAGAGACCATACTGACTAGGGGAGTAACGGTCTGGAGCACGATGCTGACGAACAGGCCGTGAGGAAGGAAACTCATCCGCGGAAGATGACTCATCAGAAGAGGAGGAAGAAGGAGTCGCGGAGGAAGGATCCGAAGCTGGAGACCGAGGAGAACTAGGGGAACTAGACGGAGGAGAGGATGGCGCCGAAGACAAAGGAGGCGCATCAGAAGGAGGAGGTGGAGGAGGAGAGACATCGGAAGGTGTATCAAGAAAAAGAAGAAAAGAGAGATCATCCGTTGGGTAAGTACCAGAGGTGGGGCGAGGATAGAAAGGACGCGTCTCATCGAACGTGACATCACGAGAGATGCGCATACGACGACCAACGGGGTCCCAACAGCGATAGCCCTTATGCTCATCACTATAGCCGAGAAAAACACACTCAACAGACTGAGCGGTAAGTTTGGTACGTTCGCGAGGAGGGAGAAGGACATAGCAAACGCAACCAAATAAACGAAGAGTCGAGTAGTCTGGACAGGAGCCAGAGAGACGCTCGAGAGGAATGCCACCCTGAAGAGCAGCTGAAGGCTGGATATTAATGAGGTAAGTCAACGTAGCGACAGCCTCAGCCCAGAAATGCGGCGGAAGAGAGGAAGCAATCATCATAGCGCGGGTAGTCTCAAGAATATGACAATGCTTACGCTCAGCGACACCATTTTGAGCATGGGCGCCAGGACACGAGAACTGAGCAAGAGTGCCCTGCTCGGCAAGGATGCCACGCATGTGCTGGGAGATATACTCTCCTGCAGAATCAGCACGAAACACACGAATAGGCGTAGAATACTGAGTACGAACCATGGCCACAAAGCGCTGATAAATAGCAAGAACCTCACTGCGAGAGCGCATAAAAAATAACCAGGTGTACCGTGAAAAATCATCAATAAACAAAATATAGTATCGGTGGCCCCTTTCGAAGCAAAGGGAGCTGGACCCCACACATCTGAATGAACTAAATCAAAAGGTCGCTGAGATACAGACACACTAGTAGGATAGGGAAGCTGAATCTGTTTACCTAACCTACAACCCTGACACGAATGTAATGACGACACATCTCCGGAGACAAGCCCCAGAAGATCATGACGAACTAATGATGATAAACGGGAGCCACAAAGATGACCCAGCCGATGATGCCACTGCTGAAACGAGCCAGTGACAGAAGCAGCAACCGCATGAGAAGTGGCAGAAGAAGTGTCAGCGGAAGGAACGCGAAGCCAGTCTAACTCCCATAGCCCCAGAGACTCAATGCTGTGAGGGCCAGCTCCAACCAGAGCCTGTGTACGGCGGTCCTGAACAGCACAAGAATCAGCGTCAAGAATGACACGACAACCAGAATCAGTAAGCTGACTAGCAGAGAAAAGGTTCATCTTAAGACTGGGAACATGAGAAACATCAGGAACAGAGAAGGAGGAAGTAGAGAGGGTGCCTCGACTGGAAACAGGATGAGAGGTACCATCAGCCGTAATAACACGGACATGAGAATAAGAGAGCGAAGAGCAGAAAGAATAGAAGACGCAGAAGTCATATGAAAAGAAGCTCCAGAATCCAGATACCACGGGGATGACGTACCTGACTGTGTAGAAGGTGATGGTCGCGCGGTGCCAGAAGAACTAGGCACAGAACCAGCAGTACCCGACGAGGAGGAGCCTGTAGCAGCAAGTAGACTACGAAGACCACGAATAATATCCTGATCAGACAGAGCACCAGCAGGAGGTCCAGAAGCACCAGCAGGAGGTCCAGAAGCAACAGCAGAAGATCCTGAAGAACCAGACTGCCGACGAGCAAGATACTGCTGACGTAAGCGTGGATCCCTCGTCCAGCAACCAGAGATATCATGGCCAGGCTTGCCACAGTGGGCGCAGGGAGGACGAGAACCACGAGGCTGCTGAGACTGACTCTGACCCTGGGCCGGTGGAACAGAGAGTAGTGGCGGCGCTAGAGACCACGACAAAGCCGGCGGCACGGGGGGACCACAAGCAGCAAGAACAGAAGGAACCTCAAGAAGACCAGCACCATGAAGACGAGTCTCCTCAGCACGAAGCTCAGCCAGTACCTCAGAGAGCGGAACACGACCACGGGCAAGCAGCTGGGCACGACGCGGCTCAAACTCCTTGCGGAGACGTGACAAGAACTCAAAGACGCGCTGAAACTCCAGATCCGCGCGCACAATCAGACAGCAGGGACATGTGTTACACACCGCTGTACGAAGAGAGTCAAGCTGACGCCAAATAGCAGCACTCTGAGTATAGAATTCATCAATAGTGGAATCACCCTGCTTAAGATCATGCTCCTGACGAACCACAGACAGATAAAGAGCATCTCCAGACAGCTGATAGCGGTGACGAAGAAAATCCCACTGAGCAGCAGCAGTGGGAAGACCATGAACTCAGCAGCATACTGAGGCAGAACACTGGAAGTGAGAACAGCAGCAGCACGAGCATCCTCATCTATCCACTAAGTGTAGTCAGCCAGATCCAGCCGGTAGGTCGCAGTAGCAGTAGAATGCTCCTGGACCTGGCGCTCATAATCAGCCCGAGCAGAATCATCAGCACTCTGGGCTGCATCCTTGACCGCCTGAGTAGCATCGGGGGCAAGGGCAACGGGCGTCGGTGCAAGAGGCACTGGAGGCACAACGGGGCGCGGTGGACAGGAGACCTCACCGGAAAGCACACCCCAAAGGCGAAGACCGCGCATATGGACGCGCATGAAGGCAGCGAAATCAGGATAATTCGCGCCATCAAAAATCACCGGGCAGCGAGGAATCGCAACATAGCCCGACGAGGAAGACATAGCTGTTTTTTTTCTAAACCGAACTAGATCGAACCAGATCGGCCGCCGAGGCAGAGGACGCGGCGACGGCAGGCGGGCGGCGACCGGGGGCGGATCCGGCGGCAGCGGGCGGGCGGATCCGGCGGCGGCGGTCGAGGGAGAGGAGGCGGCTGCGACGGGCGGGCGGCGGCGGGTCGGGCGGCATCGGCGACGGCAGCCGGTGGCAGGTCGGCGGCGGCGGCGGCCGGTGGCGGTGCCGGCGGGCGAGGAAGAGGAGGCGGCGGCCGGGCGCGGCGGCGAGGGGCCGGGGCGGGCGGCGGCGGCGAGAAAAAGGCCTTACGGCTCTGATACCATGTTAGGGTAATAGATCTTGTATTACCAGAGGGCCAAAGGCCAGAATATATAGTACATGTGCAAATATACAGAAAGCCCCCTAACATATGGGGAAACTACAATATACAAATATACTCTAACAAAGAACATCTGATGTTGGCAGCGATTGCTTGGCCTGCCGCCATAAGAACACCCTCAGCTTAGTGGGAACCTGAGTATGCCAAAGACTGATCCAATTACTTCTTTCCCATTTATGATCCGAGGAAGAAGCCCGCTCATCCATCCAGGCCTCTCGTCGATCCTTTAAGCTCATCATCATTCGATAGGCCGAGCGGACACTACAAATCCCACGCCTATCATAGTGCCACTAGTAGAAACATGCCTTTTGTCCCAGTTTGTAAGGGGCTTTAGTCCTGATTGCCTAACCGGGACGGGGCAATTGGGACTAAACCCCCAACCCTTTAGTCCCGGTTGGGCTGCGAACCGGGACAAAAGGGCGGTCCACGTGGCCGTTGGCTATCGCTAGGGAGGAAGGGCATTTGTCCCGGTTCGTAATACAAACGAGATCTATGTGTCTCTGCCGTGGCAGCATTTGGGCACTTTTTGTGTCGCGGCAGAGATTTATTTTGTATATTCTTCATTTATTTTGTTTCCCCTTTATCTATTTCCTTTTTTTGTTTTGGGCAGCATTTATTTTGTGACACTTACCCCGGCACTATGTTGTGAGGAATGCTCGTCCTCATAGTAGATGGTGCGAGGTTGATGTTACCGAAAGTGTTAATGTCCCTCAAATCCGCACCATGCCTCCATGTGAATCCACTTTCGATAACATCAACCTCGCACCATCTACTATGAGGACGAGCATTCCTCACAACATAGTGCTGGGGTATAATGTCCCTCAAATCCGCACCATGCCTCCATGCGAATCCACTTTCGATAACATCAACCTCGCACCATCTACTATGAGGACGAGCATTCTTCATAACATAGTACCGGGGTAAGTGTCATCTACCTTAAGGGAACCATTATATTACGAAACATCTCCCGATTGTATTACACAGCAAGTATCGAATATATTACATTCATGCATATATACAATATAAAGTGTTTTATGATCCCTATTACATTATCATAATCTTCCGATAGTATTCTCCTTTTGGATCTAGGACCTCTGCATCTAAGAATCCCGCAATTTCCTCTTGGATTGCTTGTATGCGATCCTTTGGTAGAAGATTGTCCCACAACCGTTCGGTCTAATTTAAAAGAATGAGTAAACATATATGAATGAAACTAAACACAATTGATGGTAATAAAACAAATTTCTGAATACTGTTTACATACTTGAAATTGTTCTAAGTTTCTGCCCTTCTCACAAGTCGTCTGACGAATGAACTCGCAGACATAGTATCCACATAAGTTATTTCCGTCTGGCCGCCTCAGACATTTTACGCGAACAAAGTTCAACCAAAATAATAATAAAGCATGATAATGGTATCAAAACTAGAATCAAAGAGATGCGCGGATCTAGCTAGTAGTACTTACATTTAGTGGTTTAAATATAAGCTTCTCTTTCCAGGCACCCTTAGCCTTGTTGGTGAATCGTTTCCAAGCGCTGCCTGGCAAAGAAAATGAATGAAATGAGTTATTAATTACTTGATGCATGTAAATGAACGAAAGTTGCCGATATAGTGTCATAATGACTGAAATTACCGCTGGAGCATATCCTGCATGGGTTCCCACTTCTCAAGGGGTTTACGTTTAGAGTCCATGGCTTGTACTATTCCATTGTCAGGTTGAATGATTAGCAGAATATAATGGAATCTGCGCATGCATAACTCATCAATTATACACTTAACATCGAGTAAGTGAAATAGAATGTGTACAAGACAATAACATTACTCGAAGTTGTAAGGTAATGATATTTCCCTTTTGGTTTCTTGAAACCTTAGAGCCATTACGATTTTATCCTCTGTGTCCTTGGGATGAAGTTTCACAGTAATTTCATGAACCCAATATGGGTCAATGAACCCAATGTCATAGATCATTCCTCTTCTGCATTCGAGAATCTTTAGTCTGCATAATATAGTGAGTATGATTATCCATGCGATATAAACGAGGTGAGCTAACTAGAGACTTAATTAATTAGAGAAATAATACTTACATACAGTAGGCACTGACGATCGATTTGTCGAGGCCGTCTTGATTGAAAAACTAATGTAGTTCAGGAAATTCAATCAGTATTTGGGCATCTCCATACCCATAATGCTCGTTTCGAACTCCGATCACTATCCAGTTTGCCCCTTCCTTTGTGGATTTAATGTACCAATTATGCAATCTTCGCATTTTTGTTGGTAGATACTTGACGTCCTCAGGTCTGACGAGAGGTTTCCCGTACTTGTATTTGTATGCTTCCTTAGCCACGGGGAAATCTAACTGGTCTAAGTACTGAGCAATAGTCATACCTTGAGCAGTGGCCACTTCTCCATACAGTGCAACAATTTCTGGATCATACTGCTTGCGCACAGCTTTCCTCGACTCCACATTGAGCAGGGGGCATTCCTTATTTTTCTATAAACTGAGCTGGGGAACTGAATTCCCACTTGCACTAGTGCTCTTCGACCGTACCATTGACTGATGTGACTTGACAATAGAGCGGTCATAGTCTGATGAAAGCCTTGGCTCGGGTTGATGAAGGGTCTTCAACATTTTTTGCACTTTGGCTTTTTCTTCTTTAGTGTTGGGGAACTGTGTCTCTTTCGTCCGCTTGAGGCTATCAAACCACTGTTGTGTTTGGGACTTTGCGATCACCGCATTCTCCTCTTCAGTATAGTCGTAAGATCTCTTGGGAGGAACCTTTGGTACTTTTGGGAGGGGCTCTAGTAGACGCTTCGGTGATCGGTTACTCTTTCGCTTTTGGCCATGACCCTTTTGTACTTTTGGGAGGGGCTGAGACGGCTGACGCGGCGGCGAAGATGGCCGTGCTGGAGAAGACTGGCGCGGCGGCGAAGACGGCTGACGCGGTGGCGGAGACGGCGCCTGTCGCATCGACGGCAAAGACGACTGATGCGCTGGAGATGGGTGAGGCTGCGATGAAGACGGAGTTGTGATCTGAGGAGTGGATGGCCTTGGTGTCCGATTTGAAAGCACGATGTGTTCCTTTCGCCATAGAATGGTCATGTTTTTGCTTCTCCCAGCTCAGTTACATCCCCTTCACCTGCAGGGTAGTCAAGCTTGAGCTACGCGAATCTGTCCATAACTTCATCCACCCCGGCAATAGCGTAGACCTGTGGAACCAGACAACAATGGTAAGTTGGTACCGGTCCAACTAATGGTAAGGCATAGCCGACCGCCACTTTCATGGTTATGTTGACAACTTTCACATGCAGCTCACAATGTTTCATCTCCATGATATCATCCACTGGGTAGTGAAGAGGAGCCATCACCGGTGCATCATCATCATCATCACCGTGGAGCTCCGTGGAAGCCACGCTGCTTTTTCGATTAGTGGATGGGCCAGTAGCATCGAAGGCAGCTTCGTCTACCATGTGCCGCTGAGATGGGCCGGTAGCTTGCTGGCTAAGTTTGTCAAGTTGATTCTGATGATGCTTTAATTGTTGTTCTATTTTGCGCATCCGGTCTTTCTGCTTCATTACTTCAAGTTCCTCCCTTTCCTTTCTCCTTTGACGGCTTCTATCGGGATATTTCTTCCTATGGTCGGCAAAACCAAGGTTCCATGCTTTGGAGCCTTCTGTGAATCGTGTTCGTCCCTCGTGTTCCTTGTTCCCAAGGGCGAGTGCGAGCTCGTCATTCTCTCTATCGGGAATGAACTCCCCATCTTCAACATCCTTTACTGCATTTCTAATGTCGTCAATGGGTATGGGAGTTTCTTTATGTCTTATGTTATATATGCACTTCCCTTCTAAGTCCAACATGCCCCCATGCCCATAAAACCAATTCCTTACCCGATCCAATTGTATGGCTCTAGAGTGATCCCTTTAGCTATCAGGTCGGCCTCAAGTTTCTCCCACTTAGGCTTGCTAGCCTTGTAGCCACCTTGCCCCATAGTATGGTGATACTACTTTTTAGCAGCATTTTTCTTATTTGTTTCAGACCTTTTCTTAGCTGGCACCGATGTCTTGTACGCCACAAAATCAGCCCAGTAGTATTTTATCTTCTCATACGCTCTAGTAGTGAAATCTAGAGTCTTCTCTTTCATGACAAAGTCAAGGTGCAATTTTTTATTCCAGTTGTTGAATTGTTGGGCCATCTTCTTAAGAGCGTACTCCTTGACGGCTTGCTCCATGTGTTTCTGTAGTTCCTCCTGAGTTGGAATCTCCTCATCTGGAGCGTAGTCATCTGGATACACCTCTAACATCGGTAGGGTGAAATTAACCATGAGCTTTTTCCAAAGAGTGTCTTTGGCTAAGTCACTGACACATAGAGACTCTGGATCCTTTGATGACCTATTCCATTCTCTGACGGTGATCGGGATGTAGTCCCTAACAATAACTCCGCATTGCCTTATAAATTTATTCGCCGCATCAATGGGAGCCTTCGGTTCGTCGTCTATAGCGACTTCTTTGATCCTGTACCTTTCATGGTCTCCCAACTTTTTGGCTGGGCCTCGTTTATTCTTTTTAGAAGATTTTCTCAATCCGGAGGGCTAAAAGAAGAAAGAGCGTTAATATATATGTATATAGACAACAAAGGCTTAATTTATTAATATATATGCACCTCGCCGGCTTCTCCCTCACCAGAGTCGTCTGTTCGGTCGAAACCTAGATCTCCCTCACCGGAGTTGTTCAGATATAGCGAGGTGACATCGTTATCGATATGTCCTCCCTCGTTGATCATATCCTCAAGCGCCATTTTCTTTTCTTCGTCTCCGAGTTCCATATTTCTGCAAAAGGGGAAAAGCGGATGAGTCGAAGCGGCCAAGTGAGGAGGTTAGGTAGGCATGGTTTGACGGGCTAGGGATGTAAACCATAATTCGAAGAAACCCTAATATATGGCGCGCGTTGCCGCGCCCATCCAACATCCTTATATGGCACGCGTTGCTGTGCCCGTCCATCGTCCCTATATGGCGTGCGTTGCCGCGCCCGTCCCTAACCTCAATCGCCGACAAGATCATGTAACTCCAAGGGGGAAAGCAGTAACTCCAAAACCCACAAACCCGACGGGTACCCATCTTAAATAGGGAGGGTTTGGGAAAAAGTTAGACACGCCAAGTCTCACGCGTTGGCGGGTACCCGCCTTTACTACTACTACTACTACTACTATTCAACACCACCTCGGCACGCCGGTGAGCATGGCCAGGCGGTGGTTGGTGACGTCGCTAGAGGGATCGGGAGGGGGCATGCGCGGGCTCGTTCGAAAGAGGGCGGCGGTCCGGACGGTGTGGCGGCAGCGCGGTCGGGTACGGTGGAGGCAGTGTGGCGGCAGCACGGTCGGGTACTAAGTAATTAACCTATACTATTCCCTAACCCTAGCTAACTAACTAATTAACCTACTTAACCTAGCTAACTAAATAATTAACCTAGATAACTAACCCTAGCTAATTAACCTAGCTAACTAACCCTAGCTAATTAACCCTAGCTAATTAACCTAGCTAACTAACCCTAGCTAATTAACCTAGCTAACTAACTAACTAACTAATTAACCTAGATAACTAACCCTAGCTAATTAACCTAGCTAACTAACCCTAGCTAATTAACCTAGGTAACTAACCTAACTAACTAACCGTAGCTAACTAACTAATAACCTACTAATTAACTAATAACCTACTAATAACCGAGCGAGAGAGAGGGGCCGGGATCGGCGGGGCGGTTAGGTGTGGCGGCGGCTGGACGACGCGATGGCAGTGCTGCGGCGGCGCTGCGCGGGACGGTGCGGGCGATTCCTTCGGGCGATGACGCGGGCGACGACACGAGCGACGACAGTGGTGGTCCGGTGGTGGGGCGCGCGGACAGCCTGCCGGCGTCGTGGGGATTCCTCAGGGCGGCGGAGCGGTGTCAGGACTTAGAAGAAATGCGATATGGGGAAGGAGAAAGAAACAACGTGCAGTTATAAAGGGGAGGGCCTTTAGTCCCGGTTGGAGCTAACAACCGAGATGTAAAGGCCATAAGTCCCAGTTGGTGGCTCCAACCGGGATGAAAGGTCAGAGAATACGTCCCGGTTGGAGCCACCAACCGGGACGTATGATGGCCACTGTAGGGGCGCGCGTAGAGGACCTTTAGTCCCGGTTGGTGGCACCAACCGGGACTAAAAGTCCCTTTTTCAAAAGTTTTTCAAACTTTTCAGATGTTCCCGCCTTATTTCTTATTTCTTATTTAGGTGTTCACATTTAAATAATTTGAATTTGACAAAACTTTCTCTCTTATAAAATAATTAATTAAACTATTAAATTTGAAAACACTTTCAACATGAATTTGAATGTGAAAACTGTGGATCTCTCGACAATCATGGGTACACAAACGAACCATTCGTCCTAGCCAATAGATTTAGTCATAATCATGTCTAGCCCTATAGTACACAGCTTCAAGGTCATCTTCCGAATCATCTTTGTCGTCGTATCTATGGCATATTCCGGGGATCCTCGGTCCTTTCCCGCCTTGTGTAGGAGGGAACCGGGGACCGTGAACCATGACATATCCAGGGGGCACCTGCCACTCCAGCCTCAGATGCACGAAGCAGGGGGGGAGGGGGCTCCCGGATGACGATGCCGCTACGCCCGTGGCCTTCACCACAACCACCCTTATTGTGGCTTTGCGGCGCGGGCAAGTGTGGGTACTGCAGGCGAGGATGATCTCCCTCAGTGATGTAGCACATCACACTGGCGATAGTCCGGTTCTCCCACCAAAGGCGACGACCGGTTTCATTGTGGTTCACCGGTTGCGGGCCATCACCCTCATACCTAGGGAGCTCCCTTTCCTGCCGGTTAGCGAAGAAGGCATCCCATGTGTCGTAGTTGTCGGGATCCCAATGGGGATCCATCCGCTGCTTCGGCATGAGCTCTAGGTAGAAATGGTTCGTGATGGACGCCTGGCGGACGGAACCTTGAGGCATTGGAGGGACAGGAACTCCTCCAACGCTCAACATCTAGTTAGTGGGCACCCGGTAGCCCGACGGGCATGGGCAGCTGGAGGCGCATAGCGCCTCGGTCTCTTCGAGTGTGAAAATGTCCCAGTATGCGGTGTCCATTGTTGAGAGATGAAGGTGTGGTTGTGTGGATAGTCATGGCACAGTCGGCCTAGATATAGAGGTAAAGGGCGGGAAAACAAAGCGGGAAGCGATGGGAAATGGCGATAAATATCTTTAGTCCCGGTTAGTGGCTCCAACTGGGACTAAAAGACCTGGTTAGAGGAAAAGGGCGGGAAAGCATTGCGGGAAGCGGTGGGAAATGGCGGAAAATATCTTTAGTCCCGGTTAGTGGGTCCAACTGGGACTAAAGACCCGGTTAGAGGAAAAGGGCGGAAAAGCATAGTGGGAAGCAGTGGGAAATGGCGGGAAATATATTTAGTCCAGGTTAGTGGCTCCAACTGGGACTAAAAGACCCGGTTAGAGGAAAAGGGCGGGAAAGCATTGCGGGAAGTGGTAGGAAATGTCAGGAAATATCTTTAGTCCCGGTTAGTGGCTCCAACTGGGACTAAAAGAACCGGTTAGAGGAAAAGGGCGGGAAAGCATATCGGGAAGCGGTGGGAAATGGCGGGAAATATCTTTAGTCCTGGTTAGTGCCTCCAACCGGGACTATCGACAAGAGTGTCGATATTATGTCATGAGTGTCGACACTATGTTGTGCTGCTTAATCTATAAATAGGCATCCTTGTGAAGTTATCAAACACAAACATGATGTTGTGTGAGAGTAGAGACAACACTACGACCAGTTTGAGGGAGATGCCGGTGGAGCCCAGTCCTCCGGCATCTCCAACAAACTGGCCATAGAGGCACTCTCTAATATGTGAAATTAGTTAGCTACCTGGCATATTAGTTAGCTCCAAGATGGTGTGCGAGAGCAGGGACAATACTACGGCCAGCTTTAGGGAGATGCCGGAGGATCTAGTCCTCATGCATCTCCCTTAAGCTGGCCACAGGGGATGGATCTCTGAAGAAACCACAAGCATTGGATCTCTGAAGAATCATCACATTATGAGTCTAAAAATGATTTTTCCAAAAAATCACGAGCATTAGATCATGTACCTCTAGGTCAAATCGGACCGACTTCCTACCAATTCGGTAGACATTTGTCTTTTTCTCCAGGGGTGGACGGAAAGGTTTTAAAATCCCTAGTTAGGACATTGTTCATGTAAGGTGGTCTAGTATTTTTGAAAAATGGGGTGGTACCATTTTTTAACGTTTGGTGTTGCTTCACAAAACGCCCCGGTTTTGGCACTCAGAAAATAGAAAATGGCTTTTCCATGCGACGAAAAATAAAACTCCCTCCTGCAACATTGTGAGCTATCCCAAGATGCACATGCACGCACAATATGGGCACAGTATCACAAACTATGCCTCGATTATGCACATAACATTGGTCATTTGGACCGAAAGCCATGAAACCTCGAACATGATAGGTCATTTTGTAAAGGTTTTTCCGAGACATAATCAATATACCAAGTTTGGTATTTTTCATTGCAACTATGTCATATAATATGACACCACGTGAAGGATACATTGTTCAGACTGTTTTTGAATTTCTTATGCTCGTTTATGGTCGCTTCGGCCGTAACCATGGAGCATCTTGTTTGCTTAATGGGATGCTTGGGTCAGTTTTCACTATGAAGGGCGGAATTTCATCAAACTTATTATAATCTTATGACATGTCTGTCTTGTCCTCGACTCCCATGATATTTATTTTCCCTGAAAGAACTATGTGAAGCTTTGGCTCATCGTGTGATGTATTCGTTTGCTTTTTTTTTCTTTTTTGGGTATGGAGGACATGTCCTTCACATAGAAAACCTATGCCACATCATTGGCTAGGACAAATGGTTCGTCTCTATAACCAAGATTGTTGATATCTACTGTTGTCATTCCATACAACTGGTCTACCTTTACCCCTTCTCCATTCAGGTTGATCCATTTGCACTGAAACAAAGGGACCTTAAAAGAAACTCCATAGTCAAGTTCCCGTATCTCCTCTATGTAACCATAATATGTGTCTTTTTTGCCATTATCGTCGGTTGCATCAAAGCGGACACCACTGTTCTGGTTGGTGCTCTTTTTATCTTGGGCGATCATGTAAAATGTATTCCCATTTATCTCGTACCCTTGGTAATTCAATATAGTAGAAGATGGTGACCCAGCCAACAAGTAGAGCTGATCTCCAACAGTGGTGTCATTCATTAGATGTGTTCGCAACCAACTGCCAAAGGTCTTCATGTGTTCATCTCTAATCTAGGAGTCTGGCTTTCTCGGGTTGTTGGAGCGTACAATATTCTTGTGTTCCACGATATACGGAGCTACCAAGGTGGAATTCTGTAGAACTGTGTAGTGTGCTTGAGTGAAAGATTTTCCATCCCTACATATCATTGCTTTCTTTCCTAGCGTGCCTTTTCTACTCAGTCTCCCCTCATGCTGTGATTCAGGAACACCAATCGACTTAAGGCCAGGAATAAAGTCAACACAGAACTCAATGACCTCCTCTGTTCCATAGCCCTTAGAGATGCTTCCTTCTGGCCTAGCACGGTTATGAACATATTTCTTTCACACTCCCATGAACCTCTCAAAGGGGAACATATTGTGTAGAAATATAGGACCGAGAATGAAAATCTCTTCGACTAGGTGAACCAGGAGATGCGTCATAATATTGAAGAAGGATGTTGGGAACACCAACTCAAAACTAACAAGACATTGGACCACATCCTTCTATAACCTTGTAAGAATATCTTGATTGTTCACCTTCTGAGATATTGCATTGAGGAATGCACACAGCTTCACAATGGGTACTCGAACATTTTCCGGTAGAAGCCCCCTCAATGCAATCGGAAGCAACTGCGTCATAATCACGTGACAGTCATGAGACTTCAGATTTTGGAATTTTTTCTCTGCCATATTTATTATCCCCTTTATGTTAGACGAGAATCCAGACAACACCTTGATACTGTGAAGGACTTCAAAAAAGATTTCCTTCTCTTCTTTCGTAAGATCCTAGCTGGAAGGACTTAAGTGACGCCCTTTATCCGTCTTGTTCTATGGATGCATGTTTTGTGGGTCTTTCATACGTTGTTGGTCCTCTCGTGCTTCTGGTGTATCTTTTATCTTCCCATACATGCCTAGGAAGCCTAGCAGGTTCACGCAAAGATGCTTCGTCACGTGCATCACGTCGATTGAAGAGCGGACACGTAGGACTTTCCAATAGGGTAGCTCCCATAATATAGGTTTCTTCTTCCACATGCGCGTGTGTCCAGCAGTGGCGTCGTTCGGAACAGGTTGATCGCCAGGATCCTTTCCAAAGATTACTTGTATGTCCTTGACCATACCAAATACATCATCACCAGTAGGGAGGTCAGGCTTCTTCCGGTAATCTGCCTCACCTTTGAAATGTTTGCCTTTCTTTCTCACTTGATGATTGATCGGAAGAAACAGAAGATTCCCTAGGTACACAAACTTCTTACATTTATGAAAATATGTAGCTTCAGTATCATCTAAACAATGTGTGCATGCCTTGTATTCCTTGTTTGTCTGTCCTGAAAGGTTACTAAGAGCAGGCCAATCATTGATGGTTACAAAAAGCAGCGCTTGTAGGTCAAATGGCTCCTGTTTGTGCTCATCCCACACACGTACACCTAGTTTTCCCCACAACTGTAAGAGTTCTTCAACTAATGGCCTTAGATACACATCAATATCGTTGCCGGGTTGCTTCGGGCCTTGGATAAGCACTGGCATCATAATGAACTTACGCTTCATTCACAGCCAAGGAGGAAGGTTGTAGATACATAGAGTCACAGGCCAGGTGATGTGACTGCAGCTCTGCTCCCCAAAAGGATTCATGTCATCTGTACTTAGAGTAAATCATAAGTTCCTCATGTCACTTGCAAAGTCCGGGAACTCTCTCTCGATTTTTCTCCACTTCGACCCATCAGGGAGGTGTCTCAACTTCCTATCTTTCTTACGGTCTTCATTGTGCCATTGCAACAATCTGACATGCTCTTTGTTTCTCAATAGACGTTTCAACCTTGGTATTATAGGAGCATACCACATAACCTTAGCAGGAACGCTCTTCCTGGTGGGCTCGTCATCGCCATCAACATCACCAGGGTCATCTCGTCTGATCTTATACCGCAATGAAGTGCATACCGGACATTTATCTAAATTCTCGTACTCCTCACCACGGTAGAGGATGCAGTCATTTATGCATGCATGTATCTTCTGCACATCTAATCCTAGAGGGCAGAGAATCTTCTTTGCTTCGTAAGTACTCTCGGGCAATTCATTATCATTTGGAAGCTTCGGCTTCATTATTTTCAGTAACTTCTCAAATCCCTTGTCAGATAAACCAGTCTCTGCCTTCCATTTCAGAAATTCCAGTGTGGTACCGAGCTTTGTGCTGCCATCTTTGCAATTTGGGTACAACAATTTTTTGTGATCCTCTAACATGCCCTCCAACTTCAACTTCTCCTTCTCTGTTTCACAGTCTCGCTTTGGATCATCTGATGCCCGTTCTTCACCTCCTTCTTCTTCATTCTCTTCCATTGCAGTATCATTGTATTTAGGGAACATATGATAATAGTTGTCATCATCCTCTTCTTCTTCATTGTCTTCCATCATAACGCCTCTTTCTCCGTGCTTGGTCCAGCAATTATAGCTGGGCATGAAACCTCTCCGAACCAGGTGGCCGCGAATGATTTTCGAGGAAGAGTACTCCTTTATGTTACGACATTGAACACATGGACAACACATAAATACATTCTCTTTGTTTCCCTTAGCCACATCGATAAATATATCCACGCCCTGAATGTACACGGATTCACGTCGGTCACCGTACATCCATCCCTGCCGGTTCGTCTGCATCATTACAGAACATCATAAATAGTGAGATGACCACTTTACGTCGATGCATGCATTATTATATCAATGACAGATGAAGGATAAGGTTGCTAACCTCGATCAAGAAGGAAAGAAAGAGGAGAAAGACTTAAGTGTGGCTCGGGCACCTCATATCATTTTTATTTTGTGTGAAATCAAGCGTATCATTCTCTTAAAAATTTCGTCGAACACCTAATGTGCATAGGAAAAAAACTAGCAGACCACACCTCACTCCTTCAACAAAGAGAAAAAACAAAGGGTGGCCGCTGGCTGGGGCGGCGCATTTATAGGTGGCCTATTCGTCATGGTTCGTAATACGAACCGGGACTAAAGGTCGGCGGCAGGCCATGTGTCTGGGACCGGACCTTTAGTCCCGGTTCTTATTACGAACCGGGACGAATAGCCCCTTAAGGACCAGGACGTATTCCCCTAGCTCCCGTGCGTCCCTCGGTCCCCTCGAACCAGGACACATGCTTGCATTAGTCCCAGTTCGAGGAGGAACCGGGACTAATGCTCTCGGCCAATGCGAGTTTTTCTACTAGTGTGCCTTCCCCAGAAATCAACATGTGTTTTGGTGCTTAACGGTATTGATTGAATAAGCTGAATATCCATAGGGAAGAATAAATGCCTGCAACTTCACCGCATCCCATTGCCAGTTCACCTGATCGATAAACCCTGCCACCCTGTGTGGGGGATTGTCTTCAAGACAAGCTAGAGGCCGCATCGTACCATCTCCCAGTAGCCAATTCTCTGTCCAGGGGTTCGTGTCCATGCCCATGCCAATGCGGCGAATCAAGCCCGTGGCTAGCACAGTTCTCTGTCCAGGGGTTCGTGTCCATGCCAATGCAACGGCTAACTGGTTAGCCCCTTTTCTAGAAACCTAGATTATATAAAGAGGCCAAATAAATCATAAAGGAAAAATTCCCTCTCTATTCTAGAGAAAACCTAGCTCCCAATCCCTGTGCTGCGGCGGCCGAACGTTGGCAGCGCGGAGCGACCATCACCATGGATTCAAGCGCGTGGTTGTTGACCACGACCGTGGTTCTCATGCAAGAGCTGGTTGGAGAGGCGGTGATGGCGAGCCATGGGCCAGGGTCACTAGGGAGGTGCACTGGAATCGACAGGTGAGAGCTTTCCCACACTGCTTATGTTTTATTTCTTCTGAACAACTGCAGTTGCCGCTTTTATTTCTTCAATTTGATGAGCAGAGTTTCGGAAATGTGGAGCATGGAGTGTCGGTGCTAAATTAGATGCCCAGAAGCTATGCAATTGTTCAGCTACGATAAGGAATAATGGTGCATGCAATTTGAAGTTAGATAATCAATTTGTTGACCTGGAAAGTGTGATATAGAGAAT
Source organism: Avena eriantha (assembly GCA_910589775.1). Classification (NCBI taxonomy): domain Eukaryota; kingdom Viridiplantae; phylum Streptophyta; class Magnoliopsida; order Poales; family Poaceae; genus Avena; species Avena eriantha. The sequence goes on from OU342740.1 coordinate 11,436,059, forward strand.
GAAGTTGGAGAAGAAGATGATGGTGATGGCTCACAAGGAAAATATTATAGTTAGGGAGAAGAACAAGTCACGTTAGTTGTTGTCTGTATCATGATCATGTTGTGTTTGCACCGATGACAAAGGATTTTGTCTGATTGATGTGTAATAATGTTTGTAACCAAAAAAGGAATTTTAATAAAAGAAGTTTTCTTTGCATTGTAATTGGTTTGAATGTGTACAATGCCATGTGAATAAAATGGTCTGTGCAATATATACCTCATCTTGTCCAAAACATTGCCAATATGGTCATAGGGATGAGTGGACTAATGAATGGAGGATGATATCATATTGCACAACTAGACAAAGAACTCATAATTTTTGACTGGAAATAGCGTACACATAATCTGCGTACCGAAAGTTGAACCTAACACAATTTAAATCTAGTATTTTGGTTTGACACATTCAAAGAGCCAATATGGACCGAATGTATGACCTGATAATGATAGGAAAATGAGGAAATTCAAAACTGGTATTTCTGTTCAACACTTTCACCGACATAATTCAAATTACAAAATTTTAATTAGCAACTCTAGTAGATATTCTCATCTTCTGGAGCATTCAAATCTGACACTTGAGATTGACCTTCCTGCCCATTTTGCAACTCCTCATCACCAAGCAACATGTGATGAGCACTAGTACCTTTTTTTGACAATGGGAGTATATTAATATCATGGAGATACCAATTATATCCAGCCTCTGCAACAACGCAATACACTAATGATATTACAGATGCACACAACTAGAAAAAAGAAGAAGATCTACAAAACAAAGTCCCGCTATATCGATCTACTCCTTATAGCAGCAGTACTAACACCACCAAGACAGTACCAGAAATCCAGCTCCTCCAAACACGACACCTCCAAGAAAGAAATAGTGCACAAACGTCATCGTCGCCCTATCATAGATCATAGTTTTTCACTCTGGAGACAAGTCCTCGCTCTCAAAACAATGCCTTCAACAGTACATTGCCAGGGACAACCAATTAAGACCAGATCTTGGATTTTCATCCTGAAAGGTAAGACCGTGAACTTCTCCTGTATTGCTGCCTCCACTTTATATGTCACTGCTATGAGTCACAAACCACCAAGCCAGTTCATCATCACCACAAAGACTCAAACAACCATTGTTAGTACTCGGCTCTCTGCTTTCATGACATTCCCGCTTATGACTTCACCATGCACCGCAAGATGTGTCCCATGATGGTGACATACAATAGAGTTTCGCAATGCTTCCTATGAAACCAAATTGTCAGTATAAACATGGGTGCGCATGACTGAATCCCATCCGATCTGTCAATCTCTAGGCTTGAGGCTGCCCATGGGAGTTCGTCAGCGGAGCCTTCTGAAACTCGACACTTCTGCCTGATCAACAAGGGCTTTCATCAAGCAGATCTTCATTTTGGCGCGAGAGGAACCCACGGACTGCCTCTACCTTTATTTTGAGACAGATCGACAGCCCCCATGCCGATGCCCGCCAACTCTCAACGGGGTAGGCAGCCTAAACCCCCCACGACAGAGGTCAGTAGAGTAGAAGATAACCCGGGCCCCACGACCTGACGGCATGCACCGGGAGAAGACCACCACCCGAGAAGATCGATAGGGTAGGGATGTTGGACGAATCTGGGCTGCAAGGAGCCATGACCGAACCCGCACCACCTCCATAGACGATCTCTGAAGCCAATTACTCCCTAACACCGCCATGATCCACCTCGATACCTACCACCATCCCCGACCTACGACTGCTGCGACGGCGGCACATCGTAGTCCTAATAGCCACGACCCCGATCCGCACCACTATAAAGGGGAGGGAGGGTCCCCACCACCACCATTCCTTGGGGTGACCGGGCTTTTCTCATGGCCCTTCGGCGGTGATGGTTAGATCGCAAGAGGGAGAGGGTCGTGAGAGGGCTTGTCCGATGGATGAGAAAATATTTGTTCTACTAGAAGATTGATGATTTGATATCAACTCGCATGAGCCCTATATAAAGACCTGACCTATTGTTTCTCCTTCTTCTTGTGCCTCTTGCTGTGCTTGCAAGATCGGATGAGGTGGTTTGAAAAGTGGAAATAAGGACGCGCCCTAATGGTGGAGTGGGCGAGGTGAGGACTTATAGCTATATTGCAAACAAACAACTTTGAGAAATTTCCATCGGCCAGATGTTGGGAGGGCTTATGCTATTCCAACGGTGCTTTAGGGGGGGGAGGGGGTTGCGAAGTGTTCGGCTCCGACAGCCAGAAACGACGTGTCGTCCAATTGTTCAATTTGGATAGTTTTGTTTTTGGCAAATGCTCGACAACTTCATGTACAACCGGACCCCAAGCTACAAGTACTTGGGCGTGTTTGCATTTTTTAGGGTGAAAATGAATGCTTTACTACTTAAAAGGTTTAATTATTACACCCGGCCTCTGCATAACTAGCATGCACACAGCCATCGAACCGTTCTTACATGAAACAACTTAAAAGTAAAAGACGCAAAAATGAGCATGTTTGCATAAGTTCATGTATACCCCATGCAATTAGTTCTAAATATATCCACGTGGAGTCTACATCAAAACGGAGCTCAGATTACTGAGCTGGCTGTGAAGGCGGCACACCAATAAGTCACAGTAGGAAGTATGATATAGTAGTATCATGTACACATTTGTTTGAGATTATTAGTCTAAAGGGTCAAGTTGCTAATAAGAAGACAATCTATAACTCTCTGTCATTAATATATGCATATACCAATAGTTTTACATGCATGAGAGAAGTGAGAGAAAAAGAAGAACATGCATTGGACAAGAAAGACTAATAAATGAGATAACCCGTATAATTTTAAACAATATAAAAAACTCTTAGAACTAATAATCCCAAGTAGAGGTAGTATATGATAGTAGTACTCCCTCCGTTTCGGTTTGCAAGTCCTGCGCGTACTTCTAAATTGAGCAACTTAGTATGAGGTATATATTAAAAAAATATCACCAGAAACTTTAGACTTTGTATTTTCCAATGATATAATTTTTATATTATATAATTCAAATTATATAGCTCAAATTGATAATCTAGATATACGCGTAGAACTTGTAAATTGAAACAAAGGGAGTATATGTTATAATATAAAAATTGTGGTGATGTTTATTGATAATCCAGATACCGCTCCTCTACAATACATAGTATCATGTAGTAGTATCATAGTCTTATTGTTTTGTAGAATCTCAATGCAAAATTGTGTACAAGATGCATTTATGTTTGTTTTTCTAGTTTTACGTGCTATGATACACTATATCTACCTATGATACCAACACAATCTTTTTCATCATTAATTATCGTGCTATGTCAGAATTTTACCTACATGATACTAATACCCCTATTGCGGCTAGTCTAAACCGAAAGTGGTGCCGTTGGCTTAGAGGGGCGGTGCGGCACTCTGCTAGTAAATGTGAATAAAGGGTGCAATAATTCTGCAATTCCCCAGAAATTAAAATTTATGCTAAATGCCTAAATCCATTACTATTATTGTTCCCCACGCCACCGTCGTCTAGGTCCCCGAGAACCATGGGTAAACATGGCGCCGGCAGCATGACCACGCAGCTGAAGGTGCTGCTGCCTGGTTCCTCCGAGAAGCTGGTAAGAAGAAGTCGACGCGCACTGCTCTTCCATATGGATGCCAGTGGTCCGGGGCTAAAGGTCGGCGGCAGGCTATGTGTCTGGGACCGGACCTTTAGTCCCGGTTGTTATTACGAACCGAGACGAATAGCCCCTTAAGGACCGGACGTATTCCCCTTGGCTTCCGTGCGTCCCTCGGTCCCCTCGAACCAGGACACATGCTTGCATTAGTCCCAGTTCGAGGAGGAACCGGGACTATTGCTCTCGGCCAATGCGAGTTTTTCTACTAGTGTGCCATCCCCAGAAATCAGCATGTGTTTTGGTGCTTAACGGAATTGATTGAATAAGCTGAATATCCATATGGCAGAAAAAATGCCTGCAACTTCATCGCATCCCATTGCCAGTTCACCTGATCGATAAACCCTGCCACCCTATGTGGGGGATTGTCTTCAAGACAAGCTAGAGGCCGCATCATACCATCTCCCAGTAGCCAATTCTCTGTCTAGGGGTTCGTGTCCATGCCCATGCCAATGCGGCGAATCAAGCCCGTGGCTAGCACAATTCTATTTCTAGGGGTTCGTGTCCATGCCAATGCAACGACTAACTGGTTAGCCCCTTTTCTAGAAACCTAGATTATATAAAGAGGCCAAATAAATCATAAAGGAAAAATTCCCTCTCTATTCTAGAGAAAACCTAGCTCCCAATCCCTGTGCTGCGGCAGCCGAACGTTGGCAGCGCGGAGCGACCATCACCATGGATTCAAGCGCGTGGTTGTTGACCACGACCGTGGTTCTCACGGAAGAGCTGGTTGGAGAGGCGGTGATGGCGAGCGATGGGCCAGGGTCACTAGGGAGGTGCACTGGAATCGACAGGTGAGAGCTTCCCCACACTGCTTATGTTTTATTTCTTCTGAACAACTGTAGTTGCCGCTTTTATTTCTTCAATTTAATGAGCAGAGTTTCAGAAATGTGGAGTATGGGGTGTCGGTGCTAAATTAGATGCCCAGAAGCTATGCAATTGTTCAGCTACGATAAGGAATATTGGTGCATACAATTTGAAGTTAGATAATCAATTTGTTGATCTGGAAAGTGTGATATAGAGAATGAAGTTGGAGAAGAAGATGATGGTGAGGGCTCACAAGGAAAATATTATAGTTAGGGAGAAGAACAAGTCACGTTAGTTGTTGTCTGTTATCATGATCATGTTGTGTTTGCACCGATGACAAAGGGTTTTGTCTGATTGATGTGTAATAATGTTTGTAAGCAAAAAAAAGAATTTTAATAAAAGAAGTTTTCTTTGCATTGTAATTGGTTTGAATGTGTACAATGCCATGTGAATAAAATGGTCTGTGCAATATATACCTCATCTTGTCCAAAACATTGCCAATATGGTCATAGGGATGAGTGGACTGATGAATGGAGGATGATATCATATTGCACAACTAGACTAAGAACTCATAATTTTTGACTGAAAATAGCGTGCACATAATCTGCGTACCGAAAGTTGAACCTAAAACAATTTAAATCTAGTATTTTGGTTTGACACATTCAAAGAGCCAATATGGACCGAATGTATGACCTGATAATGATAGGAAAATGAGGGAATTCAAAACTGGTATTTCTATTCAACACTTTCACCGACATAATTCAAATTATAAAAAATTAATTAGCAACTCTAGTAGATATTCTCATCTGCTGGAGCATTCAAATCTGACACTTGAGATTGACCTTCCTGCCCATTTTGCAACTCCTCACCACCAAGCAACATGTGATGAGCACTAGTACCTTTTTTGACAATGGGAGTATATTAATATCATGGAGATACCAATTATATCCAGCCTATACAACAACGCAATACACTAATGATATTACAGATGCACACAACTAGAAAAAAGAAGAAGATCTACAAAACAAAGTCCCGCTATATCGATCTACTCCTTATAGCAGCAGTACTAACACCACCAAGACAGTACCAGAAATCCAGCTCCTCCAAACGCGACACCTCCAAGAAAGAAATAGTGCACAAACGTCATCGTCGCCCTATCATAGATCATAGTTTTTCACTCTGGAGACAAGTCCTCTCTCTCAAAACAATGCCTTCAAAAGTACATTGCCAGGGACAACCAATTAAGACCAGATATTGGATTTTCATCCTGAAAGGTAAGACCGTGAACTTCTCCTGTGTTGCTTCCTCCACTTTATATGTCACTGCTATGAGTCACAAACCACCAAGTCAGTTCATCATCGCCACAAAGACTCAAACAACCACTGTTAGTCCTCGGCTCTCTGCTTTCATGACATTCCCGCTTATGACTTCACCATGCACCGCAAGATGTGTCCCATGATGGTAACATACAATAGAGTTTCACAATGCTTCCTATGAAACCAAATGGTCAGTATAAACATGGGTGCGCATGACTGAATCCCATCCGATCTGTCAATCTCTAGGCTTGAGGCTGCCCATGGGAGTTCGTCAGCGGAGCCTTCTGAAACTCGACAGTTCTGCCTGATCAACAAGGGCTTTCATCAAGCAGATCTTCATTTTGGCGCGAGAGGAACCCACTGACTGCCTCTACCTTTATTTTGAGACAGATCGGCAACCCCCATGCCGATGCCCGCCAACTCTCAACGGGGTAGGCAGCCTAAACCCCCCATGACAGAGGTCAGTAGAGTAGAAGATAACCCGGGCCCCACGACCTGACCGCATGCACCGGGAGAAGACCACCACCCGAGAAGATCGATAGGGTAGGGATGTTGGACGAATCTGGGATGCAAGGAGCCATGACCGAACCCGCACCACCTCCATAGACGATCTCTGAAGCCAATTACTCCCTAACGCCGCCATGATCCACCTCGATACCTACCACCATCCCCGACCTACGATTGCTGCGACGGCGGCACATCGTAGTCCTAATAGCCACGACCCCGATCCGCACCACTATAAAGGGGAGGGAGGGTCCCCACCACCACCATTCCTTGGGGTGACCGGGCTTTTCTCATGGCCCTTCGGCGGTGACGGTTAGATCGCAAGAGGGAGAGGGTCGTGAGAGGGCTTGTCCGATGGATGAGAAAATATTTGTTCTACTAGAAGATTGATGATTTGATATCAACTCGCATGAGCCCTATATAAAGACCTGACCTATTGTTTCTCCTTCTTCTTGTGCCTGTTGTCGTGCTTGCAAGATCGGATGAGGCGGTTTGAAAAGTGGCAAGAAGGACGCGCCCTAATGGTGGAGTGGGCGAGGTGAGGACTTATAGCTATATTGCAAACAAACAACTTTGAGAAATTTCCATCGGCCAGATGTTGGGAGGGCTTATGCTATTCCAACAGTGCTTTAGGGGGGGGGGGGGAGGGGGGTGCGAAGTGTTTGGCTCCGACAGCCAGAAACGACGTGTCCTCCAATTGTCCAATTTGGATAGTTTTGTTTTTGGCAAATGCTCGACAACTTCATGTACCACCGGACCCCAAGCTACAAGTACTTGGGCGTGTTTGCATTTTTTAGGGTGAAAATGAACGCTTTACTACTTAAAAAGTTTAATTATTACACCCGGCCTCTGCATAACTAGCATGCACAGCCGTCGAACCGTTCTTACATGAAACAACTTAAAAGTAAAAGACGCAAAAATGAGCATGTTTGCATAAGTTCATGTATACCCCATGCAATTAGCTCTAAATATATCCACGTGGAGTCTACACCAAAGCGGAGCTCAAATTACTGAGCTGGCTGTGAACGTTGGCACACCAATAAGTCACGGTAGGAAGTATAATATAGTAGTATCATGTACTACATTTGTTTGAGATTATTAGCTAAAGGGTCAAGTTGCTAATACGAAGACACTCTATAACTCTCTGTCATTAATATATGCATGTACCAATAATTTTACATGCATGAGAGAAGTGAGAGAAAAAGAAGAACATGCATTGGACAAGAAAGACTAATAAATGAGATAGCCCGTATAATTTTAAACAATATAAAAAAACTCTTAGGACTAATAATCCCAAGCAGAGGTAGTATATGATAGTAGTACTCCCTCCGTTTCGGTTTACAAGTCCTGCGCGTACTTCTAAATTGAGCAACTTAGTATGAGGTATATATTAAAAAAATATCACCACAAACTTTTGACTTTGTATTTTCCAATGATATAATTTTTATATTATATAATTCAAATTATATAGCTCAAATTGATAATCTAGATAGGCGCGTATGACTTGTAAACTGAAACAAAGGGAGTATATGTTATAATATAAAAATTGTGGTGATGTTTATTGATAATTCAGATACCGCTCCTCTACAATACATAGTATCATGTAGTAGTATCATAGACTTATTGTTTTGTAGAATCTCAATGCAAAATTGTGTACAAGATGCATTTATGTTTGTTTTTCTTGTTTTACGTGCTATGATACACTATATCTACCTATGATACCAATACAATCTCTTTTATCATTAATTATCGTGCTATGTCAGAATTTTACCAATATGATCCTAATACCCCTATTGCGGCTACTCTAAACCGAAAGTGGTGCCGTTGGCTTAGAGGGGCGGTGCGGCACTCTGCTAGCAAATGTGAATAAAGGGTGCAATAATTCTGCAATTCCCCAATTCCCCAGAAATTAAAATTTATGTTAAATGCGTAAATCCATTACTATTATTGTTCCCCACGCCACCGCCGTCTCGGTCCCCGAGGACCATGGGTAAACATGGCGCCGGCAGCGTGACCACGCAGCTGAAGGTGCTGCTGCCTGGTTCCTCCGAGAAGCTGGTAAGAAGAAGTCGACGCGCACTGCTCTTCCATCCCAGACTCTGACCTCGCTGAGGCATACTATACTGGCTGTGCAGCGCATCTCCGACGAGCTCGCTGAGTGCTTCGATTCCGTAGACGGCGGCGACGACGGCAACGGGATGACGGCCTTCCTCGTCAGCCCATTCGGCACGGCGGTCTGGCATGTCGAGGTCGGCCGGGACAGCCACGGCGCGTTCCTGGGTCGACGGTGGCCGGAGTTCGTGGAGGCCCACGGCATCGGCGTCGGCTGGTTTTTGGTGCTCCGTCACGAAGGCCGCGGCGTGCTCACCGTCAAGGTCTTCGACGGCACCTGCTTCATCAAAGAGTTCGGTCAAACCCTCACCGGTGAGTACTCTCTCAAGACTCTAATCTTTATAATTCTGTCCGTATGTATCCATTTATTTAGGAGGAATCCGGGTACGTAAGAAAAAAATAATTATCGACTGTGGTCAGGATAAGTTGTGTATATCAGTTAAACAAAAAGGGTAGGTTTTGTTCCTGGGCTACAAGCTCCGTAGGTTTGGTGACTAAGATCAGAACAAGTTTGAGTTTGAGCGTGCGTCCAGTCTCAACTCTTAACCTCTGATAGCTCATACTAACTCATAAATCTGACAATTGTTCGTCTTCAGTTCCGGGCCTCCCGGCAGGCCAGATCGAAACAGGCCGTGCTCGTACGCCGCAGTTCGTCGTGCCGCTTTGCCATGATTGGATGGAAAAGATGGTTTGCATACTCTTCTCATTGAAATGTTGTGGATCAAGTCTTCAAATCTATCTATCGCATGCTGATGACTATGTTCACTGCATATGCTGTTTCATCTGTTTGTGCAGCCTATCTCGCCCGAGTTTCTGAAACGGAGATATATTTCTGACGAGGAGCTCCACAGCCGGAAGGCCACTTTTGTGACCCCCTTCCGCGGTGTTTGTCATGTCGATCTCGAGAAGGATGGGTCGAATGTGTTCTTCACAGGTGTCCGGTCAAAGTTCCTCGAGTCCCATGGCATCATGCAAGGCGAAACTCTGCTGATCAGGTATCAAGGCAACATGACCTTTACAGTCGAAGTATTCGGGTTTACTGGATGCAAGAGAAAGTTGGAGAAACGGGGCATCAGATTTGAGCAAACTGAGAACAGTGAGGAAACAAGTTCTTTCAAGAAAACTGAGAACAGTGAGGGTACAAGTTGGTTGCAGGAAACTGAGCAGAATGAAGAGGCTAATTCGTCCAAGAAAACTGCGCAATGTGAGTAAACCAACTATTTTGTGCACTATGAGTATCTTGATGGTGAATTAAAATGTATGCTAAATGCCCAAATCCACTACTATTATTGTCCTCTTAGCATCTAAAGGAGCGCAGAGCTCAAAGGAAGCACATATCTCCAGTAGCAAAAGGAAGCTTAGTGAAGAAATAAGAAGGCCAAAAATATCCATAAATCCTCTGGACAAAAGAGGGACGACAAGTTGTGAATATGAGATCGGGTCACAGCCTTGGATAAGGAAGCAGCTCAATACGAACGCGATTCACCACTGTCTTGTAAGCACAATCATATATGTATTTTTTTGCGAGATCATTTACATACTCTATAAGCAAGTAGGGAATTTACATTTACTAGAAGTAAAGAACATATTACATCTTTCAACATAAGGGAACAAACTAATACTATATCAAATAACTTAACTTGACATAGTATTATCAGCTTGTTCGTAACATTGTCGTCATATCCTCTTCGACTGTTACACAAATAATAACCTGTCTGATTGCAACGGCTTGCAGCCTTTACCTAGGGGCTTCTGTAAGAAGGTTGGATTCCTGGAAAAATGCACGATCAAGCTCAAGTCCTCGAAGAGGAAAGGGTCGTGGAAAGTGACTGGTTCCGTTTACGAACCTTACCTATGGAGACTTTCAACAGGCTGGAGTACCTTCTGCCGGGATAACGAGCTCAAGGAAGGTGATGTGTGCACCTTCAATGTCATCAAGAGCACACGGTGGCATGTTGACATAGAACATTGCTAAGATGGGACTTCAACCAGTTGCAGTAGCAGAGTCTCAATCAGGTTCAACATGTGTCTACTGTGCCAACCAGAATGCATTTTGGCAGCAAAAGCTTATTTCTCTGGTTGAAAATTGTCTTGCTATGTGTCAAACCTTTTTTCCGTACGTGTATGTTATTGCTGAACTTTTATGTGTTTAAACAGTTGCCTATCGTAGTCACCAAGCACTATCATGGTCCATTTGTATGGTTCCAAGTTTTGTACTTACAACTTCCCATCCTAGAGTTTTTTTATTATGCCTTTCGGCAGTGCGGAGCCGCGGAGGTACCTTGTGTAATGGCCACTGAGTAAGCGTGTGATGGTCGGGCTTTGTGTGCTTTCCCTGCAGAGTGATGCTCTTCAATCTCACTGACCACACACGTTACACACCATCATGCATGTCTTGTGTTTCTTCCTGTGGCAATGCGAATCCCCCCTTTTCCTCAGTAGCTCAGTGGTAGAGCGGTCGGCTGTTAACCGACTGTCATCGAGTGTGCTAGCTTGGTGGTATATCTTGTTAGAGCGCACATGCCTGGTCCGAGCCCACAACCAAATAAGCCATCTAGCCTAATTCAATTGAAAAGACTAGCCTGATAGGTGAGGATTGCCCCACCTTATAAGTTTGGTTCCCTTACATCCAATTTCCGATATGGGACTAAACCTAACAATCTACCCGCCACACATCGGGCCAAACAGGCTCCCCCGTCATGGAGATGTTATAGGTTTTTTTCCAACCATGTGCCCTGATGCCGAGTACTTTCCGGCGACACGAAGTCCTCCCATTACTTGGAGATCAGTTACGAGGCTCTGATACCACTTATTAGAGCGCACAAGCCTAGGTCCACCAGAGCCCACAACCAAATAAAGCATGTGGCCTAACTCAATCCAAAAGACTAGCCTGATAGGTAAGGTTTGCCCCACCTTATAAGTTGGGTTCACTCACATTCAATTCCCGATGTGCGACTAAACCTAACATGTCTGACGAGTGTTGTTGTATTTTTCTTTCCGTTCCTTTGTTGTAAGCCTTGCCGTCACTATGCTCCGGGATGCTGAGGGGCGTGGGCTGTAGCGGCGCGGCGACGAGTTGTCGTGGCGGCGCGGAGGGCTGCGTGGCGGCGAGGATTCGAGTGGTCGCGTTCCCTGGGCGGAGGCAGTGGAGGCCTTCAGGCAGCTCCTTCTCTGGCGGTGGGCGGCGCGGGCCTGGGCGGTTCTCTGGCGGGCTCGTCCTCAAGGTTGGCGGCACGGCGGGGAGGTGGAGGCGCCTCCTAGAGCTGACGACGGGGTGGCTGCGCTCGGCTCAAGGTGGCGGGCGGAGGTGAGCGGTGGTGCCGTGGGGAAGGCTTGGTGCTCCGGGACGCTGCAGGGCGCAGGCTGCAGCGGCGCGGCGACGAGTTGTCGTGGCGGCATGGAGGGCTGCGTGGCGGAACGGATTCGAGTGGTCGCGTTCCGTGGGTGGAGGTAGTGGAGGCCTTCAGGCATCTCCTTCTCTAGCGGTGGGCGGCGCGGGCCTGGCCGATTCTCTGGCGGGCTCGTCCCCAAGGTTGGTGGCGAGCGTGGCGGTGGAGGCGCCTCCTAGAGCCGACGACAGGGTGGTGGCGCTCAGCTCGAGGTGACAGGCGGAGGTGAGCGATGGTGCTGTGTGGAATCGTCCCAGATCTAGGCCAGATTGGGCTCGATCTAGGCTGGCCCGGCCCGGGCCCTGCGCGCGGTTCCAGGTTGGAACCCCACCTCCTGGCGCATGACAACGGGCTGCATGGTGGATCCCGCGACGCCCCTTCCTTGGTGTCGAGGGATATAGGCTAGGTGGGCCTGGATATTGCTTCGGCCCCCATGTCGGCACCAAGGGTCTCCCCACGGTGGTGCCTATCGTTTCGAGGGGTTGAGCTCGTGGAGGCCGGGTGTATCTTAGACCGATAGTGGGCCGGTAATCCCAAGTGCGCGTGGTGGTGGTGTTTCTACTTGGTAGTAGAGATCGATGGTGACAGTGGATCCCCTGATGGACGGCGAAGTAGGGGCTTGCGTGGGGTTGGCATGGACGACTGTTCCCCTGCTGCAGTACGGCGGTGGGCTTCACGAGCCCTAGTGGGCTCGGCTAGGCTAGGTGGGCCTGGTTTGCCCTGCGGCTGTATCCGGTCGGCTATCGCCTTCTGGTGGTGGAGGTAGTTGAAGGGTTCTGTAGCAGAAAACAAAAAATTTCTATCTACTCGAACACTAATACCAGGATCTATACTATGTAGACATAAGTAACGGAGAAGGAATACAATATTCATACCTTTGCAGAGAGAGGCACGCCTTACGCAGGAAGGCGTATATTGATGAAGATGAGCAGCACCCCAAGTGTGGTGCCTCCGAAGTTCGTCACACGTCCGGTGTAGGGGACGTCAACCGGGCTCCGATCCAGCCGAGCAACGGAAGAAGTAGATGCCGGATCGCCGATCACACGACGGTAGTGTGAAGTTGGAGAACTAAACTACAAGGTCCTCCCCAATATTACGGGGAAGTTCAGCAGATGAGAGAGAGAGAATGAGAGGAATGGGTGTTCTCTAAGGGGGAGGGGGGACCCCTTTATATAGTGGGAGGGGAAGGGGCGCACCACCCAGGGGCCAAGTGGTGTGGGACTAATCCCACACCCGCCGGCCACCTTGGAGCAGCCGCCGGCCCTAGGTGGCCCCCACTGGGGCGGCCCACCAGCCCTAGGCCGGCCGGCCCCCACTCCCTAGGCGCCTTGCCCACTTGGGCCTCCCTTCGGGTGAGGCCCATTAGCAATATAGTGCCTTCAAAAATAAAATAAAATATATATTTAATATTAATTCTCCAGTTAACATTCAAATACACATGTTATATTATTCCTTCACTCCGGAACATCTTCCGGACCCCTTCCGATCTCCATCGGATGTTACCGAAACTATTCCAGTTTCTTTCTCTCTCTCTATTTCTCATACGATATCTCATCTACCCTAAGCGTCCCTACCCTGAAGCGTGACATCCTTCGGTTCAGAAACACTCCGGACATGATAGAGACCACTCTCATATCTATGATCAATAGAGGGACTTGGATGGCCATGTGACCCCCGTGCATTTCACGAATACAATCGCTCGAACCGTGAGATAGTCGTTCCCCATTCCCTTTGTCATTCGATACCTAATTCATCCGAGACTTAATCTTCGGTATCTCCATACCTTAGTTCTATCTCGTTACTGATGAACTTGTTTTCTCGTTCTCATGTCGTTGCATTCCGTGACCTAGTCACATGCTTGCAAGCTTCATTAACGCAACGTCACCAAGATGGCCACATGTATCTATCCGTTACATGGACTAGACAAATCCTGGTCTTGATATGTACTCCTCTACGCATTCCTTCGGAAAACCTGAGTGACACCTTTTTGATCACCCTGTTACGAGATGATTCTTGATAACCATCTAAGCTTTTTCCAGAATGGTGATTTGCATTACCTCACAGTCAAAGGATCAGGTTGCGAGGTTCTCTGTGTTTTATCATCAATGGTGAACTTTGTAACTAGATTTCATTAAGATATAACGATCGGATGTTTGTCTATCATGTTATTCAACTAATAACATGACCTCATTGTCAGTTGGCATAAATGCCCATGATCTTGAAACACAGACCATCCTCAGGACCAATGAATTAGTTCACTAGAGGTAACTAGAGACACGGTTTGTTTACATACCACACGTGTATTAACGTTTCGTATTAACACAGTTATAGCACAGTATGAAACGTATTATGAACAAACAGGAGATATATCAAATAATACACTTTATTATTTACTTCTAGGGCATAACTCCTTCAGTCTCCCACTTGCACTAGAGTATACAAAACTAGTTTACAATAGGCAGGAACCTAACACCAATGGAATCTCGGTGTTGTTCGTGCTTGTCATGTTGGAGAGCTTTAGTCAAAGGATCTGCTACATTCAGTTCCGTATCTACTTTGCAAATCTTGACTTCACCTTCGTCAACAATCTGCCGGATGACGTGAAATCTAAGCTTGATGTGTTTGGCTGTGGAATGAGTTCTTGGTTCCCTTGCATTTGCAGTAGCTCCCGTGTTATCACAATAGATCGTCACGGGGTCTTGTGCATTGGGAAAAACTCCTAGTTCGATGACGAAATTCCTTAGCCAAACAGCTTCATTTGCTGCATCAGCTGCAACAATGTATTCGGACTCCATTGAAGATTTTGCCACCACCGGCTGCTTCTTGCTTTTCCAGCTTACCGCCCCACTATTCACCAAGAAAATAAATCATGTTTGAGACTTTGAGTCATCATGATCTGAGTTCCAGCTCGCATCTACGTAACCTGTTACGTTTAGAGCTTCATCATTTCCTCCATAGATCAGGAACATATCCTTTGTTCTTCTCAGATATTTTAAGATATTTTTCACAGCTGTCGAGTGATCTGGTCCTGGATTACTCTGATATCGGCTCGTCAAACTAAGAGCCAATGCCACATCAGGTCGGGTACTAAGCATTGCATACACGATAGATCCTATTGCTTAAGCATAGAAGATGTAAGACATCTTCTCTCTATCATCGTCCGTTATAGGACATTGAGTCATACTCAAGTATCAATTCTTCATCATAGGTGTAAAACCCCTCTTGGTGTTTTCCATTTTGAACCTCTTCAAAATCTTATCTATGTAAGTACTCTGACTCAATGCTATTAGGTGCCTTGATCTATCTCTATAGATCTTGATTCCTAATATGTATGCAGCTTCACCTAGATCCTTCATGGAAAATTGGTTGCTCAAATACGCTTTCACGCTATTCATAAGATCCACATTGTTTCCCATTAGTAATATGTCATCCACATATACTATTAAGAAAACAACCGAGCTCCCACTCACTTTCTTGTAAACACGGAACTCTTGTTGGTTTTGGACAAATCAAAAACTCTTGATCACTTGATCAAAATATTGGTTCCAGCTCCGCGATGCTTGCTTCAATCCATAAATGGACCGTTGAAGTTTGCATACCTTTCCAGCATCCTTAGGATTGACAAAACCTTCTGGTTGCATCATATACAACTCTTCATCAATGTGACCATTGAGGAATGCGGTCTTGACATCCATCTGCCAAATTTCATAATCGAAATGTGCAGCGATTGCTATTAAAATCCTGACAGCCTTAAGCATTACTACGGGAGAGTAAGTCTCGTCATAGTCAACTCCTTGAATTTGTCGAAACCCCTTCGTGACAAGTCGAGCTTTGTGAATGGTTACATTACCATTCGCATCTGTCTTTTTCTTAAAGATCCATTTATTTTCCACGGCCTTGTGACCCTCTGGAAGATCCACCAAGGTCCAAACTTGGTTTTCATGCATGGATCCTATTTCGGATTTCATGGCTTCTAGCCATTTCTTGGAGTCAGCACTATCCATAGCTTCTTTGTAGTTTGTAGGTTCTTCCTGATCATCTAAGATGACAGACATCACAAGGCTACTGTACCAATCTGGAGTGGCACGAACCCTTGTAGACCTGCGAACCTCAGGAGTCTCGATGTCATTATTTTGATCATTATCAATGGGCTCTTCCTCCATTTTGGAGAGCGGTTTCGGAACAACTTTCGTTGCGCTACTCGAAATGCAAAGAGAAGGGTCAACAATTTCATCCAACTCAATTTTCCTTCCACTCACTCCTTTTGCAAGAAACTCTTTCTCGAGAAAGGTGCCAGTTTTTGCGACAAACGTTTTGCCTTCGGCTTGGTTGTAGAAGGTATATCCAATGGTTTCCCTTGGATATCCTACAAAGATACATTTTTCTGACTTGGGCTCGAGTTTGTCAGGCTGCAGTTTCTTGACATACGCCTCATATCCCCAAACTTTCAGAAAAGACAACTTTGGTTTCTGCCCATACCATATCTCATATGGGGTTGTCTCCACGGATTTGGATGGTGCTCAGTTTAAAATAAAAGCGGCGGTTTCTAACGCATATCCCCAAAAAGACACAGACAAATCAGTTAAGACATCATGGACCGTACACTATCCAATAGGGTTCGGTTACGGCGTTCCGACACACCATTACGTTGTGGTGTTCCGGCTGGCCTAAGCTGTGGGATAATCCCACAGTCCTTCAAGTGCATGTTAAACTCATAACTCAAATACTCGCCTCCTCGATCTGATCGAAGGTGCTTGATTTTCTTGTTAAGTTGATTCTCTACCTCTTTCTGAAATTCCTTGAACTTTTCAAAGGTTTCAGACTTGTGCTTCATAAAGTAGATATATCCATATCTGCTCAAGTCGTCAGTAAAGGTAACAAAGTAACGATAACCATTGCGTGTCGAGACACTCATTGGTCCACATACATCCGTATGTATGATCCCAAGTAGGTCTACAACTCTCTCCACTATACCGGAGAATGGTGTCCTGGTCATCTTGCCCATGAGGCATGGCTCACATGTATCAAGGGATTCGAAATCCAATGATCCAAGGAGCCCTTCTGAATGAAGTTTCTTCATGCGCTTTATGCCAATATGACCAAGACGGCAATGCCATATGTACATGGAATTATCGTCACTGTGCTTACAACGTTTAGCATCAACACTATGGATGTGTGTACCAAAATCAAGATTAAGTAAGAATAAACCATTACATACATGAGCATGAACATAGAAAACATCATTCATATAAATTGAACAACCACTTGTTCCTAATTTAAACGAATAACGGTCTTGCAACAAGCAAGAGCCACTCACAATATTCATACTCAGTGCGGGTACATAATAGCATTTATTGAAAACCAATAATAATCCTGACGGTAGAAGAAGATGCAGGGTGCCGACGACCATCACTTCACCTCTCGAACCATTGCCGACACGCATCGTCACCTCGTCCTTCCTCAGGCGCCTCCTACTCTGCAGATCCTGCTGAGAGTTACAAATGTGAGCAACAGATCCGGTATCAAATACCCAGGTGTTACTCCTGGCGCTCGTAAGGAATACATCAATAACATGTATATCATATATACCTTTGTCCGGGATGGCTATCTTGCCAACTCGCTTGTCTTCAAGGTACTTAGGGCAGTTGTGTTTCCAGTGCCCATCCCCTTTGCAGTAGAAGCACGAAGTGCCGGGCTTAGGGCCAGGCTTCGCAGTCTTTGAGGTGCTAGGAACAAACCTGCCACCCCTCTTAGACTTCTTACCCTTGCCTTTTCCCTTTTGCCCCGGTTTCTTAAAGTTGGTGGTCTTGTTGACCATCAGCACCGTGTGCTCCTTCTTGATTTCAACCTCAGCAGTTTTGAGCATGGCGAACACCTCAACAAGGGTCTTAGTCATCCCTTGCATGTTGTAGTTCATCACAAAACTCTTATAGCTAGGGGCAGCGAGTGCAACACCCTATCTATAGCGAGCTCCTCCGGGATTTTGCAATCCAGGGCGTTTAAGCGTTTAACGTAGCTAGACATTTTGACCACGTGCTCACTAATACTGCTGTGCTCTTCCATTTTAGCAGAGAAGAAGAGCTCGGAAGCATCATACCTCTCTGCGCGAGCCTGCGGAGCAAAGACGGCTTTGAGATCCTCAATGATCTCAAAAGCATTCATCTTCTCAAAACACGTTTGAAGCTCCGGCTCCATGGCATAGAGCATTCCACTCTGGATGAGGGAGGAATCATCTGCCTTGGACTGCCAGACATTCTTTTCATCCTAGGAGGCGGAATCTGCAGGCTTAGCTGGAAGCTCAGCCTCGATGACATAAGTCAACTTGTAGGGGACTAGGAGGATCCTAAGATTGTGGAACCATGCGGTGAAGTTGGTTCCATCAGTTTTCAGTTTGTCCTTCTCGAGGAAAGTGCTTAGGTTGAAGGTGGGTGGGCGATACATCTACAAAGGATTTGCAAAGTGTTTAGACTATGTTCATAATAATGAGTTCAAATTTTAGCAAAGGAACTCCCACTTAAACGAACATCCCTCTACTCGTTTAGCGATCACATGATCCCTATCCCCTACACCTGCCCCGATCATCACGGCCATCAGTGCAGTATCAAAGGTGGTCATTCCCTAATGTCGATCACATCAACTATGCGATTCATGCTCGACTTTTTAGTCACTTGTATTCCAAGGCCATGTCTGTACATGCTAGGCTCTCCAGTTCTAACTCGTGTGTATTCGCAGTGCAACATGGCTTACACCCACTGTATGCGAACGTAGATATGTGTGACACCCAGGACTGTAACCCTGGATCGCCTCATACCGAAGAACTTTCTTGGTGGTGCACACACAAGGGGAATACGATAACTGGAATACTATGAGGGATTATCTTATTATGCTACCGTCTAGTAAGTATACCAGCACAATAAGTAATACTTCTAAAGTGAACTGCTATGCCATGGTTATAGCTTTGTGATCATCATCAATATCTTCAACGAGAGTTTCACAAACTTGTCATTGCCATGTTATAATACTTGCCCCTATGCAATAACGAAGATATACGCTTCTATATTGACAATTGCATGTTTTACGCGGCTTTAGGGCTTTCGCAGTAGAACCCCTTCCCACCTACGAACGTCGAGCCACAACATGGATTCAATGATTGCCGTTCTTCTTCCCTTTTCAGGGCCCTCTAATGTCAATGCCATATCAACTACTATAGAGAGACAGACACCCCCCAAAGCCACTTTGATTTGTGGACCAGTCTCGTGAATCACCGCGTGAGGTCGGTTGGGGGGCGCTTCATCAAACAGTGCCACGATATGAACAATAACACTAAAGAGGGTAGCAACTAGAGAATCAATGCCCACATATTGCTATGTGTTCTATCCGTACGACATGTCTACCCATAGCCCCGCTCTGATACCACTGAAGGGTTCTGTAGCAGAAAACAAAAAAATTCTATCTACTCGAACACTAATACCAGGATCTATACTATGTTGACATAAGTAACGAAGAAGGAATACAATATTCATACCTTTGAAGAGAGAGGCACGCCTTACGTAGGAAGGCGTATATTGATGAAGACAAGCAGCATCCCAAGCGTGGTGCCTCCGAAGTTCGTCACACGTCCGGTGTAGGGGACGTCAACCGGGCTCCAATCCAGCCGAGCAGCAGAAGAAGTAGATGCCGGATCGCCGATCACACGACGGTAGTGTGAAGTTGGAGAACTCAACTACGAGGTCCTCCCCAATATTACGGGGAAGTCTTCAGCAGATGAGAGAGAGAGAATGAGAGGAATGGGTGTTCTCCAAGGGGGAGGGGTGACCCCTTTATATAGTGGGAGGGGGGCGCACCACCTAGGGCCAGGCGGTGTGGGACTAATCCCACACCCGCCGACCACCTTGGGGCAGCCGCCAGCCCTAGGTGGGCCCCACTGGGGCGGCCCACTAGCCCTAGGCCGGCCGGCCCCCACTCCCTAGGCGCCTTGCCCACTTGGGCCTCCCTTCGGGTGAGGCCCATTAGCAACATAGTTCCTTCAAAAATAAAATAAAAAATATATTTAATATTAATTCTCCAATTAACATTCAAATAGACATATTATATTATTCCTTCACTCCGGAACATCTTCCGGACCCCTTCCGATCTCCATCAGATGTTACCGAAACTATTCCGGTTTCTCTCTCTTTATTTCTCATACGATACCTCATCTACCCTAAGCGTCCCTACCCTTAAGCGTGACATCCTTCGGTTCAGAAACACTCCGGACATGATAGAGACCACTCTCATATCAATGATCAACAGAGGGACCTGGATGGCCATGTGACCCTCATGCATTTCACGAATACAATCGCTCGAACCGTGAGATAGTCGTTCCCCATTCCCTTTGTCATTCGATACCTAATTCATCCGAGACTTGATCTTCGGTATCTGCATACCTTAGTTCCATCTCGTTACTGATGAACTTGTTTTCTCGTTCTCATGTCGTTGCATTCCGTGACCTAGTCACATGCTTGCAAGATTCATTAACGCAACGTCACCGAGATGGCCACATGTATCTATCCGTTACATGGACTAGACAAATCCTGGTCTTGATATGTACTCCTCTACGCATTCCTTCGGAAATGCCCATGATCTTGAAACATAGACCATCCTCATGACCAATGAACTAGTTCACTAGAGGTAACTAGAGACACGATTTTTTTACATACGACACGTGCATTAACGTTTCGTATTAACACAGTTATAGCACAGTATGAAACGTATTATCAACAAACATGAGATATATCAAATAATACACTTTATTATTTACCTCTAGGGCATAACTCCTTCAGTAGTTCCCTCCCGCGTACTGTTGTTTTGGCAACCCCACCGTCACTTCTTGTGTCACGGTGAGACGGCGGTGGCGGATTCAAGACCGGTGTGGCGTGTGCTGGTGGGCGGCGAGCATGTTGGTGCACTGCGAAGTGTCCGGGGGTGTGGTTTTTTGAGGGGTCGGGAGAAATCCCTATCATCGTGACACCGACGTGGTGACGCCTGTAGGTGCCACCGTCCTTCTTGAAGGGCGTTGGGTGTACCTCTTTCCCACCTCCTAGAGCGTGCCGGGGGAAACCCTAGGACATGTCCAAGCAGAAACGTCGTCATCGTTGCCTTCCTTCTTGGAGGTGCTGCTTGGTGTGCAACGCGTCGAATTGCTAGGCGCATGGTGGAACTTAGCTGGAGTACGCAACGGTCACGATTCCTCCTCATTTTCATCGAGCCACTGTTATCGGCTTTGTTTTCTTTTCTTTTTCTTTTTGGTTTCTTTGTTTTCTCTTTTGGGTATTGTGTTGTCTGACCCAACAGCGGTCTCAAATGGTTGCTATAATAATATAGCTGGGCGTATGCCTGTTTCGAGGACTGACTCTGTACAATGGAAGTCAGGAATTTGATCTTGTAATGTTTGAAAACATATGTTCATATTGTAATATCGGGATTGTGTCAGCCAATTGGAAGAATGCCACTAGTCGATGCAGATTCGTTACATCTTTGTCCCTGATTCTGTTTGAGTCCGGCCGCCGTTTATCCTATCTAATTTGCCATATGGTTGACTGATACATTGCAAATGTATCTATAATTTTTGATGTTCCATGCTTGGTTTTATCTACTTTCTTATGTTTTGTCCACACTTTGAAGTACTTTTCATATGATTTCTTGGACTAACCTATTAACAAGAGCCACAGTGCCAGCTGCCTATTTTCTGCTGTTTTTGGTTCCAGGAAAGTCAAAAAATGAATATTCTCAGAGTTGGACGGGACAAAAGCCAAAGTGCCTATTTTTCCGGAAGACTCACGGAGCCAGAATACGAGACGGAGGAGGGCCAGGGGCTGGCCACCCCCCAGGCGTGGGTACCCCCAGGACGAGCTAGAGCATGGTGTGGGCCCCTTCGGCACCCCCTCGGTCTCCCTCTTTGCCTATAAGAAGCCTTCTGACCTATAAACTCTAGGGATTTTCGACGTTTTTCCAGAAGGAGTTCCGCTCCGCCGCCACCACTAGATTCCACGAAACAACACCAGAAACTCCATTCTAGCACCCTGTCGGGACGGGGAATTGGAGGAGATCATCGCCATCATCATCACCATTGATTCTGCATTGACCATCCATGTTTCCCCCATCTATGAGTGAGTAATCCCCCACTGTAGGCTATGGGGATGGTAGGGATTGGATGAGATCGTTCATGTAATGGCATCGGATTGTTAGGGCATGGTGCCTAGTATCTTTTATTAGTGCTTTATGACTTTGTTGCGACTTGTTATGCTTAATGCTTGTCACTAGGGCCCGAGTGCCATGATTTCAGATCTGAACATGTTATTGATTCATTATGATAGTATTGTTTATGGTCTTACCTGCAAGTTGTATACACACGTTGTTGTCAGGAACCAATAGCCCCGAAGTGACAGAAATCGGGATAACCGGAGGGAATGGCTTTGATGTGAGGATCACATGTGTTCACGGAGTGTTAATGCTTTGCTCCGGTGCTCTATTAAAAGGAGCACCTTAATTGCCAGTAGTTCCCTTGAGGCCCTGCTGCAAACGGGCTGGCAGGACAAAAGATGTTGTGCAAGTTCTCATTGCGAGCACGTATGACTATATATGGAACACAAGCCTAGGATTATCTAGTACTTGGATGCTTTATCTTATTTATCTGCAATCGCCCTATGTTCTGATTGCTATGTGAATTGTTTTGTCCATGCAACGCCCGTCCATCCATCCCTATGCCTACCACACTCGAATCCTAATGTTTACTTCTATTGTTCATACTGCTATTACTTTACTTTCGCTACTACAAAACTGTTGCTACTGATAAACTGCTGTGAGAAAGATTGTTTCCAGGTGCAGCTGAATTGACAACTCAGTTGTTAAGGCTTATAAATATTCTTTCGATCCCCTTGTGTCGAATCAATAAATTGGGTTTCACTTCCCTCGAAAATACTGTGATACACCCCCTATACTTGTGGGTCATCAAGACTATTTTCTAGCGCCGTTGCCGGGGAGCATAGCTTTATTTATTAAGTTCACTTGGAATCACTATTGTTCAAGCTTAGTTTATTTCTGCCTTGTTTGCTTCTTTCTTTATCAAAAATACAAAAAAAATTAGTTCCTACTCTAGTTGTTATTTTCGTTGGTCTGTTATTGTCTTTCTTTATCATGCTTGTTGTCAATGGTTAGTTTCTTTGAAACTGAATCTTATTGGCAAGGTGGGTTCACGGAAGATCAAAAATATTATTATAAGGAACACCGCTTGTCACAAAAGGGGAAACACTTATGGGAACAAATTGATAAATTGTATACCATTGCTAGAAACGTGTGCTCTACTTATAATGTTACTTATTGCTTTGATAAATCTTGTTGCTGTAAGAGGTATAAACACCTCCCTTTTCAATGTGAGTATAATGATAATGTTACCATATCTTCTTATGTTAAGGGAAATTATGACTTTTATGACGTGGAACAAATTGAGGAATTTATTGCTTGGAAGGGTGCATTTGAACTTGCTAGTTTTGTCGTCAGATTGAGGACAAGTACGCCATGAGGGGGTCCTCGAGGCGTGCGGAAGAGAGGGGTGTGAGACGTACGGTGTTCCGGGACGGTGAGCACACAAGTTTACCCAGGTTCGAATCCGCCGGCTTTGGACGAATCCTACTCCTGCTAGCAATCCAGTAATATGGCAGAGCCAGAATATGGGTTACAAGGGTATCACCTGTGCGAGTTGAGATTGTAGACTATTGAGGTGTGCCCTAAAGGCTCTCCCTAGGACGGCTTATATAGATATCCAGCCTAGGGTTTACAGGAGAGATCTATCCGACTACGACTAAGAGTTGGTTACAGAGTACATCTTGAACTACAAGTAACATTATGGACCTAAGTCGGTAAGTCTTCTGGGCCTTCCCTTAGCCGGATTGGACTCCGTCTTTCTCTCTGACTGGGCCGCCCGTGAAGCAAAGCTCTAACCCGAAGTGGGCCACCCTAGTCAGTGAGGAACTGTGAGGATACCCAGAAAGTATATCCCCAACAGCAGCCCCCGGAGGCCTCCAAGATCCAAAGTCGGATTTATCACCATCTAGCTTGATCTTCGGCTTGTAGAATCTTGAATGGTTCCTGAAACTTCACAACAAAAAATACGATCCGGGTCTTAAAAATAAGTCGGACCTATCAACAGGTTACTCGGATTTTCCGGCTTGGTTTCAAACTAAGCCGGAACTTGGTTTCTAACGCCACCTAACACAAGTCATGGTCAAGTCACGTCATCTGACAGGCATGCCGTCAGCACGACAGTTGGTGGGTCCACGGTTCGCGGAACCGAGGCACTGTTTCAATGCGTGCATGGAGATCGAGGAGACACAATCATCGCGTGGGTCCTTCCTAGTTCCTTCCACCACGCGTGGTGGTTACACTGTAGCATTTGCATGAATCTTGGCACAGTTAGGTGGATATAAGGGGTTAGGATTTTCTCCTTCTCCTTCCACCGGTCTTTGCCTTTTCCTCTCCTCCCAATCTTCCTGCGTGCACAGAGCTCCCCCTTTCCTCCCCCACAGAACTCCCAGCGCCGCCCCTTTTAGGTCAATCACTCGCCGGAGAAATGGCTTCATCTTCTTCCTCCGGCTTGGCGGCAGCGGCGGCGGTGGCGACGGCGGAAGCGGTGGCGGAGAAGGAGAGCTTCCGCGGGATCTGGATTCCCTGTGCCCTCAACGAGGAGGGCCTCAAGAACATGGAGAAGGAGGGGCTTCTCGCCACCGGCAATTGGCAGAGCGACTTCGAGGAAACCGTTCCCAACCTGCGAGACGGCGAGCGGGTCCACTTCGGCACCACCTCGATAGAGGTTTGTCATTTCCTCCCTCGGAGTTCTTCTTCGAGGTGATAGATCATTATGGAGTTCAACTGCATAACCTTCCTCCCAACTCTCTCTTAGAGATGAGCACATATGCTTCGTTGTGCGAGGGCTTTCTCGGCATTAGGCCGAGTTTGACTCTTTTCCGGTACTATTTTCATGTTCGGAGAAACTCCATCATTGCTGGTGTTCCTTACATCACCGGCACTATTAGTTTTTTGCTTAGACGCGAGCGCGCATATCCGAAAATTTTAGCTAGTGACTCGGTCAAGCAATGGTCAGCCACGTTTTTCTATCATAAGGATATTCCGGCTCCCGGCAAAGCCACTGCTTTGCCGGCTTTTGTTGACGGAGCCGCCACGGCCCAACCTTCTTGGGACGAGGCTGCTCCGGCTCTCACCGACGATCTGATCCTCGCTAAGAGGCGGATCGAATATTTGATCAAACACAAGGGTCTGAAGGGATTCGACTTGGTCCAATGCTGGGTCTCATGTCGGATCCAGTCCCTTCAGTACCACGGGGATCGACTGATGCACTCCATCACGTCATCCAAGAAAGATTCCCTCGGCATCAGCTCCAAGGCCTACACCACGTAGGGCTACATAAGCCAGATCAAGTGGCTGATCAAGGAGCGGATCGAGAGGAGAATCCCGGAGGTTTCTCTAGATATGCACACGGCGGATAACCCCGTAGTGCCGGTAAGCTTCTCACAGTACACCTTTTATGTGTTTCAATCTCTGAGTTATATTGCAATGCTGATATGTTTTCTTATTTTCAGCTTGCTGACCTCCCCGAGTCAGAACTTGCTCCGCTCGAAGGATATCCTCCCGAGTTTTCTCAGGAGACTGAAGTGGTTCCATTGCCGGACCTTGCGCTCAAGAAGCGCAAAGCTCTGACGGTGGCTGTCGGCACAAAGGAGGTGCCTATTGTGAAGAGGTAACTTTCAATCACAATTTCCGCCTTTGTACCTTTCTCAAATTCTTTTCCGAGATGTAATGTTTCCGACTTTATTACTTTCTCAGAGCAAAGCCGCTCGTCAAGGGCAAAGGGAAAGAATTCCTTCGAAGCCGCTGCGGCAGACGAAGCTTACCATAGCTTCTCCTGCCGTGGCTCCTCCGACTCCTGCCCCTCAACCTTCCGCAACACCGGTGATCACTCCTTCTCCAGTTGTCGCAGAAGATCTGGCTCCTTCAACGGAGCCTGCGAACCTTGATTCGCAAACTGACGTCACCATGGGTGAGTCTGATTTTGATAAGGGTGAACTCTCTTTGGGTAATGATCCCTCGGCAGAAACATTCGGCGAAAACCTTGTCGGCAATCCGGGACTTGCCAAGTTTGGCCTGTCTCGGAAATCAGCTGAAGAAATCCAGCGTCTCGCTAGGCAATGCCTGGAGAAAAGCCATCTATCTCCCGAAGAAGAAGCGCAAGAAGCAGAGGACGTCAAGTTCTCTGACCTTCTCGCCCAGGTCCGCCTTCGCGACGAGAGGATTAGGACCAGTGAGCTTCCAACAGCTCCAGTGATTCCTCTGACTCTCGCCGAAAAGGTGGCTGTTGAAGTGAACACGGGTTTAGATAAGCTCACCTGCGAACAATATGTAAGTCGGAATTCCAACTCCTGTTTTTTCCTTTATTTTATATCATATCCTCTAGCCCCCAAGCATGAAGTAGGATATATAATCTGGGTTTGTGCTTCATTAGGATGCCAAAGAACGAACTAGTGTAGCCCCCAAGGCTCGGGCTGATATTTAGCAAAAATATTAGCCCGAGTCTTAAGTAGCTTTCTGACTTTGGGTATTCTGACTTACAGAAAGTATGTTCCTATAACCAGGAATTACTGAAGAATGTTTGCGATAAGCGGAGAGAGATCAAATCTCTCCGGTTTAAAAATGCTGAACTCAAAGTAGCCAAGGATGAAGCCGAAGGTAAACATTCCGAGATTTCAAACCTTGCCCTTGTATTTTCAATGTTGAATTTGTTCTGAACTGTTGTTCTTTTTGACCTACAGCGCTGGTGAAACAATCCATCGCCATGATTGAAGAGGCCGAGAACCTCAAGATCTTGGTGGTGGAGAAAAAGGAGCTTTGCCAAGAGCTGGGTCAGCTCAAGGCATATCATGAAAAGAGCATAGCTCAACTCCTTGAATCCTCCTCCATGGCCACTGAAGAGCGTGATCGCAAGATCGCTGCTCAAGATAAAATAATCTCAGACCTCAAGAATGAGCTTGATAGAGAGAAGGACATCTCCCAGGCGCTCCGGGCTGAACTCCAGAGTCTCCGGGAGGAGAAGACAAAAATTGACGACGTCATTTTTGGTACGTTCGATCTATCTGACTTGTCTCTTTCTTCGAATTCTTTCAATGTCAGATTTTTCTTAATTTGTTTTGTGTATAGGTCCTCTGAACTTGACGAACTCTTCCTCCACCGAGCCCCGCACCCACTGGCTTACCCAAGTCGGTGACCTGCTTCACGACTTCCGCCAATCTCTTGAAGACATCGGCGAAGCCCTCAAGATTCCGGACATGCATAGCATGTCGGACTTCCAGGTGTGGGACAAGGCAAAGGAGATGCCGCAACTTGTTCAGGACTGGAACATGTCCTACGCGCGGACTGCTGTGCAGAACGCTCTCACCATGGTCATGAGCCACCATGGAAACATGGAGATATGGGAAGTGACTAGAGGGTACTGCAAGGTAGATGAGGATGGCTAGGAGCAGGACCTTCAAGCCATCATGCACTCCTGCGCCGGATATGGGTGTCGCGTGGCTGACCTGACCAGCTACGAGATCCCCTTCTTCACCCGCGTGGCTACTCCGCCTCCTCCAGAAAAAACAGCTGAAGTTTCCGACGATGAACGCACCACCTCGGATGCGGACATCTCAGAACGATACCAAGGCAGCGGAACCAGCGAGCTGGCAGCTCCTGCATCTCCTCCTGCATCATAGATCGGAAATTTTTGTATCATCCCAGAAAAACATGATGCGTTTGTAAATATGTAATATTTTATCTTTGCTAGTGCTAAGCTTTTGATCTATTCAACACTTTTTTGGCTTTAATTTTTTTGTGTGCCTGAAATGTTTACATAAGCACTTGTATTTTTTCGTCTTCACTTATCGTTTATATGGCTTTCCGCCTCGTCCCTTTCGTGAGCCGGCTAAACCTTCCGCCAGAAACTTTGCCGAGCAACGGAGCTCAATTGCTAAACCAGTTTAAACTCGGAAACAAAGGCGGCTTCCAGTACCAACAATTCACTACTCGGAAAATACCCGCATCCAGCAATCAGACAAATAACCAAAGTAAAGACTAATTTTTTTAGAGTTATACCAAAAGGTAGCAATTTTAGAATGGGAAATCTAGACCAGAACGAAAATGAGCATAAAGTACTTTCAAGCATTCTAGGATTTTCGACTATGACATGATCATTTGGAAATAAGATGATAAAAACTTCTCAGAAAAACTTGAGGCAACCAAAACTTTTATTTCTCACAGAACATGTATATATGTATGATTACAAAGAAGGATAAACTAAGAATAAAAGGGACGTAGCTAAGCAATATTCCATGGTCTGTCTAACTCATCCGGATTTGTACTGCCTCTAGCTCTCTTTCTCTTCTTAGTAGCAGGTCTTTCTTTGACTAGCCTCATGTCAGTTAAGTAGTACGATCCATTGTGCAATACTCGACTAACTAAGAAGGGCCCTTCCCATACTGGGGAAAGTTTGTGCTTTCTTTGTTGCACAAGCCGGAGAACCAAATCACCTTTATTGAAAGATCTATTTCAGACTCTCTGGCTATGATACTTGCGTAACTTCTGCTGATAGGCTGTAGATCTCATTTCAGCAACGACGCGAACTTCTTCGACTAAGTCGAGATCATTTTGTCAAGAAATCTCGGCATCCTCTTCGATATACGCGGCCACTCTAGCAGAAGTATGAATTAAATCACTAGGAAGAACTTCTTCTGCACCATAGACCAAGAAGAAAGGTGTGTATCCTATTGACCTATTCGGAGTTGTTCGTAAACTCCAAATTACAGAGGGTAGTTCCTCTGCCCAAGCCCCCGCAGCACGTCGTAGTGGTGCTTCGAGTCTCGGTTTTATCCCTTGTAGGATTAAACCATTTGCTCTTTCAACTTGTCCGTTAGCCTGTGGATGTGCGACTGACGCAATGTTAAGCTGGATATTTTGCTCGTCGCAGAATTTAGCCAACTCTCCCATTGATAAGTTACTCCCATTGTCCATGATAATGCTATGCGGATAACCATACCGGATGATAACATCCTCGACAAATCTTTTGGCTGTTGCTCCATCACAACTAGTGACAGGTTTAGCCTCAATCCATTTGGTGAATTTATCCACCATCACTAAGAGGTGAGTAAATCCACTTGGAGCTTGTTTAAATGGTCCTACCATATCAAGCCCCCAGACCGCAAAGGGCCATGTAATAGGTATTGTTCGCAGCTGATCAGCCGGAACATGAGCTTGCTTGGTGTACTTTTGGCAGCCTTTGCACGTCTTGACTAATCGTTCGGCATCTGCCTGAGCTGTAAGCCAAAAAAATCCGTGTCTAAAAGCTTTTGCCACTAAAGATTTGGCTGTAGCGTGGTGACCACACTCGCCTTTGTGGATTTCTCTTAAGATTTCCACTCCTTCTTCCGAAGATACGCAGCGTTGAAAACCCCCAGAAACACTCCGTTTATGGAGCTCACCTTTAACAATAGTATAGGCTTTTGCTCGTCGGATAATCTGCCGGCTCATCACCTCGTCTTCGGGTAATTTGCCATCTACCAAATAATCGAGGTAGGGTTGAGTCCAGCTGGGAATTACAACCATAACTTCTATAAAAGGTGAGTCGGATTTGGTAGGATATTTCTCATCTACTCCCTTTATTGAGGGAACTTTGAGGTGCTCTAGAAAAGCGCCATCTGGGACCTCTTTCCGTGCAGAACCTATCTGAGATAGTGCATCTGCTTCCTCATTTTCTGCTCGAGGGATGTGTTGAACTTCAAACCCTTCGAACGATTTGGATAGATCGTCCACGACAACTTTATATGCTGCCATGTGTTTATTTGCATTACAAATATCCGACACTTGATGAGAAACAAGATCCGAATCTCCATAACACATCAAACGTCGGATGCCAATATCCTTAGCAATCCGGATTCCATGCAGCAGTGCTTCATACTCGGCAATATTGTTTGCCGCTGTGAAGTGGATCTGCAACACGTATAAAAGTTTGTCTCCTTGGGGTGATTTGAGTACCACGCCAGCCCCCGAGCCCCCTCGAGCCTTAGAACCATCGAAAAAGAGGGTCCAATATTCCGACTCAGGGAGGATCATGTTCTCCTTCGTCTCTGTCCAATTAGCGACAAAGTCAGCAATGATCTGGGATTTGATTGATGTCCGGGGTTTATACTCAATATCGAAAGCTGAAAGCTCTATGCCCCATTTGGCGACGCGTCCTGTGGCGTCACTATTGTTGATTATATCTCTCATGGGAGCTTTGCTCACCACGGTAATTGGATGCTCCTGAAAATAGTGTCATAGCTTACGAGATGCTAGAAAAACACCGTAAGCCAACTTTTGATAATGCAGATACCGCTGTTTTGACTCTGTCAGGACCTCGCTAACAAAGTAAGTCAGACACTGCACCAGGTGTTCCTGATTTTCCTCTGGTCTCTCCACCACCATGACGATACTAACGACCTTATTTGTTGCAGGAATGTAAAGCAACATCGGTTCCTGAGGTTCTGGCGCTGCAAGGATAGGAGCAGATGAGAGTACTCTGTTCAGATCTTGTAGTGCAGCTTCAGCTTCGTCAGTCTAGACAAAATCCTTGGTCTTTTTCAGGAGTTTATATAATGGTGCGGATCTTTTACCAAGCCGGCTTACAAATCGACTGACCGCAGCAATGCAACCCGTTAATCTTTGTACGTCCTTCAGGCGAGTTGGCCTGGAAATATTGAGTATAGCCTTGATTTTGTCTCGGTTCACCTCTATGCCTCTTTGAGACACGATGAAACCTAACAATTTTCCGGCTGGTATTCCAAAGAAGCATTTCTTTGGGTTAAGCATGATTTTGTATTTTCGTAGATTGGCGAACGTCTCCTCCAAGTTGGAAATCAGTGTTTCCTTCTTTTTAGACATCACCGCGATATCATCCACGTATGCATGTACGTTGCGTCCGAGTTGGTCGTGGAGGCAACGCTGCATCGTGCGCTGGTACGTAGCTCCTGCGTTCTTCAGCCCAAAGGGCATCGTAACAAAACAGAAGGTTCCGAAGGGGGTTATGAATGAAGTTTTGACTTTGTCAGATTCCTTCATCCGGATTTGGTGGTAGCCGGAATATGCGTCGAGAAAACAGAGGAGTTCCGAGCCTGCCGTAAAATCGATAACTTGATCAATTCTAGGCAGAGCGAATGGATCTTTTGGACAAGCCTTGTTCAAGGCAGTATAATCAACACACATCCTTAAATCAGTGGTGTCCTTTTTAGGGACCATTACAGGATTGGCCGACCACTCAGTGTGGATGACCTCTTCTATGAATCTGGCTAACTCGAGCCGCGCTAGTTCCTTAGCTATTGCCTTACGCTTTTCGTCACCAAACTGTCGTAAGGATTGTTTGACGGGTTTAGCGTTCGGGTTTAGCGTTTCTTAGCTTGTCTTCCTAGGACAACTCCATGAAAGATCACAGAGCTATGGTTTAGCTGGGTTTCCAAGATCTTCATCCGGCGTAGCGTTTTGACATAGAGAATATTGATGCTGCTACCACCGTCCATGAGGGTCTTGGAGAAACCATAACCGTCAATAAGTGGATTGACGATTAAGGCATATTTTCCTCGCTTGTGTAACTTAGGCGGATGATCAACGCGGTCAAATGTGATTGCCACTTTCGACCAGTCCAGATATTGGGGGACAGCCGAAACTGTTGCATTGAGCTCGTGGAGAACTGCTTTCTTGACCTTTGTTGGTTGAGATCCGAGGAAGGTGACGTAAGTGTCCTTTTTGGTGGGAAAAGTCTTCTTCCCTTCCGGCTTGGGATTTGAAGCATTAGCTTCCTCCATGTCAGAATCTTCCTTGGTCTCTTTGTCCTTTTCGGGATTTTTCTTTCCCTTCTTCCGCTTAGCTTTGTAGCCCGCGGAGGATCTTGACTATGACGAGCACCCTGCCGGCTCGTGCCAGCATGGTTTCCGTCGTTCCTTCGTCCGTCGTTCCCATCACCGTGAGGCTCAGCCGGACGGCTTGCATGTCTAGGAGGTGGCATTTTTTGACGATCCTCCTCCCGACGTTTCTCTTTATCTTCTCCCCTTCGATCGTTGGACTCTCGTCGGGGAGGGTTCTTCGGATTCAGATGGCATCTTTCTCGGCTTCTGGAGCGACGTTGCTCCAGTTACGGGTAGTTCTGTGATGCTGTCCTAACGATCCAGTTCTTAAATAATTGTCTTCTCGTCGGTCGGTGTTATGATACTGCGCTCGAACGTAATGGGATCTTACGCCAGCCCATGCCGGATCTGTGCGACATTGGTCAGAATCCAAGACCAGTTTTTGACTTCCGAACAGGGCGACCTTTTGCTGCTCCAGTCCCTTGTTGAGTAGTTTGATACCCAAAAGGATCTCCTCTGGTCCAAGATTAGCCGATAGAATTTCTCGGGCCACCACGGTATTCTGTACTGGGGTTGGGTAAACCCAATCTCCGTTGCTATCTTTCCATGGCTTCCCCATCTCATCTCCAAAAAGGACGGCACAGACACGTGGGAATTGGTCATCATCTGTGTGACGCTTCCGTGTCTTCTGATGTAACCTAGACATGTAGTCCTTGTTTGACATACGTTTCTTCTCCACCTCGATGTTCTTGGCTTCATCGAGGAGTTGTTGACGACGCGCTTCAAGGGCCTGCGCCCTTTCGTCTAGCTCATCCACAGTAAGTTCTGCGGCTGTAGGGATAGGCGTGGTTAATGCGGCATCGATGAGTTTACGTGCACCTTCGGTGATCACGTGTCCATCCATCAATGCTTCTTTTTCGGCTCTTCTGGGATAAGTGCTCCATTCGAGTCTTCCTCGTATTCCTCGGCAATCACCTCCTCTGTCAGAGGGTCTTTTGCCGGGGTCTTGTTCTTCTTCTTTGCCTTCTTGGCAGCGCCGGTAGCAAAGACGGCTTTGGCTCTGTTTCCCGGAGTCAAGCTCTAATCGTTACTTTCGAACATCTGGACCTCGGGATTATCTTCGACGCCCATGTCATCCTGCGCTTTGGGAGAGTGTTCCCCGGATCCTTCACCCATGCCTTCTCCTTCTTCTGCAGCTTTGGAGTTATACTCCTCCTTATATTCCGCGGAGAACTTTCGGAAATCTGCCGACGTCATAGATTCATCCGAGTATGCGGGAACGTCGCCGTTTGTTCCAATTCCCTCCAGCACAGATTCAGTGTTTTCTCCAGCATCGGCAGAGCTGGATCCGGATCCCACGTATTCGACGAAGTGCGACGCGTGCTTCCTAAGGTACCTACAGCTTTCGCGATTAGCCATGTCGAAACTTTTGATGGTTTCGAGGATTGCATCTGCGCTTTCGCCTTGCAGTATCATACATCATAGTGTGGACCTTAGGAAAGGCCTGTCTATCCCGGCGTCGTCAGAAATGGAATCAGTGTCGTTGTTATGCTCCTCCTGGATTTCGACCTCCACGGGTGGGTCGATCTGTGATCCGACTTCTCCAAAGAGATCCACTCCAGATTCGACTTGGACCGCTAGGTCTTCCTCAGGCTCGGATTTCTCCACTATCTCCGCAACTGGTGCGGGCTGGGTGGGATTAGGGTTTTCTAGGATCCAGAACTCTGCCGCCTCCGTGAACAAAGAGGATCCAGAAAATTCTTCTGCCTCTATCATCACCGCTAGGGTGGGTTGGGCTGCTTCAGTGAAACCGATGTAAACATCGATCTCGCCAAAAGACATGATTGTGTAGGCAGTCACAACCTCCCTTGCCGGAATCCAAGTCTCGTCAAGAACGATGAGAGGGACGTCGCTGGCGTAGAGGATGCGACCGATGGCGATAGTCTTGCCAATTCTGATTCTTGTAGATTCCGCTCGGAACGCGGATCCGAAGCTCACTTGCCCCACGGTGGGCGCCAACTGTCGTCAGATTGAGGACAAGTATGCCATGAGGGGGTCCTCGAGGCGTGCGGAAGAGCATGGTGTGGGACGTACGGTATTCCAAGACGGTGAGCACACAAGTTTACCCAGGTTCGAATCCGCCGGCTTTGGACGGATCCTACTCCTACTAGCAATCCAGTAATACGGCAGAGCCGGAATATGGGTTACAAGGGTATCGCCTGTGTGAGTTGAGATTGTAGACTATTGAGGTGTGCCCTAAAGGCTCTCCCTAGGATGGCTTATATAGATATCCGGCCTAGGGTTTACATGAGAGATCTATCCGGCTACGACTAAGGGTTGGTTACAGAGTACATCTTGAACTACAAGTAACATTATGGGCCTAAGTCGGTAAGTCTTCTGGGCCTTCGCGTAGCCAGATTGGACTCCTTCTTTCTCTCTGACTGGGCCGCCCGTGAAGCAAAACTCTAACCCGAAGTGGGCCACCCTGGTCAGTGAGGAACCGTGAGGATACCCGGAAAGTATATCCCAACAAGTTTGCTTGAAAATATTGATGATTCACCTTATAAATATGAGGTTTATGATATACTTAGATTTTGCTTTGATAATTACAAGGAATAAAATGGCTATATTCTTAAATATATTAATAGATGCTTTCCACAAATGGAAGAGACTAATGCCTTGCAGGATCCTATGGAAGAAGAAATTGATGAACCTGAAAGCTCATTAGATGAAAAAGAGGAGAGTGATGAACAAAAGGAGGAAGAATGGATTAGCTACCCATGCCTAATTTCTAATGAGAGTAACTCTTTATCCCTTACATTATTTGATTGTCCCCATGCTTACTAAAGGAGGATGAATGTTATGTTCCTCAGGATTCTTTTGAAAATGTTTATAATAAAGCTCTAGTGCTTGTAGATCATGAAAAGCATGCTTTATGTGATAGTTATATTCTTGAGTTCATTCATGAGGCTACTGAAAATTATTATGAGAGAGGAAAATATGGTTGTAGAAGTTTTCATGGTATTGAAACACCTCTCTATGTGCTGAAAGTTTTGAAGTTACTCTTGTTTTATCTTCCTATGACTGTCACTTTGTTCTTTGCGAATTTATTTGCATACAAGATTCCTATGCATAGGAAGTGGGGCAGACTTAAATGTGTTTTGAATTTGCTTATTGATGCTCTCTTTTACTTCAACTCATATTTCTTATGTGAGCATCCTCTCAAACTATCATGCCTGAAGATGATAATATGTCTATTATTCTTGGGAGACCTTTGCTTAAATACTACAGGAGCTGTTATTAATTGTAATCAAGGGAAGGTGACCTTCAATGTTAATGACAAGGAACATACTGTCTATTTCCCCAAGAAGATTGAAAAGACTTTTGGTTTGAATTCAATTGAACATGTTGAGGGTATTCAAGTTGGAGAAATATATTGTCCCATACCAAGAGAAAAATTTGAAACTATTATGATTGGGACCATTGCTATCAAGGTTGAGGTCACATAATCATTAGTGGAATACAAAGTTTTGTCTCATATGAATTTGTTTTGGTAACAAGACCTGATCAACCTTGTTAACAAAAGGATTTCATTGAACAAAACAATGTTTTCACCATGATTATCTCCGCTTACTTCTATTTTATCCATTTTAGTTTTTGCTTATGCCTAACTGAAAGGCGTTAAAAAAAGTACTTATTGGGAGATAACCCAAAAGTTTTAGATGAGTCTTGGAAGTTATTACGTCTGTAATAACCTCTCCTTATCCTTTTTATTTGCTTTTTGTGCCAAGTGTAACCTCTAATGAGAGAGAAGTAATGACTGGGAAAGTCGCTGTCCCGAAACAGATTTATGTGCTTCACCGTAAAAATTCGTGTAAAATCTATGTACGTTTTTTTGAGGCGTACATTTTTGTGCTTCTTCCCCAGGTTGTTGTCTAACTTTCGTTAGTTCCACACTTTTTGATTTGAGCAACATCAGGTCTTCGAAAAAAATCGTCTTTACCTGCTGGTCTGTTTTGACAGATTTCTGCCTTTATTTGCATTTGCTTCTTGTTGGTTTCTTTTTGAGTTCTTTTGGGGAATTGAGCATTTTGAGGGAAGTGCTACAGTATGTAGTGTTCTAACGGAAGTTTATTTGGTGTTATAACTGAACCTTAAGACTTATTATCTTGAGTGCACTAATGTTGCTAATAAAGATTGTGTGAAGTTTTGTATGATTGAAACATTTCAGGTGTATAGAAGGAATGAGTAATGAGATGAAGGATGGACTAAAGCTCAAACTTGGGGATGCCACGTGTGTCACCCCAAGAATTATCCCAGAAGTAAAAGCATCAAATCTTGGGGATGCCCAAGGCATCCCCTTCTTCATCAATAAAAATCCCAGGTTTCTTCCAAACGCTTCATTTTTATTGTTTCATGCACAGTTGTGTTGTTCTTGGAGCGTCTTCTTTTCCGCTTTCGTTTTGGTTTTTTGTTTTATTTTGTTTGCTTAGTTTGCTGAATAAATTGGTTGGACCTCCTCTTTCATACATTTGTTTTCAAATAGTTTGGTTTGGATTGGAAAAGAGTAGGATAGTTCATGCTTAAGTGTTAAAGAGAGCTTGTTTTTGACTGTGCCTATGCTTTGTCATGCCATGCTTGATATTGTTTTGGCTTTATGCTTAGTATTCTTTGCTGTAGCATGACTTGTTATAAAAAATTGAGATTGCTTAATGTGCCTTGGAAGAATCATGCGTTGTTTTAGCATATTAAAGCATAGTATTGTGGTATTCTCCTTTGTTGCTTTATTTGGGTTGACTTGGCACAAGCTCACACCTTGTTATGACTATCCCAAGTCACCATAAGCCATTATGACCCTTTAGTTTTCAACTTGTAGTATCACTTTATGCTTTGATCAATGATGTTTTCTCGCTCTGCATGATTATGGCCATTATTGCTCTCTCGTTTGTCGCTCCCTTACTATTGCTAGCCTTCACTTTCACTGAGTATGTTTTACTCATGTTTCCAACTCACTAAAACCAAATATTGCCAAAGTGTCCACCATACCTACCTATTAGCATCATTTGCTACTTCCGTGCATATTAAGTATGCCTTGTTTTCTTCCGAATAAAATGTTTTCTTGTTATGAGAAAGTTAGTTAGTAAAGCTCTCATGAACTTGATGGCACACTTTATTTTCTTGCACTTAATAAATCTGAACTATTGGGTCCTTCTTTGTTGTGTATATGCTTGCTCTTTATAAGTTGAAATTAGCATAACCATGTATTTATGGGGAATGCTTTCAACATTGCACATGTACTTTGTACCCCGTTGATATCATGTTCTTTTGCTTATGGATCTCGGCGGTGTGAAATAAAAGTGGAACTTGTAAGATCATGGAGTTTGTATGTGTGTTAGAGAAACGCCCGGGCCGCTAGCCTAAGCCATGCCTAATCATGGTGGAAACTTGCAGCATCACCATAATGAGCACTCTATGAAGCATCCTCAGTAAAAACCTATGCAAATAGCAAATAAAAAGATCGCTGAGATGCTCATTGTCTGCTTGCCTTGTCATTTTGATTATGGGATAGCTCCTGTATCATGTGCAAGGGGTACCCCGTTGGCGGTCCTTTATGATACACGTGTACTTACAATGACAAGAGCTTACTCTTGACTAAAGTTGAGTAGCATGAGGTTCGGTCTTCGTAAGTAAGGGGCATGAGATTTCGGTTTATAACTTGTCAAGCATATCCTCTTAGTTGTGTCACTTTAACCTTAATCACCTTCAAGATGCTTATGGTAGGGGCAATGAGAGCTCAAAGCTAATGAGTACCATACTTTCAGCATTTCGAAGCCTTTCAAACTTTTCAAAACCTGTTCATTTCCTTGTTGAGTCTTCACACATTCTATGAGCACTTTCTTGAGAGCATAGTGGCCATTCTTAGTTCTGTGTGCATTGTCAAGACTTATTGATTGATGCATACCTTGATATTGCTTGTTTTAAACTATTTGTATCTAGTCACTCTTGTAAACATTGAAGGTGTCCTATGCATTTATGTTTGCTACTCTATGAGGGACAAGCTGAATGCCACTATGCTATGTTTTCTTTATGTGGAACAAACAAACATCTTGCAAAGCATTATTATTCATGAATCTTTTGTTTGTGCCTTTTCATGTTGCAACATAGTTGCTATGTCTTATTGCTAGAACTTTGTCTTTCATGTTATGATTGAAATACTATGATCCCAGCTTTGAATGTTTTACAAATACTTTGATCAAGTTTATGATGGTGCATGCCACCTCAAAAATTATTCTTTCTTTTTATCACTTACCTACTCGAGGACGAGCAGGAGTTAAGCTTGGGGATGTTGATACATTGCAAATGTATCTATAATTTTTGATGTTCCATGCTTGGTTTTATCTACTTTCTTATGTTTTGTCCACACTTTGGAGTACTTTTCATATGATTTCTTGGACTAACCTATTAACAAGAGCCACAGTGCCAGCTGCCTGTTTTCTGCTGTTTTTTGGTTCCAGGAAAGTTAGAAAATGAATATTCTCGGAATTGGACGGGACAAAAGCCAAAGTGCCTATTTTTCTGGAAGACTCACAGAGCCAAAATACGAGACGGAGGAGGGCCAAGGGCTGGCCACACCCCCTAGGCGCGGGTACCCCCAGGCCACGCCAAGGCGTGGTGTGGGCCCCTCCGACACCCCCTCGGTCTCCCTCTTCGCCTATAAGAAGCCTTCTGACCTAAAAACTCTAGGGGTTTTCGACGTTTTTCCAAAAGGAGTTCCGCTCCACCGCCACCACCAGATTCCACGAAACAGCACCAGAAACTCCGTTCTGGCACCCTGCCGGGACGGGGAATTGGAGGAGATCATCGCCATCATCATCACCATCACTTTTCCATCGACCATCCATGTTTCCCCCATCTATGAGTGAGTAATCCCCCGCTGTAGGCTATGGGGATGGTAGGGATTGGATGAGATCGTTCATGTAATGGCATCGGATTGTTATGGCATGGTGCCTAGTATCTTTTATTAGTGCTTTATGACTTTGTTGCGACTTGTTGTGCTTAATGCTTGTCACTAGGGCCCGAGTGCCATGATTGCAGATCTGAACATGTTATTGATTCATTATGATAGTATTGTTTTTGGTCTTATCTGCAAGTTGTATACACACCTTGTTGTCCGGAACCAATGGCCCCGAAGTGACAGAAATCGGGATAACCGGAGGGAATGGCTTTGATGTGAGGATCACATGTGTTCACGGAGTGTTAATACTTTGCTCCGGTGCTCTATTAAAAGGAGCACCTTAATTGCCAGTAGTTCCCTTGAGGCCCCACTGCAAACGGGCTGGCAGGACAAAAGATGTTGTGCAAGTTCTCATTGCGAGCACGTATGACTATATATGGAACACATGCCTAGGATTATCTAGTACTTGGATGCTTTATCTTATTTATCTGTAATTGCCCTATATTCTGATTGCTATGTGAATTGTCTTGTCCATGCAACGCCCGTCCATCCATCTCTATGCCTACCGCACTCGAATCCTATTGTTTACTGCTATTATTACTACTGTCTTTACTTTACTACTGCTGTTACTTTACTTTCGCTACTACAAAACTGTTGCTACCGATAAACTGCTGTGAGCAAGATTGTTTCCAGGTGCAGTTGAATTGACAACTCAGTTGTTAAGGCTTATAAATATTCTTTGGCTCCCCTTGTGTCGAATCAATAAATTGGCTTTCACTTCCCTCGAAAATATTGCGATACACCCCCTATACTTGTGGGTCATCGTTGACTCGGTTTTTTACATGTGGGTCTCATCATGTTTAGTTGTTATTCTGACCATTATTCCGACGAGCGGGCCCTGCCACCTGAGCTATTGACATCGCGCATCCCAGGTTGGAGGATCTAGGCTAGTGATACATCCAAAACGTATCTACTTTCCCGAACACTTTTGCTATTGTTTCTCCTCTAAACTTGTGTGATTTGGATGCAAATAATGCGGACTGACGCTGCTTTCAACAGAATTGCCTTGGTGT
The DNA here is from genome assembly GCA_910589775.1 of Avena eriantha. Classification (NCBI taxonomy): domain Eukaryota; kingdom Viridiplantae; phylum Streptophyta; class Magnoliopsida; order Poales; family Poaceae; genus Avena; species Avena eriantha. Next base: position 11,475,869 of record OU342740.1, read on the forward strand.
CTACTTTTTGTGCAGAAAACCAACTATCAGGAAAAATCCCGGAAAATATGCGAAAAATCCTATTTCACCCGAAGACTCCAGGAGCCAGAATACGAGACGGAGAAGAGCCAGGGGGTGGCCACACCACCTGGTGGCACGGGCCAGGCCAGGCCGCGCCAGGAGGTGGTGTGGCCCCCCCAGGCACCCCCTCGGTGTTGGGGGGATACCCCCGGGTAGGGTCACGCCGGGGTATAAATGCCGAGTTAGCCGAGGTTCGGTAAGGTCAAAGAAAATGTTGGCCGAGTCACCTCAAGGCAGGACGGATCACGGAGTAACCCGGACCAGGGACGTCCACCTTACATGGTCTCAACCAACTTAAGCCGTAAGTCGGTAAGATATATCTAACTTGTATGCAGGAACAGGTATGTCCGGATCTTCTATGCAGGATCCGGGTTATATCAAGCTTGCAAGAGAAGGAAGGTATCTCGCTGGTCAAAAGGTGGCTGCTGTACGTGGAGCGTGAGCGAAGCGGACAGAGGTCGGACCACCGAGGCGTGGCCGACAAAGGTGACGAAGCCAATGTCGGGTGACGCAGGCGCCGCAGAGGCTCACGTAGCCTCTGCATGGGTGACGCGGGGGAAAAGTAACCCGGTCGGCTTACTATTTTGGGAGGAGGCATATTCCTTGGAAGATGCCTCCACGTATGCCCTAAGTGGAGACCTAGCCACCCCTATATAAGGAGGGCTAGGGCTTCTGTAGAGGGGGTTGATTCTTGACTGATTGGTTTCTAGGAGATAGCTCTGAGGGCTAGCTAGTGGCGAGAGTAAGAGAGTTCTTTCTTCCTCCTCTCCCCAATATAGCTCTAGGAGCACTTGTAACCTGTGAAGGAGAATCAAATACAAAGCTTCTGTGTGTGGATTCACCACACTATCCCTCACTGGATTCCACTAGTGCATTTAGTCCCCACATTTAGCCTATACATGGCATCTGCCGTGACACCACCACGACAGTTGGCGCCCACCGTGGGGCTAGCGGCGCTAGCAGGGGTGAAGATCCGGACGGGAAACCTCATCGGCACTGGCGAGCACATCGTCTCCGGCCTCGTTCAACGCTTTGGAGCGCTGGATTTCATCAGCGACAACGCTGGCTGCTTCGGCACGCGTCCTCTTCCGCGCAATGGCCTCTTCGTCAAGCTCGGCGCGTACAAGGTCTACGTTGCTGTCGATGTGTCATGCGATCATCCACGACACATCGTCGAAGGAGGCGAGCCATCCCTTAGTGTGGTTCACGGGGCGCGTATCACTCGCTCCCCGGACCATGCAGAAGTGATGATGACTGCGCCAGCTGTAGGCGCGAGCAAAGATCCGGCACCAGATCCGGAGGTAACAGCTAAGGCACCGAGGAAAAGTAGAGGTCCTCCACTAGAGAGGCCTGAGAATGTACTTCAGCAGGCAATGGATAGCTTGGCCAATCCAGTAGCAGTAGAAGTAGATCCAGCTCAGGCACAGGCCGAGCTAGAGGAAACTAGACAGAAAATACTAGAGGGTGCGAAAAACATAGCCGCGACTCAGCAGTCGTTGAACATGACACTGCGTGAGTACGCAAAGGCAAATAAAGTAGATGCTGTAAAAGTGAAGGGGAGAAATCTCATGAGTGAAATGAACAGAGAGGGTGATACTAGGATTGAGGAATCAGAGAACTGTCTGTCTGTGGGGCTGCCGAAGTACAGTACCCCGGCAAAGAACCTCATGGCAGCAGATGCAGCCGCATCTGAGTTAGAAGGTCTGACGGGTGAAGCCCGCCAAAGACAGCAAGATAGGGTTAACGAGTTGGTTCGGATCACGAACAGGCAGAATAAGGAACTGCTCAGGGGTAACCCGGAGAGAGCTGGGGCCTCCAAGATCGTTCATTCGGCGGTGGGTAACCCAGAAAAATCCGCTGGAGCCGCATCGTCTCCTCATGGTGGTCCTAGGAGAGAAGAAGTAGTAACTTCGGCCAGGAGGAATAAACATATAGTCCCATATGACCCGGCAAGGGCAGGGAAAGGAAAAGAAGTGCAAAGAAAAGAGGATCGAAGGAGTGTGAGCCGAGGTGAAGTGGGCCGAGGTAACCGCGACCAAGGCAATGCCGGTCAAAGGAATGTTGTGAACGGCAATGCCGGACAGCATAATGCGGAAGGTGCAGGTCAACCGCAACAGCGGAATATGCCACGGCAAGAGCGCAGTGCCGGCCATGGTATGCAACAAAGGGCAGCTCCACCGGAGCAAGATAGATACAATGATGGTAATTCGGAGATGGTGAATGCTGGCTATCCCAGGTCGGACTATCATGTGATAGGATCAAGGTTGGGAAGCAGAGATTTAATGCCTGATGACGCCAGGTTAAAACTGGATTGGTTGTATAGGTCGGAGCAAATTGAGTGTCAAGGTCCTCCGGGTCCAGCATGTTTTGGGCCCAGGATCATGAAGGAACCTCCAGTACCTAAATTTCAGTTACCTAGAGGCACAAAGACATATGACGGAAGCACTAAGCTGGAGGATTGGTTGATTAACTATGCTACTGCTGTAAAAATTGCTGCATGCAACTTGAGGTGGGCTGTGAGATATGTACCCCAGATGTTGGAGGGGCCAGCAAGGGTATGGCTAAACAACTTGCCACCCATAAGTATCAACTGCTGGATCGATTTCGAGGAGATGTTCGTTAGCAATTTCTTAAGTACGTATCAGAGACCCAACAGGCCACAAACCCTAGCAATGTACAGGCAGAGACCGAATGAGACAGACCGGGAGTTCTTAACCCGTTGGTGCAATGTGCAAAACTCGTGTGAGGGCGTGATTGAATCACATGCAATAGCTTGGTTTGCGCTAAGATGCAGATATGCAAGCATGCTATGGCAAAGGTTGCAAAGAGATATGCCAACTACATTGGCAGAAACGATCCGGATTGCTGATACATATGCTTTGTGTGATCCGACGCAACCTAAGCTCACCTCGAACGAGTCAGGCGAGGAGTATTACCAGAGAGATGGAGTCGGGTCATCCCGGTGGAATGATTACCGAGGTAAGAGAAGAGATGACAGACCGGATTACCGGTACAGTTCGCAACAAGTTGCAGCTGTGAATCAAGATCAACCCGGAGCAGGAAGCAGTCAACGTCAAAAAACTAAAGGACATCAATGGACGCCAAGGAATGATGGGAAGAAAACTTGGACGCCAGAGCAGAAAAAACAGTGGCAAGAGAAGAAAGACCGCCCGAGGTATACTTATGAAGCAATGCTGGATCAGCCGTGTAAATTTCACACGCCTAATCCAATTAACCCGGCGGGTCACACAACTAGGCAGTGTGAGTGGATGCGAAAGATAGAACAAAGTGGTTCGGGGAATGCTCAGGCACCTCGGAATGATCAACCTCGGCAGGAGTTACCCCAGCAGCAATTGCTCTCCGGAGCGAACACACAACAGTTAATGTTGCCTCCCCCTCCGCCGAGGTATGACAACCATGAGAGAAGGGATGCAGTGCATCAGGTGGAAAACCAAAACCAGCAGGATCAGAGGTACCCTGGAAACGAGGGGACAAATGAGTACAAAAGAGCACCATCAGAGCTACTGTGTGTTCACTACGGAAGAGACAGACAGGAAAAGCTTGCAGCGCCGACATATGGAAGTGAATGCGGTAATGCTAGCTGTGACAAGGTACATGCCTTGGTCGGACCAGGAAATCACCTGGAGCATCAAAGATCATCCCAAGCTTATGCCTAGTCCGGGCTCTTATGCACTGGTGTTGGACCCAACATTCATTGGGCCTAACATGAATGTAAGATTCTCCAAGGTACTGATCGACAATGGTGGTAGCATTAATATCATGTATGCGGATACGATGCGCAAGCTGGGTATCTCGGAGAACATGCTCCAACCTACAAGGACAACTTTCCATGGCATTGTGCCAGACATTTCTTGTGAGCCCATAGGCAAGGTCCGAGTTGATGTTTTGGTCGGCACAAGAGACAACTGCCGAACTGAGAATTTGGAGTTTGAGGTGGTGAATTTAGAAAGTGCGTATCACGCGTTACTCAGTAGACCAGCTCTGAACAAGTTCATGGCAAGCTGCCACATCAGTTATCTGAAGATGAAGTTGCCTGGGCCAAATGGTGTGATCACTATAGCTGGAGATTTCCGACGTTCTATTGAGTGTGCGTCAGCCGGGTCAAACCTAGCCGAGTCACTCGTGATAGCGCAAGAAAAGAGAAAGATCCAAGAGGTGGCGGCATTAGATGAGTCCGCCCAGCAGTATATGCTGGCATTGAGTAACCCGCATGGAAGCGTCTCATTCCAAGCGACAAAAGATACCAAGAAGGTGCCTGTTGATGATATGTTCCCTGAGCGCACCGTAACAATTGGGGCCGGGTTAAATGACAAATAGGAAAGCGAGCTCGTCAACTTCCTCCGTGAGAATCGGGATATTTTTTCCTGGTCCACACAGGACTTGCAAGGTGTTCCGAGGGAGTTGGCCAAGCACTCTTTAAATGTAAGACCCGGAGCTAAGCCGGTGAAGCAACCTCTCCGCCGCTTCGACGAAGACGGGAGAAAAGTCATAGGAGATGAGATAGCTCGGTTGTTGGCTGCAGGATTTATCATGGAAGTGCTTTACCCGGCTTGGCTATCTAATCTGGTGCTGGTGGAGAAGAAGAAAGATGATCCGAATGTGGCAGTGGTGTGGCGTATGTGTATCGATTACACGAACCTGAATAAGGCGTGTCCAAAAGATCCGTTCCCACTGCCAAGGATAGACCAGGTCATAGATTCCACTGCTGGGTGTGAGTTGTTGTTTATTGATGCATATTCTGGTTTCCACCAGATACCTCTAAACCCGGATGATCAAATAAAAATTGTGTTTATCACCCCGTATGGGGCTTATTGCTATCGCACCATGCCTTTTGGTTTACGTAATGCTGGGGCAACGTACCAGAGATGTATGCAAAAATGTTTGCATGACCAAATTGGTCAAAATGTGCAGGTGTATGTGGATGATGTTGTGATAAAGACCAAGGAAAGCAAAACGCTCCTTGACGATATCAGGCAGACGTTCACGAACCTAAGAAGGTTTCAGATGAAGCTTAACCCGGAGAAATGTATCTTTGGTGTCCCGGCTGGAAAATTACTTGGATTCCTCGTCTCCAGGTGAGGTATCGAGGTCGATCCAACTAAGTTCCGGGCCATAGAACGAATGGAGCCGCCGAAGTGTGTTAACAATGTCCAGAAGTTCACTGGTTGCCTGGCGTCGTTGAGTCGGTTTGTATGCCGGTTGGGAGAAAAGGCACTGCCTCTATCAACTCATGAAAAAGTCAGATAAGTTCATTTGGACGCCGCATGCCAATGAAGCCTTTGCTCACTTAAAGAAAATGTTAGCCACTGCACCAGTGTTAGCCTCTCCACTATCAAAGGAGCCAATGTTGCTCTATATAGCCGCAACCAACCGAGTTGTAGGTGCAGTAATTGTGGTAGAGCGCGACGAAGAGGGTAAGTTGGTGCAAAGGCCAGTGTATTATCTGAGCGAGGTATTATCAGCCTCAAAACAGAATTATCCTCATTATCAGAAAGTGGCATACGACGTGTATATGGCAGCTAGGAAGCTAAAACACTATTTCGAGGAACACCCGATCAAGGTAATATGTGAAGCTCCCATATCCGAGATAATGAGTAACAAGGATGCAAGTGGAAGGATTGCAAAATGGGCAATTGAACTAGCACCTTATGCGCCACAATATGACAGGAGAGAAAGAATTAAATCTCAAGCTGTGGCGGACTTTTTTGTGGATTGGGCCGAGGTGCAATACGAACCACCATTGCCAGATCCGAACTACTGGAGAATGCACTTTGACGGGTCAAAAACGAAAACTAGGTTAGGTGCCGGAGTTGTGCTTACCTCGCCAAAGAAGGACCAGCTGAAATATGTGCTGCAGATCCATTTCATTGCATCAAACAATGTTGCAGAGTACGAAGCGCTTATACATGGGCTCAAAGTGGCAAAGGAGGTTGGTATACGTCGGATCCAATGCTTTGGTGACTCAGATCTCGTAGTCCAGCAGGCCTCCGGGCAATGGGATGCTTTGGACGCGAACATGGCGTTATACAGATTTCATGTGCAGAAAATATCTGGTTACTTTGAGGGATGTGAATTTCACCATATACCTCGGGTGGAGAATGAGGCTGCCGACGTACTATCGAAGCTCGGTTCAACCCGACAAGCAATTCCACGAGGCGTAGCATTGGAGCACCTCAGGAAACCCTCCATCAGGCCATCCCCAGAATCCGACTCAATTTTTATCCTAGAATCAGAGGCTGCGCCCATGGACATTGATGAGGGAAGTGGCTCGCGAAACCCGAGGACTGCCTTGGCAAACCCAGGGACTGCCACGACAAACCCGGGGACTGCCATGACAAACTCGGGGACTGCACAACACGATCCGGTAGAAGTTATGCCGGTGGATCTGATGGAAATTGATGAGGAAATATTCCTAGTGAGGGTTGTACCAGCTTGGGCATTGCGAATATCCCAATTCCTGAAAGACGGAACCTTACCCACTAAGGAGGTACTTTCTAGGAAAACTCAGAGGAGAGCGAAAGCATACACGATCATCAATTCTGAGTTATACAAAAGGAGTGTGACTAATGTCCTCCAGCGGTGTGTTGATCCGGAGGAAGGACTTGAAATCCTCCGGGATATACATCAAGGGGAATGTGGGCATCACGCCTCATCCTGAGCCTTGGTAGCAAAAGCTTTTCGCCATGGGTTTTACTGGCCAATTGCCTTAGAACAAGCGGAAGATCTGGTGAGAAAGTGCAATGGCTGTCAGAGGTATGCGACAAAAACACATATGCCAATGTCGGAGCTCAAGACCATACCAATTACATGGCCATTTGCTGTATGGTGCTTGGATATGGTTGGCCCGTATAAACCAGCAAAGGGAAATATGACTCACATTTTGGTCATGGTGGACAAGTTTACAAAGTGGATTGAAGTAAAGCCGACAAGAAAATGTGATGGAGCTACGATCGTAACATTTCTCAAAGACATCATCTTGAGATACGGTTATCCTCACAGTATCATAACAGATAATGGCACAAACTTTGCTGAAGGAGCACTTGCACGTTTCTGCCGTGATAAGAAGATCCGGCTGGACGTTGCCTCGGTAGCCCACCCCGCATCAAACGGACAAGTGGAATGATCCAACGGATTAGTATTATCCAGGATAAAACCCCGGCTCATTGAGCTGCTGCAAAGATCAGCGGGGTGCTAGATAGAAGAACTACCAGCTGTACTATGGAGTTTAAGAACAACTCCGAATCGATCAACAGGCTATACGCCGTTCTTTCTGGTATATGGGGCAGAAGCTGTATTACCAGCCGACATAGAGCATGATTCGCCTAGGGTCACCCAAAACACAGAAGCCGAAGTGCAAGAAGCCCGACAAAATGATGTTGATCTGCTAGAAGAAGCGAGAGAATTGGCATTGTCTAGATCCACCATATATCCGCAAAATCTCCGATGCTATCATAGCCAGAAAGTAAGCCTCCGAGTTTTCCGAGAAGGCGATCTGGTACTCCGGTTGGTACAACGTACTGCTGGCATGCACAAGTTATCCCCCCATTGGAAGGGCCATTCATTGTGAGCAAAGGATTGCACAATGGTTCTTACTATCTTATCGATGCAAAGCCACAGGAAAAGAACAAGGCGAACAGGTCCGGCGAGGAATCTAAGCGTCCATGGAATGTAGCACTACTTCGTCCTTTCTACACTTAGCAGAGAAGTGTATGTATCCGAGTTCCTCATATGTCGGTATGTATGCCAGTAATGATCCTATCAATGAAATCTTGGCACCTCGAGCAGTAACTCGGGGACTTTCTTAGTAATTTTAGTTGTCTTCTGCGTTTATTATTTTTACGTCGGCTCGCGTAAGTCGCTTCTGCTTAGGTCGGATTAGTAATGTGTGAGCACCAAGAACCTAACACTTCGACTTGCTGCTGTCCAACAAGATTTGGCTTCATGGCAAGCAACATAACAAGTTTGGAATTGCGTAGCACATGAAAAACGACTAAGGGAAAAATTAATCGAGCCGACGTTTGTTTTTCGAACTAACCATATGTATACTTTAAATTTATCATGCTGAATTATTTTGAGCTAATCCCAAAGTTTCCAAGTATTGTTAAGACAATTTTTGAAGCTCGGACTCATAAGTCATAAAACCAAACCAAGGTAGACGCGAGCCGAGCCAAAAGATTGGAAGAACGAGAAAATGAAACTCGGGGACTACGCCCAAGTCAATCCAGCATAAAAACTTAGTAGCAAAATATTACTTGTGCACTTGATACAACTGCACCCGGCATACCGGGGATCTGATAAACTTTAAAGTCTTTCACTCAAGGACCAGCAAGAGGAGGAAGCTCGGCGTCATCTTCGCTATCTTCGACGTCCGAGGCATCATCCTCTTTGTCTTCATCTGAACCATCTTCTGCGTTTTCAGCATTTTCGGCATCAGCGGCACCAAGGAAGCTCAGACCCTCGTTCCATTCATGAATGGGCGCATATTCGATGAGGCTATGGGCCCAGGCCTTGCACCGAGCAATCCACTCTGGGTCGCTGGACCATTTGGATCCGGTGCGCGTGCACGCTAGGAGGTTGAGGTCGATCTTCTCGTACCACGTAAGCATGTAGTGGAGAACGGTCTCAGCTCCGGCGCGGCCAGCGGATTCCCTCCAAAGGTCGAGCTGGGTCTCGCATTCCATCAGTTTGTCAACGAGAACTATGGTCCCCTCCAGAGTATCTTCATCAGGCCAAAAGACGTTGAAGATCCGAACTGCCATGTCAAGGATATCTTTGCCATAGTTCTTCACGATTTCCACGCGAGAAGACAAGCAATGGGGGTACCTCTCTCTCGGCGGAACTTAGCAACAGCGGTGCTCGCAATGGCATTGCCCTCCGGAAATTTGCCTGAAAATAAGACAGGAGAAACAAGTAAGGAAAAGACATGAGAAGCAACCCAGAGAAGTATGCCGGACGAAGGAAAATAACTTACGGGAAATATGGCTGTGGATCCGGGTTAACTCCTTGGTACAGTCATCGCGCCTTTTGCGAAGCTGCACAAGTTCAGTGTTCGCCGACTCGAGTTTGACGTCCGCCTCCTGGAGAAGCTCTTGGTCTTTGGAAATCTAGAGGGTGAGGCGCTCCCGCTCTTCAGTATAGTCCTGGTCAGTTTTTGAAGTTCGGCTTGGTGCTGCGCCTTTAGCTTCTTCATATCTGCCTTGAGCTTGGCAATTTCATCATCTTTGGCTCGGAGGAGGGCAAGCTTGTCGTCTTTCTTCTTAAGTTCGGCCTGATGCTGCCCTGCTTGTTCGAGAAAATGCAGCATCATATCAGGCACGGGCACAGTATCTTCAAGAGATGCTGAAATAGTTTGTTCACCCGGGAGAGCCAAGGTATGAATGTTTGCCGAGCCACAGGGAAAAAGAGATAGAAAGCATAGCAAAGTTGAGCAAAAATAACTTACCCTTGATCTGGTCCAAATTCTTCCTCATGAGGATATTCTCAGCCTCCACCCCAGCTACGGAAACCGAATGATGGGTTAGCTTGGCAGAAAAAGACGAAGAAAAACAGGAAAATGCCAAGGAAGGAACTTACCCCTTTTCTCGTATTCAGCGAGAGGTGCATTATGCTTTGCGCGCAACATCTTGTGAGTGTCCAGCAGACGCTGAAACTCAGCGCTTCGGCGGTTGGTGGTCACCTAAAAGGAATACAAAAAGGTAGCTTAGTCTTGTGCATATTCGAAGTGTACAAAATCCGGGCCAAGTGGAACTTAAGCCGGCTCTAGGTGTGTGCATATTCGAAGTGTACAAAATCTGGGCCAAGTGGAACTTAACCCGGCTCTAGGTGTGTGCATATTCGAAGTGTACAAAATACAGGCCAAGTGGAACTTAACCCGGCTCTAGGTGTGTGCATATTCGAAGTGTACAAAATCTGGGCCAAGTGGAACTTAACCCGGCTCTAGGTGTGTGCATATTCGAAGTGTACAAAATCTGGGCCAAGTGGAACTTAACCCGGCTCTAGGTGTGTGCATATTCGAAGTGTACAAAATCCGGGCCAAGTGGAACTTAACCCGGCTCTAGGTGTGTGCATATTCGAAGTGTACAAAATCCGGGCCAAGTGGAACTTAACCCGGCTCTAGGTGTGTGCATATTCGAAGTGTACAAAATCCGGGCCAAGTGGAACTTAACCCGGCTCTAGGTGTGTGCATATTCGAAGTTATCAAGGAGCTACGTTAATTTGCTAAGGAGCATCCGACCGAGTAACAAGTTACTCCCCTGGAGGCTCGGGGACTAATGGTTATATCGTTAATATCTACAACATCTTAAGGAAAACAAAAACTAACTTACCTCCATCATCCGACCCGCGAGGTTAATTGCCTTGGCGGCAGTATTCATCTGTGCTAAAAATTCGGCGGGACCGAACTTCTTCGGGAGGTCGTCGTTGTGGACGAACTCCGCCTTGTTCCAGTTGTTTACGAATTCAATCAAGGTTGGAGGGTATCGTTCGCTGCTAGGCATATGGGCGCTACCAAACCCTTGGCATGTGCTTCCCTCCTCTCAACCTGTGCAAGGGCCGGGCTGGTGTGCAAAAACAAGTTGTTGCACATCAGCTGGCTCGATAGGGGCGCCCTTCGGTGGCGGAGTCTTCTTCGGGAGCATGGATGCGAGCGTGCGCTGTCCAGCCTCGACGGACGCTGCCCTAATGGCGTCAGGGGTCTTTTTTCCCTTAGGCTGCTGTTGAGAAGTGGAAGTTGTTGCAGCTGATTTACCCTTGGGAGCGACCTTGGTGCTTTCTCGCCGAGACTGAGAAGACTCGGATGAGGCGGAGGGGCTTGGTGTTGCTGCTGTTGCCTTTGCTGCTGGTGCCGGAGTTGGTGCTGATACTGGTGCTGGTTGCTTCTTCGGTGGAGGTACTGAGGGAACCTCGATGGTAGCTGGTTGCGGCGGAGCCGAAGTAGTGGTGGCTGTTGCCTCGGCAGAGCCGGTCTCCCCCGCTCCAAGGTTGCCCTCTTCTTGACGAGGTGGGCTGGAACCCGGAGCAGCCGCTGGACCCTCCGGGATTGGGCTCAGCGGACGTGAATCCTCGCCGCGAGGGGGAGAAGGGCTGTGTCAAAGTGGGGATGCAACGCCGGATCCACTTTGTGGGACCTCCACCGCGGCCCTGCCGAATCAAACATTGTTGAATAAGAAGATGTAATAAAAGAAGGACAAGAAAATAGTAAAGGGAGAAGAGGCTTACTCGTTCGACGTCAGGGGCTCCTTGGGCTTCCGAGCTCTCCGAGCCGTGGCCTTGGTTGCAGGCTTGATGGCAGTTTTGTCTCCGGACTTCTTTCGCCTTTTGGCAGGCTGAGAAGGTCCGGAGGAAGAGGTTGATGTGGCTCCCCTTTTCTTCTTCAGCGCAACCGGAACAGGATCACCCACGACAAGGGGAGGATCTTCATGGATCTGCCCACCGGGGTTAGCTGATGCCGGAAAAGCATAAGAAAGGGGGACAGCGTCAAATGCTTCCATCACCTCCACATCCGAATCATCCTCATCGTCGGGCCAATCTCTAATAGAAGAGAGTTTACCGGTAGGTCGCTTGGTCGCGTCCAACATCGGAAGGAACATCTCCTGATCAGGTTCTTCCTCGTCCGAGGTGTCCCGATCAGGCGCCCATTTGAGGGTAGGGTCGGTGCCATCCTCGATGGTTTGTTGAAGAAACATCTAAGGAAAAGGAAAGGAAACAAGATTAAAATCTACAACAAAAAGACCGACTTATGATTCAACTCGGAAGAAAGTTTGGGATGCGAGACTTACCAAAGGAGGAAGCCTATTCCGGAAAAAATGTTCAATCCCCCACATCCACTCAGAGGAGAAGTCCTTGTGGGTGGTGAACAGGGCCTTGACCTGGCGGTAAATCTCTATATTGCTTAACTCGAAAGATGAGGTCCGGTTGGGGTCGCGGCCCCAGCTCATCTGGCACACTTTGTCTGTGCGTTTCTGGAGGGGGAGATCCGGTTGTGGATGAATGTGATCATGGCGTCCTCGTTGCGCAAAGAACCGAGGTCCTTCAGCTCCTTGAACCTCTTGTTGACTTGGTTGGCCAACACTGTGGGCTTCTTGGGGGTAACGTCCCACAACTCCGGGTTAGGAGGACCCGGAGTATAGGGGCGCAGCCGGATCAGATCTTCGGTGGTGCTGTTCTGGACATAGAAGAAGGTCCAGGCCCATCCCTTGTAGGAGTCCAGCCTAGTAACTCGGGGGAAGACAGACAGCCTCCGAGGAGAAATTGATGCAGCACCAAACTGCGTGAGTTGTTTGTCCTCCGGATCTAGTTCTACATTCGGAATTACATTCCGGCGGAGGCCAAAGAACCGGATCCATAGCTCCTTTGTGGGCCATAATCCGGCATAACCCTCGATGGTGGAGGCGAAGGCGGAGAGAGATGTAATGGCGTTGGCTGGAAGGTGATGCGGCTGGAGCTCGTATGTGTTCAACCAGTCGTGGAAAAAATCGCTAACTGGCAAACCAAACCCCCGCTGGAAGTGTGATAGGAACACAACGTACTCACCGGGATTGGGTGAGGGGGCAAGCTCGGAGGACGCGAGGCGCGCGGCGACGCCCTCTAGGATGCGCCTGGTCCGGTAGAGCCAATCCAGGTCATCCTGGCAGACCCAGGAGCCTGCCCACGCACCGCGGTCGGCATTCGCAGCATCATCCTCCATCTCTTGCTCGGCGACGGCGAGCTCTTCTTTTGTCATCTCGAGGTCACTGCTCTCACTGGCGCTAGCGGCGGTGGGTGGCAGCGGCCTAGACTAACAGGGACCCGTGGTGGAGGAGGTGCGCAGAGGCGACGGCGACGCAGGTGCACGCGGAAGCAGAGCGACGGCGGTGCATCTGCTCAAACGCGGTGGCGGCGGTGCTGTCACAGGGAAAGATGAGGAAGAAGATGGGGCAGAAGGGCGCGAAAGTGAGGAACGGTCCCAAGGGGCGCGCCCCTCCCCTATTTAACTGCTACCTCAGGGGAGTAGTGGGATCACGTTTGCGGACGGGCCACGCCGTGTGGCCGTGTACAATCCGGATTGACCAATCAGCATCGAGCCACACGAAAGGCCACAGAGCGCAGCGGATCCCATGACGTGACGTTATGATGCAGATAACGAGGAGGCAGGCACGATGTGACGTGCGCTATAGTGATGACTGACAATTACTGCGGCGGTTACTGTGGCTGGCCCTTAAAATGAGGCGATGTGATGATTAGCCTCCACGTGGGGAAGCGTACGAGAGAAGGAAGAGAAACCCGGATGAGTATCTGGTAACCCGGCCAGCAAGTAAAAACTTGGAATGTGCCAAGGGAAAGTAAATCCATAGAATCCGAGATAAGAGGTAACTCGGAAAAGGAACACAGAGCTTAGTGAAGTTCAACCTACTGTGGCCTTAGCGGCTAAGGCAGCTAAGACCGCACCAGCTTCGGGGACTAATGTTGGGGGGATACCCCCGGGTAGGGTCACACCGGGGTATAAATGCCGAGTTAGCCGAGGTTCGTCAAGGTCAAAGAAAATGCTGGCCGAGTCACCTCAAGGCAGGCCGGATCACGGAGTAACCCGGACCAGGGATGCCCACCTTACATGGTCTCAACCGACTTAAGCCGTAAGTCGGTAAGATATATCTAACTTGTATGCAGGAACAGGTATGTCCGGATCTTCTATGCAGGATCTGGGTTATATCAAGCTTGCAAGAGAAGGAAGGTATCTCGCTGGTCAAAAGGTGGCTGCTGTACGCGGAGCGTGAGCGAAGTGGACAGAGGCCGGACCACCGAGGCGTGGCCGACAAAGGTGACGAAGCCAATGTCGGGTGACACAGGCGCCGCAGAGGCTCACGTAGCCTCTGCATGAGTGACGCGGGGGAAAAGTAACCCGGTCGGCTTACTATTTTGGGAGGAGGCATATTCCCTGGAATATGCCTCCACGTATGCCCTAAGTGCAGACCTAGCCACCCCTATATAAGGAGGGCTAGGGCTTCTGTAGAGGGGGTTGATTCTTGACTGGTTGGTTTCTGGGAGATAGCTCTGAGGGCTAGCTAGTGGCGAGAGTAAGAGAGTTCTTTCTTCCTCCTCTCCGCAATACAGCTCTAGGAGCACTTGTAACCTATGAAGGAGAATCAAATACAAAGCTTCTGTGTGTGGATTCACCACACTATCCCTCACTGGATTCCCCTAGTGCATTTAGACCCCACATTTAGCCTATACATGGCATCTGCCGTGACACCACCACGACACTCGGCCTCTCTCTTCGCCTATAAGGAGCCTTCTGACCTAAAAACTTTGAGGGGTTCAACGTTTTTCCAGAAGGAGTTCCGCTCCGCCGCCACCACCAGATTCCACGAAATAGCACCAGAAACTCCGTTATGGCACCCTGCCGGGACGGGGAATTGGAGGAGATCATCGCCATCATCATCACCATCACTTCTCCATCGACCATCCATGTTTCCCCCATCTATGAGTGAGTAATACCCCGCTGTAGGCTATGGGGATGGTAGGGATTGGACGAGATCATTCATGTAATGGCATCAGATTGTTAGGGCATGGTGCCTAGTATCTTTTATTAGTGCTTTATGACTTTGTTGCGACTTGTTGTGCTTAATGCTTGTCACTAGGGCCCGAGTGCCATGATTTCAGATCTGAACATGTTATTGATTCATTATGATAGTATTGTTCTTGGTCTTATCTGCAAGTTGTATACACACGTTGTTGTCCGGAACCTATGGCCCCGAAGTGACAGAAATCAGGATAACCGGAAGGGAATGGCTTTGATGTGAGGATCACATGTGTTCACGGAGTGTTAATACTTTGCTCCGGTGCTCTATTAAAAGGGGCACCTTAATTGCCAGTAGTTCCCTAGAGGCCTCGCTGCTAACGGGCTGGTAGGACAAAAGATGTTGTGCAAGTTCTCATTGCGAGCACGTATGACTATATATGGAACACATGCCTAGGATTGTCTAGTACTTGGATGCTTTATCTTATTTATCTGCAATTGCCCTATGTTCTAATTGCTATGTGAATTGTCTTGTCCATGCAACGCCCATCCATCCATCCCTATGCCTACCGCACTCGAATCCCACTGTCTACTGCTTTTGTTACTACTGTCTTTGCTTTACTACTGCTTTTACTTTACTATTACTACTACAAAACTGTTGCTAATGATAAACTGTTGTGATCAAGATTGTTTCCAGGTGCAGCTGAATTGACAACTCTGTTGTTAACACTTATAAATATTCTTTGGCTCCCCTTGTCGAATCAATAAATTGGGTTTCACTTCCCTCGAAAATACTGCGATACACCCCCTATACTTGTGGGTCATCAAGACTATTTTCTAGCGCCGTTGCCGGGGAGCATAGCTTTATTTATCAAGTTCACTTGGATTCTCTATTATTCGCTACTATCCATACATCATGGGTAAGTCTCGTGATGGCAACGTTCCTATTTTACTATCCACTACAAGAAGAGGTACGGTTCTGAACACCTCTGCTGCTCTTGATTCACCGTCTGTTTTGAGTAGTTCCTTACACCACCACATATACATGCTACACACTGCTACTACTGCTGAATCTGAAACTTCTGATGCTTATGATGCTGCTTCTACTGTGCTCGATAAGAGTGGTTCATTAGGTCCTTTCCTAGATGCTACGACTGCTAGAACTATAGCTGGAAATACCGAAACTCCTAATGAAGACACTACCACACCTGTTAGCTCACCTGAGTCTAGTGAAAGTTATGATATTGAAGATGGTTATGTTGAGATGACCGATGAGTTTATTAAAGAATGTAAGAACACCCATTATAGGAGTGCTGCTAAGAGTTTCCTTGAGAGGCGTACTATTAGACCAAAATTATATCCTGCTGCTAACTTTGCTGCTTCTCCCATAAACATTATAGATGAAGATTATGATTTCTCTCTCGATCTATCTTACATAGCTATTGTCGAGAAAGAACCTTTTTGTGGGTCTAAGAATGAAAGTGCGGTAGCACATATGAATGAACTTTCTACCATGAGTGGCTTGTTTTCTGATGATATTAAGATGCGTACTTACTTTGTTGCTAAGATTTTTCCATTTTCACTGCAAGGAGAAGCTAAAACTTGGTTTAGTAATTTACCTCCTGGATCTATTGATAGCCCTGAGTGCTTGATTAGTACTTTCCTGCGGAAATATTTTCCTCCTAGTGCTAGACATGCTATTTTGCAGGAACTTTTTGATTTTAAACAGGGAGAAAAAGAGGTATTGCCCGAATCTTGGGCAAGGTTTTGTGCTCTGATTCATGCACAGGCTGGAAGTCCTTTACCTAAGAATGAGCTTCTTGATATATTTTATAATGGACTAACCGAGGAATCTAGGACATACCTAGATAGTTGTGCTAATTGTGTTTTCAGGAATAGGACTCCAAAGGAAGCTGAGGAATTAATGGCTAAAATAAGCAAGAATTATGAAGATTGGACTCCTCCTAAACAAGCTATACCTGAAGTAATTGTACCTGGACCATCTATTCCTGTGCGTATTCCAACATCAAAGAAGAGGGGAGTTATTGAATTAAATGATGAAGTGATGAAGGAAGCTAAGAAATGTCTTAAGGAGAAGGGAATTAAAGCTGCAGATGTCAAGAATTTACCTCCTATAGAAGAATTATGTAAGCCTATTCCCTACTCATCCACTATTGAGGTACACTCTCTCCAACACTTTGATGAAGGTGATATCCCTTACTCGAAACCTCCTGATCAATGCTTAGAAGAATTTGATATCTTTATTGTTAAGCAAGATAACTTTAATAAAAGGGTGCAAAATCATCTAATGGAAAACACTAGAGCTATTGTTGAGTTGAAAGATATTGTAGAAATAACCTCTAATGATGTTAAAATGATTGTTAAACACTTTCAAATGGTTCAAACTCAAATAGATCAACTCGTTAAAGTGCAAAACGACTTGCTAGTTAATGCTGCTAAAGAAAAACATGCTTATGAAATTAAAACTAGAAGTGGAGCTACTACCCAGGATCCTCTATATCCTGAGGGGCATCCCAAAAGAATTGAGCAAGATTCTCAACAAGCTGAAAATAGTCGTTCTACTCGTAAGAAAAGGAAAAAGAAACATAAAACTGTTGTAGAACCCTCTGAACCTGCTATAGATCCTAATAGTATATCTATCTCCGATGCTGAAACTGAAAGTGGTAATGAAGAAAATGAAGTTCCTAATGAAGAAAAAGTTGAAGAAGAACCTGAAAACCACACTAAGACTACTAAATACACTAAAGAAGAGTTTATTGCTAAGAAACATGGTAGTGAAAGAGAACCTTGGGTCCGAAAACCTATGCCTTTCCCTGATAAGAAACCCAAGTCAAAGGAAGATGAACACTATAATAAGTTTTGTGAGTGGATGAAGCCTTTATTCTTGCAAATTCCTTTGACTGATGCTATTAAATTGCCTCCTTACTCAAAGTATATGAAGGACATTGTCTCGAATAAAAGAAAGATCCCTAATGAAGAAATTTCTACTTTGCTTGCTAATTATTCCTTCAATGGTAAGGTTCCTAAGAAACTTGGAGACCCAGGGATTCCAACTATCCCTTGCTCTATTAAGAACAATTATGTTAGAACTGCTTTGTGTGATTTGGGAGCTGGAGTTAGTGTTATGCCTTTCTCTCTCTATAAGAGGCTTCAACTTGAAAAATTAATACCAACTGATATATCTTTGCAAATGGCTGATAAATCTACCACTATTCCTGTGGGTATATGTGAGGATGTACCTGTTCAAGTGGCTCATAATTGCTTCATATTAGCTGATTTTGTTGTGCTTGAAATGCCTGAAGATGATAATATGTCTATTATTCTTGGGAGACCTTTTCTTAATACTGCAGGAGCTGTTATTAATTGTAATCAAGGAAAGGTGACCTTCAATGTTAATGACAAGGAACATACTGTCTATTTCCCCAAGAAGATTGAAATGACTTATGGCTTGAATTCAATTGAACATGTTGAAGGCATTCAGGTTGGAGAAATATATTGTCCCATACCAAGAGAAAAATTTGAAACTATTATGATTGGGACCATTGCTATCAAGGTTGAGGTAACATAATCATTAGTGGAGTACAAAGTTTTGTCTCATATGCAATTGTTTTGGTAGCAAGACTTGATCAACCTTGTTAGCAAAAGGATTCCATTGAATGAAACAATGTTTTCATTATGATTATCTCCGTTTATTTCTATCCTTTGCATTTTAGTTCTTGCTTTCGTCTAGTTTTCTTTTTGTTGTTAGTTGCTTGCATGTTAGAACTTCTGTAGTTCTAGCCTTGTTTTGTCCTTGCATCATGTTTCCAAAAGAAAAAAATCCGTCTGTCGGAAAAATCATTCTTCTATCTCTGAAAAATGCCCAAAAATAAAGTGTCTCGAAAAATTCAAGAAAATTCATATTAAATTTTTACGTGAAAAAAGGGGCAGAGGAGTACCTGAGAGGTACCAGGGGGCCCACCAGGTAGGCACACCCCATGGTGGCGTGGCCAGCCTTGGGTGGCGTCATGCCCTGGTGTGGGCCACCCCTGGCCCCCCACTAACTCTCTCACCTGCCACTTTCTTCTCTCTCCCGAGTAAGCTCCAGTTCATAGCTCAAAATCGCATTCTTGCTGTGCTTGCTCTCGATTTTTTTCGATCTCCTTGCTCAGCCCATCGTTCTTGCTGAAATTTGGAGCATTTGTTCCCTGGTATGTGACTCCTCCCTGTATCTAAATAGATTTGTGTTTAGTGGTTTATATGTTGAGTATTTTGCTGCTGTAGGTGACTGGTTATGAGGGCTTGTAAGCTTGTTTGATGCTTATAGATATAGTTTTGATGCATGTTTAGACCTCTTGCAAGTCCCTATGAGTAGAATCCTTCATTATATTTACTTTGCAATCACTTGTTTAATAGGTGTTTAAATTTCAGAATAGAAGATGAGTGAACACCACCTAAACCAACATGAGCTTTGGGTGCCTGAGGTCATGAAGGTCCACCGGGAGGAGGAAGTTTTTCCCTCCATTTATCCATGCCCTGAGTTCATGAGAGCTGCAGGAATTCTACAAGATTTCCATACTTTGGTTTCTAATGCAGGGTTAGAGCACTTTTTGGAAGATGAACCTTGTTAATTTGTGAAGCTAACCATGTCTGTGGTGCAGGATTTCCAATTTAGTCACTCTTTGCCTAACCCCATGGTCCATTACAAAATTTACAATATTGTTGTCAACCTTTCTCTTGATGATTTTTGTGCAGCTCTTAAGGTACCTCAATGGGGATCATGTAGGAAGATTAAAGAGAGACCGAAACCACTCATGGATTTATATGCAGAAATTTGTCAAGGGAGGAGCTTCCCGAAGGAGAGTGGAAAAATCTGTAACATTCATCTTCCCTCCATTCGCTACTTTGCCTACTTTATTGCCAAGTGTGTTCTTGCTAGGAAAACTGCCAATAAGTTATCTTCGTTTGATTTAGCATTTATCTCTGCTGCTCTTAGACGAGATAGGTCTTACAACTTGGGTGCTTTGATAGCTTTCCGTCTTGCTGCTAACCATGAGAAAGGTGGAATTTGTGGAGGCCTCATTGCTTCTCGTTTGCTAGAATTGCATGGTTTAGTGCCTCATCATCTAGACCTACAGTTTCCCATAGAGAGGCTTGATTTTAATTCCATGATACAACATAAATTTATTTCCTCGTGGGCTAGTTTGAGTGAGTTATCTTATGAAATAACCTTTCTCAAAGCCGGTTGGAGAAAGAGCAAGTCCGAGCATGTTGTTCTTTTGCCTGCACCTGTTTTGTTTAACCTTGATAACATGAAAGGATGGTCCCTCACTGAGGAGGAGCTTGACATGTACTTGGGAGAGCTCTCCCAACAGGAGTAGGACACTAGAAGGGAGGTCACGGATGATTCGGTCCAGCCCTCGAATGAGGGAGAGTCTTCATATCAGCAGCCCACTTATGATTGGGGAGCTTCCTCTTCTTCTCATGGGCCCAGCTACGACCATTCTTACCAAGATCCGCCCGCTTGGAACCCCTATTCGTACATGGGTGGATACCCACTTAGGCCAAAAGCCTAAGCTTGGGGGGAGGTACGCCGACACCACACTCATCTCCTTATCATGTTGCGTCGTTACTTTGTATATTAATGTTTTTGTTCTCTTTTTAGTTTTCATTCTTCTTTGCTTTTGCTTTCTAAAAACACAAAAACACCAAAAATATTTTTCTTGTTTCTCTTTGGTTTGCTTCTCCTTTTTTCCTTGGTTTCCTTTTCCCTTTTTGCTTTGTTTGAACTATTCGAAAAACCCAAAAAGATTTTGCTTTGTTTGTTTTTCCCTTTTGGTTCTTGTTTAAAAATCGGAAACACCAAAAATATTTGTTGTTCTTCTTTGGTTTTTGCGGGTTTTCTTCAGGGTTTGGTAGTCCTCAATGGATATTGGTTTCATATTATTATTCAAGCCACACAAGTGAAGAGCAATAATGAGGATCAATGACAACTTGAGGCATGGTAAGAGGCTGGTAACGAACTCTATTTGTTTTCATTTTTGTACATATACTCATCACTGTGGGCATGCTTAGTCCGTTCATGTAGAGTGTATGTTTTCTTTGGATGCTTAATAGTTCTTGCTTTCTTATGATTAGCTCCAGCTCGCTAATAGTTTTTAGCATGTCTTATGAATGTTTGCTTGCATTGCTCTATTCATTAATTGGTATGAAACCGTGGTATCCTCCTCTGAATGTTTCATTTGAATTGACTTGGCACATGCTCACGCATGCACATGACTCTGATAATCAGTTAAGCCTTGATGAATTATTTTGCCTTGAGGATCTTGAATCACTTTCATGCCATGAGTAGTCCTGTTTTATTGCAAGCGTGATAATGACAGCTATTGCTCTCTCATTTGTCGCTCCCTAACCATTGCTAGCCTTCACTTCCACTGAGTGTTTTACTCATGTTTTCAACTCCCTAAACCAAGTATTTCCAAAGTGTCCACCATACCTACCCATTAGCATCATTTGCTACCTCCGTGCATATTCAATATGCCTTGTTTTCTTCCGAATAAAATGTTTGCTTGTTATAAGAAAGTTAGTTAGTAAAGCTCTCACGAACTTGATGGCACACTTTATTTTCTTGCACTTAATAAACCCAAACCATTGTGTCCTTCTTTGTTGTGCATATGCTTGCGCTTTATGAGTTGAAGTTAGCAGAACCATGTGTCATGGGGACCGCTTTCCATGCTTCGTAGGTAATTTGTACCTAGTTGATATCATGTTCTTTTTCTTATGGATCCCGGTGGTGTGAAATAAAAGTGGAACTTGTAAGATCATGGAGTTTGTATGTATGTTAGAGAAACGCCTGGGCCGCTAGCCTAAGCCATGCCTAATCATGGTGGAAACTTGCAACATAACCATAATGAGCATTCTATGAAGCATCCTCAATAAAAATCTATGCACATAGTAAATAAAAAGATCGCCGAGATGCTCATTGTCTGTTTGCCTTGTATTTTGATTATGGGATAGCTCCCGTGTCATGTGCAAGGGGTACCCTGTTGGCGGTTCTCTATGATACGTATATACTTACAATGACAAGAGCTTACTTGTGACTGAAGTTGAGTAGCATGAGGATCGGTATTCGTAAGTAAGGGGCATGGGGCTTCGATTTATAACTTCTCAAGCATATCCTCTTAGTTGTGTCACTTTCACCTTAACCACATTAAATATGCTTATTATAGGGGCAATGAGGGCTCAAAGCTAATGAGTACCATACTTTCAGCATTTGGAAGCTTTTCAAAATTATTCAAAACCTTTTTCTTCTACTTGTTGAGTCTCCGCATATTCTTTGAGCACCTTCTTGAGAGCATAGTTGTCATTCTTTATGTTTGTTCCATTACTTGATTATTTTTTGTTATGACTTTGATGCTTGTATCCTTGATATCTTTACTTCTAGTCATCACTTGAACTTCAGAGGTGCCTTGGCATTCATAATCAAAGGCAAGCGAGATACCACTCTATCATACCTTTTTATGAGCAATGTAATGTTGCTTATGTTTATACTTCATGCTACTTATTATTCTTGAGTTGGAATCTCTTCATAGATTGCAAAGACTATTAAGTAGACTTGGTTGCATACTCTTTATTATGAATTATCCAAGTAGTTGATCACATTGCTGAGAATATTTACATCATATGAAGCAAATGTGTTCGTGAAAGTTCTTTTATCGCACTCAGTTTTCAACTGAATTGCTTGAGGACAACCAATAAGCTAAGCTTGGGGGGAGTTGATACGTCCAAAACGTATCTACTTTCCCGAACACTTTTGCTATTGTTTATCCTCTAAACTTGTGTGATTTGGATGCAACTAATGCGGACTGACGCTGTTTTCAGCAGAATTGCCTTGGTGTCTACTTTTTGTGCAGAAAACCAACTATCAGGAAAAATCCCGGAAAATATGCCAAAAATCCTATTTCACCCGAAGACTCCAGGAGCCAGAATACGAGACGGAGAAGAGCCAGGGGGTGACCACACCACCTGGTGGCGCGGGCCAGGCCAGGCCGCGCCAGGGGGTGGTGTGGGCCCCTCAGGCACCCCCTCGGCCTCTCTCTTCGCCTATAAGGAGCCTTCTGACCTTAAAACTTCGGGGGGTTCGACGTTTTTCCAGAAGGAGTTTCGCTCCGCCGCCACCACCAGATTCCACAAAACAGCACCAGAAATTCCGTTCTGGCACCCTGCCGGGACGGGGATTTGGAGGAGATCATCTCAGTCATCATCACCATCGCTTCTCCATCGACCATCCATATTTCCCCCATCTATGAGTGAGTAATCCCTCGCTGTAGGCTACGGGGATGGTAGGTATTGGATGAGATCGTTCATGTAATGGCATCAGATTGTTAGGGCATGGTGCCTAGTATCTTTTATTAGTGCTTTATGACTTTGTTGCGACTTGTTGTGCTTAATGCTTGTCACTAGGGCCCGAGTGCCATGATTTCAGATCTAAACATGTTATTGCTTCATTATGATAGTATTGTTCTTGGTCGTATTTGCAAGTTGTATACACACATTGTTGTCCGGAACCTATGGCCCCCAATTGACAGAAATCGGGATAACCGGAAGGGAATGACTTTGATGTGAGGATCACATGTGTTCACAGAGTGTTAATGCTTTGCTCCGGTGCTCTATTAAAAGGAGCACCTTAATTACCAGTAGTTCCCTAGAGGCCTCGCTGCAAACGGGCTGGCAGGACAAAAGATGTTGTGCAAGTTCTCATTGCGAGCACGTATGACTATATATGGAACACATGCCTAGGATTGTCTAGTGCTTGGATGCTTTATCTTATTTATCTGCAATTGCCCTATGTTCTGATTGCTATGTGAATTGTCTTGTCCATGCAACGCCCGTCCATCCATCCCTATGCCTACCGCACTTGAATCCCACTGTCTCTACTGCTTTTGTTACTACTGTCTTTGCTTTACTACTGCTGTTACTTTACTATTCCTACTACAAAACTATTGCTACTGATAAACTGCTGTGAGCAAGATTGTTTCCAGGTGCAGCTGAATTGACAACTCAGTTGTTAAGGCTTATAAATATTCTTTGGCTCCCCTTGTGTCGAATCAATAAATTGGGTTTCACTTCCCTCGAAAATACTGTGATACACCCCCTATACTTGTGGGTCATCAGCTAGCATTATTCTGAAATTTCCCATATTTTATTGCTCCACTGCTGTGGCCCCTCCCGCCACCACATTGTTTCATCATGCACCGCTCCGCCCGCACATCCACTGCCCCCTTGGCCTATATTCTTCACCCTCACGGTCATCCCCTCCCTGCCCTCTCTCCTTCCTACTTTGACCTGTCCTGGCATGGTCAGGAGGCCGGAAGTGGTCAGGAGGCCGAAAGTGAAAAGCTGAGCCGGCCGTTGGTTGCACTCCTACGATGGTGAACAAGAAGCGTATGCGACATGGAGATGGATCATGCATGGCAGGAGAGCACGGAGATGGATCTTGCAAGGCTAGAGAGCATGAGCGAGGGCGACACAGGGGAAGAGGATCTGGGGAACAAAGCTCTACAGCTCTGGAGCTTGATGAATGTGTTGTTCGTCCTCAAGTGTAAGAACTGTAATTCCATCTCTATATTTTTCAATTAGCAACTCTATCCTACGGTAATAGCGAGGATGTGTGTTGATAACTGTAGGCCATATGTCGCATCTGGGTTCATATTCGAAATAAGTGTCAGGCTGAAACCTTGCCCAATGTTAGAATTGGGGTTAGCACTGGTTTTGATAATCGAGTGATTATAGACACAGCAGACCTAACTCTATATGACTTGTACATAGAATTTGGCAATTTCTCGATTAGACAGAACAAGGAATTCGTATCTAGGTACTACACC
The DNA here is from genome assembly GCA_910589775.1 of Avena eriantha. NCBI lineage: Eukaryota > Viridiplantae > Streptophyta > Magnoliopsida > Poales > Poaceae > Avena > Avena eriantha. The sequence continues at coordinate 11,500,328 of OU342740.1, forward strand.
ATGAAAGATAAATATGCTTATGTAGGAAATATATGCATGCAGTTGAATTATCTTATGGAAATCCTACTTGCAACCATGATATTGATGATGATATAGATTCTTGCAACTATCTTGAGAGAGGAAAACATTTTAATGATTGTTATGATAATTCTATTGGTCCTCTCTATGTTTCAAAACTGACAAAGTTGCCTCAATCTAGTAATCATATTGTCAACTTTGCTTTTAACATTTGCCAGTATTATGAAAGAGGAAGTGATGAGTACCCTCTTTATTTTCTTAATAATTATAAGTTAAAAGTACCTATTGATTGTATGCGATGGTATGCGATGGTATGCCTCTAGTTATTGTGTTTTAGTCATATATAAAATGCCAATGCATAGGATGAAGGTGAGACTTCGTTGTTATTGTTTCCATATCTTGTGTTGCTGTCTACCATGCTTCAACTTGACTATTACTTTGATTGGTATGAGAACACCATGGGACCCAGGTATAATGTATATGGAAAAGTTTCCAAGGAAGAAGGAGATAGCGCCAAGGTACAAGTTACCATATGATCTCCACCTATCTCAATCAAGTAAGTAAAGCCTAGCTACATGGATATAAAGAAAGTGCTTTTTGGGAGGCAACCCGGTTATTTTTATGCATGCTTTATGTAGTAAAAGAGTCCTTTTAGTGTATTATCTGCAGGTTAGCAATAACGTACCAAATAGAACCCATTTTGGATGTTAAAAGTTATTAGAACACATAGTGTAGCAAATTCCTGCACAACACAGTTTAGTAGAAAACTTCTATGATTTTTTTGTAACTCCGATTGCTCTCATATTTTTACTGTAGTTGAAACTTTTCATCCCCTATATGAAAAAAAGGCTAAAATTCCTGAAATGTCTAGGTGGTCGATATAAATTCGTTTTGCTGCTGCTGAAAATCTAGACAAATTCTGCCCACTAGTGTTTGAGCCATTCCTTTGGGTCCCAAAATGATTTTGCATGAGGCTTTTGATATTCTAGAAATGTGTAGGTGACTATATGATTGTTTTGCTACTAAGGAATTTCTTTGTCTTTGATATATGTGGCAGCTATTATCATAATCTTGTACCATTAATGTCACCCCATAGAAAAGAAATGGGAGAAAGTTGTGTGTTGAAGTTTTTTTTACAGGGAACAGAGGAACACCCCACCAAGAGCTATCCAAGAATGGTGAAAACCATAAGCTTGGGTATGCTCAAGGCAACCCACTTTACCTATTAAACTCTCGGTTTGCAAACTTCTGAACTTTATTTTTTGAGCAACATAGAATGATCATAGAAACATGGAGCGTCTTTGTTTAGTGTTATGTCTAGTTTTGCTTGATATGTTTGGAAATAAATAGGACCACCATGATAGATACTTTGCATGCTTAGTAAAGAGCTACTGAAATAAATTATCCCTTGAATGAATTTTGTGCTTGATTAAATGCCTTGCTTGAAGTACAAAAAGGGGGAAACCAAGCTATGCATGTTATTGCTTTAAGTTTCTAATGTTCATATGATTTAAGCAGTGATGGTTTGTAAGGGTATCATCTTGTGTTAATTCTTATATTCATCATAAATTATGCTCAATGATTATATTGTCTTCTAGAGATGACTTAGTACTATGGGCATTGCATTCTTGTAGAAGGTCAAATGGTTACCATTGCTTGCCCCACCATACTGAAAGAACCTCCTTTAGCAAAACAAACTTAGTATTTATATATAGGAAACACCTTCCCAGGTAGCTCAAGCTATATCCCAAAGTATACTATCATGTGTGAGACATTATTTAGTAGTGGCATGAAAGTGGGGCGACTGCACCAGATAATTTCATAGTCTTACCTTTCAGGGTGGAAATCCAAGGTTTGGCCTCAATTAGTTGTATCTAGCAGTGACCTTGTTGAAGGCATTGTCTTGAGATCAAGGAATTTTATCCAAGGTGAAAACCTATGATGATAAGGCGAGGACGGTGTTTGTGCATTATTTCCTTCTTGGAGGCTTTGCTTTTGGAGAAGCTCGACTTCTGGTGCTATCTTGCTGGTGTTAGTCTTTCTACAAGGAATACATCATTGTAGCGGGATTTTTTTTATAATTCTTCTTATTTTTTGGTTGTGTGCATATGTAATGCCATTAGTTCATTGCATTGTTGCAGAGTCTAGGTGTAATTGGTATCTCCATGATATTAATATATTCCTATTGTAAAAAAAGGTTAGATTTTGGGCAAAATAATTTGAAAAAGGATAACCTCATCAAAGCTCCCTTCGAGTGTGTTCCACTCATGCCAAGTGGCGTTCCGTGCTCTTCTCATGACAAGTGCCGCATTCTCATCTGCATGCGCTCCCCTTGGGTGTCTCTGTTTCCGCCACTTTTCGTCAGGGGAACAAAGTGGGAATGGGGGTGAGTGAGAGAGACACAAAGGGTGGGTGGTGATAGCTATGAGATTCAATATATTTTGATGGTTTTTATTGACGGGTTTCTTCTGGATTTGATCGTTTTCTAGCTTTACCTAATGCTAATACTTCGGTAGCAAAGAAAACTTGGTATTTAATGTGTGTTTTAGGTTCTGAACATCAACATAAGGTTTTAACAAGAGAAACACATTATTCAGGCGAAAACAAGCAAGTCCCTTTTTGGAAGCAATCAAGGGAGGCATACAGTAGCTTTGGCGAGTAACTATATGGCGGGAATATTTTTGCAGCCGTATAGTTCCCGCCGTATAGTTGTCGTCGCCTCCGCCTTGTCAAAAGGGACAACTTTTGTGAAGAGGCGAGGGGACGAAATCATAACACAGTAGCCGCCATCCCATCTAGAGAGGAGAAAGAAGAGATCTAGAGAAGAAGGGGAAGACGTTCTTCATCTCGCTCCATGATCTTCAACCTCCCAGCCATCACACCCTCATAGCCATTACTTGTACTTGAGAGAGAGATAGATCTTCACTTTACAAGATTAGGGGTTGAGATTGTTTCTTACTATCTTGAATTGTGTTGGATTACTTTTCTATTCTTATTGTGGATCTCCATGGTAATATCGAGAAGAACTCCCTTTATTTAATTATATCGATGATGCTTTCTTCACTCATGTGTGAGTAAGTTCATTGGGCATGGGATATGTAAGGGATTGGTGAGATGTGATGTGCCTTCATATATTTTCCATTAGTTTGTGATTGATTCTAATTACTATATTATGTGTGCTTGACTATCTGTGGGATGCCTAATGCTTGTTGTCCAATTAAGGGCCCAGACAACATGATGCTTTGTTCTACATAGATAGGATCTTGTTTGCTAGCAGACCGGTGACCCCCGAGTGACACGGGGATATCAATGGGAAACTAGTTTGACTCGAGGATCATGAGGAACCACTGTACTTATTGCATTAGTACGATCCAAGGAGCTTAATTGCTAAGCAACCTGAAGGATCTTAATCGTCTAGTGACTGACCATGGTTTTGGTAACAGACTAGTAGGATTATTGAAGTTGGGATGAAATCTACCAAGAGGAGTTCCGGCTAATTATGGACTGCTCTCCTAGACATATACTTATAAGATTATAATTGTTACACTTATCATTCGTCCACCTGGCATAGTCACTATCACCATGAACTGTATCTCCCCGCGCCTTTTTTTTATCTATAGAAAACCACAAACAATCGAATCATTCTTTATTCATGCTTTTTATTCCTGAAGTTTACATTTTAGTTTTATTTAAATACATCCAGTTTAATCCATATTCCATTCTTATTTCCACACCTGCAGTCAATTCACTCGAAGACATGTGACAACTTTGAGTGTGACAGAGACTTCATTCATAAACACTTACCTTTGGGCTCCCTTTGGGATCGATATCTATACTTTGAAACTAGATACAAACGATCTGTGCACTTGCAGACATCAAGCTATTTTCTGGCGCCGTTGCCAAGGAGCTAAGCGCTAAGTGTTTATCTCTTGTCATTTCAGGTGTTACTACTACAAAATGGTCTCCCTAGGATACAAAGGGTCTACACGCTCTGATAGGACCTATATACCAGATTATATTGAGCATGTGCCTATTCAAAGGCACGAGGAAATTATTGAAAAACTTTTAAGATCAAATAAGGTTGAAGTTGAAATCCTGAGTTATTTTATAGAAATCATGTCCATTTATAGGACAACTCCCAAGAAACCTGAGAAAACTCTTAGAGAATACAGTTCTCCAAGTTCTTCCTTTCTTAAACAACCAATAGAATTTCCTAATCCTGGAGTTAGAGAATATCGATTTAATGGTGGGATTATTAAAATTTTGCAGGAAAAAGCTTACAGTGGAAGGGAAGATGAAGACCCAGGAACACATCTTAGAGAGTTCGACGATGTGATAATATCACTTGGACCAAAAGGTTTGCCAAGAGACTTCTCTTGTCTAAAATTATTGCATTTGTCTCTTGAAGGTAAGGCTCTAGACTGGTTATATTCTCTCCCTCGTATTTACATTAAATGTTGGGAAAACTATATTGTTAAATTCATAAAAAAGTTTAATCCGTTTAAAAAGGTAACTAAAATTAGAAAGAATATAGGCAACTTTAGTCAGAACGTGGGAGAAAACTACCCACAAGCCTGGAATAGATTCTTTGGAATGATCAATAGTATTCCTAATCATGGCTATTCTGAATGAACTATTTGCCATTTACTTTACCATGGTCTTAGTACTCAATGCAGAGGGCTGCTTGACTTATCAGCAGGAGGATCGATAAATACTTTAACTATTAAAGCATGTTTGGAATTGATGTCTACTAGGGCTAAGAATGATCCTTTATATAATCCTGATTTCGGCACTAAGCTGGAAAAAGGGATACTTCGTATAACTCCTGATCTTATGCTTGAAGTACGCAAATCAATGAAACAAAAAGGTATACCTTCTGAACTTGTTAAGGAAAACAAAGTAGACTTGTTACAAGTTTTTACTAAAGAAGATGAAACTAGAAAAGTTTTTTAAAAATTAAAAAATCGACAAGCAAAATCTCATAATAACCTGCATAAGCAATTTCAAAGACATAAGAAGATTTTGGTGGAACTAACGGAAAATTATGATGAGATTGGCCAAAAAATAAAATTATTTCACAAGTACCTTAGTATGATTGGAACCCAAGGTGAACAACTAGCATCTGGTTATCAAATTTTTCTTCAAGATGATATAGATATTCTTGTTTCTACTAATGTTGTTACAAGGGGAGGTGCGGTTGTTATAGGACCATTAGGACCACCAACATATGATGCTGAAAAAGATCGAAAGGAAATAGCCTTGCTCAAAGCAATCCAAGAAGATGATACACTGATGGATCCTTGATGGCTCAGTGTCGGCGCTAGAAAAATGCTGGTGCAATGTTGATGTAGAGCTCGTTGGGAACCCCAAGAGGAAGGTATGATGAGCACAACATCAAGTTTCCCTTAGTTATGAAACCAAGATTTAATCGAACCAGCAGGAGCAAGGAAACACCCCAAAGGTGTTCCTAGCTGAGCCTTGGCAGGGCGCACTACCGGTGCCAGTAGCAACGTGGAGACATGCACAACACAACCACAGAACTTTGTCCCCAACTTGTGATGAGGTTGTCAATCTCACCGTGTTTTGCGGAAAACAAAGGATTAAACGTATCGAATGGAAAGAAGTAAAAGTTTGCAGAAAGTAAACACAAAGTAGTAAACAGTTTGTAGATTGAATGTAAAAGACAAGGACCGGGATCCATAGTTCACTAGAGGTGTCTCTCCTTAAGATAGATAACATGCTGGGTGAACAAATTACAACAGGGCAATTGACAAACATCGAGAAAGCAATACATGCATATACTAATCATCTTGACTCCTTTGAGATTCGATTGGGCATTACAACATTATACATAGACCGCCATCCAACTACATCTATGACTAATAATCCACCTTCAGGTTATCATCCGAACCCCCTACAGTATTAAGTTGCAAGCAACAGATTATTGCTTTACGAACTGTGTGTAAAGTAAACAATACGATTGTTCTATGAACAAAGGATTGTTGTTTTCTCCCTAGTAGCAACAACACATCTAGTACCTTAGAGATTTCTGTCACTTCCCCATATTACCAGAGGCATGAACCCACTATCGAGCATAAATACTAACTCTTGGAGTTGCTAGTATCTACTTGGCCAAGATAGCTACTAACAACAGAAAGCATGCAAGATCACAAATAACAAAGACATGATAGAATCAATAATCAATCTGAAATAGCATCTCAATATCCATCGGATCCCCGCAAATGGAACATGCAAAATTACAAATAGATGATCTTGATCATGAACGGAGCGCACAAGATCTAGACATGAAAGCACAAAGGAGGAGAACCAACCATCTAGCTACTACATGGATCCGTAGTCCAAGGATGAACTACTCACGCATCACACCAGAGGCTTGCATGGTGATGAAGAAGGCCTCCAGGGTGAATTCCCCTCTCTGACAGGGTGCCGGGAAGAGCTTCAGATCCCTCCCAATCTAGGGATGGAGACGACGGAGGCTACAGACTCTTTCGTGGATTTTTGATCGGGCACTTAGGGTTTTCGTCCCGAGGTAATCTTATAGGCGGAAGGGGAGGCCAAGGGTTGCCTGGGCTGGCCACACCACCCCCTGACGCAGGCCAAGCCTGGTCGCACGGCCAGGTGGTGTGGCCGCCGTCTGGCCCCTATCCGTCTCGTATTCTGGCATATGATGACTTCTGGAAAAATAGGCACTTTGGCTTTTGTCCCGTCCAATTCCGAGAATATTCATTTTCTGACTTTCCTGGAACCAAAAATAGCAGAAAATAGGCAGCTGGCACTGTGGCTCTTGTTAATAGGTTAGTCCAAGAAATCATATGAAAAGTACTCCAAAGTGTGGACAAAACACAAGAAAGTGGATAAAACTAAGCATGGAACATCAAAAATTATAGATACATTTGCAATGTATCAACATCCCCAAGCTTAACTCCTGCTCGTCCTCGAGTAGGTAAGTGATAAAAAGAAAGAATAATTTTTGAGGTGACATGCACCATCAAAGACTTGATCAAAGTATTTGTAAAACATTCAAAGCTGGGATCATAGTACTTCAATCATAACATGAAAGACAAAGTTCTAGCAATAAGACAAAGAAACTATAATGCAACATGAAAAGGCACAAACAAAAGATTCATGAATAGCAATGCTTTGCAAGACGTGTGCACATTAAGAAAACATAGCATAATAGTATTCAACTTGTCCCTCAATAGAGTCGCAAATATAAATTGCATATGACACCTTCAAAGTTCATAAGAGTGACTAGATACAATAGTTTAAAACAAGCAATATCAAGTTATGCATCAATCAACTAGTCTTGGGACAATGCACATAGAAGTAAGAATGGCCACTATGCTCTCAAAGTAGGTGCATAAAGGTAGAAGGTGGAGACTCAATATAATGGTGGAAGAAAGGCCTTTTTATAAAAGGAAGTAGGGATTCAAGTCTCATAAAGAGCTTCCAAAAATTATGGTACTTATAGCTTTCAGCTCTCATTGCCCCTATCATAAGCATCTTGAAGTGATTAAGGTTAAAGTGAACAAACTATGGTGTACATGCTTGACGAAGTATAAGTTAGAAATCTCATGTCCCTTGTATACGAGGGCCGCTCCTCATGCTACTCAAGTTTAGTCACCGGTAAGTTCTTGTCATTGTAAGTACATGTGTATCATAGAGAACCGCCAACGGGGTACCCCTTGCCCGATGATACGGAAGAATCCCCATATCAAAATGACAAGGCAAGCAGACAACGAGCATCTCAACAATCTTCTTATTTACCATGGGAATATGGTGCTTTTTTCTCTCTTTCCTATTTTCATAATCTCTTTTTTTCTCTTTTCTCTTTTTTCTCAATATAGGACTCTTTTTTTATAAGAATAATGCTTCATAGACAGCTCATAATGGTTATGCTGCAAGTTTCCACCATGTCAGCATGGATTAGACCAGCGGCCCAGGCGTTTATCTAACACATATGCATAACTCCATGGACTTACAAGCTCCCCTTTCATTTCACACCGATGACATCCATATACAAAAGAGCGTGATATCAACTAGGTACAAGTACCAAGTGCAATGTTGAAAGCGTTCCCCATGAAAGCATGTTTCTTCTAATTCCCAACAAATAAGTGCAAGCATATACAACATAGACGACACGATAGTTCAAGTTTATTGAGGGCAAGAAAAGTAAAGTGTGCCATCAAGTTCATGAGAGCTTTAATCACTAGTTTTCTCATAACAAGTTTAATTTGGATCGTAAACAAAAGCATGAATATACTTGGAATAGCATAAGCTAGTAGGTAGGTATGGTGGACTCTTTGGAATAACTTGGTTTAGGGAGTTGGATGCATGAGTGGAACTCATACTTGGTTGTGGAGGCTAGCAAAAGACTGGGCGCGACAAACTAAGAGAGCAATAATTGCCATAATCATGCAGAGCGACAAAACATCACTGATCAAAGCATAAAGTGATACTACAAGTTAAAAACTAAAGGATCATAAAGGCTATGGTGACTTGAGATAGTCATAACATGGTGTGAGCATGTGCCAAGTCAACCCAAATAAAGCATCAAAGGAGAGTACCACTATACTATGCTTTAATATGCTAAAACAACGCATGATTCATCCAAGGCACATTAAGCAATCTCAATTGTTTATAACAATTCATGCTACAGCAAAGAATACTAAGCATAAAGCTAAAACAATATCAAGCATGGCATGACAAAGCATAGGCCATAGTCAAAACGAGCTATTTTTACCACATAAGCATGAACTTTCCTACTCTTTTCCAAACCAAACCAAACTATTTGCAAACCAATGTATGAAAGAGGGGGTCCAACCAATTTATTCCGCAAACTAAGCAAACCAAGAAAATGAAAAACCAAAACGAGAACGAAAAAGAAGATGCTCCAAGAACAACACAACTGTGCATGAAACAATAAAAATGAAGCGTTTGGAAGAAACCTGGGATTTTTATTGATGAAGAAGGGGATGCCTTGGGCATCCCCAAGCTTTGAAGCTTCTACTTCTTGGTGATTTCTTGGGGTGACACGCGTGGCATCCCCAAGCTTGAGCTTTAGTCCATCCTTCATCTCATTACTCATTCCTTCCATACACCTGAAAATTTTCCTTCATACAAAACTTCACACAATCTTTATTAGCAACATTAGTGTACTCAAGATAAATAAGTCTTAAGGTTCAGTTCTGACACCAAATAAACTTCCATTAGAACACTAGATACTGTAGCACTTCCCTCAAAAATCTCAATTCCCCAAAAGAACTCAAAAAGGAACCAATAAGAAGCAAATGCAGAAAATGGCAGAAATCTGTCGAAACAGACCAGGAAGTAAAGACGAATTTTTTCGAAGATCTTCTGTTGCTCAAATCAAAAAGTGTTGAACTAAAGAAAGTTAGATAACAACCTGGGGCAGCAGCACAAAATTCACGCCTCGAAAAGACGTTCAGAGATTTTACACGAATTTTTACGGTGAAGCACAGAAATCTGTTTCGGGACAGCAACTTTCCCAATCATTACTTCTCTCTCATTAGAGGTTACTCTTGGCACAAAAAGCAAATAAAAAAGATAAGAAGCGGTTATTACTGAAGTAATAACTTCCAAGACTCATCTAAAACTTTTGGGTTATCTCCCAATAAGTACTTTTCTTTAACGCCTTTAAGTTATGCATAAGAAGCAAGAAAAAGGATCAAGTGTTCTCAAATGAAGAAGCATTAAGACCAAATTTTGTTTTCATATGAGAAACAAAATAAATCTTCTCTCTCTTCTTAGGGAAGTGTTCTATACCTTTCTTGAGTGGGAGTTGATATTTAATGGTGCCTTCTTTCATACCAATAATGGCACCAACAGTTCTAAGAAAAGGTCTTCCCAAAATAATAGGACAAGAAGCATTGCATTCAACATCCAAAACATAGAAAGCAACGGGGACATAGGCATTGTTAACCATAATAAGAACATCATTAAGACTCCCCATGAGTTTCTTTTTAGCATTATCATCAAGTGGGACATTCAAATAACAATCTTCAAGTGGAGGCAAATCAAGCATATCATAAATCCTTCTGGGCATAATAGAAACACTACTATCAAGATCACATAAAGCTTTGAAGTCAAAGTCATTCACTTTCATATTAATGATGGGTTCCCAACCATCTTCTTGTTTTATAGGAATAGAAGCTTTATGTTTCATCTTTTCTTCTTTAATCTTTATGAGAGCATCAGTAATGTGTTTTGTAAAGGCCATGTTCATAGCACTAGCATTAGGACTTTTAGCAAGCTTTTGTAGGAACTTAATAACTTCAGAGATGTTGCAACCATCAAGATCAAAATCATAATTATCATTTAAAGTAGTAGAACTATTACTAGCCTCAACACTAGTGGTGGTAATAGTAGAAACACTAATGTTTCTAGCAATTTCATCTTCTGTTTCCCACTTAGCATGTAATTCAGCTAATAGTCTAACATTTTCATCAATTCTTACTTATATAGCATTAGTAGCTGCAAAGGGATTATCGTTAGTTTCAGGTTTAGCAGCTATTTTATTCAAAGAAGATTGAGCTTCAACCAAAGATGCTATATTTCTTTCAGCATTAGAGAGTTTTTCCTCAATAGTTTTATTGAAAGCAGTTTGTTTACTAATAAACTCTTTATGCATAACTTCAAGTTCAGAGGGTGCACTCCTATTATTGTTGTAAGAATTTCCATAAGCATTACCATTGTTGGGAGGATATGGCTTATAATTGTTGTTACCAAAATTACTCCTATAAGCATTATTGCCAAAGTTGTTATTTCTTATGAAGTTCACATCAACTTGCTCTTCTTGAGCAACCAAGGAGGCTAAAGGAACATTATTTGGATCATATGGGCTTTCCCATTAACAAGCATAGACATAATAATATCAATCTTATCACTCAAGGAGAAGTTTCCTCAACAGAATTTACCTTCCTACCTTGTGGAGCTCTCTCAGTATGCCATTCAGAATAATTAACCATCATATTGTCCAGAAGTTTTGTTGCAGCACCCAAAGTGATGGTCATAAAGGTACCTCCAGCAGCAGAATCCAATAGGTTCCTTGAAGAATAGTTCAATCCTGCATAAAAAGTTTGGATGATCATCCAAGCAATCAGTCCATGAGTGGGACAATTCTTAACCAAAGATTTCATTCTTTCCCAAGTTTGAGCAACATGCTCATTATCAGATTGTTTAAACTTCATTATTTCACTTCTCATAGATATAATCTTAGCAGGAGGATTGTATTTTCCAATAAAAGCATCTTTTCACTTAGTCCAAGAATCAATATTATTCCTAGTTAAGGAATTCAACCATTCTTTAGCTTTTCCTCTCAAAGAGAAAGGAAACAATTTCAGTTTAATAATATCACCATCTACATCCCTATGCTTTTGCATCTCACAAAGTTCAACAAAGTTATTTAGATGGGAAGCAGCATCTTCATTACCAATACCAGAAAATTGTTCTCTCATAACAAGATTGACCAAAGCAGGTTTTATCTCAAAGAAAGTATCTTCAGGCACAGGTGGAGCAATATGTGTGCTCATAAAATCATTGTTGTTGGTGCTAGTGAAGTCACACAACTTAGTGTTTTCAAGAGTAGTCATTTTTTTGGGTTTTCAAATAAGAAAGCAAACTAGTAAAAATAATTTTTTTTATGTTTTTGATAAAGAAACAAGCAAACAAAGCAAAAAGAAAACTAAGCAAAACAAAAATAACAAAGTGAAGAGATTGGTTATGAGGGACTCCCCTTGTGAAGATGTCCTTAACTCCCCGGCAATGGCGCCAGAAAAATGCTTGATGGCTCAATGTCGGCGCCAGAAAAATGCTGGTGCGATGTTGATGTAGAGCTTGTTGGGAACCCCAAGAGGAAGGTATGATGAGCACAACAGCAAGTTTCCCTCAGTTATGAAACCAAGGTTTAATCGAACCAGTAGGAGCAAGGAAACAACCCAAATGTGTTGCTAGCTGAGCCTTGGAAGGGCGCACTACCGGTGCTAGTAGCAACGTGGAGACCTGCACAACACAACAACAGAACTTTGTCCCCAACTTGCGAGGAGGTTGTCAATATCATTGTGTTTTGCGGAAAACAAAGGATTAAATGTATCGAATGGAAAGAAGTAAAATTTTGCAGAAAGTAAACAGAAAGCAGTAACCAGTTTGTAGATTGAATGTAAAAGACAAGGACCGGGATCCATAGTTCACTAGAGGTGGCTCTCCTTAAGATAGATAACATGATGGGTGAACAAATTACAGCAGGGCAATTGACAAACATCGAGAAAGCAATAGATGCATATACTAATCATCTTGACTCCTTTGAGATTCGATTGGGCATTACAACATTATACATAGACCGCCATCCAACTGCATCTATGACTAATAATCCACCTTCAGGTTATCATCCGAACCCCCTCCAGTATTAAGTTGCAAGCAATAGATTATTGCTTTACGAACTGCATGTCAAGTAAACAATTACGATTGTTCTATGAACAAAGGAGTTGTTTTCTCCCTAGTAGCAACATCACATCTAGTACCTTAGAGATTTCTGTCACTTACCCAGATTACCAGAGGCATGAACCCACTATCGAGCATAAATACTAACTCTTGGAGTTGCTAGCATCTACTTGGCCAAGATAGCTACTAACAACGGAAAGCATGCAAGATCACAAATAACAAAGACATGATAGAATCAATAATCAATCTGAAATAGCATCTCAATATCCATCGGATCCCCGCAAACACAACATGCAGAATTACAAATAGATGATCTTGATCATGAACGGAGCTCACAAGATCTAGACATGAAAGCACAAAGGAGGAGAACCAGCCATCTAGCTACTACATGGATCCGTAGTCCAAGGATGAACTACTCACGCATCACACCGGAGGCTTGTATGGTGATGAAGAAGGCCTCCAGGGTGAATTCCCCTCTCCGGTAGGGTGCCGAGAAGAGCTTCAAATCCCTCCCGATCTAGGGATGGAGACGACGGTAGCTACAGACTCTTTCGTGGATTTTTGATCGGGCACTTAGGGTTTTCGTCCTGAGGGCATGTTATAGGCGGAAGGGGAGGTCGAGGGGGTGCCTGGGCTGGCTACACCACCCCCTGGCCCGGGCCAAGCCTAGCCGCGCGGCCAGGTGGTGTGGCCGCCCTCTGGCCCCTCTCCGTCTCGTATTCTGGCATATGATGACTTCCGGAAAAATAGGCACTTTGGCTTTTGTCCCGTCCAATTCCGAGAATATTCATTTTCTAACTTTCCTAGAACCAAAAACAGCAGAAAATAGACAGCTAACACTGTGGCTCTTTTTAATAGGTTAGTCCAAGAAATCATATGAAAAGTACTCCAAAGTGTGGACAAAACACAAGAAAGTAGATAAAACTAAGCATGGAACATCAAAAATTATAGATACATTTGCAATGTACCAATCCTCAAGATGAAACTACTCAAGAAACACAAGACCAAACCATGGAGGACCAAAATGATGCACAAGATGACCGTTATGACTCTGATGTAGAGACAGTTGATCCAAGACTAGTTATCCTACTAATGGGAAGCCATTGTCTAAATCGAGAGATCCCGAAATACCAACTATTTCATGTTCAATTGGCAAAACAAATATTCATAATGCCTTGTGTGATTTAGGTGTAGGAGTTAGTGTAATGCCATATTCCCTCTATAAAAGGTTAGGATTAGGGGAGTATTCCCGTACTACTATCACTTTACAGGTGGCTGACAAGTCCACTAAACAACCCATTGGTATGATTGAGGATGTTCTACTTAGAATAGATGAGCATGTTATTCCCACTGATTTTATTATTCTTGAAATGCCAGAGGATGAAAAATTATCCATAATACTTGGAAGACCTTTCCTTAGTACTGCATGAGCGTTAGTTGATTGTGCTGAGGGAAAAATAATCTTCAATGTTTATGATGCTGAAATCATCCTGTATTTTCCAAAGAAGCTGGAAGCAGGAGAAAGATATATTCAACCGGCAAAACGAGTTCATGTGGTAAGTGCCTTTGATAAGGGGCAACCCAAGGTAAGAATTCGAGAACATAGAAGGGGTTGAATTATTCAACATTCTTAATAAAATGCTTAATGGGAGTCAACCCATCACATTAACAAAAATAAACTAAAGAATAAAATGTTCATCACATTCCTACACTTTTTCACAGACATTCTTGCAGAAGCTCGCCCATGAAGATGTAGTTGTCAAAAATTAGTAGAAACATCAATTGAACAAGCTTAGAATAAGTATAAAAAAAGTTTGAGTTTTATCTACAAAAACTAGCTTAATCATTTTGTCCAGATTAAAAAGTGAATCTCCAGTTGACGAGAAGAAGTTCGGTAGTACTAAATATCCTGCTCTATACATGCTGTTGTTGGTCGACAATTTTTACTGTCATTTTTCTGTCAAAAACAAGGTGTTTCGCTAAGTTTCAGGATAAGAAATAATGCTCGAAGAAATAGATTTTTTTTGATGTCTATAGAAGGTTTAACGACCAACTATATGGTGGGAATAAAAAATTCCAGGCGTATAGTTTGGCCATATAGATATATTTGCCATCGACAAATTTTCTTTCTTAGGTATAGAAGATTTAACGACCAACTATACGACGGGAATAAAAATTCCAGCCGTATAGTTTCGGCAATATAATTATCGTTGCCTTTGTAAAATTTCTTTTCGAGGATACTGAAGATTTAACGAATAACTATAGGGCGGGAATAAAAATTCCGGCTGTATAGTTTGGCCATATAGTTATCGATGCTTGTCTCAGAAAATTTATCTCGACGTTCCAGAAGGTTTGGCGACCAACTATACGGTGGGACCATTTTGATCCGGCCATATAGTTGCGCTCGTATAGCTGTGATCTGGCATAAGGAAACCCTAACTGTCGATGCCACCACAACTATACGGGAACTACTTATCCCGCACATATAGTTGCAACGTATAGTTCGGCGTGACCACTTAAAAGCACCGGGACGACTAGGGTTCTTCCTCCTCCTCCTCAGTTTTTCTCTCATATTCTCTCTCCAAACCACTCAAAACCCACCTAGAATTCTTGATTCTTCATGGATTTCATTCGTTTGAGTTGGGGAATCAACATATCGGTATGTTTCTCTCCCTATCTATGCTTTATTTTCAGAATTCCATGGTTGAAACTCTCACATTGATCTAGTGGATGAACTCAAGCTTATGATGTGAAGTCATATCATCTGGAATGATGTGATGGACATTTTCCACCGATGATTGTTGCAACACGATCATGTAACTTAGTTCACATTACAATTGTCAAAAACAGAGTGTCCTAATCCTTAGATCGTGAGATCATATTAATCACTATTACCGGAATTGTTTTTTTACTACATCAACCGTCATGCCCGTGACTGGGTGACCATAAAGGTGCATGTTGAGTAGTCCGAAGGGGCATGTTGATGCCTATGAATTAAGATCGGGATTTGTTCTTCTGTGTGACGGGAAGATATATTGGGCCCACTCAGTGAATTACATCCATAAGCTACACAGCGTATGACTAGGTCATGGGGATGGAATTTCACATGAACTAGTAAAATAGTACTTGTTGGAAATGAGATTGAAGAAGGTATCATGATATTGATGGTCAGGTCTCAGACAAGTCTTGTATCACGTAACAAAAGGAATTGCACATATCGTTTAAGGTTTGACACGTTGGTGATTCGTGGAGTGCATAGGGGTCAATATGGGCATCCCGGTCCTGATATTGATCATTGATTGATATCATGTCTAAGACATTCTTGAACCATAGGGAAACACGCTTAAGGGCACTACGATGCTTAGAGATCTTCCTGTAAGGTGGAATCACAGAAAAGAGAGAAAATGGAATCGTTCCGGAGAGATCCGAAGTTGTTTAGAGAAATAAGGAAAGGAAAAGACCGAATGGTGTTTCGGATAAATGGAAATTTATAATATGCATTTATTATATGTTAATTATGAATTAAATTATACTAAATTAATACTTAAATTAATATTTGTGGGAATCTTCCACTATAGGGCCAATTCCTCGGAGGGAATTAGCCCAATAGGGAAGACACCCAATTTAGGCAGAAAAATAGCAGTTGATATAGTCACTGGGCCGCCTGAAAGGCCCATGTGGTCAAGCCAGCACTAGGCGCCACTTAGGCGGGAAATAACCACTACTGCGCTGCTGGGCCGCACGGGTGGCTGGCCTACTTGGATGGCGCTACAGGCTGCTGCTGGCGCTGCATGCTGAGCGGGCCTCGCGTGCGTGGGGCTAGCCAGCCCACCCGCTGCGCTAGTCGGTGCCGCTACAATCTACTGCAGCTAGGCTGTGGGAGAGCAAGGCAGTCCCACCCGCGCGCAGGCCGCTCTCGCTGCTGGCAAGCTGGCCCATGGGAGCGCAGGCCGGCCCACCCGGGTCGGCTGGCCACTAGTGCTGGTTGCTGTGCTATTCTGCTGCTGCTGGACCCGGTGGGTTGGCCCACCTATCCATCCAATGGCCCAGCCGGCTGCAGCCCTAGTTTTGCCTATTTTATTTATATTTTTAGTCCCACATGGGATACCCAAAGGGGAGGGTATACCTCCCTCTGTCTATATAAATGGGTGCCCACGGGTGGGATTAAAGACACCAATCTAGATATTCTCTAAGGTACCTTTACTTAGAGAAAATACCCCTCTCTCTCAGTTGCCTTTGCGGTGGCACATTCTCAAAGAAGGACCATACACGCAAAGTCAATACCGATGCGGCATGTTGTTGTGCTGCAGGGATTCCAACCAGGACGTCTACTTCCGCAACCTTTGCAATTATCGGAGCCCTAGATTCATGGTCTTGCACCGTATGTGTGTGATAACTCGGGGGATATACTAATAGTAGCGACCTGACTATCATGCAAGGACTTGGACAACAGGTGTTGGGGGATACCCCTGGGTAGGGTCACGCCGGGGTATAAAGGCCGAGTTAGCGAGTTTCGGCAAGGTCAAAGCGGATGCTGGCCGGGCCACCTCAAGGCCGGCCGAATCACGGAGTAACCTGGACCAGGGGGCATCCACCTAACTAGGTCTCAACCGACTTAAGCCGTAAGTCGGAATGATGTGTCTAACTTTCATGCAGGAACGGGTGTGGCCGGATCAACTACGATCCGGGTCATGTCAGGCTTCTAGGAGAAGGAAGCAATCTCGCTGGTCAAAAGTAGCCGCGGTACGCACGGCATGAGCGAAGCGGACAGAGGGAGGACCAGCGAGGTGTCGTCGACAAAGGTGACAAAGCCAATGTCGGGTGACGCATGCGCCACAGAGGCTCACGTAGCCTCTGTATGGATGACACTGGGGAAAAGTAACCCGGTCGGTTTACTATCTTGGGAGGAGGCATATTCCCTGGAATATATCTCCACGTATGCCCTAAGTGGAGACCTAGCCACCCCTATATAAGGAGGGCTAGGGCCTCTGTAGAGAGGTTAGGTTCTATGGGTTGGTCTTGTACGGGTAAGGTAGTGGCGAGAGTAAGAGAGTCCCTTCTTCCTCCTCTCCCTAAGACAGCTCTAGGAGCACTTGTAAACCTTGGAAGTGAATCAAATATAACTTCTGTGTGAGGAATCACCTCACTATCCCTCCCTGGATTCCCCTAGTGCATATTAGTCCCCACCATTAGCCTATCCATGGCATCTGCCGTGACACCACCACGACAGTTGGCGCCCACCGTGGGGCTAGCGGTGCTAGCAGGGGTCAAGATCCGGACGGGAAACCTCATCGGCACTGGCGAACACGTCGTCTCTGGGCTCGTTCAGCGCTTTGGAACGCTGGACTTTGTCAGCGACAACGCTGGCTGCTTCGGCACGCGCCCGCTTTCGCGCAACGGCCTCTTCATCAAGCTCGGCGCGCACAAGGTCTACGTTGCTGTAGATGTGTCATGCGTTCATCCGCGGCATGTCGTCGAGGCAGGGGAGCCACCCCTTAGCGTGGTTCACGGGGCACGTATCACTCACTCCCCGGACCATGCTGAGGTGATAATGACTGTGCCTGGTGTAGGCGCAAGAAAGGATCCGGCACCAGATCCGGAGGTAACGCCTAAGCACCGAGGAAACGTAGAGGTCCTCCACTAGAGAGGCCTGAGAATGTGCTGCAGGAAGTGATGGATAGCTTAGCAAACCCTGTAGTAGCAGCAGTAGATCCAGCTCAGGCACAGGCCGAGCTAGAGGAAACTAGGCAAAAAATACTAGAGGGTGAGAAAAAGATAGCTGCGGCTTAGCAGTCGTTAAACATGACGCTGCGTGAGTACGCAAAGGCAAACAAAGTTGATGCTGTAAAAGTAAAGGGGAGAAACCTCATAAGCGAAATGAACAAAGAGGGAGACACTAGGATTGAGGAGTCAGAGAACTGTTTGTCCGTGGGGCTGCCGAGGTATAGTACCCCAGCTAAGAACCTTAGGGCAGTAGACGCTGCTGCATCCGAGTTAGAGGGTCTAACGGGTGAGGCCCGTTAGAGACAGCAAGATAGGGTCAATGAGTTGGTTCGGATCGCGAACAGGCAAAATGAGGAATTGCTCAGGGCTAACCCGGAGAGAGCTGGGGCCTCCAAGATCATTCATTCGGCAGTGGGTAACCCGGAGAAATCTGCTGGAGCCGCATCGTCTCCTCATGGTGGTCCTAGGAGAGAAGAAGTAGTAACCTCGGCCAGAAGGAACAAACAAATCGTCCCGTATGACCCAACATGGGCAGGGAAAGGAAAAGAAGTACAGAAAAATGATGATCGATGAAGTGTGAGCCGAGGTGAAGCTGGCCGAGGTAACCGCGACCAAGGCAATGCCGGTCAAGGAAATGCTGTAAGCGGCAACGCCGGACATCGAAACTCGGTAGGAGCAGGACAACCGCAGCAGCGGAATATACCAAGGCAAGAGCAAAGTGCCGGCCGAGGTATGCAACAGAGAGCTGCTCCACAAGAGCAAGACCGGTATAACGATGGAGATTCGGAAATGGTGAACGCAGGATACCCAAGGCCGAACTATCATGTGATAGGGTAAAGACTGGGAAGTAGGGATTTGATGCCTGATGATGCCAGGTTGAAACTGGATCGACTGTATAGGTCGGAACAGATCGAATGTCAAGGTCCACCGGGTCCTGCGTGTTTTGGGCCCCAGATCATGAAGGAGCCGCCAGTACCTAACTTCCAGTTACCCAGAGGCACAAAGACATATGACGGCAGTACTAAGCCGGAGGATTGGTTGATAAACTATGCTACGGCTGTGAAAATTTCTAGAGGCAACTTGAGATGGGCTGTGAGATACGTACCCTAGATGTTGGAGGGGCCAGCAAGGGTATGGCTGAACAATTTGCCGCCCAGAAGTATTAACTGCTGGATCGATTTTGAGGAAATGTTTATCAGAAATTTCTCAAGTATGTATTAGAGGCCAAATAGGCCACAGACCCTAGCTATGTGTAAGCAGAGACCGAACGAGACGGACCGGGAGTTTTTAACCCAGTGGTGTACCGTGAGAAACTCGTGTGAGGGTGTGATAGAGTTACAGGCCATAGCGTCGTTTGTGCAAGGGTGCAGATATGCAAGTGAGCTGTGGCAGAAGTTGCAAAGGAAAATGCCAACCACATTGGCAGAGATGATCCGGATTGCTGATTCGTATGCTTTGGGTGATCCGACTCAACCTAGGCTCGTGTCAAACGAGTCAAATGAGGAATACTACCAGAGAGATGGAGCCGGATCATCCCGGAGGAATGAATACAGAGGACAAAGAAGAGATGAGAGACCGGATCACCGGTACAATTCGCAACAAGTTGCAGCTGTGAATCAAGATCAGCCCGGAGCAGGAGGCAATCAACGTCAGAAAACTGGAGGGGGACAATGGACACCAAGAAATGATGGCAAGAAAACTTGGACGCCAGAGCAGAAGAAACAGTGGCAAGAAAAGAAGGACCGTCCGAGGTACACTTATGAGTCGATGTTGGATCAGCCGTGTAAATTTCAGACGCCAAATCCGAGTAACCCAGCGGGTCATACGACGAGGCAATGTGAGTGGGTGCGTAAAATAGAACAAGGTGGTTCGGGGAATGCTAAGGCACCCCGGAATGATCAACCTCGGCAGGAGTTACCCCGGCAGCAATTGCTCTCTGGAGCGAACACGCAACAACTAATGTTGCCTCCCCCTCCGCCGAGGTATGATAACCATGACAGAAGGGATGCAGTGCATCAGGTAGAAAACCAGCATCAGCCGGATCAGAGGTACCCCGGAAATGAGGGGAGGAATGAGTACAGAGAGCATCATCAGAGTTACTGTGTGTTTACCACTGAGGAAACAGACAGAAAGAGCTTGCAGCGCCGACATAAGGAGGTGAATGCGGTAATGCCAGCAGTGACGAGGTTATGCCTTGGTCGGACCAGGAAATCACCTGGAGCATTAAAGATCATCCCAAGCTTATGCCAAATCCTGGTTCGTATGCGTTAGTGCTGGATCCGACATTCATTGGGCCTAACATCAATGTAAGGTTCTCCAAGGTACTGATTGACAATGGCAGTAGCATTAACATCATGTATGCGGATACAATGCGCAAGTTGGGTATCTCGGAGAACATGCTCCAGGCTACAAGGATAACTTTCCATGGTATTGTGCCCGGCATTTCTTGTGAACCCATAGGCAAGGTCTGGGTTGACGTATTGTTCGGCACAAGAGATAACTGCCGAACTGAGAATTTGGAGTTTGAAGTGGTGAACTTGGAAAATGTGTATCACGCGTTACTCGGAAGACCAGCACTGAACAAGTTCATGGCAAGTTGTCACATCAGTTACTTAAAGATGAAGTTGCCTAGGCCAAACGGAGTGATTACTACTGCTGGAGATTTCCGACGTTCCATTGAGTGTGCGTCGGCCGGGTCTAATCTAGCCGAGTCACTCGTGATCGCGCAAGAGAAAAGAAAAATTCAAGAGGTGGCGGCATTGGCTCAATCCGCGCAGCAGTATATGTCGGTGCTGAGTAACCCGCATGGGAGTGTCTCATTCCAAGCCACGAAAGATACCAAGAAGGTGCCTGTTGATGATATGTTCCCAGAGCACACCGTGACAATTGGTGCCGGGTTAAATGACAAATAGGAAAGCGAGCTCGTCAACTTCCTCCGTGAGAATCGGGACATTTTTTCTTGGTCCACACAGGACTTGCAAGGTGTTTCGAGGGAGTTGGCCGAGCACTCTCTGAATGTGAGACCCGGAGCAAAGCCGGTGAAGCAACCTCTCCGCCGCTTCGCCGAAGATAGGAGGAAAGTCATTGGAGATGAGATAGCTCGATTGTTGGCTGCAGGATTTATCATGGAAGTTCTTTATCCGGATTGGTTATCTAATCCGGTGCTGGTGGAGAAGAAGAAGGATGATCCGAATGTGGCAGTGGTTTGGCGAATGTGTATCGATTACACGAACCTGAACAAGGCGTGTCCAAAAGATCCATTTCCACTGCCTAGGATAGATCAGGTCATAGACTCAACTACTGCATGTGAACTGTTGTCATTCATTGATGCATATTCTGGTTTCCACCAGATACCTCTGAATTCGGATGATCAAATAAAAACTGTGTATATCACCCCGTATGGGGCTTATTGCTATCGCACCATGCCGTTTGGTTTACGTAATGCAGGAGCAACGTACCAAAGATGTATGCAAAAATGTTTGCACGACCAAATAGGTCAAACTGTACAAGTGTATGTGGACGATGTGGTTATCAAGACCAAGGAAAGCAAAACGCTCCTTGATGATATCAGGCAGACATTCACGAACTTAAGAAGGTTCCGAATGAAGCTTAACCCAGAAAAATGTACCTTCGGTGTCTCGGCTGGAAAATTACTCGGATTTCTTGTTTCCAGCCGAGGTATGGAAGTTAATCCAACTAAAATCCGGGCCATTGAGCGAATGGAACTGCCGAAGTGTCTTAACAATGTCCATAAGTTCATTGGTTGCCTGGCATCATTAAGTCGGTTTGTATGTCAGTTGGGAGAAAAGGCATTGCCTCTCTATCAACTCATGAAAAAGTCGGATAAGTTCGTTTGGACGTCGCAGGCCAATGAAGCCTTTGCTCAATTAAAGAAGATGTTAGCCACTGCACTAGTGTTAGCCTCTCCACTATCAAAGGAGCTAATGCTGCTCTATATAGCCGCAACCAACCGAGTTGTAAGTGCAGTAATTGTGGTAGAGCGCGACGAAGAGGGTAAGTCAGTGCAAAGGCCAGTATATTATTTGAGCGAGGTGTTGTCTGCCTCAAAGCAGAACTACCCACACTATCATAAAGTGGCATATGGTGTGTATATGGCAGCTAAGAAGTTGAAGCATTACTTTGAGGAGCATCCCATCAAGGTAATATGCGAGGCTGCCATATCCGAGATAATGAGTAACAAGGATGCAAGTGGTAGAATTGCAAAATGGGCAATTTAACTAGCTCCCTATGCACCACAATATGACAAAAGAGAAGCAATCAAGTCTCAGGCTGTGGCCAACTTTTTTGTGAACTGGGCCGAGGTACAATATGAACCACCGCTACCAGATCCGAATTACTGTAGGATGCACTTTGATGGGTCTAAAACAAAAACCGGGCTAGGCGCCGGAATTGTACTTACCTCGCCAAAGAAGGACCAGCTGAAATATGTGCTGTAGATCCATTTCACGGCATCAAAAAATGTCGCTGAGTATGAAGCACTTGTGCATGGGCTCAAAGTGGCAAAATAAATTGGGATACGTCGCATCCTATGCTTTGGCGACTCAAATTTGGTAATACAGCAAGTGTTGGGACTGTGGGACACCCTTGATCCAAACATGGCGTTGTACTGATTTCATGTGCAGAAGATATCTGGTTACTTTGAGGGATGTGAATTTCACCATGTACCCCGGGTGGAAAATGAAGCTGCCGACGTATTGTCGAAGCTCGGATCAACCCGACAAGCAATTCCACCGGGGGTAGCATTGGAACACCTCAGAAAACCGTCTATCAGGCCGTCCGCAGAAACCGACTCAATTTACGTCCCGGAGGATGTAGAATCCAGAGCCGTGCCCATGGACATTGACACAGGAGGTGGTTCGCGAAACCCGAGGACTACTTCGCGAGACCCGAGGACTGCTTCGCAAGACCCGGGGACTGCTCAGCGTGATCCGGTTGAAGTTATGCCGGTGGATCAGATGGAAATTGATGAGGACGTGTTCCCTGTGCGAGCCATACCATCTTGGGCACTACCTATATTTCAATTCCTGAAAGACGGAACGTTACCCACTGAGGAAGTGCTATCTAGGCAAACTCAGAGGAGAGCAAAAGCGTACACAATCATCAATTCTGAGCTATACAAAAGGAGTGTAACCAACGTCCTCTAGGGATGCATTGACCCGGAAGAAGGGCTTGACATCCTCCAAGATATACATCAAGGGGAGTGCGGGCATCATGCCTCGTCCCGAGCCTTGGTGGCAAAAGCTTTCCGGCATGGATTCTACTGGCCAAGTGCCTTAGAACAAGCAGAAGATCTGGTGAGAAAGTGCAATGGTTGTCCGAGGTATGCTACCAAGACACATATGCCAATGTCGGAGCTCAAGACCATACCAATCACCTGGCCATTTGCCGTGTGGTGTTTGGACATGGTGGGCCCGTTTAAACCAGCAAGGGGAAATATGACTCACATTTTGGTCATGGTGGACAAATTTACAAAGTGGATCGAGGTGAAGCCAATAAGAAAATGTGATCGAGCTACGGCCGTGACGTTTCTCAAAGACATCATCTTGAGATACGGTTATCCTCACAATATCATAACTGATAATGGCACAAACTTTGCGGAAGGAGCATTTGCGCGTTTCTGCCGGGATAAGAAGATCCGGTTAGACGTTGCCTCGATAGCCCACCGCGCTTCGAACGGACAAGTGGAAAGATCCAACGGATTGGTATTATCCGGGATAAAACCCCGGCTCATTGAGCCGCTGCAAAGATCAGCGGGGTGCTGGATAGAAGAACTACCAGCGGTACTGTGGAGTTTAAGAACAACTCTGAATCAATCAACAGGCTATACGCCATTCTTTCTGCTATATGGGGCAGAAGCTGTATTACCAGCCGACATAGAGCATGATTCGCCTAGAGTCACCCAATACACAGAAGCCGAAGTGCAAGAAGCCCGGCAAAATGATGTTGATCTGCTGGAAGAAGCGAGAGAATTGGCATTGTCCAGATCCGCCATATATTAGCAAAATCTCCGACGCTATCATAGCCGGAAAGTAAGCCCCCGAGTTTTCCGGGAAGGCGATCTAGTGCTCCGGTTGGTACAACGTACTGCTGGCATGCATAAATTATCTCCTCCATGGGAAGGGCCATTCATTGTGAGCAGAGCATTTCACAATGATTATTATTATCTTATAGATGCAAAGCCACAGGAAAAGAACAAGGCAGACAGGTCCGGCGAGGAATCTAAGCGTCTGTGGAATGTAGCTCTGCTCCGTCCTTTCTACACTTAGCAGAGAAGTGTATGTATCCGAGTCTTCTCATATGTCGGTATGTATGCCGGCAATGAGCTTATCAATGAGATGTTGGCACCTCGAGCAGTAACTCGGGGACTGCCTTAATAATATTTGTTGTCTTTTGTTGTTTGTACGTCAGCTGGAGTAAGTTGTTCTACTTAACTCAGATTAGTAGTGTGTGAGCACCAAAAATCCAACTCTTCGACTTGCTGCTGTCCAACAAGAATTGGCTTCATGGCAAGCAAGAGAACAAGTTTGGAATTGCGTAGCACATGAAAAACGACTAAGGAAAAGAACTTAATCGAGCCGATGTTTGTTTTTCGAACTAACCTTGTATGTTTTTAGTTTATTATGCTGAATTATTTTGAGCTAAGCCTAATAGTTTCCTAGTATTGTTAAGACAATTTTTGAAGCTCGGATTCGTAAGTCATAAAACCGAATCAAGGTAAAAATGAGCCGAGCCAAAAGATTGGACAAACAAGAAAAGGAAACTCGGGGACTACGCCCAAGTTAATCTGGCATAAAAACTTAGTAGCAAAATATCACATGTGTACTGGATACAATTCCACCCGGCATACCGGGGATCTGATAAACTTTAAAGTTTTTTCACTTAAGGAGAAGCAGGAGGAGGAAGTTCAGCGTCATCTTCGCTGTCTTCAATGTCTGAGGCATCGCCCTCTTCGTCCTCATCCGACCCATCTTCAACGTTCTTAGTGTTTTCGTCACTGGCGGCTTCCAGGAAGCTCGGTCCCTCAGTCCATTCGTGAATGGGAGCATATTCGATGAGGCTGTGGGCGCAAGCCTTGCGCGAGCTACCCACTCCGAGTCACTGGTCCATTTGGATCCGGTGCGCATGCGCGTTAAGAGGTTGAGGTCGATCTTCTCGTACCACGTTAGTACATAGTGGAGAACGGTCTCAGCTGCGGCACGTCCAGCGGATTCCCTCCAAAGGTCGAGCTGGGTCTCGCTCTCCATCAATTTTTCAACAAGAAGTGCGGTTACCTCCGGAGTGTCTTCTGCAGGCCAAAACATGTTGAAGACTCGGACTGCAGCGTTAAGGATATCCTTGCCATAGTTCTTGATGATTTCCACGCGAGATGACAGGCTGACCAGCAGGTCCTCCATGTCATAGGGAATCTCTTCAGCGTCAGGCCCAACGGGAGTACCCCTCTCCCGGCGGAAATTAGCAACAACAGCGCTCGCGATGGCAGTGCCCTCTGGGAATTTGCCTGAAAACGAGATAAGAGAAACAGATAAAGAAAATACATGTGAATTAACCTGGAGAAATATGCCAGATAAGGGAAAGGAACTCACGTGAAATATGGCTGAGGACCCGAGTCAACTCCCTGGTACAGTCATCACGTCTTTTGCGAAGCTGCGCAAGTTCAGCATTCGCCGACTCAAGCTTGACGTTGGACTCCTGGAGAAGTTCTCGGTCCTTGGAAATTTGGAGGTTGAGGCGTTCGCGCTCCTCGGTATAGTCTTGGCCAGCCTTTTGGATCTCGGATTGATGTTGTGCCTTCAATTTTTCATCTCGGCTTTAAGCTTGGCGATCTCATCATCCTTGGTCCGGAGGAGGGCAAGCTCATCGTCTTTCTTTGTAAGCTTGGCCTGATGCTGCCCTGCTTGTTTGAGAAAATACAGCATCATATCAGGCACGGGCACACTATCTTCCAGCGATACTGAAATAGTTTGTCAACCCGGCAAATCTTGGATATAAATGTTTGCCGAGCCAAGGAGGAAAGAAGATGAAAAGCATAAGAAAGGTTGAGTAGATATAACTTACCCTTGATCTGATCCAAATTCTTCCTCATAAGCTTGTTTTCAGCCTCCACCCCAGCTGCGAAAACCGAATGAGGGATTAGTTCGGCAGAAGAAGATGAAGGAAAATGGAGAAGTGTCAAGGAAGAAACCTACCCCGTTTCTCGTGTTTAGCGAGGAGTGCGTTATGTTTGGCGCGCAGCATCTTATGAGTGTCCAGGAGACGCTGAAACTCAGCGCTCCGGTGGTTGGTGGTCACCTGGAAAGAATACAAAAATACAACTTAGCTTCGTGCATATTCGAAATGTACAAAATCCGGGCCAAGTGGGACTTAACCCAGCTCTAGGTGTGTGCATATTCGAAGTTATCAAAATCTAGGCCAAGTGGAACTTAATCCGGCTCTAGGTGTGTGCATATTCGAAGTTATCAAAATCCGGGCCAAGTGGACCTTAACCCGGCTCTAGGTGTGTGCATATTCGAAGTTATCAAAATCCAGGCCAAGTGGGACTTAACCTGGCTCTAGGTGTGTGCATATTCGAAGTTATCAAAATCTGGGCCAGGTGGAACTTAACCCGGCTCTAGGTGTGTGCATATTCAAAGTTATCAAAATCCAGGCCAAGTGGAACTTAACCCGGCTCTAGGTGTGTGCATATTCGAAGTTATCACGGAGCTACGTTAGTTTTCTAAGGAGCATCCGGCCGAGTAAGAAGTTACTCCCCCGGAGGCTCGGGGACTAATGGTTATGTCATCAATATCTACAACATGCTAAGGAAGTAACGTACCTCCATCATCCGACCCGCGAGGTTGATTGCCTTAGCGGCTGTGTTCATTTGAGCAGAAAATTCAGCGGGGCCGAACTTCTCCGGAAGATCGTTGTTGTCGACGAACTCCGCCTTGTTCCAATTCATGACGAATTCGATCAAGCTCGGAGGGTATCGCTCGCCGGTGGGCAAATGGGGCGCCACCAAGCCCTTCGCATGCGCCTCCCTCCTCTCAACCAGGGCAAGGGCCGGGCTGGTGTGCAAAACCATCTGTTGCGCATCAGCTGGCTCGGCAGGGGCGTCCTTCGATGATGGAGGCTTCTTGGGAAGCATGGATGCGAGAGTGCGCTGTCCAGCCTCGATGAACGCTGTCCTGGTGGCGTCAGGGGCCTTTTTGCCCTTGGGCTCCTAGGAGGAGGAAGTGCTTGAAGCAGATTTTCCCTTGGGAGCTGTTTGGGTACTTTCTCGCCGAGACTGAGAAGTCTCGGATGAGGCGGAGGAGCTTGGAGCTGGTGCTCTTGCTACTGGGTTTGGTGCTGCTGCTAGCGATCTTGCTGCTGGAGTTGGTGCTGGTGCCGGAGTTGGTGATGGTGCTGGTGCTGAGGTAGTCTTGGTAGTAGCTGGTTGCGGCGGAGCCGAAGTTGTGGATGCCGCCGCCTCAGCTGGGCCAGTCTCCCCCGCTTCAAGGTTGCCCCCCTCTTGACGAGGTGGAGTAGAACCTGGAGCAGCCGCAGAACCCTCTGGAATAGGGCTCAGCGAGCGTGGGTCGTCGCCACGAGGGGGAGAAGGGCTAGGTCGGAGCGGTGAAGCAATGCCAGACCCACTCTGGGGGACCTCTACCGCGGCCCTGCCAAATCAAACAATGTCGGATGAGAAACTAAGATAGTACAAGAACAAGTAAGGGGCTGAGGGAAAACAGGCTTACGCATCCGAGGTCAGGGGATCCTTAGGCGTCCGAGCCCTTCGTGTCGGGGCCTTGGTTGCAGGCTTGGAGGCAAATTTGTCCCCGGACTTCTTTCGCCTTTTGGTAGGCTGACAAGGTCCGGAGGATGAGGTAGATGCAGCTCCCCGCTTCTTCTTCGGTGCAACCGGAACAGTGTCACCCACAGCAAGGGGAGGGTCCACATGAATCTGCCCACCGGGGTTAGCTGATGCCGAAAAAGCATAAGAAAGGGGGACATCGTCAAGAGCTTCCATCACCTCGACATCCGAGTCATCTTCATCATCGGGCCAATCTCTAATGGAAGAGGGTTTACCGGTGGGTCGCTTCGTAGCGTCGGTCATTGGAAGGAACATCTCCTGATCCGGCTCTTCCTCGTCCGAGGTCTCTCGGTCAGGCGCCCACTTAAGGGTGGGGTCGGTGCCATCTTCGAGGGTTTGCTGAAGGAATAGCTAAGGAAAAGAACAGACAATAGAGTTAAAAATACAACAGCAACCGACGTAAGGTTTAATTCGGAGAAAGTTTGCGGCACAAAACTTACCACGGGAGGAAGCCTATCATAGCAAAAGTGCTCAATTCCCCACGTCCACTCAGAGGAGAAGTCCTTGTGGGTGGTGAAGAGAGCCTTGAACCGGCGATAGATCTCCGTGTTGCTCAACTCGAAGGACGAGGTTCGGTTGGGGCGCGGCCCCAGCTCATGTGACACACTTTTTGAGTGCGCTTCTGGAGGGGGGAGATTCGGTTGCGGACGAACGTGATCATGGTGTCCTCGTTGCGCAACCCGAGCTTCTTCAGTTCCGCGAACCTTTTATTGACCTGGTTGGCCAAGGCCGTGGGCTTCTTGGGGACAACGTCCCACAACTCCGGGTTAGGAGGACCCGGAGCATAGGGGAGCAGCCGTATCAAGTCTTTGGTGCCGGCGTTCCAGACATAAAAGAAAGTCCGGGCCCATCCCTTGCAGGACTCCAGCCCGGTGACTCGGGGGAAGACGGATAGCCTCCGGGGAGAGATGGATGCAGCCCCGAACTACATAAGCTGCTTGTCCTTCGGGTCAAGCTGACTGTTCAGAATGACGTTGCGACGGAGGCCAAAGAACCGGATCCATAGCTCCTTCGTGGGCCATAATCCGGCATAGCCTTCGATCGTGGAGGCGAAAGCAGAGAGAGAGGTGATTGCGTTGGCAGGAAGGTGGTGCGGCTGGAGTTCGCAGGTGCTCACCCAGTCGTGGAAAAAATCGCTGACCGGCAAACCGAAACCCCGCTGGAAATGTGACAAGAACACCACATACTCACCCGGATTGGGTGAGGGGGCGAGTTCGGCGGAGGCGAGGCGCGCGGTGACTCCGGCAGGGATACGCCTGGTGCGGTAGAGCTAGTCCAGGTCATCCTAGCAGACCTAGGATCCAGCCCACGCACCACGGTCCGCCGTGGCGACGTCTTCCTCCATCTCTTGCTCGGCGACAGCGAGCTCCTCCTCTATCATCTCGAGTTCGCTGCCCTCGCTGGCGCTAGCGGTGGTGGGGGCAGCGGCTTAGACTTACAGCGACCCGTGGCGGAGGAGGTGCGCAGCGGCGGCGGCGATGCAGAGACGTGTGGAAGCAGTGCGGCGGCGGCGCTGCTACTTAGAAGAGGTGGCGGTAGCGCTGTCGCGGGAGAAGACGAAGAAGAAGAACTGGAGGCAGAGGGGCGTGGAAGAAGGAAAAGACCTAAGGGGCGCGCCCCTCCCCTATTTAACCACTCCCTCGTGGGGAAGTGGGATCGTGTTTTGCGGTTACGCCACACGGTGTGGCCGTGTACACACCGGATTGGCCAATCAGAATCAGGCCACACGGAAGATCACAGGGCGCAGCAGATCCCATGACACGACGCATTGATGCGGTTAACGAGGAGGCAGGTGTGACGTGACACGCGCACAGTAACTCCTGACAATCACTGCGACGGTTACTATGGCTGGCCCTTAAAATGAGGCGATGTGATGATTAGCCTCCACGTGGGGAAGCGTACGAGAGAAGGAAGAACAACCCGGATGAAAATGTGGTAACCCGGCCAGCAAGTGAAAACTTGGAATTTGCCAAGGGAAAGTAAATCCATAGAATTCGAGATAAGGTGGTAACCCGGCCAGCAAGGGAAAACTTGGAATGTGCCAAGGGAAAGTAAATCCATAGAATCCGACGTAAGGAGGTAACTCGGAAATAAGATCCTAAGCTCAGTGAAATGGAACCTGATGTGGCCTTAGCAGCCAAGGCAGCTAAGACCGCACCAGCTTCGGAGACTAATGTTGGGGGGATACCCCCGGGTAGGTTCACGCCGGGGTATAAAGGCCGAGTTAGCCGAGGTTCGGCAAGGTCAAAGCGGATGCTGGCCGGGCCACCTCAAGACAGGCCGAATCACGGTAACCCGGACCAGGGGGCGTCCACCTAACTAGGTCTCAACCGACTTAAGCCGTAAGTCGGAACGATGTGTCTAACTTTCATGCAGGAACGGGTGTGGCCGGATCAACTACGATCCGGGTCATGTCAGGCTTCTAGGAGAAGGAAGGAATCTCGCTGGTCAAAAGTAGCCCCGGTACGCACGGCATGAGCAAAGCGGACAGAGGGAGGACCAGCGAGGCGTGGCTGACAAAGGTGACGAAGCCAATGTCGGGTGACGCAGGCGCCGGAGAGGCTCACATAGCCTCTGCATGGATGACACGGGGGAAAAGTAACCCGGTCGGTTTACTATCTTGGGAGGAGGCATATTCCCTGCAATATGTCTCCACGTATGCCCTAAGTGGAGACCTAGCCACCCCTATATAAGGAGGGCTAGGGCCTCTGTAGACAGGTTAGGTTATACGGGTTGGTCTTGTA
This sequence comes from Avena eriantha, assembly GCA_910589775.1. Classification (NCBI taxonomy): domain Eukaryota; kingdom Viridiplantae; phylum Streptophyta; class Magnoliopsida; order Poales; family Poaceae; genus Avena; species Avena eriantha. The sequence goes on from OU342740.1 coordinate 11,531,147, forward strand.
CGGGTTAGCTAGTGGCGAGAGTAAGAGAGTCCCTTCTTCCTCCTCTCCCCAAGACAGCTCTAGGAGCACTTGTAAACCTTGGAAGTGAATCAAATATAACTTCTGTGTGAGGAATCACCTCACTATCCCTCCCTGGATTCCCCTAGTGCATATTAGTCCTCACCATTAGCCTATCCATGGCATCTGCCGTGACACCACCACGACAACAGATGATGTGCGAGGAGCTTCACGACCCTAAGGTCGGACGGGTATGACTACATCATGTTGGGTTCACAGCATAGAAAACAAAAGTTTTCCTACGATGGGAACTATACGCCAAGATCTATCTATTAGATACAAGCAACGGGTGGATATACATCCGTGGAGAACTTACCCTCGAAGACAACAAAGCTTTTTTAAAGAGTTGGAACTCGTGGATGATGTAGTCAAACACTTGCTGATCTCAAGATCGTGTGGAAGTCCTAGCGCCGCAAATCAACAGCGCATCAGTCTTCGCACACACGTTTAGGCCACCGAACAACCTCCACATCCTCGCTCTAGTGAATCAGCGGAAGCAGCAACTCCTTCCAAACAAAATGCCACCGGTAACATGTATCTTGCTAATCCGAGACCATGGGGGAATATATCTAGAGGGGGAGAGAGATCCTTCACGAGGAGGTGTGCTTTCTGAGGGAGGAGAGGGGGCCTTCTATAGGAGGGGGGATTCTCCCCTCCCCATGGTCGGCGCCCAAGGGGGGTGCCCCCACCTCTTCCTCATTCATGTGGTGGAAGCTCCACTCACATAAACATGCCTCCACTCACATGCATTAAATTTCCACCAAATTTAATGCAACTCTCGTTTAATAAAACTCTATTGTTTATTTTATTCAGAATTTCGTTAATTAGTTTAATTAATAAACATTCACCAAAAACCCCTTGCAATATTTGAATATCACATGCATAACCAATTTCACCCGAAACAATTCTGGTGTCCATAGAAATAATTCCAACGCTTTGCAATTCTTTCGTATGAAACATATATGCTCCAAATGGTGTTTATCAACCCTTAAGTGTGTCACCCTATGGTTCGCGAATAATTCACACATGATCGAGACTCCTCTCAGATCAATAATCAGAAGCCGGAGATGGAGATCCATTCTGACTCCTACACATTCAACGATGACTTCTGTGATCATGAGAAACTTTAACGCTAGTAACTTAATCCCTTTGTCTCACGATATATCACATGTGCAAGATTCGATCATCGGTATCCAAATACCTTGTTTGATCTCGTTACTGACATGCACTCTTTTCTCATTCCCGTGATATAACATTCTAGTGATCACATCACTTGCTTGCAAGATATTCTCAATGTGATATCACCGAGAGGGCCTAGAGTATATCTATCTGTCATCAGGATGGACAAATCCCACTCTTGATCCATGAGCCTCTACATAACACCTTCGTAGCACCGAACCCACCTTTATAGTCACCCTTTTACGGTGTGATGTTTGATGTTATCAAGATAATCTTCCAGTGTTAGTGATTAACATGATCTCATGGTTTAAGGACTAGCATTACTTCGTATGATTATATAGCAATATAAACTCAATGACTTTGATCGTAATGCTATACTTTGGATGAATGTTCATCACATCATTCCATCAAATGTTGTGACCTCGTTATTAACGACATCCAATGTCCATGATCAGGAAACTTTGATCATTGATACGTTGCAAACGTATCCATAATTTTTGATGTTCCATGCTTGGTTTTATCTACTTTCTTATGTGTTGTCCACACTTTGGAGTACTTTTCATATGATTTCTTGGACTAACCTATTAACAAGAGCCACAGTGCCAGCTGCCTGTTTTCTGCTGTTTTTGGTTCCAGGAAATTCAGAAAATGAATATTCTCGGAATTGGACGGGACAAAAGCCAAAGTCAGTTTTTCACCGAGGGACACCTGAAGCCAAAATACGAGACGAAGAGGGGCTGGGGTCCGGCCACACCACCTGTCCGCGCGGCCAGGCCTGGCCCGCGCCAGGGGTGGTCTGGCCGCCCCAGGCACCCCCTCGGCCTCTCCTTCCGCCTATATATTACCTTTGATACGGAAACCCTAAGTACCCAATCAAAAATATACGAAAGAGTCTATAGCTGCCGTCATCTCCATCCCTAGATCGGGAGGGATCTAAATCTCTTCCCGGCACCCTGGCAGAGAGGGGAATTAACCCTGGAGGCCTTCTTCATCATCATGCAAGCCTCTGGTGTGATGCGTGAGTAGTTCATCTCTAGACTACGGGTCAATGTAGTAGCTAGATGGCTGGTTCTCCTCCTATGTGCTATCATGTTTAGATCTTGTGAGCTCCGTTCATGATCAAGATCATCTATTTGTAATTCTGCATGTTGTGTTTGCGGGGATCCGATGGATATTGAGATGCTATTTTAGATTGATTATTAATTCTATCATGTCTTTGTTATTTGTGATCTTGCATGCTTTCCGTTGTTAGTAGCTATCTTGGCCAAGTAGATGCTAGCAACTCCAAGAGTTAGTATTTATGCTCGATAGTGGGTTCATGCCTTTGGTAATCTGGGGAAGTGACAGAAATCTCTAAGGTACTAGATGTGTTGTTGCTACTAGGGAGAAAACAACAATCCTTTGTTCATAGAACAATCGTATTGTTTACTTTACACGCAATGCGTAATGCAATTATCCGTTGCTTGCAACTTAATACTGGAGGGGGTTCGGACGATAACCTGAAGGTGGATTATTAGTCATAGATGCAGTTGGATGGCGGTCTATGTATAATGTTGTAATGCCCAATCGAATCTCAAAGGAGTCAAGATGATTAGTATATGCTTGTATGCTTTCTCGATGTTTGTCAATTGCCCCGCTGTAATTTGTTCACCCAACTTATTATCTATCTTAAGGAGAGCCACCTCTAGTGAACTATGGACCCCGGTCCTTTCTTTTACCATCAATCTACAATCAACTGTTTACTGCTTTGTGTTTACTTTCTGCAAACTATTACTTTCTTCCACTCGATACGTTTAATACTTTGTTTTCAGCAAAATCGGTGAGATTGACAACCTCATCGCAAGTTGGGGACAGAGTTCTATGGTTGTGTTGTGCAGGTCTCCATGTTGATGCTAGCACCGGTAGTGCGCCCTGCCAACGTTCGGCTAGTAACACCTTTGGGGTGTTTCCTTGCTCCTACTGGTTCGATTATACCTTGGTTTCATAATTGAGGGAAAACTTGCTGCTGTGCTCATCATACCTTCCACTTGGGGTTCCCCAACGAGCTCGATATATTTTGGGCCATCAATCATCTTGTTAATCAACGAGCTAGTTTAAAGAGAGGCATAACTATGAACTTTCCATTTGTTTATTAAACACACATGTATTAACGTTTCCATATTAATACAATTATAGCATGCAAAATAAACATCTATCATATACTTGGAATATACATAATAAGTAATAACAACTTAATTATTGCCTATCAGGGCATATTCCTTCAGTCTCCCACTTGCACTAGAGACAATAATCCAGTTACATAGTGATAAATCTAACACCCATGGAGTTATGATGTTGATCATGTTTTGCCCTAGCGAGAACTTTAGTCAATGGATCTGCAACATTGAGATCTATGTGTACTTTACAAATCTTTATATCTCCATCCTTGACATGCTCGCGGATGGAGTGAAACCGGCGCTTAATATGCTTGTAATTCTTGTGAGACCTTGGTTCCTTGGTGTTGGCTATGGCTCCATTGTTGTCACAATAGATAACCATTGGGTCCAACGCACTAGGAACCACACCTAGTTCGGTTATGAACTCCTTCATCCAAACCGCTTCCTGCGCCGCTTCTGAAGTAGCAACATATTTCGCCTCCGTTGTTGATCCAGCCACCACAGGTTGTTTGGAACTCCTTCAACTAACTGCTGCTTCGTTCAAGAGAAATACGTATCTAGATTGAGACTTAGAGTCATCCGGATCGGTGTCAAAGCTAGCATCAACATAACACTTAGTGACCTGCTCTTCTTCACCTCCATATATAAGAAACATATCCTTAGTTCTTCTTAAGTACTTAAGGATATTCTTGACCGCTATCCAGTATTCGGTACCAAGATCTTATTGGTACCTACTAGTTAAACTAATAGCATGTGCCACATCCGGTCTTGTACATAGCATGGTGTACATTAGAGAGCCTATAGCCGAAGCATAGGGGATTTTATCCATTATCTATCTTTCTTCCGCCGTAGCCGGACTTTGAGTCTTACTCAATGTCTTGCCTTGCAACATTGGTAAAAAACCCTTCTTACTTCCATCCATTTTAAACTTCTTTAAAATCTTATCAAGGTATGTACTTTGTGATAGCCCTATTAGGCGCCTTGATATATCTCTATAGATCTTTATGCCTAATATGTATGACGCTTCACCTAGGTCCTTCATCAAAAATTTGATGTTTAGATAACTTTTAACACTGTTTAAAAGATCTATATGATTTCCAATCAATAATATGTCATCCACATATAATATTAGAAATTCCACATTGCTCCCACTCACTTTGTTGTAAATACAAGCCTCACCATAAGTTTGGATAAATCCGAACTCTTTGATCACCTCATCAAAGCGAAGATTCCAACTCCAGGATGCTTGCTTCAGTCCATAAATGGATTGCTGAAGCTTGCACACCTTGTCAGCATCCTTAGGATTGAAAAAACCCTTTGGTTGTATCATATACAACTCTTCTTTAGTTTTACCATTGAGGAATGCAGTTTTGACATCCATCTGCCATATCTCATAATCGAAATAAGCAGCAATTGCTAACATAATCCTAACTGACTTTAGCATCGCTACGGGAGAGAATGTCTCATCATAGTCAACCCCTGGAATTTGTCGAAACCCCTTTGCGACAAGTCGAGATTTATAGATGGTTACATTACCATCAGCATCAGTTTTTCTTTTGAAAATCCATTTATTCTCAACGGCCTATCGGTCGTGAGGTAAGTCCACCAAGGTCCAAACCTGGTTTTTGTACATGGATTCCATCTTGGATTTCATGGCTTCTAGCCATTTGTTGGAATCTGGGCTCATCATCGCTTCTTGATACATCGCCAGGTGATACGTCGTAAATGTATCTATAATTTTTGATGTTCCATGCTTGTTTTATATCTACTTTCTTATGTTTTGTTCACACTTTGAGGTATTTTTATACATTTTTTGTGACTAACCTATTAACAAGATGCCATAGTGCTAGTTGCTTGTTTTCTACTGTTTTTGGTTTCAGAAAAGCTAGTAAGGAAATATTCTTGGAATTGGGCGGGACAAAAGCTAAAGTCAATATTTTACCCGAAGCAACACAGAGTCCGAGGGGAGATGAAGTGGCACACAAGGGCGGCCACACCTAGTGGCCGCACGGCCTGGGGGCGCCACCAGGGGTGTGGGCCCCTGGTACTCCACCGACCTTGCCCCTTCGCCTATAAAAGCCTCCCAGGACGAAAACCCTAAGGACCCAATCAAAATTCCACGAAAGAGTCTGTAGTCACCGCCATCTCCATCCCTAGATTAGGACGGATCTGAAGCTCTTCCTGGCACCCTGCCAGAGGGGAGAGATCACCCTAGAGGCCTTCTTCACCACCATGCCTGCCTCCGGTGTAATGCGTGAGTAGTTTATCCTTGGACTATGGGTCCATGTAGTAGCTATATTGTTGGTTCTCCTCCTTTGTGCTATCATGTTTAGATCTTGTGAGCTCCGTTCATGATGAAGATCATCTATTTGTAATCTTACATGTTGTGTTTGCGGGGATCCGATAGATATTGAGATTCTATTTCAGATTGATTATTGATTCTATCATGTCTATCTTATTTGTGATCTTGCATGCTCTCCGTTGTTTGTAACTATGTTGGCCAAGTAGATGCTTGCAACACCAAGAGGGAGTATTTATGCTCGATAGTGGGTTCATGCCTCTAGTAATCTGGGGAAGTGACAGGAATCTCTAAGGTTGTAGATGTGTTGTTGCTACTAGGGAGAAAAGTTCATGCTTATAAGTGGTACAAAAGGAGTTTTATTTTGACTGTGGCCTAGACTTTATCATGTCATGTTTGATATTGCTTTGACTTTATGCTTAGTAATTATTGCTGTAGCATGAATTGTTCCAAACATTTGAGATTGCAAAATGAGCCTTGAAAGAATCATGTGTTGTTTTAGCATACAAAAGCATAATATTGTGGTGTTTTCCATCGATGCTTTATTTGGGTTGACTTGGCACATGCTTACACCATGTTAAGACTATGTATCAGTCACCTTAGCCTCTATGATCGTTTAGTTTTCTCTGACTTGTAATATCACTTTATGCCTTAATTAATAATATTTTGTCGCTTTCCATGATTATGGCCATTAGTGCTCTCTTAGTTGGTCGCTACCAGTCTTTTGCTAGCCTCCACATGTACCAAGTACGAGTTCTACTCATGCATCCAACCCCCAAGAAACCAAGTTATTCCAAAGAGTCCACTATAAATTCCTATGCATGGTGTGTTACACCATTCCAAGTATATTCATGCTTTTATCTACATTCCAAATTAAGCTTGTTATGTGAAAATTAGTGATTAAAGCTCTCACGAACTTGATGGCACAATTTACTTTCTTGCACTTAATAAACTTGAACCATTACATCCATCTATGTTGCGTATATGCTTGCACTTTATAAGTTGAGAATTAGCAGAACCATGATGTCATGGGGAACGCTTTCAACATTGCAATTATTATTCAGTTGATATCATGTTCTTTTGTTTATGGATCACGACAGTGTGAAATAAAAGGGGAACTTGTAAGCTCATGGAGTTTTTATATTTGTTAGAGAAACGCCTGGGCGGCTAGCCTAAGCCATGCCTAATAAAGGTGGAAACTTGCAGCATAACCATAGTGAGCATTCTGTGAAGCATCCTCAATAAAAACCTATGCAAATAGCAAATAAAAATATCGCTGAGATGCTTATTGTCTATTGCCTTGTCATTTTGATATGGGATAGCTCCTGTATCATGGGGCAAGGGGTACCCCGTTGGCGGTTCTCCATGATACACATGTACTTACAATGACAAGAACTTACTTGTGACTAAAGTTGAGTAGCATGAGGTCCGGTACTCGTAGGCAAGCGGCATGAGATTTTCGACTTATAACTTGTCAAGCATATCCTCATATTTGATCACTTTAACCTTAATCACCTAAAGATTCTTATGACATGGGTAATGAGAGCTGAAAGCTAATAAGTACCATAATTTTTGGAAGCTCTTTATGAAACTTTAAATCCCTGCTTCCCTCTTATGAATGGCCTTTCCTTTTACTTTTATGTTGAGTCTCCATCTTCTATCTTTATGCACCAACTGAGAGAGCATAGTGACCATTCCTAGTTTAATGTGCATTGTCCCAAAACTTGTTTCTTGATTCATAACTATGATATTGCTTGTTCTTAAATTATTTGTATCTAGTCACCCTTATGAACTTTGAAGGTGTCCTATGCATTTATGTTTTGCTATACCATGAGGGACAAGATGAATACCATTATTATTATGTTTTCTATATTTGAAACAAACAAATGTCTTTTAATGCATTGTTATTCATGAATCTTTTATTTGTACCTGTTTCATGTTACAACATAGTTGCTATGTCTTATTGTTAGAACTCTGTCTTTTATGTTCATGTTAGAGTACTTTTATCCCAGCCATCAATGATTTATAAATACCTTGATCAAGATTATGATGGTGCATGTCACCTAAAAAATTATTCTTTTTATCACTTACCTACTCGAGGACGAGCAGGAGTTAAGCTTGGGGATGTTGATACGTCGTAAATGTATCCATAATTTTTGATGTTCCATGCTTGTTTTATATCTACTTTGTTATGTTTTGTTCACACTTTGAGGTATTTTTATACATTTTCTGGAACTAACCTATTAACAAGATGCCACAGTGCTAGTTGCCTGTTTTCTACTGTTTTTGGTTTCAGAAAAGCTAGTAAGGAAATATTCTCGGAATTGGACGGGACAAAAGCCAAAGTCAATATTTTACCCGAAGAAACACGAAGTCCGAAGGGGAGACAAAGTGGTGCACCAGGGCGGCCACACCTGGTGGCTGCGCGGCCTGGGGGCGCGACCAGGGGGTGTGGGCCCCCTGGTACTCCACCGACCTTGCCCCTTCGCCTATAAAAGCCTCCCAGGATGAAAACCCTAAGGACCCAATCAAAATTCCATGAAAGAGTCTGTAGCCGCCGCCATCTCCATCCCTAGATCGGGACGGATCTGAAGCTCTTCCTGGCACCCTGCTAGAGGGGAGAGATCACCCTGGAGGCCTTCTTCATCACCATGCCTGCCTCCGGTGTGATGCGTGAGTAGTTTATCCTTGGACTATGGGTCAATGTAGTAGCTAGATGGTTGGTTCTCCTCCTTTGTGCTATCATGTTTAGATCTTGGGAGCTCCGTTCATGATCAAGATCATCTATTTGTAATCTTACATGTTGTGTTTGCGAGGATCCGATGGATATTGAGATGCTATTTCAGATTGATTATTGATTCTATCATGTCTATGTTATTTATGATCTTGCATGCTATCCGTTGTTTGTAACTATCTTGGCCAAGTAGATGCTTGCAACTCCAAGAGGGAGTATTTATGCTCGATAGTGGGTTCATGCCTCTAGTAATCTAGGGAAGTGACAGGAATCTCTAAGGTTGTAGATGTGTTGTTTCTACTAGGGAGAAAAGGGGAATCCTTTGTCCATGGGACAATCGCATTGTTTACTTTACACACTTTGCTTAATGCAATTATCTGTTACTTTTAACTTAATACTGAAAGGGGTTCGGACGATAACCTGAAGGTGGATTATTAGTCATAGATGCAATTGGATTATGGTCTATCTATAATGTTGTAATGCCCAATCAAATCTCATAGGAGTCAAGATGTCTAGTATATGCATTGCATGCTTTCTCAAATCTGTCAATTGCCCAGCTGAAATTTCTTCACCTAGCATGTTATCTATCTTAAGGAGAATCATCTCTAGTGAACTATGGACCCCGGTCCATGCTTTTACCATTGCTATACCTTCTACTGTTACTATTTACAATTTACTTGCTGCAAGCAATTACTATCTTCCACACAATACGTTTAAGCATTTGTTTTCAGCAAAACCGGTGAGATTGACAACCTCACTGTAAGTTGGGAGCAAAGTTCCGTGGTTGTGTTGTGCAGGATTCCAAGTTGCTAGCAACACCACTGGTTTGGTAACCTTGGTTTCATAACTAAGGGAAAACTTGCTGATGTGCTCATCATACCTTCCTCTTGCGGTTCCCAACGAGCTCTACATTTTGAGCCATCACCGAGTCATCTATTTCATCAACCATGAAATTCATAACAGGATTTCCGTACAGTTCAGGAGCTGCACATGTCCTTCTTGACCTGCGAGATTCGGTAGTGTCCTCTTTCGGAGTTTCATGATCATTATCATTAGTTCCCTCTTCTTTCGATGAAGTCAACTCTGGTACAATTTCTGGCGTTGCGTTACTCGACGTTGTATGAAGAGAAGGTTCAATAACCTCTTCGAGTTCTACCTTCCGACTACACACACCTTTCACGAGAAACTCTTTCTCTAGAAAGGATCCATTCTTGGCAACAAAAACCTTGCCCATAGATCTGTGATAGAAGGAATACCCAGTAGTTTCCTTAGGGTATCCTATGAAGACGCATTTTTCCTCTTTGGGTTCGAGTTTATCCGGTTGAAGTTTCTTCACATAAACATCGCAACCCCAAACTTTAAGAAATGACAGCTTAGGTTTGTTTCCAAACCACAATTCATACGGTGTCGTTTCAATGGATTTAGATGGTGCCCTATTTAAAGTGAATGCAGAAATTTCTAGTGCATAACCCCAAAATGCATGTGGCAAGTCAGTCAGAGACATCATAGATCGAACCATATCTAATGAAGTACGATTACGACGTTCCGACACACCATTACGCTATGGTGTTCCGGCAGGTATGAGTTGTTGAAACTATTCCACACTCTTTCATATGTGTGCTAAACTCGTAACTTAGATACTCACCTCCACGGTCAGACCGTAGAAATTTGATCTTTCTATTACGATGATTTTCCACTTCATTCTGAAATTCCTTGAACTTTTCAAAGGTTTCAGATTTGTGTTTCATCAAATAGATATACATCTATCTACTCAAATCATCCGTGAAAGTAACAAAATAACAATAACCACCTCGCGCCGACACATTCATTGGACCGCATACATCAGTATGTATGATTTCCAATAAATCTATCACCCGTTCCATTGAACCGGAAAACGACGTTCTAGTCATCTTTCCTATAAGGCATGGCTCACATGTATCAAATAATTCAAAGTCAAGTGATTCCAAAAGTCCATCAGAATGGAGTTTCTTCATGCGTTTAACACCAATATGACCTAGACGGCAGTGCCACATATATGCAGATATATCGTCATCAAGTTTAATCCTTTTAGCATAAACATTATGAATATGTGTAACACTATTATCGAGATCCAACAGAAATAAACCATTCATCACAGGTGCATGACCATAAAAGATATCATTCATATAAATTGAACAACCATTGTTTCCGGACTTAAATGAATAACCACATCGCATTAAACAAGATCCGGATATAATGTTCATGCTTAGTGCAGGCACCAAATAATAATTATTTAAGTTTATAACTAATCCCGACGGTAGGTGGAGAGGCAGCGTTCTGACGGCGATCACATCAACTCTTGATCCATTGCCGACACGCATCTTGACCTCACCCCTTGCTAGTGGTCGCTTGTTCCGTAGCCCTTGATTCGAGTGACATATATTAGCAACCGATCTAGTATCAAATACCCAGGTGCTACTGCGAGTACTAGTCAAGTACACATCAATAACATGTATATCATATATAACTTTGTTTGCCTTGCCGGCCTTTACTAAAGCCACATATTCGAGGCAGTTCCGTTTCCAGTGACCATACTCTTTGCAATGAAAGCATTCAGAATCAGGCTGAGGACCTACCTTGGTCTTTTTCTTAGGTACAATAAACGATTTGCCACCCTTCTCAAAATTACCTTTAGGTTCACCTCTTTTCTTGGAGATGGCGATTTTATTAACCATCAACTCATAATGCCTTTTCTTTATGTCTACTTCGGTAGCCAACAGTATGGCAGTGAGTTCAGTGAGTGATCCAATCACACCACTTATCTTGTAATTCAGTACAAACTCTTTGTAGCTGGGTGGGAGCGACTGCACCACTCTATCCATCGCAAGATCTACTGGGATACCATGTCCTAGTATCTTAAGACGTTGAACATAGACCATCATCATCATGATGTGATCATTCATAGAGTTGTATTCCTTCATGTTTACGCTAAAGAACTCGCTAGAGATCTTATATCTCTCAGCACGGATTTGGCTCTCAAACATAGTTTTGAGTGCTTCACCATAGCATCAACACTACTGAGTTCAAAGCGTCTTTGGAGTTTGATGTCTATGCACTTCTATTCTTGTAGACAGTTGTTGGGCCTCCAAGTGCAGAGGTTTGTAGAACAACAGCAAGTTTCCCTTAAGTGGATTACCCAAGGTTTATGGAACTCAGGGAGGAAGTGGTCAAAGGTATCACTCTCAAGCAACCCTGGAATCAAGATACAAGAAGTCTCTTGTGTCCCCAACACACCCAATACACTTGTCAGGTGTATAGGTGCACTAGTTCGGCGAAGAGATAATAAAATACAAGTGGTATGGATATAAGACAACGGTGCTAGAAAATAGCTTGACGGAAGGAAAATACTAAAGACAAAAAGATGGAAGCAAGCAAACATGTAACAGATATAGTTGCAAACGGTGTTTCAATGCTTAGAAACAAGTCCTAGGGATCATACTTTCACTAGTGAACACTCTCATATAAATATCTTCTCTTTATGATACTACTCTTAACTACTCTCCGGTTGGATACTCTAATCCATGGTAGGGCTATAACAGCACACCTCAAAGTTCGCTTTCCCCATCTAGATAACCCCACACTGTCACCTTGAGCGCTACATGGTTCCAACAAACACCACAATTTCATAGAGACATCCAACTCCAAATATAACTCATAATAAGTATTTGTAATCTCTAGACTAAGTGCCACCATGGTGTGCATGCCGTCACTTTCACACATGTGGGGAGAGACGAGATCTATTGAAGCACTTGAGTAGCAAAGTAGATCTACTTGATTACAAAGCTCATGATCACAATATGATCACGCATAGAGAGAGAGATGAACACATAGCTACCGGTAGAACCCTTAGCCTCGAGGAAGAACTACTCCCTCATCATCATGGGAATCAGCAACGGCGATGGAGATGGTGGTGCAGATCGATGGAAATGGCTCCAGGGGCACTTCCCCGTCCCGGCAGGGTGCCGGAACAGAGACTTTCTATCCCCTGAATATCCCCTTCGGTGGCGGTGGCGCTGTGGGACTTTTCGTGGCTGGAGGCTAGATTTTCTAGGGTTTTTGCATCGAGGGCTTCTTATAGGCAAAGGGGCAAGGTCGGTGGCTGGCCAGGGGGCCCACACCATGCCTTGGCGTGGCCTAGGGCTGCCCGCGCCAAGGGGTGGTGTGGCCGCCCCGTGGCGCCCCTCCGTCTTGTCTTCTAGCTCCATGAGTCTTCCGGTAAAATATGAACTTTGGCTTTTGCCCCGTCCAATTCCGAGAATATTCATTTTCTGAATTTTCTGTAACCCAAAAACAGAAGAAAACAAGCAACTGACACTGTGGTATCTTGTTAATAGGTTAGTCCAAGAAAGTGTATAAAAATACTCCAAAGTGTGGGCAAAACATAAGAAAGTAGATATAAACCAAGCATGGAACATCAAAAATTATAGATACGTTTGCAACGTATCAACATCCCCAAGCTTAACTCCTACTCGTCCTTGAGGAGGTAAGTGATGAAAAGAAAGAATAATTTCTGAGGTGACATGCACCATCATAAACTTGATCAAAGTATTTGTAAAACATTGATAGCTAGGATCATAGTACTTCAACATAGCATGAAAGATAAAGTTCTAACAATAAGACATAGCAACTATGTTGTGACATGAAGAGGTACAAACAAAAGATTCATGAATAATAATGCTTTGCAAGACGTTTGTTTGTTTCACATAAAGAAAACATAGCATAGTGGCATTCAGATTGTCCCTCATGGAGTAGCTAAACATAAATGCATAGGACACCTTCAAAGTTCATAAGGTTGACTAGATACAAATAGTTTAAGAACAAACAATATCAAAGTTATGCATCAATCAACAGGTCTTGGGACAATGCACATAGAACTAAGAATGGCCACTAAGCTCTCTCAATAGGTGCATAAAGATAGAAGGTGGAGACTCAATATAAAAGTGGAAGAAAGTCCTTCATAGAAGGAAGTGATACGTCCATTTTGCATCACTATTCTATGTCATAATTCATTGATATATTTCATGTTAAGAGGTGATACTTATGTTATTTCATCTGTTTTTGCATGGTTGATGACTTTTGGAGCATGGACCGCTGCAGTTAGGATTCTGATGGAAAAGGTGCTGTTTGGAGGCAAAATTCGTGAAGATCAGAAAATCCGGGAAAATATACGGAAAATCCTATTTTTCCAGAAGACGAAGGAAGCGAGAAGGGGGGCTGGAGATGGGCCACAGGGGGGCCACACCACCCCCTGGAGCGGGCCAGCCTAATCCGTGCCACCAGGTGGTGTGGCCACCCTGGTCCACCCCTGGCACTCCCCTCTAGCATATATTATCCTCCCGAAACTCTAAGACTCGGGGAGCGACCATAGAAAGATTCCGCCGCCTCTGCGGGGCGGAAAACACCGAGAGAGAAAGATCTCTCCGGCAGACAGATTTCTGCCGGGGGAATTCCTTCCTGGAGAGGGAAGATCGTCGCCATCAACACCACCATCAAGCTGGACTTCATCGGGATCATCATCATCATCATCATCACCACCATCATCACCTTTAGCACCCTCATCACCATCTCCATATTGTTGTAACAATTGTGTTGAATCTTGCATAGTTCGTAGGGGAAACTTTCCCGGTGTTGATTACTCTTTGTAGTTGATGCTATTGAGTGAACTGTTGAATTATTGTTTATGTTCAGATTGTTATACATCATTATTCCATCTCTGATCATGATCCATATGATGTCTTGTGAGTAGTTCGTTTTGTTCTTGAGGACATGGGAGAAGTCATGTTGTTAGTAGTGGAGTTGTGCTGAGAAAGATTCAATAGTTTGATATTTAAGTTGTGGTGTACTTATTCTAGTGGGGTCATGTGAACGTCGACTACATGACACTTCACCTATATGGGCCTAGGGGAATGCATTGTGTATTTGGCTACTAATCTTAGGGGTTGCCGGAGTGACAGAAACCTGAACCCCCGTTAGTAAACCATTGCACAAGGGACGTAAGGGTCTTAGAGTTTAAAGCTGTGGTTAGATTTCTACCTTCATTACTTTCTTGTACTTATGGATGTTTGCAAGGGGTATAATCACAAGTATGTATTAGTCCTAGGAAGGTCGGTACATTAGCACAGGTTCACCCACACAACACTTAGCAAGCTAAACAAGATTAATCAACTATATGAAGCGAAAGCACTTGACTGTCTTCCCATGTGTCCTCGAGAACGTTTGGTCATCTTAAGTAATACAACCGGCTTGTCCTTTGCTGTATAAAGGATTGGGCCACTTGCTGCATTTATTCCTATTATCTTTTATTTACTCGTACTTTATTTACTTGCTTTATCAAAAACCCCTAAAAATCTGTTTGCTAAGTATTTGTAGAGAATTCCTGATCCATACCACTAGCCAGCACCTTCTGCTCCTCGTTGGGTTTGACACTCTTACTTATCGAAAATACTGCGATACACCCCCTATACTTGTGGGTCATCAGGAAGCAGGGATTCAAGTCTCATAAAGAGCTTCCAAAAATTATGGTACTTATTAGCTTTCAGCTCTCATTGCCCCTATCATAAGCATCTTGAAGTGATTAAGGTTAAAGTGCACAAACTATGGAGTATATGCTTCACAAAGTATAAGTTGGCAATCTCATGTCCCTTGAATACGAGGGCCGCTCCTCATGCTACTCAAGTTTAGTTACGGGTAAGTTCTTGTCATAGTAAGTACATGTGTATCATAGAGAACCGCCAACGGGGTACCCCTTCCCCGATGATATAGAAGAATCCCCATATCAAAATGACAAGGCAAGCAAACAATGAGCATCTCAACAATCTTCTTATTTACCATGGGAAAATGGTGCTTTTTTCTCTCTTTCCTCTTTTCTCATATATTTTTTTTCTCTTTTTCTCAATCTCTATCTTTTTTTCATAAGAAGAATGCTTCATAGATTGCTCATTATGGTTACGCTGCAGGTTTCCACCATGATTAGGCATGGATTAGACCAGCGGCCCATGCGTTTCTTGAACACACATACATAACTCCATGGACTTACAAGCCCCCCTTTCATTTCACACCGATGACATCCATAGACAAAAGAGCATGATATCAACTAGGTACAATGTTGAAAGTGTTCCCCATGACAGTATAGTTCTGCTAATCCCCAACATATAAGTGCAAGCATATACAACATAGATGACACAATGGTTCAAGTTTATTAGGGGCGAGAAAAGTAAAGTGTTCCATCAAGTTCGTGAGATCTTTAATCACTAATTTTCACATAACAAGTTAAATTCGGAAGGTAGATAAAACATGAATATACTTTGAATAGCAAATGCTAATAGGTAGTTATGGTGGACTCTTTGGAATAACTTGGCTTTATTTGGAGTTGGATGCATGAGTGGAACTCATACTTGGTTATGGAGGCTAGAAAAAGACTGGGAGCGACCAACAATATCAAGCATGGCATGACAAAGCATAGGCCACAGTCAAAAACAAGCTCTCTTTACCACTTAAGCATGAGCTTTCCTACTCTTTTCCAAACCAAACCAAACCATTTGAACACCAATGTATAAAAGAGGGGGGGTCCAACCAATTTATTCAGCAAACTAAGCAAACGACGCAAACTAAAAACCAAAATGAAAAACGAAAAAGAAGACGCTCCAAGAACAACACAACTGTGCATGGAACAATAAAAATGAAGCGTTTGGAAGAAACCTGAGATTTTTATTGATGAAGAAGGGGATGCCTTGGGCATCCCCAAGCTTTGACGCTTGTATTTCTTGGATATTTCTTGGGGTGACACGGGGTGGCATCCCCAAGCTTGAGCTTTAGTCCATTCTTCATCTCGTTACATCATTCTCTCCTTACACCTGAAAATTTTCCTTCATAGAAAACTTCACACAATCTTCATTAGCAACATTAGTGTACTCAAGATAATAAGTCTTTTGGTTCAGTTACAACACAAATAAAACTTCCATTAAAACAAAAGCTACTGTAACACTTCCTTCAAAAAATTCAATTGATCAAAGAGAACTCAAAGAGAAAGCGATTAAGAGGCAAATGCAAATAAAGGCACAAATCTGTCAAAACAGACCAGCAGGTAAAAACCAATTTTTTCGAAGACCTTCTTTTGCTCAAATCGAAAAGTTTTGAACTAACTAAAGTTGGATAACAACCTGGGGTAGAAGCACAAACAATTACAGCTCAAACCGACGTACAGAGATTTTAAACGAAATTTTACAGCGAAGCACAAAAATCTGTTTCGGGACAACAACTTTCCCAAGTATTACTTCTCTCTCATTAGAGGTTACTCTTGGCACAAAAACCACAAAAAATGACAAGGAGAAGTTATTACTGAAGCAATAACTTCCAAGACTCAACTAAAACTTTTGGGTTATCTCCCAATAAGTACTTTTCTTTAACGCCTTTAAGTTAGGCTTGATAGTTTGAGAAGATGCTCACATAAGAAATATGAATTGAAGTAAAAGAGAGCATCAAGAAGCAAATTCAAAGCACATTTAAGTCTAACCCACTTCCTATGAAAAATAATCTTGTAAAGAAAAAAGTCATGAAAGGACAAAGCAACAAGCATAGGAAAGCAAAACAAGTGCAACTTCAAGACTTTCAACATAAAGAGGGGAAACTTAATATTATTGAGATGCACAAAACCATGTTTCCCTCTCTCATAATAAGTTTCAGTAGCATCATGAATAAAATTAACAATATAACTATCACATAAAACATTCTTATCATGAGCCACATGCATAAAATGATTATCACTCTCCACATAAGAGTAGTCATTTTATTAATTGTAGTGGGAGCAAATTTAACAAAATCGCTATCATTATTATTCTCATCACCATAATCATCAAATATAGGAGGCATATTGTAATCATGATTAATTTTATCCTCAATATAAGGTGGACTAAAAATATCATATTCATCATTGTAATCATCATATATTGGAGGCATAGTATCATCAAAGTAAATTTTCCCCTCCATGCTTGGGGGACTAAACATATCATGCTCATCAACCCCATCTTCCCCAAGCACATTCCACCTAAGGTTTTCAAGTTCTATATTTTTCATTCAAAAATACATAGTACTATTTCACAAAAATGATACTATTTTTGTTTGAAGCCAGACTATCTTAACTTCTATGTTCGTGCCTATAAGTTCAACTAAAACTACAAGCACTAATTCAGTTTGAATACTTACAGGGGTTGCCTTACTTTTTGCTGATGGTTTATTTGGTTACAAGGCCTAGGGATTATACTTTCACTAGTGAAAACTCTCATATAAATATCTTCTCTTTATGATACTACTCTTAACTACTCTCCGGTTGGATACTCTAATCCATGGTAGGGCTATAACAGCACACCTCAAAGTTCGCTTTCCCCATCTAGATAACCCCACACCGTCACCTTGAGCGCTAGATGGTTCCAACAAACACCGCAATTTCATAGAGACATCCAACTCCAAATATAACTCATAACAAGTATTTGTAATCTCTAGCCTAAGTGCCACCATGGTGTGCATGCTGTCACTTTCACACATGTGGGGAGAGCAGAGATCTATTGAAGCACTTGAGTAGCAAAGTAGATCTACTTGATTACAAAGCTCATGATCACAATATGATCACGCATAGAGAGAGAGAGATGAACACATAGCTACCGGTAGAACCCTTAGCCTCGAGGAAGAACTACTCCCTCATCATCATGGGAATCAGCAACGGTGATGGAGATGGTGGTGGGGATCGATAGAGATGGCTCCAGGGGCACTTCCTTGTCCCGAAAGGGTGCCGGAACAGAGACTTTCTGTCCCCCAAATCTCCCCTTCGGTGGCGGCGGTGCTGCGGAACTTTTCGTGGCTGGAGGCTGGATTTTCTAGGTTTTTTGCATCGGGGGGCTTCTTATAGGCGAAGGAGCAAGGTCGGTGGCCGGCCAGGGGGCCCACACCATGCCCTAGCGCGACCTAGGGCTGCCTGCACCAAGGGGTGGTGTGGCCGCCCTGTGGCCCCCCTCCGTCTCGTCTTCTGGCTCCGTGAGTCTTCCGGTAAAATATCAACTTTGGCTTTTATCCCGTCCAATTCCGAGAATATTCATTTTCTGACTTTTCTGGAACCAAAAACAGAAGAAAACAGGCAACTAGCACTATGTCATCTTGTTAATAGGTTAGTCCAAGAAAGTGTATAAAAATACTCCAAAGTGTGGGCAAAACATAAGAAAGTAGATATAAACCAAGCATGGAACATCAAAAATTATAGATACGTTTGCAATGTATCAGAGTTCAGGTTCCATTGACATAAGGATCGTGTATTTTACAAGAGTGTAGTCATCATGCTTTGTGTCATACACATTACGTTCATCTAGAGATGCAGTACTTGCAGGAGTGTCACCTATCGGACCATCTAGCACATATTGTTTTTGTGCAATAGTGAGGAAAGACCTCAAGTTCAAGAACTAGTTGGTAAAGTTGCTACATTCGTTGCAAGTTTCTCTTTCTCCATGAACACATTGAAATTAAAAGCAGGTGGTGCCATCTACAACAGAATTTGTAAAGTTTAGACTAAGTTTATGATAGATCAAGTTCAACTAATCCAAATTAAAAATGAACTCCCACTCAAAAACAATATCTCTCGTGTCTTTTTGGTGATTACATGAACCACATCCACTACACCAAGTCCGATCATCACGTGAGTCGGTGTAGTTTCAAAGGCAAGCATCAATATGGGCATCATATCGACTACATGACTCATGATTAACCTTTCGGTCCGTGTTATGAGGCCATGTCTGTACATGCTAGGCTCGCCAAGTAAGAACCTTAGTACTCACGTGTGTAAAACTGTCTTACACCCGACATATGATCGTGGATTCAAGTACACCCGATCATCACGTGATGTCTTGAAGCGGGAAAAGATAAACGGTGCATACTTAAGGAAGAAAAATTTTTTATCTTGATATCTAAATGAGGGATCATCTTATAATGCTACTAAAAATGCCAAACTAGCAACATAATATACAAACACCATATGTGTAAAGAGGAATGATATGGTCCATGCATTTGATCACCATCATGTGCATCATGGTATTATCTCTATCATTCCTTTGTGTGTAAGGCCAAGGTCTATAGAACTTACATGTTAGGTGTGTTGTAAGGGTATCTACTATACATCAACTTACAACATTACCATATCATGACACTAGCCCAACAACAATCTAAACTAGAGGCCTCTAATTTATCCATTGCAAGTTTTACGTGGCTTAGGGCTTTCGGAGATAGAACCGGTCTTACCTTCGAACATGGAACCAAAACGATGATAACTAAGTTATTAGAAACTTGTTGTAAATCACATATTGACTATAGTAGGACAGACAGACACCTGCTAGCCACTTATGAAAAACTAGTTGCATGTCAGTCATGGAACCGGTCTCATGTGCGAGGACATGTAAAGTTGGTCCGGGCCGCTTCATCCCACTATGCCACCAATATCCAAAATACATGAAAGAAGCAATAACATGATCATCATCGCCCACATATAAACATATGTGTACTACTCGTGCAAAGCACCTACGCATAGATCAGGCTCTGATACCACTGTTGGGTTCACAACATAGAAACCAAAAAATTCCTACGATGTGAACTATACACCAAGATCTATCTAATAGATACAAGCAACGGATGGATATACATCCATGGAGAACTTACCCTCGAAGACAACAAAGCTTTGTTAACAAGTTGGAACTCGTGGATGATGTAGTCGAACGCTTGCCGATCTCGAGATCGTGTGGAAGTCCTAGCGCCGCAAATCAGCAGTGCATCCGTCCTCGCACACACGTTCAGGCCACCGGACAACCTCTATCTCCTCGCTCCAACGAATCAGTGGAAGTAGAAACTCCTTCCAGACAAAATGCCACCGGGAACATGTATCTCGCTAATCCGAGACCATGGGGGAATATATCTAGAGGGGGAGAGAGATCCTTCATGAGGAGGTGTGCTTTGTGAGGGAGGAGAAGGGGGCCTTTCATAGGAGAGGGGGGCTTCTCCCTGAAGGAAATATGCCCTCAGAGGCAATAATAAAGTTGCTATAATATATTCCTTATATATGGTAGATGTTTATTTTACATGCTAGAATGTATTGATCGGAAACATCAATACATGTGTGTTTAATAAACAGAAAGGGTTCCTAGTTATGCCTCTCTTATAGACTAGCTTGTTGATTAACAAGATGATCAAGGTTTCCTGATCATGGACATTGGATGTTGTTAATAACAAGGTCACACCATTGGTGGAATGATGTAATGAACATTCATCCGAAGTATAGCATTACGATCAAGTCATTGTGTTTATATTTCTATAACATCATACGAAGTAATCTTTATCCTTAGACCATGAGATCATGTTAATTGCTAACACTGGAAGAATATCTTGATAACATCAAACGTCACACCGTAACAGGGTGACTATAAAGATGGGTTCAGTACTATGAAGGTGTTATGTTGAGGCTCATGGATCAAGAGTGGAATTTGTCAATCTAGATGACGTATAGATATACTCTGGGCCCTCTCGGTGATATCACATTAAGATAGCTTGCAACCAAGTGATGTGATCACTAGAATGTTATATCACGGGAACGAGAAAAGAGTAGTAACGAGATCAAACTAGGTATGGAGATACCGATGAACGAATCTCGGACATGTAATATATCGCGAGACAAAGGGATTTAGTTACAAGCGTTAAAGGTTCTCACGATCACAGAAGTCATCGTTGAATGTGTAGGAGTCAGTACGGATCTCTAGGTCCCGCTTCTGATTATTGATCGGAGAAGGGTCTCGATCATGTCTGCATTATTCGCGAACCATAGGGTGGCACACTTAAGAGTTACCAGGAACCATTTTGGAGCACATATGTTTCAGACGAAAGAATTGCAAAGCGCGGGAATTGTTTCAATAGAAACCGGAAATTGTTTCGGGTGAAATTGCAGAAAGTGGTTCTGCATGTGATATTGAAATATTGCAAGGGGTTATATGTGAATGTTTGTTAATTAAAGTAATTAACAAAATTCTGAATAAATTTAATAAAAAGAGTTTTATTAAATGAGAGAGCATTAAATTTGGAGAAATTTAATGCATTTAAAGTGGAGACTTTAAAAGGGAATGTCAAGAGGCATTTTAATGTGGAGGGGTTACCACCACATGAATGGGGGAGGTGAGGGGTCACCCCCCCCCATGCGCCGGCCATGGAGAGAGGGGGCACCCCCCCTCCTCCTATAAAAGGCCACCCATTCCCTCCTTCATCCTCACACCTCCTTGTGAAGGATCTCTCTCCCCCTCTAGAATTATTCCCCCATGGTCTCGGATTAGCGAGATATATGTTCCCGGTGGCATTTCGTCTAGAAGGAATTGCTGCTTCCGCTGGATCGCTGGAGCGAGGAGGTGAAGGTTGTCCGGTGGCTTGAACGTGTGTGCGAGTGCGGATGCACTGCTGATTTGCGGCGCTCGGACTTCCTCACGATCTTGAGATCGGCAAGTGTACGACTACATCAACCACGAGTTCCTACTCGTTAACAAAACTCGTTGTCTTCGAGGGTAAGTTCTTGTTGGATGTATGTCTATCCGTTGCTTTGTACCTAGTAGATAGATCTTGGCGTGTAGTTCACACCGTAGGAATTTTTTTGGTTTCTATGATGCGGACCCAACAGTGGTATCAGAGCCTGATCTATGCGTAGGTGCTTTGCATGGGTCATACACATATGTTTATATGTGGGCGATGATGATCATATTATTGCATCTTCTATGTATTTTGGATATTGGTGGCATAGTGGGATGAAGCGGCCCAGATCAACCTTACATGTCATCGTACATGAGACCGGTTCCACGACTGACATGCAACTTGTTTTGCATAAGTGGCCGGCGGGTGTCTATCTCTCCTACTATAGTCAATATCTGATTTACAATGAGTTGCTAATAATAGTTATCCTCGTTGTGGTTCATGTTCGTAGGTGAGAACGGTTCTATTTCCGAAAGCCCTAAGCCACGTAAAACTTGCAATTGATAAATTAGAGGCGTCTAGTTTAGATCGTTGCTGGGCTAGTGTATTGATATGGTATTGTTGTAACTAGATGTATGATAGATACTCTTACAACACACTCAACGTGTAAGTTCCATAGACCTTGGCCTTACACGCAAAGGAATGATAGAGATCATGCCACGATGCAAGTGATTGAGATCAAATGCATGGACCATATCATCTCACTTTACACAGTAGATGTTAGCATCTTATACTGCTAGTTTGGCGCTGTTGGTAGCATTATAAGATGATCCCTCATTTAGATATCAAGATAAAAATGTGTTCTTCCTTAAGTATGCACCGTTCTGTGGATCGTGTTTCGAGACATCACGTGATGATCGGGTGTACTTGAATCTACGCTTTCATAGGAACGGGTATAAGACAGTTTTACGCACGCGAATATTAAGGTTCTTACTTGGCAAGCCTAGCATGTACAGACATGGCCTCGGAACACGGACCGAAAGGTTAAGCATGAGTCATATAGTTGATATGATACCCATATAGATGCTCGCCTTTTAAGCTCCATCAACTCACGTGATGATCGGACTTGGTGTAGTGGATTTGGTTCATGTAATCACCAAAAAGACACGAGGGATGTCGTTTTTGAGTGGGAGTTCATTAGTAATTTGGATTAGTTGAACTCAATCTATCATAAACTTAGTCTAAATAAACTTTAAAAATTCTGTTGTAGATGGCACCACCTGCTTGTAATTTCAATGTGTTCATGGAGAAAGAGAAACTTGCTGCGAATGGTAGCAACTTCACCAACTGGGCTATGAATTTGAGGATTCTCCTCACTGCTGCACAAAAGCAATATGTGCTAGATGCGCCGCTAGGCCCCCCACCAGCTCCTGATGCCCCTGACGAGGAAAAGAATGTCTATGTGACTCGTTAGGAGGACCATAACTTAGTTCATTGCGGCATACTGTATGGGCTAGAGCCAGAACTTTGAAAGCGTTTCGAAAATGGCAATGCCTTTGATACCATGGGAGAATTGAAAATGATTTTCGATTCCCATGCTGCCATATAGAGTTATAATGCTACAGAAAAGTTCTTTAGCTGCATGATGGAGGAAAACAACTCCGTTAGTGAGCACGTACTCAAAATGTCTGGGTACGCCGATAAGCTTGTGTCCTTGGGAATAACGATTCCCATTGACTTAGGCATACATCGTGTTCTCCAATCTCTGCCACCTAGCTACAAGAGCTTCGTGATGAACTATAATATGCAGGGCATGAAGAAGTCTCTTCCCGAGATTTTGTCAATGCTTAAGACTGCAGAAGTGGAGATTAGGAAAGAACATCAAGTGTTGATGATCAATAGGACCACCGGTTTCAAGAAAGACAAGAAAGGCAAGCACAAGGGAAATAAGGGTGGCAATTCTGTTGCCACGCCTAAAAAGAAACCTCGAGATGGCCCTAAGTCTGACACCGAGTGCTACTATTGTAAGGGGACTAGCCATTGGAAGCGCAACTGCCCAAGTATTTGGCGGACAAGAAGTCCGGCAAGGCAAACAAAGGTATATGTGATATACATGTTATTGATGTGTACTTGACTAGTACTCGCAGTAGCACCTCGGTATTTGATACGGGATCGGTTGCTAATATATGTAACTCGATTCAGGGGCTATGGAACAAGCGACAACTAGCAAGGGATGAGGTCAGAATGCGGGTCGGCAATGGATCAAAAGTTGATGTGATCGCCGTCGGGACGCTACCTCTCCATTTGCCATCGGGATTAGTTATAAACCTAAATAAATTGTTATTTAGTGCCTACACTGAGCATGAACATTGTATCTAGATCGTGTTTGATGCAAAGTGGTCATTCCTTTAAATCTGAAAACAATGGTTGTTCGATTTATAAGAATGATATCTTTTATAGTCATGCACCTATGTTGAATGGTTTATTTCTGTTGGATCTCGATAGTAATATTACACACATTCATAATGTTAATGCTAAAAATATTAAACTTGATGATGATATGTCTACATATATGTGGCACTGTCTTCTAGGTCATATTGGTGTTAAATTCATGAAGAAACTCCATTCTGATGGACTTTTGGAATCACTTGATTTTGAATCATTACATGTGAGCCATGCCTTATGGGCAAGATGACTAGAACGCTGTTTTCCGGTTCAATGGAACGGGCGACAAATCTATTGGAAATCATACATACTGATGTGTGTGGACCAATGAGTGTGTCGGCGCGAGGTGGATATCGTTATTTTGTTACTTTCGCGGATGATTTGAGTAGATATGGGTATATCTATTTGATGAAACACAAGTCTGAAACTTTTGTAAAGTTCGAGGAATTTCAGAATGAAGTGGAAAATCATCGTAATAGAAAGATCGAATTTCTACGGTCTGACCGTGGAGGAGAGTATCTAAGTTACGAGTTTAGCACACACATGAAAGAGTGTGGAATAGTTTCACAACTCACGCCTGCCGGAACACCACAACGTAATGGTGTGTCGGAACGTCGTAATCGTACCTTATTGGATATGGTTTGATCTATGATGTCTCTGACTGACTTGCCACTGTCATTTTGGGGTTATGCACTGGAAACAGCTGCATTCACTTTAAATCAGGCACCATCTAAATCCGTTGAAACGACCCCGTATGAATTATGGTTTGGAAACAAACCTAAGCTGTCATTTCTTAAAGTTTGGGGATGCGATTTTATGTGAAGAAACTTCAACCGGATAAACTCGAACCCAAAACGGAAAAATGCGTCTTCATAGGATACCCTAAGGAAACAATTGGGTATACCTTTTATCACAGATCCGAGGGCAAGGTTTTTGTTGCCAAGAATGGATCCTTTCTTGAGAAGGAGTTTCTCGTGAAAGGTGTGAGTAGTCGTAAGGTAGAACTCGAAGAGGTTATTGAACCTTCTCTTATTGGAATGGCGAGTGGCGCAGCACCGGAAGTTGTTTCGGAGTTGACTTCACCTCATGAAGAGAGAGCTAATGATAATGATCATGAAACTCCGAAAGAGGACACTAAACGAACCTTTCAGGTCAAGCAGGACACGTGTAGCTCCTGAACTGTACGGCAATCCTGTTGTGAATTTCATGGTTGATGAAATGGATGACCCTGCGACGTATGAAGAAGCGATGATGAGCCCGGGTTCCAACAAATGGCTACAAGCCATGAAATCCGAGATGGAATCCATGTACGAGAACCAAGTTTGGAACTTGGTGGACTTACCTCACGACTGAAAGGCCGTTGAGAATAAATGGATTTTCAAAAGAAAAACTGATGCTGATGGTAATGTGACCATCTATAAGGCTCGACTTGTCGCAAAGGGGTTTCGACAAATTCAAGGAGTTGACTACGATGAGACATTATCTCCCGTAGCGATGCTTAATTCGATTAGGATTATGTTAGCAATTGCTGCATATTTCGATTATGAAATATGGCAGATGGATGTCAAAACTGCATTCCTCAATGGTAATATTGAAGAAGAGTTGTATATGATACAACCTAAGGGTTTTGTCGATCCTAAGGATGCTAATAAGTTATGCAAACTTCAGCGATCCATCTATGGACTGAAGCAAGCATTCTGGAGTTGGAATGTCCGCTTTGATGAGGTGATCAAAGAGTTTGGATTTGTCCAAACTTATGGAGAGGCTTGTATTTACAAGAAAGTGAGTGGGAGTAATGTGGAATTTCTGATATTATATGTGGATGACATATTATTGATTGGAAATGATATAGAACTTTTAAACAGTGTTAAAATTTATCTAAACAACAAATTTTCGATGAAAGACCTTGGTGAAGCATCATATATATTAGGCATTAAAATCTATAGAGATAGATCAAGGTGCCTAATTGGGCTATCGCAGAGTACATACCTTGATAAGATATTAAAGAAGTTTAATATGGACGAAAGTAAGAAGGGGTTCTTACCTATGTTGCAAGGAAAGACATTGAGTAAGACTCAAAGTCCGGCTACGGCGGAAGAAAGAGAGATGATGGATAAGATCCCCTATGCTTCGTCCATAGGCTCTATTATGTATGCCATGCTATGTACAAGACCGGATGTGGCACATGCTATTAGTTTGACTAGTAGGTACCAATCTGATCCAGGTTAGGAACACTGGATAGCGTGAAAGAACATCCTCAAGTACTTGAGAAGAACTAAGGATGTGTTTCTTATATACGGAGGTGAAGAAGAGCTAGTCGCTAAGTGTTATGTCGATGCTAGCTTTGACACCGATCCGGATGACTCTAAGTCTCAATCCAGATACGTATTTCTCTTGAACGGAGCAGCAGTTAGTTGGAGGAGTTCCAAACAACCTGTGGTGGCTGGATCAACGACGGAGGCGGAATATGTTGCTGCTTCAGAAGCGGCACAGGAGGCGGTTTGGATGAAAGAGTTCATTACGGAACTAGGTGTGGTTCCCAGTGCGTTGGACCCAATGGTGATCTGTGTGACAATAATGGAGCCATAGCCAACGCAAAGGAACCAAGGTCTCACAAGAATTCCAAGCATATTAAGCGCCGGTTTCACTCCATCCGCGAGCATGTCAAGGATGGAGATATAAAGATTTGTAAAGTACACACGGACCTAAATGTAGCAGATCCGTTGACTAAAGTTCTCCCTAGGGCAAAACATGATCAACACCAGAACTCCATGGGTGTTAGATTTATCACTATGTGAACTAGATTATTGTCTCTAGTGCAAGTAGGAGACTGAAGGAAATATGCCCTGAGAGGCAATAATAAAGTTGTTATTATATATTCCTTATATATGATAGATGTTTATTTTACATGCTAGAATTGTATTGATCGGAAACATCAATACATGTGTGTTTAATAAACAAAAAGGGTTCCTAGTTATGCCTCTCTTATAGACTAGCTTGTTGATTAACAAGATGATCAAGGTTTCCTGATCATGGACATTAGATGTTGTTAATAACAAGGTCACACCATTGGTGGAATGATGTGATGAACATTCATACGAAGTATAGAATTACGATCAAGTCATTATGTTTATATTGCTATAACATCATACGAAGTAATCTATATCCTTAGACCATGAGATCATGTTAATTGCTAACACCGGAAGAATATCTTGATAACATCAAACGTCACACCGTAACAGGGTGACTATAAAGATGGGTTCAATACTACGAAGGTGTTATGTTGAGGCTCATGGATCAAGAGTGGAATTTGTCAATCCAGATGACAGATAGATATACTCTAGGCCCTTTCGGTGATATCACATTAAGATAGCTTGCAAGCAAGTGATGTCATCACTAGAATGTTATATCATGAGAACGAGAAAAGAGTGCATGTCGGTAACGAGATCAAACTAGGTATGGAGATACCGATGATCGAATCTCGGACATGTAATATATCGAGCGACAAAGGGATTTAGTTACAAGCGTTAAAGGTTCTCACGATCACAGAAGTCATCGTTGAATGTGTAGGAGTCAGTACGGATCTCCAGGTCTCGCTGCTGATTATTGATCGGAGAAGGGTCTCGACCATGTCTTCATTATTCGCGAACCGTAGGGTGGCACACTTAAGAGTTACCGGACACCATTTTGGAGCACATATGTTTCAGACGAAAGAATTGCAAAGCGCAGGAATTGTTTCAATAGAAACCGGAAATTGTTTTGGGTGAAATTGCAGAAAGTGGTTCTGCATGTGATATTGAAATATTGCAAGGGGTTATATGTGAATGTTTGTTAATTAAAGTAATTAACAAAATTCTGAATGAATTTAATAAAAAGAGTTTTATTAAACGAGAGAGCATTAAATTTGGAGAAATTTAATGCATTTAAAGTGGAGACTTTAAAAGGGAATGTGAAGAGGCATTTTAATGTGGAGGGGTTACCACCACATGAATGGGGGAGGTGAGGGGTCACCCCCCCATGCACCGGCCATGGAGAGAGGGGGCACCCCCCCTCCTCCTATAAAAGGCCACCCATTCCCTCCTTCATCCTCACACCTCCTTGTGAAGGATCTCTCTCCCCCTCTAGAATTATTCCCCCATGGTCTCAGATTAGCGAGATACATGTTCCTGGTGGCATTTCGTCTGGAAGGAGTTGCTGCTTCCACTGGATCGCTGGAGCGAGGAGGTGGAGGTTGTCCGGTGGCTTGAACGTGTGTGCGAGTGCGGATGTGCTGCTGAGTTGCGGCGCTCGGACTTCCTCATGATCTTGAGATCGGCAAGTGTACGACTACATCAACCACGAGTTCCTACTCATTAACAAAACTCGTTGTCTTCGAGGGTAAGTTCTCATTGGATGTATGTCCACCCGTTGCTTTGTACCTAGTAGATAGATCTTGGCGTGTAGTTCACACCGTAGGAAATTTTTTGTTTTCTATGCTGCGAACCTAACACTCCCCTCCCCATGGCCGACGCCCAAGGGGGATGCCCCCACCTCTTCCTCATCCATGTGGTGGAAGCTCCACTCACATAAACATGCCTCCACTCACACATCCACTCCACCAAATTTAATGCAACTCTCATTTAATAAAACTCTTTTATTTATTTTATTCAGAATTTTGTTAATTACTTTAATTAATAAACATTCACATAAAACCCCCTGCAATATTTCAATATCACATGCAGAACCAATTTCAGCAATTTCACCCGAAACAATTCCGGTGTCCATTGAAATAATTCCAGCGCTTTGCAATTCTTTCGTCTAAAACATATATGCTCCAAATGGTCTTTGGCAACCATTAAGTGTGTCACCCTATGGTTCACGATTAATGCAGACATGATCAAGACTCCTCTCAGATTAATAATTAGAAGCGGGACCTAGAGATCCATTCTGACTCCTACATATTCAATGATGACTTCTGTGATCGTGAGAACCTTTAATTTTAGTAACTTAACCCCTTTGTCTCGTGATATATCACATGTCCGATATTTGATCATCGTTATCCAAATACCTTGTTTGATCTCGTTACCGACATGCACTCTTTTCTCGTTCCCATGATATAACATTCTAGTGATCACATCACTTTCTTGCAAGCTATTCTCAATGTGAATCACCGAGAGGGCCTAGAGTATATCTATCCATCATCGGGATGGACAAATTCCTGTCTTGATCCATGAGCCTCTACATAACACCTTCGTAGCACAGAACCCACCTTTATAGTCACCCTTTTACAGTGTGACGTTTGATGTTATCAAGATACTCTTCTGGTGTTAGTGATTAACATGATCTCATGGTATAAGGAATAGGATTACTTCGTATGATGTTATAGCAATATAAACTCAATGACTTTGATCGTAATGCTATACTTCGGATGAATGTTCATCTCATCATTTCACAAATGTTGTGACCTCGTTATTAACGATATCCAATGTCCATGATCATGAAACTTTGATCATCTTGTTAATCAACGAGCTAGTTTAAAGAGAGGCATAACTAGGAACTTTCCATTTGTTTATTAAACACACATGTATTAACGTTTTCGTATTAATACATATAGCATGCAAAATAAACATCTATCATATACTTGGAATATACATAAAAACAACTTTCTTATTGCCTCTCATGACATATTCCCTTCACATCATCCATGCTCCTGCATGAGCGTAATGCTCTCTCGGTCTTCAACGGTATGTTATCGCTATCTTCCTTCGATACTGCATTACTTCTAGATAGATCATGGGCGTTAGGGAGTTCCAACATAGTAAAAAATTTGTTTTCTGCTACGAAAACCCTTTTGTGGTATCAGAGCCTGATCTATGCGTAGTATACTAGTAGGGATAGACACAGGCAGAGTGTGTACCTTGATACTCTAGTTGTTACCTTCCCACCTGGATTTGTTTATATCATGGCACTATGAGATGAAGCGGCCTAGACCGACCTTATGCAAGATTGGTTCCACGCCCGACATACGTCTTGTACAGTATAATTGGCTAACAGGGTGTCTATCTCTCTCACAGTAGTTGATATAGCATCTACAACGGAAGGCCCCGAAAGGGGTGTAGTAGAGACAACTATTGGATCCATGTTGTGGTTAGAAGTTCATAGGTAGAAATAGTTCTATTGCGAAAGCCTAACAACCACGTAAAATCTGCAATAGATAAAGTAGATGCGTCTAACTTTATGTTGAAGGTAAGACTTTGTGATGTGATACGGTTACAGTCATGAATGAGGTAAGGTAGTTTACTTTTCCTATTACTAAGTAGTATAGTAGTAGTCATCATGAAGATGAATGGCAAGACCGGTAGTGTCGTGGACTTGTCGTCAAACTGGTGGCCTGATGGAGATCGTGCCGGAGCACCTAATGGAGATTATGCAGTGCGAATACAACCATGTGACGTCACATTTAGATTAGATATGATTTAATCTTTGTGTGCATCTTGTTTGAGTTCTAATATTAGATACACAATGGTAGCATTTAAAAAGGATGATCCCTAATTAACACCAACGTAGTGTTATCCCATTAGTGCGTCCACTAAGAAAGTTTGTCGTTATGAAGCAGGCCGTGATGATCGGGTGCTGGACATCTCTACATTCGCATACGGTGGATGCAAGTCATATATGCACAACGAATACACTATGGTTGGGTTGGCGAGCCTAGCATGTACATACATGGCCTCAGAACATGGAGATTGAAAGATCAAGCACGAGTCACATGGATGATGTGATCGATGGATATAGTCCACCATGGCATTCTCATCAAAGGTCGTGATGATCGGGGATGATGTGGCGTAAAGGGGTCGTGTAATCACTAAACTGTCTTTAGGGATGATAGTTTAAGTGGGAGCTCGTTTGTTAATATGATCACAAATTTGAACTCCAATTATGAACTTAATCTAAATCCTTTTTGCAAATTTCTTGTAGATTATGGACATCCCCTCAGTTCAAGACATCTTTGGTCCATTAATGAACGGGGAGAAACTTATGTTAGATGGATCGAATTTCATCGACTGGTACCAATACCTATGAAGGATCCTCATAGAAAACCATCTCCTCATTGTTCTTTTGTGAACCCTTGGAAGATTTCCCTGATGAATCCGACGGTAGAGAAGATACGGCTCTTCGTGACCACCGTGATACCTTCACCAAGGTTAAACCCAAAGCTGGGATCGTCATCAACAGAAAGGGTATATGTGATATACAAGTAATAAATGTTTCCACGAAACACTTATGCATTTTCAAGTATTGGATACTTAATATTGTTTTATTGAAAACATGACCCTCTGTGTGGGAGTTACAGAATGGAACGAGGCGCTGATGGCGTGATGACGGCAAACAAGCTAATTGATGGCCGACAACACTCCTTCCCTCAAAGTTTATCATTAGATTAATAGCTTTGAATAAAAGCTTTGTAATCAACTTTCTGAAACTTATTAGTGTGTCTTGCTTACTGTGAGATGGTTATTGATATTAATAAAAAATAATTCAGTTGTTCTGTTTTTATGAATGATTTCTTTTATGATTCACATTCGTATTATAAACAAGTTATTCTAGTCTTTATCTATATGATAAAAGGACGTTTATTAAAAATTACCAAAATATATTCAAGTTTAAATATTGAACAATACTATTGTTTAATTCATTATGGTTATTGCATGTTTTTCATGTTAATGAAAATCGGGGTCTTAGATATTTGATCTAGAGACTTTGCAAAACCATGCCTCATTGGGCAGAATGACTAAAACTCCGTATTCTAGTAAAACGGTGATATGCGAAGGATTGTAGAATTTTATACATATGATGTATTGTATTTTCAACAAATAGTGTAAATCATTATTTTATAAACTTCATGGTGAGTTTAAGTAAATATGTGTATTTACTTAATGAAACACAAGTTCGAAACTATTTGAAATGTTCAAATGATTTCAGAATGAAGTGGATATAAAATTAACAAGAATTCCAAAATCTCTACAATTTGATCAAAGTGCTTTAGAATTCAAGTTAATAGCCAACATGCATAAAAGGACTTGTGAAAAACTATTTCACAAATTATGATAATTAGAAATATTCAAAGTGTATTGAATTGTTTGAATATCATAGTCATAGTGTATGGAATACGTATGGTCCAAATGATCTTCGGATGCACTAATGTTAGATATTAGAGTTATAGATTCAAATAGAAAACACTCAATAAAACATAAGGAACATCGAAAGATTCACGGAAACAACACCATATGAGATATGTCAAACTCGAGTTTCTAGAGGTTTCGATAGTTCGAGATCGTTGCGAATAGTAACTCTTTGTGGTGCATTTTTTGTAAGACTATGAATGCAAATTCCAAACTAATACCTGAACAAGACAAAGTTTGTATTGTCACGGTGTGGTAGCTCTTTGAGAAAATTTTCTTATAGAAGTGTTAGTGGAAGGGTATAAGTGTAAGCATAAGTTTCTGCTAATACTTTAGAAAGTACGATTTAAGAATTTGTTCTGCCATTTGCAGAATTTCATTCTTGATTCACTTATCCTATTATTGGAATAATACATACCTACGAACTACAAAGAAATATTGATGGACCTAAGTATAAGAAATGACATAGATAAATGAAATTGGCAAAGGACTGATCAAAACTACAATGTCTTAAAGAGTTTGAAGAAAAAGGTTGTAACTAGTACAACAGGTAGGTTTTGAACAATCAAGAATTGTTGAAGTCTTATAGCAGAAAATTCTCGATTTGATGGAAGATCAAAGACTTTTGGATTTGCCAAGATTGTCCAGAAAGTATGTAAATTGGATGGGAGCTAAAAAGTTTTTCCAAGTTGGATATGTGGACGACATATTTGAGTGCGAGATGAGTGATATCCTAGAATATCAAATATTGATGAAATATTTAAGTGGGAGCGTCACAATATTCTTGAATATGTAATTGACATATTAGTGAACAATGTGTTTGGTATTAGGAATGATTAGATCATTATATAGATGAAATTTAACATATATTAAATGTAGTGGATCAATGTGATTAGATCAGGATGTTTAATAAACATTAAATTTCAAAATACTTGGAGTTCTAAAAGTAGTCCAGAAGGACCTAGTTGAGATTCTCAAAACAGTTCAGAATAGATTCAAGTGAAGAATTGGTTCTTACTTGAACAATTGGGAAGTATTGAGAGGTGACTCGGTATTCATGATAATGGTTAAAGGAAAGAAAGATTCCTAGCATCACCTATGCCTTGGAAATAGGTTTTCTAGAAAACCCATGTTATTTATACTTGACATAATGTGACCCATGTTCTTAGTTGTAAAGAACAAAAATTCTAGAGTGATTTCTAAGTCAATCACTGAATCAGAGTTAAGTTTGAACATAACAAAAGCGTGGCTGGACATCAAAGTTGCAAATATTACAATTTGATTAAACTACATAGATATAGAAGTATTAGGATAGTTCTACATTAGCAAGTATGGTTTTGGTT
Organism: Avena eriantha; assembly: GCA_910589775.1. Lineage (NCBI taxonomy): Eukaryota > Viridiplantae > Streptophyta > Magnoliopsida > Poales > Poaceae > Avena > Avena eriantha. The sequence continues at coordinate 11,565,034 of OU342740.1, forward strand.
TAAAGAAAGTTTGACTTTCGACTAAGTGTGTTTATAGTTATACATGACATCTTGAAAGTTCAATTGACTGATAGATCGTCATTGTATATACTATAAAACAGAAGTCTCACCTTGTCACCAAAATGCTACAACACTTTATATGATAATGGCGTGAATGTCAGAATAGGTGACATTAATGATTTGCAAAATAGGACCTTATGAATCCGGTAAAACATATTTAGGACAACAAGTCCTCCATGAGCAAGCATGATCAATAAACACATATGAGATATGATTTATGATTAGTAGCAATGCAACTAGATTATTTGTACTCTAGTACAAGTGGAGACTGAAGGAGATATGCCCTAGCGGCAAATAATAAAGGGGTTTATTATCATATCTCATTAGTTCATAATAGTTTTATATCATACTATAACTATATCAAGCGGAAACATTGATATAAGTGTGGTATACAAACAAACCTAGGTCCCTAGTAGCCTCTATTCAACTAGTTCATTGGGAAGCTGATGATCACGGTTTCCTGATCATGGTGCTATTAGAGACAACTGACAAGGTTACCTGATTTGGAAAGATGTGATGGACATTTCGCATCAATGACTTTTGCAACATGATCGTGTCACTTAGTTCACGTTGCAATTAACAGAAACGGATTATTCTAATCCTTAGACCGTGAGATCATATTAATCACTGTTATCAGAGGATTTCTTTGCGTGCATTAACTGTCATGTCCGTGACTGGGTGACCATGAAGGTGCATGTTGAGTAGTCCAAAGGGGTAGGTTGATGCCTATGCATCAATATCGGGATTTGTTCTTCTGTGTGACGGGAAGATACACTCGGCCCACTCGGTGAATTACATCCATAAGCTGCGAGGCGTATGACTTGATCATAGGGATGAAATTTCACGTGAACGGGTAAAACAGTACTTGTTGGAAACGAGATTGAACAAGGTATCATGATACTGATGATTAGATACCGGGCAAGTCTTGTATTGCGTAACAAAAGGAATTGGATATATCGTTTAAGGTTCGACATACGGTGATTCGTGGAGTGCATAGGGGTCAATATGGGCATCCCAGTCCCGCTATTGATCATTGACCGAGATCATGTCTATAACATTCCCAAACCATAGGAAAACATGCTTAAGGACACTATGACTCTTAGAGGTCTTCATGTAAGATGGAATCACAGAAGAGAGAGAAAACGAAATCGTTCCAGGGAGATCCGAAGTTGTTCGGAAAGACCGAAAGATGTTTCGGATAAATGGAAATTTATAATGTGCATTTATTATATGTTAATTATAAATTTACTTATACTAAATAAATATTTAAATTAATATTTGTGGGCATCTTCCACTATAGGGCCAATTCTCTGGAGGGAATCAACCCAATAGGGAAGACGCCCCAATTAGGCAGAAAAAAGTAGCCGATACAGCTGTTGGGTCGCCTGACCAGCCCATGCGGGTGAGCCAGCACTAGGTGCCGCTTAGGAAGGCAACATCCACTGTCACGCCGCAGGGCCGCATGTGTGGCTGGCCCACCCAGCTAGCGCTGCACGCTGAGCGGGCCTCGCGCGCGCGTGGGGTAAGCCAGCCCACCTGGCCACGCTAGCCGGTGCCACTACGAGCTGCTACAGCTGGGCCACGGGCGAGCAAGGCAGGCCCATCCGGGCACAGGCCGTTGTAGCCGCAGGAAAGATGGGCCATGGGAGGGCAGGTCGCCCCACCCGGGTTGGCTGGCCGCTGGCGCTGGCTGCTGTGCTGCTGCTGGGCCCGGTGGGGTGCCCACCTAGCCAACCAATGGCCTAGCCGACTGCAGCCCCAGTTTTGTCTATTTACTTTATATTGTTAGTCCCACGTGTGACACCCAAAGGAGAGGTTACACCTCTCCCTTCTTATATAAAGGGGTGTCCATGGGTGGGATTAAAGATACAAATCCAGATATTCTCTAAGGCAGCTTTACTTAGAGAAAACCCCCCTCTCTTTCAGTTGCCTTTGCGGTGGCACGGTCCCGAAGAAGGACTGTATACGCAAAGTCAACACCACTGCAGCATGCCATAGTGCTAAATGGATTCCATTTAGGAGGTTTACTTCCGCAACCTCGGCAAGGATCAGAGGCCGAGAGTCGTTGTCTTGCACCGTATGTGTGTGATAACTCGGGGGAGCTACCAATAGTAGCAACCTGACCATCGTGCAAGGACTTGGGCAAGGGGTGACGTGCGAGGAGCTTTGCGACCCTGAGGTCGGATGGGTACGACTACATCATCCACGTTCATGCATGAGCGTAACTCTCTCTCGGTCTTCAAGGGTATGTTACCGCTTTCTTCCTCCGTTGATGCATTACTTCTAGATAGATCCTGGGCGTTGGGGAGTTCCAACGTAGTAAAAATTTTGTTTTCTGCTATGGAAACTCTTCAGGTAAATACCGCTCAGACGCCTCTCCTCTATCCATAATGCAAACCCTACCCCTACCACGCTCGCTTCCTAGTTCTCGCCTCCAAGACCGTCTTTTGCGCTAAGCGCCATGCATCGCCGCCTACCAACCTACAGGGCCAAGCTCCCTGTGCCCATGGCGCCGGAGCACGTCTTACCAATGGAACCAACTCCTCCGTCCTCCTTGGATGACAATGACTCCAATCCGGTCGACTTCTCCACCTCGACGGACGAGGAGCAGTACAACGAGGAGCTGCTTGATCAGCTGTAGCTTGTCATCATGAACTCTTACAGGAGCAAGCAGAAGAGGACCAACGAGGCATGTACCATCGACGAGACCAACCAGTATCTTGAAGACCATGGCGCATAGATCTCCCTACAGAGGGCGTCGGTGGAGGAGAACACCCGCCTTCTCATGGAGAGGGATCGGCGGGCCATTCTTGGCATCAACAGAGAGAATGAGGTCAATGCAGCCGCTCACGAGGCTGCCCGGATTGCTCATAACGAGTACTGTCGGCAGATGCGCGAGATTACTGAGGTGGCACGAAATGCCCGGAGGAGCGCTGCGCCCGCCACCCAGAGGCGGTGACGCGCTGCCTGAGGGTGGAAGAGCGATAGGCGAGGCAGGCTCCAAAGCGAGCCGAGTGGGACGCTAGGCAGAATCGCAAAAACAACGATAAGGCCGGTTCATCTGGCGGGAATGATGGTGCTTAGATTTAGTTTTTGTTCAAGTTTAGTTAAATTTCAAACAGTTTGTATAATTTCATTATACTTTTAGTAAATTACATTTAGTTTGTGTCCTGAAAAGGAGCAGTTTGAGTCACGATGGCTCGAAACAGGCATGCTCCAAACACGATACGACTGTGTCCCCAAATGACCTATTCGCCGAGCCTGTCTTTTGGGAGACGCGGCTGGAGATGCTTAATAGCAACATATACAACAGTTATGTATAAAAATTATTAATTTATTAGTAGATGACGCAGCTCACATACTCACAAAGTGCTACAGCCGCCTTTTAATTTAGAGTCCCCTTCTTTCTTCTTCCTTTTTCTCTCGTCCAACTAAATAAAAGTATATTATTTTAATTCTTATAGCTAACAGTAGGCTCTGATTTGATGGGATTAGGCAGTGCAAACGTGAATGATTTGATGGGATTAGGCAGTGCAAACGTGAATACAGAGGGAGTAACTCTGCTAGAGGTTTCGTGCCAGCTGCCAAGGGCATGGGGGTTTTCCTAGCAAACCACTCCACAGAAGCAGGAGAAGAGGCAAGGGAGACAAGCACAAAACGTTCCCCACCCGACCGTGGTCTAGGCGCTCGAGGACCATGGGTAAACATGGCGCGCGCAGGCGCAGCATGGCCACGGAGCTGAAAGTGCTGGTGCCTGGTTTCTCCGAGAAGCTGGTAAGAACAATAACTCGACGGTACTGCTCGTGCTCTGTCCATCCCAGATTCTGACCGCCCTGATGCATATTATACTGGTCGTGCAGCGCATCTCCGACCATCTCGCGGAGTGCTTTGATTCCGGAGACGGCGGCGCCGGTATGACGGCCTTCCTAGTCAGCCCATTCGGCACGGCGGTCTGGCCCGTCAAGGTCGGCCGGGACGGCCACGGCGCGTTCCTGGGTCGACGGTGGCCGGAGTTCGTGGAGGCCCACGGCATCGGCGTCGGCTGGTTCTTGGTGCTCCGTCACGTAGGCCGCGGCGTGCTCACTGTCAAGGCCTTCGACGCCAACGGCTTCCTCAAAGAGTTCGGACAAACCCACACCGGTGCCTACTCTGTCTGTCGCTCTCGCTCTCTGATTCTGCCGGCTGGCTGGCTGTCTGTATTCATTTAGGAAGTAGGTACCAAGGGTAAGCAAATTAGTGATCTAATCTGTTCTGTGGTCAGGACAAGTTGATAAAGAACTAACCCAATGTGTAAATCGATCAAACAGAGTAGGTTTTGATCCTGGCCTATAAACAGAGTAGGTTTTTTGTACAGTGCTTGTGACGGCTCTGACGGCTCATAGCTCGTATATCTGTGAATTGGTGATAAAGAACTAATGTGTACATCAATTAAGCTCTGACGGCTCATAGCTCATATATTTGTGAATTGTTCATTTTCAGTTCCGGGCGTCCCAGCACCCCAGATCGAAACTGGCCGTACCCGTAAGCCGCAGTTTGTCAGGCCACTTTGGCGTAATTCGATGGAAAAGATGGTTTGCATACTCTTCTTGCTGGGATGTCCAGAATCAATTCTTCAAATGTACTATATGCTGATGTCTGCATTCACTCACTGCATTATGTTGTTTCATCTGTCATTGCAGCCTATCCCCTCTGAATTTCTGAAACGGAGATACATTTCTGATGAGGAGCTCAACAGGCGGATGGCCACTTTCGTGACCCCCTTCCGTGATTTTTGGCATATCGATCTCGAGAAGGATGGGTCGAATGTGTTCTTTGCAGGTGCATGGTCAAAGTTTCTGGAGTTCCAAGGCATCGAAGAAGGTGAAGCTTTGTTGATCAGATATCAAGGCAACATGATCTTTACAATCGAAGTGTTCGGGTTTACCGGATGCTGGAGAAATTTGAAACACCAAGGCATCAGATTTCAGCAATCTGAAAACAGTGAGGAAACAAATTCGTCCCAGAAAACTGAGCAGGGTAAAGAGGCCAATTCGTACAAGAGTACTGAGCAGAGTGAAGAGGCCAATTCGGCCCAGAGTACTGAGCAAAGTGAAGAGGCAAATTCGTCCGAGAATGCTGAGCTGAGTGAGTAAATCAACTATTTTGTGCCCTATGAATGCCTTGATAATAATTAACTAATATGCTAAATGCATTACTACTGTTATTATCCTCTTAGCATCTAAGGAAGGCCAGAGCCAAAAGGAGGCAAATATTTCAATTAGGAAAAGGAAACGACGTGAAGAAAAAATAATGCCAAAAGGCTCCACAAATCCTCTTGACAATAGAGCGAGGACAAATTGTGAATATGAAATCGGGTCACAGCCCTGTCTAAGGAAGCAGCTCAATGCTAACGCGCTTCGATACTATCTTGTAAGCATAACCATAGAAGCATTTTTTGCGAGATCGTTTATATACTCTATGAGCAAGTTAGGTATTTACTTTTACTATATTATAGTAAGCTACATAGCGGAGGTGGTGTTTTGGCTCACGGGTGCAAATAAACCTATTATGGAAATTGCATAAAAACCAAAATTTAAAATGTCAAAAAAAATTGAACAAAAATTCCGCCTGTACATCTGAACATTCTATGTTGATACACAAGGGTTTTAGAAAAAATAAACATTTTATGGGGCTTGTGTAAAAAAGACAAAATAGATATATGTGAATAGTCATGTTGCAGTACCGAAATTTGTCTTTTTTACGTGGGGCACGGAAAAAATTATTTTTTCCCGAAAACTTGTGTACGAACATATAATATCTAGATGTAGATGCATATATTTTTTTCTAATTTGTTTGACATTTTGGAATGTGCTTTCCAACAACGGGTTCATTTGCACCCGTGAGTCGAATTGGATTTCCGGCTACATAGTACATCTTTTCATCATAAGCGAGCAAACCAAACTATCAAATATGACAGTGTTATCAGCTTGTTCATAACATTGTCATCATACCCACTTGAAATGTGACAGAAATAACCTATCTGATTGCAACGGCATGCAGACTTTGCCAGGGGATTTCTGTGTGAAAGTCGGATTCCTGGAAAAATGCACAATCAAGCTCAAGACCTCAGAGAGGAACGGGTCGTGGGAAGTGAATGGTTGTGTTTACAAACCAAACCAATGGAAACTTTCAAAAGGCTGGAGGACCTTCTGCCGGGATAACGAGCTCAAGGAAGGTGATGTGTGCACCTTCAATGTCATCGAAAGCACGATGTGGCATGTCGACATAGAACGTTGCTAAGATGGGACTTCAACCAGGTGCAGTAGTAGTAGTCCTAATCAGGTTCATGTGTCTACTGTGCCAACTAGAATGCATTTTGGCAGAAAATCCTTATCTGGCTTTGTCTGAAGATTGCCTTGTTGTGTCGAACCTTTTGGTCGTATGTTCTTGCTGCACCTTTATGTGTTTAAACAGTTGCCTATCGTAGTTACCAAGCAGAATCATGGTCCATTGTATTGTTCCTAGTTGTGTATTCTATTCCAGATTTGTTGTTATGCTCTTCGACAACGCCGAGGCACCACTTATCGTGCCAAGTGCTCGTGACCATTCCCATTAACGGGTGATGGTCATGCTGCGTGCCATCTGCTGGCAAGGTGCTACCCTTCTAGGCTTATTACCTCATTATTAGTGATAGCAGTGGATTGACTGATAGCACACCTTTGCTCATGTCTTGGGTTTTCTTCCTGTGGCGATGCTGGCTCGGTGATCTGTATGGGGAGTGTAGGTTGGTGCATTTCCTTTCCTTTAACAAATTGTGACCAAGATTTTCGCGACTAGGCTCGCCTCTCGTATGAAATAAGTTATGTCCTCCATTCAAGGGACTTCATCAAAACGAGTAGCATCCATGACAATTTCATGTTCGTTCACAACAAATGCTAGATGGCTTCAACGTAGGAAAACAACAAGTCCTCCTATTCAAGATCGACATCAAAAAGGCCTTCGACTTGGTTCGTTGGGAATACATTTTGGGTCTTCTTCATCGCCTTGGCTTCACGTCGAGGTTCCGTGATATGGTGACGGCCTTAATTTCCACCTCTACCTCGCGTGTCCTTATTAATGGGGCGTCGGGCGACCCCATAAAGCACGGCAGTGGCTTGCGTCAAGGCGATCTGCTCTCTCTCCTCCTTTTTTTTATATTGCCATAGACCCTCTCAATGCACATTCTTGATGTGGCCACAACTCAAGGGCGTCTTCACCGCCTCGCGGGAAAGGGTGGTCGGTTCCATACTTCACTATATGCGGAAGATGCGGCGATCTTCATGGCTCCCATAGAGGAAGATATTCGAAACTCCGGTGACGTTACTGGTCTCTCCACCAACTTCAATAAGTGCTTGGTTTCCCCCCATTCGTTGCAACAACATTGACCTCAAGGACATTCTACACGACTTACCGACATCCTAATCATCCTTTCCTTTGCGGTTTCTTGTCCTAAAAAGCTAAAGTGCATCCATCTTCAATTCCTCAAAGACGAGATTTCCTGTCAACTTGTCCCTTGGCAAGACAAGTCCATCAATATTGTGGCAAGAAACGCTTTGGTAAAGTCGATCCTCACCTCCCAAGCCATCTACCTTCTCATCGACCTCGATGTCCCAGAGGAAATCCTCCTTTCCATAAAAAAGTTGATCCATTCTTGGCTTTGGACCGGTACCGACAAAGCCACTGGGGGAAATGCAAAATCAATTGGATCGCCATGTGCCGCCCCACCTTGCTTGGGGCTCTTAGCATCGTCAATATTGATAAATTATCTCGTTCCTTACGCCTTCGATGCCTTGGATCGAGTGGATAGAGCCATACCGTGCTTTGGTGGGCACCGAGTTACCATGTACAAAGGAGGACATGGAGTTCTTCTATGGCATGCCGATGGTCACTATTAGGTATAGCAAGATGGCCATCTTTTGGGATACTCCTTGGACAGATAGTATCAGCCCCAAGACCTTTGCGCCCTCAATTTATGGTCTATCCAAGAAGAAGAAATGGGTGGTTCATGCCGCTCTCAAGGACAATGCTTAGGTCCATCAAATTGACTTCTCAAACAGGCTCTCGGTTTCTCATCTTGAGGAGTTTGCACATCTTTGGCAATACACCTCGCAATTTCATATAAATGAGGATGCGAGGGACTCTATAACTTCTAAACTCATTACCTCGGGATCCTACACGCCGGCCTTCTCCTATAAGGAGAAATTCGTGGGGGCTAACTAGCAAAAATTTGAATGGCATCGTTCGGAAGAACTGGGCACCCTGAAAATGCAAAATTTTCTCTTAGTCGTCATCCAAAACCGGGTTTGGACATCGAATAGACTTCAAAGGAGGGGGTGTCCCAATTGTGACATTTTCCCTTTTTGCAAAAGTGTGACCGAAATTGCAGCTCATCTTATTTTTAAATGTTGCTAAGCCACAAGAATTTGGGATATGGTGAAAGGATGGCTTGATGTTCATGCTTTTGAACCTACCGAGTGGAGTGCTTTCGACAGCGTCAATTCTTGGTGGATGCATGTCACTATGGTCACCGTGGGAGGAAAAAAGGTGATGTCCTCCCTCTTCATGCTTGTTTTGTGGGATCTTTGAAACAAACGCAACGCGGGGGTATTCAAGAACAAGATCACAATGGCTTTTGGGGTTTTTGAACGTATCGAATCCGAGGTGGGTGCTTGGGAAAGTAGCCATTTTTGGGAATATGTCTAAGAGACAATAATAAAGTTATTATTATACTAAGTATTCATGATAAGTGTTTATTCTCTATGTTATAAATGTATGTACCAGAAACTAAATACATGTGTGGATAAAAAAACAACACAGTATCCCTAGTGAGTCTCATCTACTAGTTTGTTAGTTAAATATTAGTTATGGTTTCCTGACCATAGACATGTAATGTCACTTAAAAACGAGATTATATCATTAGGAGAATGATATGATGGGCAGACCCAATAATAAGCATAGTCATTGATCCTGTCACTTATTTTGATTCCTATTACTTTTGTATATGTCAATTATCATTTCCTTAGGCCATGATATTGTGTTAGTCCCTACTAACGGGGGAAAACTTTGTGGACATCAAACGTCACTTTTTAATTGGGTGATTATAAAGATGACTTTCAGGTATCTCCGATGGTGTTTGTTGAGTGACATGAATCAAGACTGTGATTTGTTCCTCCATGTGAAGGAGAGACACTAGTGCGAAAATGCTTAGCAGTGATGGTTCAGGAATCAACTACACTGACGATAGAGGCGTTTGTCAGTAGTATACTATCACTGGTAACACTTTACCATCGACATCGGTAGAACTTGTCGTTCGAACTTCTAGCGCTGACGAAACAATTGATTTTATCCTGTCGATGCAGGTACTCCAGCCGACAAGACATGGCTAATCAGGCGTGTGCGCAATCTATGGCCGCCAGCGCTATGTTGTGGGTGGTGTGTATGGATAACATACGGATGTCATTTTTAGTGGTCCTACGATTTACTTTCTTGGAAAAACAGCCATTTGTATCATAGCATTGACATACTGCAGATTCAACCCTGACTAGCTGATTGTCACTAGTAGATAAGTACTAATGTGTTCTTCTTTCCATGATCGTCTCTTATAATCTATATGGTGATGATCTATTGGGTTTATGTCTGTCACTCTATTTGTTGAAGCACCAACATACATATATTCTTGGGATCATCACTTGTTAACTTTCTGAAAATAAAATAAATACACGTATTAGCCATTTAAATACAATCTAGGATGGGGTATGTACAAAGCAGACGATAAATATACAAATACATAGATAAGTATCCATTTGCAGCATAATTTCTCATCTAACAAAGGAAGTAAAAACATCACGAGAAGATCAAAATATCACTTTTCAGATGATTGCAGCTCATCAAGTTCATAGGTCTCCATAATAATATCATAAAAAATAGATCCTCATATTCTCTTGGGGCCACTGAAGTGGGAATAAGAATCCTCATCTTCACATGGATTATATCCTAATACTATGCATCTTCCCGTGGAATCACTAGTGAAAGCAAAATAGAACAAATCTTCATCGTCACATGGCTGATATCCTAATATTACACATCTTTCCATGGCATCACTAGTGAAACAAAACAGGAAAGGATTGTGGTATATATAATTAACTCTCTTCTTGAAAGATGCAAGGAATGATAAGACTAGTAGGTCAATATAGTAAGATGCATAACAACTCATACACCTCGCATATAATGATAATATTATTTAGTGTGTACATATGAAAAAGTAAGAACATGGTTCACATGAACTAGATGATTGTTAGGAATAAAAATTACGAGACAATGATAAAGGAAAAGTAAGATATCATTTTATTATGGTGCATGGATGGACTGGTAATACAAAAAAATGTGTGCCAGTATTTAAGCCTAGAATAACAAATCATAGAATCAATAAAATTGTATGACATCTCATGATTGTTCATATATCCAATAGATAGATTGAAAGAAAATTAGTTTTTCTCAAAAGAGCAATGTATATTGGTACTATGAAGCACGCGTTGCAAATTATTGAACTTCCAAAGTAAGGAAAAAGGTAAGTTTTTAGCATATCGACCATAATAAAGAACCTGGACAAAAGACAATTTTATGTCTTTGTATGCTTTCCAAAAGGAAACTGTTGATAGATTATAACGAGCCATGACCAACTTAATTATAACAATAATAGAATTTGAAGCATTGCTTGTTATTATCTATTGAGGGGACATCAATTGTGTAGTCAATGAAACATACTTGGCTAAGGTTGATTCTCTATATCAGGCCGAGCCAATGAATAGTTGCCAAACCGACTCTTGGATTTGGAGACATCACTTCCTTATAATGGTCTCGGAATCTTTATGCCTTGTTTCACCATGTGCCCAATGCTTTTACCAGCATGCACATTTCTTTCTCTTTGAATATCTTCATCGCATCTTCACAAAATTTATAGATGAAGCAGTATATGTCAAACAACTTGCTCAGGAGCTCTTCCCTCATATTATTATGATCTTCCATTCTCAAGTCCGTGCATGCGATCTTCATGCCTTATGTATGAATGATGAGGCTTACAATGTGCCTATAGCATAATGCAACAACTACTGAGCTTACTGGAATACCTCGGTCATCAACTTGTGTGACCATTGGACACTTATCCATAGTTAGATGCTTTTGCATGTCTGGGAAAGTCAACGGAGGCCAGATTGTCTACATAAGAGCTCCTGAGAACAAATAGAGAGTCTCCACCTGACTCATAGCTCTCCTCATGGTCAACAAAAGCTTGTGTATGGGAGAAAGATGTGTCCATTCTATAAATAAGATGAAACTAGTTAACTAAATGAAATTAGTAGAAGTATTTAACCTACTAAAAAGCTATTGAACTACTACAAAATACTGGATAGCATGAGAGTAGAAGTATATAAATGAGTATCTAACATACTAAATGACCCGCATACGTACCCTTTAACGGAGGAGATGTTACTCCATGAGGGAAAGCGGTTACGAGGATGAAGTTGTACTAGTTCCAGATCTTCATCATGCAACACACGTAGAAGCCCCAGGAAAATGCTCAGATAACTCCCTCCCGCTAGAGTAGGATTCCTGAGAGTTTCGACATGAAGACATGTACTATTTTTTTGCAGGTAACAAGATTCCGGTTAAAATAAGAGGGGCATATATATTGAAGATCGTAACACCCCGTCCACTAGGCCCCGGGGGTGTCACTCCTGGTAGCTTACGAGGATCTCTAGACTGGCCTCACAGACCAACACTAGTCTTTTCTACGCACTTTGTCCTCACTCGTGCGCACCCATGGGGGTGTTTTCGTTGGATTGAAGACATGTACGCCGAGAGAGGGTCCTCGAGGTGTGTGGAAAGATGGGGTGTGAGGAGACGGTATTCCGGGAACGGTGAGCACACATGTTTTATCCAGGTTCGAATTCGCCACCTTTGAACGGATCCTACTCTTGCTAGAAATCTAATAATACGGCAGAGCGGGACGTATAGATTACAAGAGAGGTTTCGCCTATGCGAGTTGAGTATGTAAGCATCCATTTTATCAAACAATTTTAATCAAGGGTACTATCGAGTCTATTTATATTAAGCTCAAATGAGATGGAGTAGTTCTAAAATTAGATTCTTTGGGCTAAACATGGACTCAAGTCATCTTTCAGATGCTTTTTCTTATTGTAAAAATGTAGGAAGTATTTTTAACCAAGTTCATTGCTCGTTGTTTCAAGGCTAAAAAGAAGACACTAGCAAAGGAATAAATTCCTAGGATAACAAGCTAAGTGGAGAGTGACTCCAATGCAAGCGAGTAAATAATTGTAGGATCAATTTAAGGTTGCATAAAGGATGACAAAAGGAATGCGATACCTTTTCTTGCTTGCTTCATTCTCGTATTTGATTCGAACCCCCTCTATGTTTCCCTATTGTCAAGTCACCTAAAATTAAGCAATCTCCGAGAGAAACAAAGAAATGAACTTGCAAATAAAGTTACACCTAATTTTTTTGTATTTTTGGTTTAGACATGCAAAGATCAAAATAAACATGCAAATTTTAAGAAATAAAATAAATCAAAAGAAGAAATAAAAATATGAATGCAAAGTTTGGAGGTTTTCAAACCTCTCCCAAGCTTGGCTATTATCAGGCTCAGTTGTTGCCATCATTTGGCGGCTGGTGCAGATACTGCTGGTAGTAGTCGGGGAAGTGGGTCATGAAGTGACTGAAGTTGTGAGTCAAAGTATTCACATCTTCATTCACTTCTTGAAGAGTGTGGTCGATCTCGCCAACGCGCTAGTTGAGCTGCTAGAACTCCTGCTAGGGGACGTAGCTGTACCCCTGCTGTGGTTGGTCGGGCCACAGGTCCCATGCTCCCCCTTGCTGTTGTTGTTGTTGTCCCTCCCAAGCAGGGTTGTGTCCCTACTCTTCCTCCTGCTCCTTCTCCTCCTCATCCTGCTGCCCTCCTTCTTCATCTTCCTCTTCGTCGGGCTAGGGCTCGGCCATGATCTCCATCACTTGGTCATTGGTGAGGATCCAAGTGTTCTTCTCCACAATTGAGAAGGCTTGGGGGCAGGGCAACTGAACCTGCTCACCCTATGCATCACCAAGATAACTGAATTGATATGCTCGAAGCCTCCGGTTAGCATGGTAAACACCAAGGAAGCCACAAGCAGTCAAATACTTGACGTCCATGAGTTTGGAGCCTTCAACAGGTTCCATAATAGGTAGTATAATATTCAATGCATAGGCAAGGTGGGTTACCAATCCACCAATGCGAATATCACCTTTGGTCGTGTTGCTTTGGTGGCGAAAGTGTTGGATGAGTAGAGCTGCAGGACTGGGGCTTTGCCGTGAAGTGGGGAAGAGAGACTTGGTGATCATTGCCATGTCCGCATTAGCCATGGAGCCTGTGTCACCTCTTCACAGTAGTGTGTTGGCGAGGAACAAAGCATAGTAACGGATGGTTGTGTTCTGAATGGTGGACATCTTCTTCTGATAAAATTGCCTGTCACCATTAACAAAAATAACCTCCCAAGTCTCTCCACTTGTGACACTATAGAGGTTGGTAACAGTAGGCTCCCCAGTATGTGGGAAGCTGAAAGCATTGCAAAATTCTTCGAAATTTATGTCATAGTTGCCGGTTCATGGTGAAGCTTATCGTGCATATATTACCTTTCTCCATGTGGTCGTCGTAGAACGAGGCAAGGAACTCATGAGTAAGCTCAGCGTAGGTATCATGGCTTGCGAAGCCAAGTACTGCCAACCTCGCCCTGTTGCACATGAGGTCGAAATCCTCCTTCAACCCTGCCACGGTGAGAAAGTTATGGTCGGCTCAACGCGTGGGCAGCACCCTCCTCAATGAGACAATGTCCAACTTGGAGTTGCGTGAGTCTTGGGACCCCGAGCTCGAGTCCTCTCCCCGTTGGTGCTTCAAACGAAAGAGGTTACCCATTTTGTTCATCGTGATGCACTGAAAAATTTCACCATAAAACTTTAGGCATATAGTTTCTACATGATATATGAACGATTCTACATGGAAAAATTCAATCCTAATGTGAGAAATTAATAGGAAAGACAAAATAAACTTGAGTTCATCCACTAGATCAATGTGAGAGTTTCAACCATGAAAATCTGAAAATAAAGCATGGATAGGGAGAGAAACATACCGATCTGTTGATTCCCCCACTCAAACGAATGAAATCCGCGAAAAATCAAGGGTTCTATGTGGATTTTGAGAGGTTTGGAGAGAGAATATGAGAGAAATAATGAGGAGAGGTGAAAGACCTAGCCGCCCTGGTGCGATTTTGTGGTCGCACCAAACTATACGGCCGGTACTATACGGGCAGGTGATGTTGTTCCGCTCGTATAGTTGCGGCGGCGCCGCCAACTAGGGTTTCTTTATGCAGAAAACAGCTATACAGATGCAACTATATGGCCGGATCACAATGATACCGCCGTATAGTTGGTCGTTCAATCGTCTATCTCTCGAGATAAATTTCTAAAAATAGAACCAATATCTATACGACCAGAACTATACAGCCGGAATTTTTATTCCTGTCATATAGTTGGTCGTTAAACTCTCAGTACCTTTGGGATAAATTTCTAAGAGAGGCATTGATATCTATATGATCGGAGCTATACGGCCGGAATTTTTATTCCCGCCATATAGTTGGTCGTTAAACTCTCAGTACCTTTCAGAGAATTTTGTACGAAGGCATCGATATCTATACAACCACAGCTATATGACCAGAATTTTTATTCTCGCCGTATAGTTTGTCGTTAAATTCTTCGTGTCTTCGAAGAAAATTTGTTAATGGCCAAGATATCTATACGACCGGAACTATACGTCCAGAATTATTATTCCCGCCGTATAGTTGGTCGTTAAACCATCAGTAATCATCAAAAAAATTCTATTACTTCGAGAATACCTTCTTATCCCAAAACTTAGCGAAATACCTTATTTTTGACAGAAAATTGATAGTAGAAACTGTCAACCAACATTGCCATATTAAGAGAAAAAATTTAGCTTATGTAAATGAAAAACTCTAACTTTAATTTTTATTCTTATTCTAAGCTCATTCAATCGATGTTTCTACTACTTTTTGATAGATGCATCTTCACGGGCGCGCTTCTGCGAGAATGTTTGTGAAAAAGTGGTAGGAATGCGATGAACTTCTTATTCTCTAATTTACTTTATTGACAAAATGTAACATCCCAAATCTTTAATCAAGGTTATCCAGATCCAAATCACCCAATATAGGGTTAACAAAAACTTTTGATCATTAAAGTAATTAAGAATGCATATGTATGTTTGCATTAATATAGAGTTTGTTTGGAAATGCCATGTTTGATTGTTCTAATGGTTATAAAATGATTCAAAGGTGAATTCCACATCATCTAAATCATTTAAAAACAAAATCCAAAGGAAAAGAAATCAAATAAGAATAAAAAGACCAAATGGTCATTTTAATCCACTAGGCCACTTTAGGTGTTCCTAGGAGTCAAATTCAAACAGAAACATTGTCAACTCTTTTCACCCCTTGCTAGTACAAGTAAAGATCTACCAATGCCCACTTTGAAATCTTACAAAAACATTTAAACACTAATTTTAAATGACATTTGAAAATTGAATCCATTACATATGCATAGATCCCACTTTTTCAAAAACCACTCAAATGAGTTCACCTTAACAATCCCAAGCAACCACAGATGATCAAGCTTATGAATAACACACCCACCAAAAATCTTTTCAAAATTCAAAACTAAAATTCTTGCGGCCATTGTGTCGAACACCTTGTGATCATCAAACAAACTGCCTAACTAATACTGTTGATTAATCAAAGCTTTGTCCCCCATTGACCCTCTCATCTCTCCTCTGTCCCCTAGAATCTAACCCAGCCCCAGACAACACCCTCCTTCGCCGCTAGCAGTAGTGCCGCGCCTCCCCAAGGCCATGCTCGCCGGTCGAGCATGGACAGCTCACAGGAGACCACCCAGCCCCCTTCCTCCGTGCCTGGGAGGTAGGCGTGATCACACCGCCGCCCATTGTCCCTTCCCCGAGCAATGTCAGGCACTGGACCACCGTAGGACGCCTGCGCTCTCCGCCTCTGCACCATGCGCAGACCACGCCAGTGCGCCGCCCCTGACAGCCTCGCACAGAGCCCGCCTTACCCTCTGCCAGCACGCCCCCAGATATCCCCATTCGGTGCCGATTGACCCGCAGCCACCGCACGCTGCGTAGAACGCCGCCTCTGCCGCGCAGAGCGTCGACCTTTCCCGACCGATTGCCACCACCCCTAGCCGCGCCATTACACCGTAGAGGATCGCCAGGAGACCGTGCATCGATCGCCGTTCGCAGCCATGCCTCTAGCAACCCGTAGCCAGGTCGCTACGGTCGCCGGACCATGCCACTTTGCCCCTTCGTTGAACCTATAAAAGGAGACCTCCCCCAGCCTCTTTCTGCACACCACTCACCTGCCCTCTCCCCACTAAGCCTTCCCCACTTCTCCCCGGAGCAAGGCGAGCAGCCGTTGGCCGGAATTCCGCCGGTGTTGGCCGCCACTGGAGGATAAGGGCCCTGTTGATTACGACCACCCCAGGAGCCGCCGCGACCATGCCTGAGACCGCCGCCGTCCACCAGTTCGATCAGCCCCATCGCCACGTTAGCTGGAGCCCTGGTAAGCCCCCAATCGACCCCCACTGAGCCGCTAGGGTTCGTTCTCGTCGGCGACCTGTTCGTCGTCGACGTTGAACCACGACTGTTCATCTCTGTTCTAATCGCACGACTGATATTGCCCCGTACCGCTTTGCGTTAGAGTCAGCCGCTGACATGCGGGACCCCCTTGTCAGTTGCCCTCTGCGCCGCGGAGCGCTACTGGGCCGGCCCGTTTAGTTTCCCACGCTAGCCCACAAATTCAAATAGATGTTTTTCTATTTATACTTAAACTCAATTCTGTCCACTAGTTTAAAAATCATTTCAGAGAGATCCCCATAACCAAAATGCATGATTCAAATTTTGTTAGAAAGATAATTAAACTCTCTATCCAAGCCCATTGGATTTAAGTCAATTGGAGTTAAGTATACTATATAGTGAAAATAACAAGACAAAGACTTTTCTACATTCAAACATTTTTCAAAAATCAACCATAATAGCTTTTGAGTTGATTCCAACTCTCAAAAATCACATTTGACCATACCTATCTTAATATGGAAAAATATCTAGGTTTGCATGCAGTGACTTTGGACTAGTACCAAAATAATGCTATATAGACATTTCTAGTCACTTTAAATCATTTAAATATTAATCTTAAACTTTATAAAATGTGACCAAACCTTTAAATCACATTCCCATGTATTAGAATATGTGGTGATGACATGTGTCCACATGATCCCATATTTTAATTGGAGAATACTAAATCTTAATTAATTTCAATAAGTAGAAATTACTTTTCTCAAATAAAATAAATGAAACTAGTTTATTAAATCTTGTCGTGATTGTGATGATGCTAGATCATAAAGTGTGTGCCTTAGTGTGCTAAATAGACTAGTTAAGTATTGTTTGGTGATTGTGTATTCCGTATATATTTATAGACGGTAGTACCGACCAAGTCTACAAAGAGGAGGAGTTCTACCCTGAAGAAGACGAGGAGAATTTCAACCACTTCACCAATCAAGGCAAGCCATAATTAACAATACAAGCTAACTCTTGCAAGCAAGATAACCTAAGAAAATGCCTTAAGCATGCTTTGGTTACACCCTTTTTGATTTATACCCATCCCAAGTTTTACTTACAAGTTCTACTTTTTGCTTTATCAAAGTTTCTTTACTTCTAGTAATACTTCGTGAGATTTGAGAAAGAAGTTTAGATAGCATAAAGAGTATAAAACTTGGCCTATACTAGATGTCATTCTATGGCATGAGATTGAGATTAGCATCCCACCTTAGTGAACACTCTTAACTTGTGGTTAGAGCTAAACCAAAAAATTGATCACTCTAGATGGGAATACTTGGTGAAAATGCTTATGAAAACCTTGGAATGATGAGTCATTCTATTGAGATGTTTTGACATGTGTTGAGAAACACAAATGGTTTATGATGATGAAAATGTGGAGGCATGATCCTTATCCCTTTATAAAAACTGATGGTTGGGTTCGGATGCGATACCGTTCCAATTTTACCGTACAACCACAATACCTGAATTGGGTAAGGCTTAGCCGGAAGTTTATATGCATTAGTATGGGTTCCCTCACAGTTGAGGTTTGAGTTGAGGCTACCTCTCAATGTTGTCCACCTATGCAGTGCCCAGGATGGCAGATGGCCATGGCTGGGAGGCCAAGCTCATAGGAGAGGTGCTTATACTAGAGTGTGTAAAGGAAAGGTTATGATTGATTATCCGCATACTCAGTATGATGATTCAGGGTTATCCCTGACGGATGTATCGAATGTTGTGGTGAAAGTGTACCACCTCTGCAAAGTGTCAAACTATTCGAATAGTCGCGTCCGCGGTCATGGATAGTTGGAGTGGCCATACTGTTCCGTTGTCAGAGGTTTTCAAAATGACATATGAAATGAATTGTGTCATGACTTGAACCCAACAGGGTTGTGACTATGAAAACTAAGTTCCCACTTAGGTGATTTAGAACTTTATTTCATCTTTCTTTGTTTCTGAACTCAACTTAGGTTTCAAATTTAACTTTACAAATAAACTTAAAACTTAGCATTTCCTACTAGAACTACCTTACTTGTTAGTGATAGTTTGCGAGTACTTAAAGAGTACTCATGGCTTTGTCCCTGGCTATTCCCGTGGCCAGACTATGAAGATGACTATCCAGAAGAAGGACAATAGGACGGCTACAACAAGTAGGACTATCTCCCATCGTCATCATTGCCTGTGACACTAAAGATGGAGCACACCGCTACACTATTTATTCCGCTACTTGTTTGTACTAAGACTGGATCATGAGATCCTTTATTTGTGTAAGACCTTATTATGGTTTGTAATGGATGATGTATGATACGTCCATTTTGCATCACTATTCTATGTCTTAATTCGGTATTATTCATTGATATATTTCGTATTGAGAGGTGATACTTATGTTATTTCATCTTTTTTTGCATGATTGATGACTTTTGGAGCATAGACCGCTGCAGTCAGGATTCTGATGGAAAAGGTGTTGTTTGGAGACAAAATTCGCGAAGATCAGAAAATCCAGGAAAATATACGGAAAATCCAATTTTTCCAGAAGACTAAGGATGCCAGAAGACGGAGTGGAGATGGGCCACAGGGGGCCCACACCACCCCCTGGCGCGGGCAGCCCTAGGCCGCGCTAGCAGGTGGTTTGGCTGCCCTGGCCCACCTTTGGCTCTCTCCTCTGGCGTATATCATCCTCCCGAAACCCTAAGACTTGGAGAGCGACCACAGAAAGATTCCGCCGCCTCTGTGGGGCGGAAAACACCGAGAGAGAAAGATCTCTCCGGCAGACAGATTTCTGCCGGGGAATTCCTTCCCGGAGAGGGGAGATCGTCGCCATCAACACCACCATCATGCTGGACTTCATCGGGATCATCATCATCATCATCACCACCATCATCACCATCAACACCCTCATCACCATCTCCATATTCCTATAACAATTGAGTTGAATCTTGCATTAGTTCATAGGGGAAACTTTCCCGGTGTTGATTACTCTTCGTAGTTGATGCTATTGAGTGAACCATTGAATTATTGTTTATGTTCAGATTGTTATACATCATTATTCCACCTCTGATCATGATCCATATGATGTCTCTGTGAGTAGTTCGTTTTGCTCTTGAGGACATGGGAGAAGTCATGTTGTTAGTAGTGGAGTTGTGTTGAGAGAGATTCAATAGATTGTTATTTAAGTTGTGGTGTTCTTCTAGTGGTGTCATGTGAACGTCGACTACATGACACTTCACCTATATGGGCCTAGGGGAATGCATTGTGTATTTGGCTACTAATCGTAGGGGTTGCCGGAGTGACAGAAACCTGAACCCCCGTTAGGAAACCATTGCACAAGGGATGTAAGGGTCTTAGAGTTTAAAGTTGTGGTTAGGTTTCTACCTTAATTACTTTCTTGTACTTACGGATGTTTGCAAGGGGTATAATCACAAGTATGTATTAGTCTTGGATGGGGTGGTACATTAGCACAGGTTCACCCACACAACACTTAGCAAGATAAAGAAGATTAATCAACTATATGAAGCGAAAGCAGTTGACAGTGTTCCCATGTGTCCTCGAGAATGTTTGGTCATCTTAAGTAATACAACCGACTTGTCCTTTGCTGCATAAAGGATTGGGCCACTTGCTGCATTTATTCCTACTGTCTTTTATTTACTCGTACTTTGTTTACTTGCTTTATCGAAAACCCCTAAAAATCCGTTTGCTAAGTATTTGCAGAGAATTCCTGATCCATACCACTAGCCAGGACCTTCTGCTCCTCGTTGGGTTCGACACTCTTACTTATCGAAAATACTGCGATACACCCCCTATACTTGTGGGTCATCAAGACTATTTTCTGGCGCCGTTGCCGGGGAGTGAAGCGCTATTGGAGAGTGGAACTGGTAAAAGAAACTTCTACTATGAGTATTGTTTACTTCTGTTAGTTGCTTTATTTTCGTTATGGATAATTCGCTGAGTTTCTTATTTGGTAATGCTACTACCACTGCTAAGGTAGTAGATAAGCCACCACCTGCTGAGAATGATGTTTTTAAAATACCTACAAGAATTATTGATCGTGTTATGGATAACTACTATGTTGGAGATGGAACTGTCCATCCCGGTGATCATTTGCTCTTTATACACGAATTATGCGGGTTGTTCAAGTGTGCAGGTATTACTACAGATCAAGTTAAGAGGAAGTTATTCTCATTATCACTGAAAGGAAGAGTTGAGGAATGGTATAAGATGTTGAAGAATGGTCAAGCTTTGGAATGGGAGGAAATAATTCCTATCTTTTATTCAAAGTTTTATCCTCCTAGTGAGATTCATAAAGATCGGAATCAAATATACAACTTTTGGCCTCTTGATGGAGAGAGTACAACTCAAGCTTGGGGGAGATTGAAGTTACTAATGCTCAAATGTCCCATTCATGAGCTCCCCAACAATATTATTATCAATAACTTCTATGCAAGTGTCCCTCTACATGACAATGATTTATTGGACGCTTCTTGTGCTGGATCATTCACTTGTATGGAAGAAGAAGCTAAATGGGATCTTCTGGACCGTATTCAAGACAATGCTGAAGCTTGGGAGAATGACAAAGGTAGAAAGTCAGGTATAAATTATGATTATGAATGCATTGAATCTTTTATGGGAACTGATGACTTTCAAAATATGAGTAATGCTTATGGTCTTGATTTGCAAGTTATTACAAATTGCTTTAGAGCTTTTGCTTATTATATTGAAATTCCAAAAATGGTATGGAATAAGTACCATGCACCTTATAAATATATTGTTGACTATGTTCCTGTTGGGAGCACTGAGTGTTGCATTATTGATCATATCTTACCTGAACCTTATATCGAGAAGATTCCCTTCCCAGATAAGGTAAAGGATCATCCTATGATAACTAATGTAATCACTAAAAGTGAAAAGATAACTATAAAACCTGATGAACAAATAAACGTTAAACCTATGGTAGCAATTGTGAAAGACCTTGTCACTAAAAGCATAGAAGAGGGACACATAGTCTTTTGTGAGGATGCTTCTAATATTTGTTCACATCCTAATAGAACTAAAAAAGCTAGTGTTCCTGTGCTTTCTGTTAGAATTGGTGATCATTGCTATTATGGTTTATGTGATATTGGTGCAAGTTCTAGTGCTATTCCTTATGAGCTTTATAGAGAAATTATGCATGAAATCAGTCCCTGCGAATTGGAAGAGATTGATGTGGTTATTCACCTTGCTAATAGAGAGACCATCTCTCCAATTGGTATCATACGAGACATGGAAGTTCTTTGTGGTAAGATCAAGTATCCTGCTGATTTTCTAGTACTTGGGTCAACTACTAGTAAAACTTATCCTATCATTTTTGGTAGACCTTTCTTGAGTACTTGTGGAGCTATTATTGATTGCAAGAGGGAGAAAATCTTGAATAAGTTTGATGGGGAACCTTATGAGTTTAATTTTTCGAAATTTGCTAAAGAATCTTGTGAAGAGGAAGCCCATAATGAGGATTTTAGAGTTGAACAACTTGCTTCTATCTCTCTTGCTCCTAACAATGCTTTGCAGAAATTTATGGAAGATCACGAAAGTGAGATGTTCATGGAAGAAAGGAATGAGATTGATGAGATTCTCTGTCGTCAATCCCAGATGCTAAAGCATGACTTGCCTGTAGAAGACTTGGGTACCACGTTGCCACCTAAAAAGGATCCGATTTTTGATCTAAAACCTCTCCCTGATGATCTTAAATATGCTTATATTGATGATAAAAAGATATATCCTGTTATTATTAGTTCTAAACTTTCAGGAAAAGAAGAAGAAAGGTTGTTGGAGGTTTTGAAGAAACACCGAGGAGCTATGGGCTATACTCTGGATGATTTAAAAGGGATTTCACCTACTATATGTCAGCATTCTATCAACATAGAACCAGATGCGAAGCCAGTAATGGAGCACCAACAACGTTTAAATCCTAGGATGAAGGAAGTGGTAAGGAATGAGGTATTGAAACTCCTTGATGCTGGTATTATTTACCCTATTTCTGATAGTGAATGGGTTAGTCCTGTTCATTGTGTTCCTAAAAATGGAGGTATTACCATTGTTCCTAATGATAATGATGAGCTTATTCCTCAAAGAATAGTGGTAGGCTATAGGATGTGCATCGATTTTAGGAAAGTTAATAAAATTACTAAGAAAGATCACTACCCGCTTCCTTTTATTGATCAAATCTTAGAAAGGTTGTCTAAAAAGACCCATTTTTGTTTTCTTGATGGTTACTTTGGTTTCTCTCAAATTGCTGTTAAACAACAAGATCAAGAAAAAACTACTTTTACTTGCCCTTATGGAACTTATGCTTATAGACGTATGCCTTTTGGTTTATGTAATGCTCCTGCTACTTTTCAAAGGTGTGTGTCGGCTATCTTTCATGGTTTTTGCGAGGAAATTGTAGAAGTGTTCATTGATGACTTTTCTGTCTATGGAACTTCTTTTGATAATTGTCTGCATAACCTTGATAAAGTTTTGCAGAGATGTGAAGAAACTAATCTTGTTCTTAATTGGGAGAAATGCCACTTCATGGTTAATGAAGGGATTGTTCTTGGGCATAAAGTTTCTGAAAGAGGCATGGAAGTTGATAGAGCTAAGGTTGAGGCAATTGAGAAGATGACATGTCCAAGAGACATCAAAGGTATTCGTAGTATCCTTGGTCATGCTGATTTCTATAGGAGGTTTATTAAAGACTTTTCTAGGATATCAAAACCCCTCACTAATCTTCTTCAAAAAGATGTACCCTTCGTTTTTGATGATGATTGTAAGGAAGCTTTTGAAACTCTCAAGAAGGCTTTAACTACAGCCCCTATTGTTCAACCACCTGATTGGAGTTTACCCTTTGTAATAATGTGTGATGCTAGTGATTTTGCTGTAGGTGCTGTCCTTGGGCAACGTATTGATAAAAAGTTAAACGTTATCCATTATGCTAGTAAGACTCTAGACGCTGCTCAAAGGAATTATGCTACTACTGAAAAGGAATTTCTAGCCGTTGTTTTTGCTTGTGATAAGTTTAGGCCCTATATTGTAGACTCAAAAGTCACCATTCATACTGATCATGCTGCTATTAAATACCTTATGACGAAGAAGGATGCTAAGCCTAGGCTTATTAGATGGGTGATGCTTTTACAAGAGTTTGATCTACATATAGTAGATAGGAAGGGTGCTGAAAACCTTGTACTGATAATCTATCTCGATTGGAAAATATCTCTTTTGACCCTATGCATGTTAATGATAGTTTCCCTAATGAACAGTTAGCTGCAGTAGGGGTAAGCTCGCGAGGGAGCCCTTGGTACGCTGATTATGCTAACTTTATTGTCTCCAAGTATTTGCCTCCAACTTTTACATCTCAGCAAAGAAGGAAGTTCTTCTATGATTTGAGGCATTATTTTTGGGATGACCCACACTTATACAAAGAAGGATTGGATGGTATTATGCGAAGATGTGTTCCAGAATATGAACAAAAGGAGATATTGTGTAAATGTCATGGTAGTGCTTATGGAGGACATCATGTAGGAGATAGAACTGCACAAAAGGTGCTACAATGAGGTTTCTACTGGCCTACCCTTTTCAAAGATGCAAGAAAATTTGTTTTATCTTGTGATGAATGGCAGCGTGTTGGTAATATTTCTAGACGCAATGAAATGCCTATGAACTACTCTCTAGTTATTGAACCTTTTGATTGCTGGGGATTTAACTTTATGGGTCCTTTCCCTCCCTCGAAAGATTATACCCATATTCTTGTTGCCGTTGACTATGTTACTAAGTGGGTAGAAGCCATTCCTACGAAGAGTGCTGATGGGGAAACCTCTCTAAAAATGCTTAAGGATGTTATCTTTCCTAGGTTTGGAGTGCCTATGTATCTCATGACTGATGGGGTTTCTCATTTCATTCATGGTGGTTTTAGAAAGACCCTTGCTAAGTATGATGTTAATCATAGAATTGCTTCAGCTTATCACCACCAAACTAGCGGGCAAGTAGAGTTATCAAATAGAGAAATTAAATCCATCTTGCAAAAGACTGTTAATTGATCTAGAAAAAACTGGGCTAAAAAGTTGAATGATGCTTTATGGGCTTATAGAACTGCTTACAAAAATCCTATGGGGATGTCTCCTTATAAAACGGTTTATGGGAAAGCTTGTTACCTACCCTTAGAATTAGAACACAAATCTTACTGGGCAGTTAAAGAACTAAATAGAGATTGTAAGCTCGTTGGTGAGAAAAGATTATTTGATTTAAGTTCTTTAGATGAATGGAGGAGTGAAGCCTATGAAAATGCTAGGCTCTTTAAGGAAAAAGTTAAAATATGGCATGACAAGCGAATACTTAAGAGAGAATTTCATGTTGGTGAGAAAGTTCTATTGTATAGGTCTCGTCTCAGATTTTTTGCAGGAAAGCTACTATCAAAATGGGAAGGACCTTTCATCATTGAAGAAGTATATCATTCAGGAGCAATAAAAAATTCTTCTCTAAAAGATAATACTACACAAGTAGTGAATGGGCAGCGACTCAAGCACTATATTGCTAGAGATTCTTACAATGAAGATGTTGATGCCTTTCAAGTTATAACTCCGGAGAAATTCATCAAGGACCAAATTCAGAGACCTGTAGAGTCTGTTTTCAAATATGTAATAGTTCTGGTAAGAAAAGTTCCGTGAAAATACTATTCAACTATATTTTTGCAGTTTTCAGCCAATAAGGGAAGTTACGAAGCGAAAAAGGGACGGAAACGGAGCCATGGTGGCCCACACCACCCTGTGGCGCGGGCCCACCCCTGGCCGTGCCACCAGGTGGTGAGGCCACCCCGGACTCCGCCTCCGACCCATTTTCACCCAGTACCTTCCTTTTGACATGAAACTTCGTAATATATAACCCCCCCGGATCCTCCGAGGTTCGTATATTGTGTTTTCGTCGTGTTTTTGCTTCGATCTGTTTCTTCCAGGACATACTCTTTGAAGATTTAGAAGCACAATGGTGTCTTCCAAGGATAAAGGGAAGGAGCCTATGGAGGAAGACCTCCAAGACTCCGGGAAGGAGAACGAGATCAAGAGTGAAGGTGAAGAGGAGCAAGGCCAACATCCACACACCGACACTACCATTGCAAGCATTGGAGTGGTGACAAAGCCTGCCAGGGTTAGAAGGATGGCACGGCTGCAGACTGGGGGGAAAGCTCCCCGTCACAGTTTGGCTCCATGGTCACTTCCTCCACACACCAATAATCCCTTCCATACCTTTACCCATAACCATGCAGGAAAAGAAGACTCCAAGAGGGAAGAACGGAAAAAGAATTACAAGAGCTGGGATCCACAAACTGAAATGATCATGAGCTGTATTGAGCACAACTCGGAATTGATTCGTAGTCTCACCTTCGAGATTGAGGACTTGGGGAAACTGATCAGAGAGCTCATCGAGAGGATACCACCACCACCACCAAAGGAGTAATTCGTCATCAGGTTTGGCATCCCCTTGGTTTGTTCCAAGCTTGGGGGAGTGCCGCGGTATCACATCACTATCTTCTATCTTTTTGACTTATTAGTAGAGTCATATCATGAATAGAGAAGTTATTATGTTGGATGGTTTGCATTATAGAAGTGTCCCCTCTCTCGTTAGATATGTATCCCTTGGTGTGAGTTTCCGTTATGGAATATTAATGAGAAGTTGTATCATTTACTCTTTTTCATAGCTTACATTAGTTTTGAATTCGTGGTTATATGATTGATCTTGTTGTTAGTATTGGTAGCACTTTGGGATCATTGAGTTAATTTAGTTGGTTTTGGCAAACCTGGCTCGGTCAGTACCAACACTATTTTCGAGAGTTGAAAGAAAAGATAGAAGTACCTCTAAAGAAAAATAATTTCATCATCTTTCTTTCTTGATTTGCTCATAAGTTTAGTATTCTCTAGTTAAGATCTTTTGTGCTTCCGAGGAAGATTGCATGTTTGTCTTTATCGCTTGTATGTTTGTTTGTTTCCTTCAACTCTTGTACTTGCTACCCAGCCTTGCTAGCCAAAAACCTATACTGAGAGGGAATTCTTCTCGTGCATCCACTCCTTTAAACCAAAACCTTTGCCATTTGTGTCCACCATACCTACCTATTAGCATTATTACTATTCCAAGTAAATTCTTGTTTTGTCTACCTCCCAAATTAAACTTGTTATGTGAAAATTAGTGATTAAAGCTCTCACAAACTTGATGGCACACTTTACTTTCTTGCATTTAATAAACGTGAACCATTGGGTCCTTCTTTGTTGCGTATATGCTTGCGCTTTATGAGTTGAAGTTAGCAGAACCATGTAGCATGGGGACCGCTTTCAACAATTCATTTGGTACTTTGTACCTAGTTGATATCATGTTCTTTTGCTTATGGATCCCGGTGGTGTGAAATAAAAGTGGAACTTGCAAGATCATGGAGTTTATATGTGTGTTAGAGAAACGCCTGGGCCGCTAGCCTAAGCCATGCCTAATCATGATGGAAACTTGCAGCATAACTATAGTGAGCATTCTATGAAGCATCATCAATAAAAACCGATGCAAATAGCAAATAAAAAGATCGCTGAGATGCTCACTGTCTGCTTGCCTTGTCATTTTGATTATGGGATAGCTGCTGTGTCATGTGCAAGGGGTACACCGTTGGCGGTTCTTAATGATACACATGTATTTACAATGACAAGAGCTTGCTCGTGACTGAAGTTGAGTAGCATGAGGTTCGGTACTCATAAGTAAGGGGCATGGGACTCCAATTTATAACTTGTCAAGCATATCCTCTTAGTTGTGTCACTTTAACCTTAACCACCAAAAGATGCCTATGATAGGGGCAATGAGAGCTAAAAGCTAGTAAGTATCATAATTTTTGGGAGCTCTTTATGAGACTTGCAATCCCTGCTTCCCTCTGCGAAGGGCCTTTCTTTTACTTTGTAGTTGAGTCAGTAAACCTATTCCCCTCTATCTCAGCAAGTATTTTGAGTTGTTGTGTTCCATTCATTCATATGATGATTTATTCAATCATGTTTCTTATGTTCCTTGTTTTGCACTTTGCTCTTATCTTGATGTTTACTACTTTGAAAGCTATCATTTGAAAACCAGCTATTTGTGAACTCCAGCAAATTATCAACTATTCTTCGACCAAGAGCTAAGTTTGCCATTACCAATTATGATTCACTTTATGTATCTTTATTGTGTTTCCTTTACTCATTGCAAGTTAAGTTATATAATAGTGAGTTGTCTTCTATTATGATCTATGTATTTGATGGATGTAATGCTTCTTGTCCGTATTCTTTTATCGACTCTTCACTCCATAAACCTGAGGCCATGTTTATTGAGCTCAGTTTTGCTTGGGGACAAGCGAAGTCTAAGCTTGGGGGAGTTGATACGTCCATTTTGCATCACTATTCTATGTCTTAATTCGCTATTATTCATTGATATATTTCGTATTGAGAGGTGATACTTATGTTATTTCATCTGTTTTTGCATGGTTGATGACTTTTGGAGCATGGACCGCTGCAGTCAGGATTCTGATGGAAAAGGTGCTGTTTGGAGGCAAAATTCGCGAAGATCAGAAAATCCGGGAAAATATACGGAAAATCCTATTTTTCCAAAAGACTAAGGATGCCAGAAGACGGAGTGGAGATGGGCCACAGGGGGCCCACACCACCCCCTGGCGCGGGCAGCCCTAGGCCACGGCAGCAGGTGGTGTGGCTGCCCTGGCCCACCTCTGGCTCTCTCCTCTGGCGTATATCATCCTCCCGAAACCCTAAGACTCGAAGAGCAACCACAGAAAGATTCCCCGCCTCTGTGGGGTGGAAAACACCGAGAGAGAAAGATCTCTCTGGCAGACAGATTTTTGCCGGGGGAATTCCTTCCCGGAGAGGGGAGATCGTCGCCATCAACACCACCATCATGCTGGACTTCATCGGGATCATCATCATCATCATCACCACCATCATCACCATCAACACCCTCATCACCATCTCCATATTGCTGGAACAATTGAGTTGAATCTTGCATTAGTTCATAGGGCACTACTAGGAAACAAACCATTTGTGGCGCACTGAAATTGGACTTCTGTGGCGCATATCCTAGTCGCCAGTGTTACCTCGCCACTGATAACTAATTCCTGTGGCGCATATGGATATGCGCCATAGAAGTCCCAGACTTCTGTGGCGCATTTCTTCATATGCGCCACAGGAATAACTTATGTGGCGCATTTACGTGTATGCGCCACAGAAAGCTCATGCGCCACTGATTGCGTAACACGTATTTGAAGTATTATACTTTCCTGGTGTATAATCAGGTATTTATACAGGATTTATACAGTATTTATCCAGATGAGTATAAAATACATTGCACAAGTAGTAGATGCATGAAAACCGACATATATATAATACAAACACTTAGAGCCCGATCGAGATACATATATAGTGTCAAGTGCCAAATTTTTACACAAGCGCCGAATACAATGTTCATATCATCTCACATTACAAATATGAAGTGGCCACCGCCGCCTACACTAGGATCAAATAGAATACAGCTGTGATAATGGTGAGCAAGAGCATTAGCCCGACCAATATCTTCATCCGGTTCTTCTTCCACAAGTGGTTCCTCCACTTGGCTATCGCCTCCTCTCTAGTCGTGTATCCTTTGTAGATGTTGCCGCTGAACTTGTTCACTTGTTTGTGACAATCCTCCCACTCCTCGTAGACTTCTCGAACCCTACCCATGTACACCACATACCACCTCGTCGCCATCTCTATAGACGACAAGGCATATTAGTAAAAATACAACGAAAAGAATGAATAAAGGGTTCACATCCATATATATATATATGTTCACAGAATATAAAACAAAGGATCCATAAACCTAAAAGATAGATCATCATAGAAGCAATAAGTTCAACGATAACACGACCACGAGGTAGTTTAAGTCTAACAACAATGACCATTTCGACCACGAGATAGTAAAGTTTATGACACACACACACTAATACAGCAGGCATCCATCAAGAATATACACACACTGGATCATGCTAGAGGCACACATCGATCATGATGAAGACTTCCTCTTCTCGCTCGGCTTCGGGAACGGTAGATAGCCCTCTTTCGTCATCCATGTCCTTGTGTCACCCTGCTTACGGAGGCGTTCTTCGATCTCCCTCTTACTCAACCCTCTGGCTTGTTGTAGGCAACCCCCCTTGTGTTGACATCTTCAATGATGATTTGCGACAACTTCATCTGAATGCGATGGAAGTCTTCTCTAAGATCAGCATCGTCGATTTTCGCCAAAGTTTCGGCCCATCCTCGGAGACTAGATGGCAGCATTAGGTTCTGGCAATCCCGAACATAGCCTTTAAGGTGATGGAGGACGTAGAAGGCCTCCTTGGCACCAGTAGTCGACTGCTTGATGCAGGGGAACTCGAGCACGTGCTTGAACACGTGTTTGCCATCCTTGATACATTCCCCCCTATCTACGAAGGTGCATCCCTTCATGGTGTAGCCCTCGAGACCCTCATTGAGAACACCCCTTATTCTGGTGTAGTCTTTCCTCTTCGTCAAACTCCCCGAGTCGAAATACGTGGCTAGCGAATACCTCGGGGCAAGGACGATGAGTGTGCAGTATTTGTCTCTGCGCAACACAATTGGAACGGAATGTTGGAAAAAGAGCAAAGGAAGAAATCTATAAGAAATGCATAAGTTACGGTGGCGATGAGCGAGTGTGTGTACTTACTCGGGAAAGAAAGGCAAAAGAAGTGTGTCCTTCCTCTTGTTGTCCACCATGAACTTCTCGAGGTACGCCGTCGCCTTGGTCCGTGTCTCTGATCCTTCGACCAACTGGTTGTCCCGCATGTAGTAGGGATCCACTATCGCGATTTTCGGGGTACTTTATCTCTTGATCGTGATCGCCAGATTGAGCGCGTATAGGCGGACCAAGTTATAGTCCAGCCATTTCGTGAGAAACAGCTTGAATATGTCCTCGAACACTATGAAGAATATATCCGCGGGGGGTTCATCAACGAAGCCCACGTCCAATGGCACCTTGGCCATGAAAACCGGGTAATTTGGATCTTCGTCTTTAAGAAGGAGGCCCTCTAGTGTCTTGACACCCTCGTGCAAAGTTAACATGGCTCCAACCGCAATGTGGATCATATCCGGAGTCAATATCGAATCACCAGCTACATGCACTCAGGGCAAGCCAAATTGTGTGGATGGTACGACGACGGCGTCCTGACCCCGGATCCTCTTCGGAAGAGGCTGGCTTGCACCCTTCTTATTATTATTATTACCTCTCTTCCTGTAGTGCTTCTTCTTCACAACAGTGTTAGCCACTACCATCTGCTCATCAGTCGCCTTTCGGAGTGTGTTGGGGCTGAAAACCAGTCCTGGTTTCTCTTGTGGTGGATCGGCGGCTGGAGGCGTCTCTCGAGAAATACCATGGAAGACGAGGCACTGCGTGCATGTATTGGGCCGACCAGCTTGATGGTCGTCGCGAGCTGTGAAGCGTTCTTCATCCATAGAAGGCATATACAATCCTTTGGCGGTGCCGGTGTTGATGAAGTCGTCAATGTTGACCAATTCATCATCATCTTCATGGGTGCCATCATGTGGTGGTGGTAGCGGGGGCGACGGCGGTTGCGGCACAACGTCTTTGCCATGTGGTGGTGCACACGCTGCCAAGAGTTGATGGTGACGGCTGGTGGTGGCGACGACGGCGGCTACTGGCTTCCGAGGTGGTGGCCGGGCGATCGGTCGAGAGGTAGCGCCGGTGCTCCCTCCCGCAAGACGAATATGGGTCTTCGGCCATGTCAAGGGCCAGTTGTAGCATTCCCCAAGGGTCTTGTGTTCGTCAGCTCCCTGAGGTTGAAAGGGGGGGTCCATGTCGTCGCACCCTGGCAACACCCGAGCCAACCTGACCCTCATCAAGTCATCATCCATTGGATTGTTGTGCATCATGCGCCTCGCCGGTTGTATAAGAGTGCCCTTGGCAACATCCTTCAACTCACCGCCGACATCTTTAAGCAGGAGTACGCAAGAAGTGTCCTGAGGCAAAAACATGTTGTTGGGCGTCATGAGATGGCAGCAGTCATGCATCAAAGGCATAAAGGAGATGACATGCACTAACTAATTAGTTACCTTGGTGATGGCGTGGATCTCGGCTAATGTAGAGACACGGCCGATGCCGACGGCCGGCCTATCATCATCTGCAATCTCCCGCTCGGGTGCCTCACGAAGCACCACTGCCGTCGGCTGCGCCTTATTGGTATCTTTGGCGGGAGGGGGCGTCGGTGTGACCAAAACGAGTGGCTGCGTCCCGACGTTGACGGCCGGCAGGGTCACCAGGTCCGGCGACATGGTAACATTGATGCCCGAGTTGCTGCCGCTTAAGCTGGGCAGATGTATCGGCCCCTGTCGACCTCCCGCATTCCAAGCAGTAAGCCCCTCAAAAAACTCAGGGGGGATCATCGAGCGGAGCTTCTCTTCCACTAATGTATCCACCATTTTCTCGTCCACCGTCTTCTCCTCCAGTGTCTGCACCTTCATCTTCAACTCTGCAACAGCGGCTTTATCCGGGTTCTTTCTCTCCCTTCTTTTCTTGGTGTCCTCTTTGTAGTACTCCTTGAACTTCTCGTACCGAAGCCGGACACACGGCCAGCTGAGGACGGCGGCAACCTGTTGTCCCTCTTCTTGTAAGCATTGGTCGCCCTGTTGAAAACCATGTCCCATGGCTCCGTTGAATCCTGGGACGACTCTGTGGTAGTAGCGTTTAGTTCCTCCTCCTGCAGAGACAAGGAAAGGTGAACCCATTTAGATTCTTGACTTCATTATTTTAATTAGAATGCAATAGACTTCAGATCGGCGATAAATTCCTTACCAGCTTGTTCTCGAATTCCTTCACCTCCAGATCGTCGGTGATGAACTCCCATGTTTCCGTGTCCAGGTAGTAGCGGGCCCGAAGAAATTGCCTAAGCTGCAAGTCCGTGATTTTAAGCCAAGGGTTGTATTTACCAAGGCATTCAAGCTCGGCGTCCTCCTTGTCCCAAATGGCATGTTTCCCCCTGTAACCGCCGCTTCCAAGGCGGTGGTTACCTATGTTCTGTTCCCGCATACTCCTTGCCCATTTAGTCCATTTTATAGCGTCAGCGATAGCTATATCCGCCTTGAATATCTTAAACTCCTCTTCGTCGAGCATCGGATTTTTCTTACTAATAACCTCCCAGCTTTCACCTTTGTCAATGCTATTCTTCACCCAGGTTTTCTAGCTACTCAAGGCATTGCTCATCTTCGTGAGGGCTTGTTTGTTCACCGGGTTCTTTCTCTCGAGGTTTCTAAACCGCTCTGGGAATCTGTATCGCTTGTGAAGCTTCTTAAGGAGGTTATCGACCAAAGCTGCACTGTCAGCATGTCTGATGTACTTCGTGTTGATCGACATGCTTTCCCGGATGATGCACCCGAGTTGCAGGCCGTACCCATTAGCGATCGCCTCTGGCGCAATGGGTAGGCCACTTTCTATGACCTCAGTGAACTCATCGCAGACGGTGGCGAGCACTAGCACCTTTCGCTCCTTCTGTTCCTTCTTCTTCTTCTGAGAAGCGGTCGGGTTGCCGCTACCGCCATCGGTGCGGGCGCCTCCATCGGTGGTGTCATCCTCTTCACGGCCGCCTTCACTAGTTCCATCGTAGTCGTCTTTGTCCCCCTCGTAATCAGGATCTCCGCCCTCATGGCGACGGTCGCCTCCTCCTCCGGTGGTGGTGTTATCGTCATTGCCTCCTCCTCCTCCTCCTCCTCCTGTTGGGACCCCCGCTAGAATGACTGGTTGGCCTGTCTCGCTTGTTCTTCGACGCTGATCATGTGCTTATAAGGGCCACACTCCTTGTTGCCCGACATGTTTGCACTACTCTATTTAAAAGAGGCAAAAAAGTTAGCACAAATCTCGGCCGAAAAATTCGGCATGACCTTTGCTAATTTTTGGACCTAGGAGTGCCCATTTCTCAACCGAAACGGAAGTGATTCGACACTTCGGGAGAAATGGGCAACTCAAATGAAGAAATATATCCCTACAAGACAAAAGACCGCATCCCCATATTGACAGCCCCATGCATTGACCCCAGTATCCATCATCCATCATCCATCATCCACAGTACATTTCAACAGCAGGTACCATCATCCCCATACATGTATAACAGATATATATATATAACAAGCTCTAATTCTGGCATAACAGATATATATATAACAAATATGTATAACAGATATATATAACAGATATGTATAACAGATATATATGTATATAAGAGCTCTAATTCTAGCAAAAATGTGGTTCACCCTGCTTGTGCAATGTGCACACACAGACATGCTAACACACACATGGGCACACAGACACATGCACACAGACATGCAATGGGTGGATAATGGGCACACACACATGCACACAGACATGCAATTGGTGGATAATGGGCACACACACATGCACACACAGACATGCTAACCCAGCACGGTGCAATGCATGCCTCCACATTCCCCACTCTGATACATGAGTATTGAAGTAGGCAGAGGTTAAATAAAAAAGAGCTCTAGCTATTTAAACAGTAGATGTAGCAAAGTATCTATTTAAACAGTAGCTATTTAAAAAAGAGCTCTAGCTATTTAAACAGTAGCTATTTAAAAAAGAGCTCTAGCTATTTAATCCAGATGAATCAAAGTATCAAACAATCATAAAAGAGATGTATACATGCACACTTTCCATTTAAGTTAGATTGGAGGCTCAGGTCCCATGCAAGTATTGGAGGAGAGCAATCCTATTGAGGCTGAAGCTATATTTGATAGAAAAACAAGGAAGTAAGTTGGACAGAATAGTAGCCCGCCAAATCCTGCAACAACAAGTTGAGATGGGAAAACGAGTTCGTACGGGTAGAAGGCAGTTGGAATCTGCTAGATCAACACGTGCAAGCAACAATAAAAGCAGAGATGTTTTAGAAACGGGGAGAAAAGAAACGATTGATGGAGCAATTCCTTCTCTCAACTGTCAGCTGATATTGCATTATTCCAGTATCCGACATTGACGTAGTAATTGTACAATGACAGAACACTTGCTACCTGCTAGTAGAATGGGAGGGAGTGGGATAGAAAATGGAGAAATCCTATCTGCCGCTACTTCTACAGTTCCACTTCATCTCTCTGGAGTATATATAATAACTGGCCTCTTATGTACAACCGGCCGACCAGTCCATGGATACGAGCGATCCATGGGGCGAGTCAGTCGTGCCACCGCAGCAGCATGACGATGCAGCGCTGGATGATGTAGAACCTGGCCCTGTGCTCCTTGAGGGTCCTGCTGAAGCCTCCTCTCCTCTGGCTCTGGCTCTGCAGAAGCTTCATCTTCCCACCCAACACTCTCTGTGTGAGGTGGTGAAGATCAATGGAAGTTAAACAAGTATGAGTAGTTGAGCTCTGGGGGCCTGGGCTAAAGATTTCTTCTTTGAAGGCAGAAGGCAGAACACTACACAAGCAGCTCGCAGTGGTGATCGATCGACTAGGGCTCCAGCGGGTGGAGTTATATATTGGGAGGGATGGAAGCGGCTAGATCCAGAAGGCAGAACACTACACAAGTTACTTTCTACATGATCCCAACCCTGCTTCTTGCCTCGAAAAACAGCATAAGCACATCCTGGTACTTGTACTCTAAAAGAAATAATGATCATCGGCACATGCTTTGGCTGTGGAGGCGCTGGTTGCTCTATACCCCTCGTGGATGTTCTCTGTTTCGGACTATTAACCCTCCCAGACTTGTTCATCTTGTTTTTGTTTATGCACTTGCAAGAAATACTAAGAGGGGGGGTGGGGGTGGGGGGACGAACCGTGCGCTGCTACTGCGGTGGTCGACGACTACGAGGGTGGTGGGCTACGGCGCGGCGGCTCCCCCTCCACTGGTTCGCCGGGCAGGCGCGGCGGCTCCTCCTCCACTGGTTCGTCGGGCGGCTCCTCCTCCACTGGTTCGCCGGGCGGTGCGGAGGTGTAGGGCGGCGCGGCGCTAGGGTTTGCGACGACAGAGACAAAGGGGCCGGGATCGAGAGAGAATTTTGGCTAAGTGAGAAAGCATGGGGATTAGGGGGGGGAGAGGCCGAACCGTTCTGTGGTTAAGTGTGAATCCAACTTTTGTGGCGCATTCTGTGGGAATGCGCCTGTCATTGTATTGGGAACAGCAGTACCTGAGGAGGTTAGATAGAGGTGTGGGGACTAGCAGGGAAGCTATCGACGGCGTCCGCAGGCGGGATTGGATACAAGAGAGCGTAGCGGGATGCAAGAAGTACCCAGGTTCGGGGCCCTCATGGTGAGGTAAAGCCCCTACTCCTGCCGGATCTGACTATGTGGAATACTCGAACTACAAGTGCTCCTCGAGTTGTATGCGCCAGCTACTGCCTTAAATGCTCTGAGACCAACCCCTTCTACTGAGGCCTTGCCTCTCCTTATATAGGCAGAGAGGCAAAGGTCTCACTGGCTAGTCCGACTGGTGGGCCCCACAGGCGGGTCCCAGCCGACTAGTCATCTACAGTGTCCAGTATGGCTTGTCCTATCGGAGTATGAGCGGTGTGGCTGTCGCAGGCACAGTGGACGCCGTGCGAGCCCGTCGTCAGCACAGGCCACTGTTCCAGCGTCACCCATGCAAAGTCTTCGGTGTGGGCGGGTGGTTGCCCGTCTTGTCATCGTACAGGGCGTACCGTGCACTGATACGCACGTCGTCCTGTCCCATTGATTGAGTCCGGCTACGTCGCTGTATCCGGCTGTCCCTTGCCGATCCGGCTACCGGGTGATAGCCGGCCTGTCCTGTCCTGTCCGGCTGCATCTGGTCAGCCGGACGTGATCCGACTGTCTTGTTTCTTATTCGGTTGGGGTACCCGGGGATCATCCCCCTGACACTAGCCCCCGAGCGCGTGTGGATTCCGCCCTTAGGCGAAATGTGCGCGCGCTCCTTCTTGCTTTTTGAATTTTCGTCCGGCTGAGCCTGGCAGTTGCGCTACCTGTGACGTCAGTGCTGACGCCGTCCACGTGCGCACGCGCCATCATTGCTCTGCGGTAGTCAGCGTAACATCCCGTCGCACGTCGCCTCGAGAAACTGCTGTCCGGCGCTTCGGTTCTCGCTCCAGGATCTTCTGCGCATCCTGCCATGGCACACGGGATCTAGGCGGCGGTTGGGGTGTGGGTTGCCCGGATGCGCGCCACGTGCCCCGTCGACGGTTGCCCTTCCGGTCCTTTAAAGGGACGTCGCGGGGGAGGCAGTTTCCTTCTCCCTCGCGTGCTCCTACTTCTGCGCTCTTGCCCTCTGCGCCGCCCGCTCGCCGTCGTCGATGTTACGGGCCACCGCCACTCTTCCGTCACCGCTCCCCTCCGTTAGCCGGAAATGGCTGCCAACCGCGGGGCTTGGTGCGGCTCCTCCGTCACCGAAGACCAAATCGCGAAGTACCGTGCACCCGCGTTCTCCCGTCGGAGGAGGAGGTGGCGGTGCGGTTGGCGCCGGCAGGAGAGGTGTCGCCGCACCCGGCGGAAGGGGAGCGCGTCATCTTCCTCTCACACTTGGCACGCGGGTTCGCCCTTCCGGTGAACCCATTCCTCTTGACATTTCTTTCTTTCTTCGATATTCGCCTCCACCACCTCGGCGCCAACGCAATCGGGACGTTGGCGTACTTCGTGGCTTTCTGCGAGAGTTACCTCGGGATCTAGCCGGATCTCGGGCTCTTCTGCCGGCTCTTCCGAGTCCGGCCGCAGGTGCAATTCACTCAGGGGCCACTAGTCATCTGCGGCGGCGCCTCTATCTACTCCCGCTCGCAGACCGGCTACCCCAAATTCCTTCTTCACGATACGGTACGACTGTGGCAGCAGTCGTACTTCTACGTGAAGAACCTCACCAACGTCGACCGGATCAATCTTCCGGCTTTCCAGGACGTCGAGTCCAGCCGGCAGAACTAGGACTTGAAGTTCCACGGCGACAAGGCGGAAACGGATGAGTTGCTGAAGCGCATGCGCTCGCTCGTCCACTGCCGGCTGACCGGCCTGGACGTCACTCTCAACTGGATGTCCCGGCTGATGATGTCGTTGCAGCAGCGAGCACACAAGATGTGCTACTACTCCGGCCGGCTGGACCCGACCCGGCTGTCGCGCCGCGATCCCCGCTACCACAACCTGAAGGAGTGGGTGTGGATGATCACCAAGGAACGGCTGCCGGAGAACTGGAAGTTCAGTTTGGCGCCTTATACTCGGGAGAACCGCGCTCCCCGGGTAAACCCTTCTAACCGGATGCTCTTTTGGTGTTTCTTGTACTTGTTCCTTGTTTTCGTATGGCTGATCTCTTGTATTCGGCAGATGTTCCCCTGCATCATCCGCGAGGAGGGTGGGGATCCCCTCGAGGAATTCACGTCCGACTTGCCCGAGCCACGCTCAGCGCGAGATCGATCGCTTGAAGAAAGCGAACGACCGGCTGAGCAAGTCCAATTCTACTCTGCGACTGCAGAACAAGGATTGGCACGCGAAGGTGGACGGTCTGGAGGCCACCATCAAGGAGCGCGACGCCTCGCTCGCTAGCTGGGCCGAAGCCTTCTCCCTTCTCGAGGCCCAGAACAAGGACCAAGAGAAGGAGATCAAACGGCTAGCGACCAAGGAGAAGGCGCTGGTGGAGGAGCTGATGCAGGTCGGCCACACTGCCAAGGGTGAGTCCTTTTCCCATCTTCCTTTCTTTCCGGATCCCGTAGCCGGATCTGACTCCTCTTTTCTGACAGCTTTTTACCCCGGCATAGACCTGCTGGCCTAAAACCGGCTGCAGGAGAACTGGCCAGGAGCGCAGCCGACGGCCCAGGAGCTCGTCGTTCTCCTTAGCGAGGAAGCTGCTAAGCTTCGCCAGGAGGCATGGGACGTCTTCTCCTTCGTGTGGCCGGAGGCTCCGGTTCCAGAGACGATGGCGCAGCTAGCTGCGAAGGTGGGGGAGGTGCCGGCTGCGGTTGACCGGCTGCGAGACTTGGCGGCGCGGGCCGGAGCGGAGATGGCTCTGGCCCTCATGCTCTCCTGGTACAAGGACGCCCGCGTCGAGAAGATCGACGGCGGCTTCCGTGCCGGAGCCGATCTTGCCGCCATCCGCCAGGCCCATCCGGAGCTGCGCGGATCTGCCATCAAGATCGCCGATTACGTGGATCCCGACGAGGTGCTCACCGACTCGTAGTCCGTCGGTACTCCTGATGTGGAGGTCCCGATGCCGCCGCCTGCCAGCACCGGAACCGGATCAAGCTCCGCGCCTCCTCCGTCACCTGAAGCTTCTGCTGGCCAAGATCTCCCTCATGGCAAGGGTCCTACTGTCTAGTTATCGCCCCAGAATGCCGGGTGTATTTGTCTTGCTTTAGTTATGTGTGAACCTTGTCTGTCTGTACCGGTTGTCTATGATGCCGAGTAACTTATGGGAGCTTCGCCTCCTTTCAGTTTGTTACTATTGACCTTGCTTGGATTTCCTTCAACTTGTGTGCTTTGAATTTTCTTTCAATACTTCGCCGGTTAATTTTATCCGGCTTACTTCGCCCGGCTACACACCTTTAGCCGGGGGAACTGCACCTCCAGTGGGGGCGCGCGAGCGCACCCACTGGGTGTAGCCCCCGAGATTCGCAGTAGCTGGCGTAGCCAGGTGCTTTGAATCTTCCTTCTTTCCCAATTCTTCTATCTTTATCCGACTACACTCATCTCAGTCGGTTGCTTTCGCTAGCTGAACACCCTCAGTCGGGGGAACTAATATTCCAGTGGGGGCGCGCGAGCGCACCCACTGGGTGTAGCCCCCGAGATTCGGAGTAGCTGGCATAGCCAGGTGCTTCGAATCTTCCTTGTTTTCTCTTGCTCCAGCCCTTTCCCTCACCTGGGCTCCGGACAGCCGGCTAAACGCCTTTAGCCGGTTGGGAACTACAAGATTCCACTAGGGGCGCGTGAGCGCACCCAGTGGGTGTAGCCCCCGAGATTCGGAGCGCTTGATGAAGGCAAAGACTTCGAATCTTCTTTCCTTCTCCTGAATTCCGACTCTAGGTAGTTGGACAAAATGTACTTACGCATACACACATGTCCACATAGGTTAGTAGGTTAGTCTGCCAAATTGTAGCCGGAAAACGGCTTGTTTTTTCGAAAACTGGCTTGTTCCTTTCTAGACACTTAGTCGCTTTCCCGTGCGCTCTGCTGTTTTCACCGCGTCCTTGCCGGGCAGCCGGGTTGCGGTCTGCAGCCGGAATCGAAGGGAGCTGACAGTACATTGCACACGGTACTAATGGCTTAGCAGCTGGATTGGTTCGAGCTAGTTGCAGGGCCGGGACACCCGATCTGTCGCGTCTCCTCCCTGTTTTTCGTGTGGGATGCCTCGGGCTTTTGCTCTTGCTAGTCGGACAGCTGGGTTGCGTTCTTTAGCTGAGACGAAGAGTGGGCCTCTGACATCGTCACACACTACTCAACTGGTTTGTTGACTTAGCAGGCCGGGTCAGCCGGCGAGCCCCCGGGTAGGGGTTGCCGGAGCCGGAAAATCAGAATCAGAAAACAGATGCATACACATTTCTAGCAAGGAGCCCCCGAGATTCTCGTGGGGGTCCGCATTTTCATTGATAGGGTTTTCGGGATACATACACTGCCTGGTGACTAGGTGTAAAACAGGCGCAGCAGGGCCGCATTCCAGGGACGCTCGGTCTCCTACGCGTCTGGCTTGTCCATCTTGTTCCTACGCGGCTGCTGCGCGTCGATGAGGTAGTAGGAGTCGTTGGGTAGCACCCGACTGATAATGAAGGGGCCCTCCCAGGGTGGTGATAGCTTGTGCATGCCCTTCGTGTCTTGCACCAGCCGAAGAACCAGGTCGCCCTCGCGGAATGCGACTGGGCGGATCTGGCTTGAATGGTAGCGGCGTAGTCGCTGCTGGTACAGGGCTGATCTGGATAAGGCCAGCTCGCGGGCCTCCTCCAGGAGGTCCACTCCGTCCTCCCGCGCCTCCTGGTTGGCTTTTTCGTTGTAGAGGAGCTTGCTAGGGGAGTCGAACTCGATGTCGGCGGAGAGGACGGCTTCCGATCCGTAGACCAGGAAGAATGGCACGTAGCCGGTTGACCTATTCGGCGTGGTGCGGAGGCTCCACAGCACAGCCGGAAGTTCTTCGATCCAACATCCGGGTGACCGCTCCAATGGCTCGATGAGCCGTGGCTTGATGCCGGCTAGCACCAAGCCGTTTGCTCTTTCGACTTGCTCGTTGGATTGCGGGTGCGCGACGGAGGCGAGGTCCAGTCGGACGCCCTTGTTGCTGCAGAACTGGGCGAAGGCCCCCTTGGCGAAGTTCGTGCCGTTGTCGGTGATGATGCTGTTGGGGTAGCCGAAGCGGTTGATGATGTCGGTGAAGAAGGTAACAACCGTCGCTCCATCCAGCTTCCGGATATGCTTGGACTTGATCCACTTCGTGAACTTGTCCACCGCCACCAGCAGGTGGGTCATGCCCGCGCGTGCTCGCTTGAAGGGACCGACCATGTCGAGGCCCCAAACCGCGAGGGCTAGGTGATCGGTATGGTCTTGAGTACCGAAGTTGGCATGTGCCTGAGCTACCCGAAGCGCTGGCACCCATTGCATGTGCGGACCAGCTGCTCAGCGTCCTCGAGGGCGGTGGGCCAATAGAAACCATGGCGGAATGCCTTGGCGACTATCGTCCTTGGCGAAGCGTGGTGCCTGCACTTGCCCTGGTGGATATCTTTGAGTAGCCGGTAGCCTGTGTCCACATCGACACATCTTTGGAAGATACCGGATACACTGCGATTGTACAGCTCGCCGTTTATGATGGTGTACGTGTGCGCGCGGCGCCGAATTTGCCTGGCCTCCACCTCGTCGTCCGGAAGTTCTCCATCGGCGATGTAGCTCATGAAGGGCTGTGCCCTGGATGGCACTTCTCGGATGACGAGGATGCTCTTGTCCTCCGGCTGATGGATGTCGGGGGGTCGTCTGGATGGCGTACCCGGGACGGCAGCCCCCGAGCCACTAGGCGAGCCGGCAGCCCCCGTGTCTTGCGAGCCGGAAGGCACTGCCTATCCGGAATTGGTGCGGGTCTTCTTCTTCGGCGGTTCTGCCGGCTCCGCTTCCGCCTTTTCGTCAGCCGGAACGCTTCCCGCCCAGACGATGGAGTCTGATTCTGGTGATGGGTTGATGGATGGCTTGCGCAGGTGCTCCAAGGAGACCCCTAGTGGAATAGCCTGCCTGGTGGATCCGATCTTGGAGAGCCCATCGGCTGCCTCGTTGTTGACGCGGGGGATGTGGTGAAATTCACACCCATCGAAGGAGGCGTTGAGCTTCTGGATGTGGAATCGGTAGAGAGCCATGTTTGCATCTCTGGCATCCCATTCTCCGGATACCTGCTGCACCACCAAGTCCGAATCACCGAAGCACAGGATCCGGTTGACATCGGTCTCCTTGGCCAGCCGGAGCCCGTGCACCAGTGCCTCATATTCGGCTACGTTGTTGGAGGCCTTGAAGTGGATCTGCAGCATGTATTCCAGCCGGTCCCCTTTGGGCGAGGTGAGCACGATGCCGGCTCCCAAGCCCCCGAGCATCTTCGACCCGTCGAAGTGCATCCGCCAATGGTCCGAATCCGGAACCGGTGGGAGATACTGGGTCTCGGCCTAGTCGACGAGGAAGTCCGCCAACGCCTGCGACTTGATCTTGAGCCGGGGCTCGTACTGGATGGAGTAGGCGGCAAGCTCGATGGCCCACTTGGCGACTCGACCGGTGGCGTCCTTGTTGCCGATGATTTCCAAAAGGGGTGCTGTGCACACGACCTTAATCGGGTGCTCCTGGAAGTAGTGCTTGAGCTTCTTGCATGCCAGGTACACGCCGTAGCACATCTTCTGGTAGTGGGGGTAGTTCTGCTTGGAGAGGGAGAGGACCTCGCGGAGGTAGTAGATGGGTCTCTGAACCGGCTGAGCCTTGCCTTCCTCGGGGCACTCCACCACCAGGACGACGCTGACGACCCGGCTGATGGCTGCTATATAGAGCAACATCGGCTCCTTACTAGCCGGCGTGGCTAGAACCGGTTCTGTGGATAGCATGTGCTTGAGGTCATGAAACGCGGTGTCGGATTGCGAAGTCCAGGAGAACTTGTCCGTCTTCTTCATCAGCTGGTACAACGGGAGTGCCTTCTCCCCCAGCCGGCTGACGAAGCGACTGAGGGAAGCCAGGCATCCGGTGAACTTCTGGACTCCAAGCAGGTTCCTGGGCGGCTGCATCCTCTCGATGGCCGCAATCTTCTCTGAATTCGCCTCGATACCTCGTTGTGAAATGAGGAAACCGAGTAGCTGGCCGGACGGTACTCCGAAGACGCACTTCTCTGGGTTTAGCTTCATCTGGTACTGGCAGAGGTTGCCAAATGTTTCTCCCAGATCCTCGAGGATGGTGCGCTTCTCCTTGGTCTTGATGACCACATCATCCACGTAAGCGTGCATGTTTCGGCCTATCTACGAGTGCAAGCATTTCTGCATACATCGCTGATAGGTGGCGCCTGCGTTCTTTAGGCCGAAAGGCATGGTTACATAGCAGAAAGCCCCATAGGGGGTGATAAATGATGTCTTAATCTGATCAGTTGGGTTTAGCCGGATATGATTGTACCCGGAATAACAATCTAGAAAAGACAACAAATCACAGCCGGCCGTGGAATCGATGACTTGATCGATACGGGGCAAGGCGAAGGGGTCTTTCGGGCACGCCTTGTTCAGGCTGGTGTAGTCGATACACATGCGCCAGGTCTTGTTCTTCTTCAGCACCAGGACTGGGTTCGCCAACCGGTCCAGGTG
The DNA here is from genome assembly GCA_910589775.1 of Avena eriantha. Classification (NCBI taxonomy): domain Eukaryota; kingdom Viridiplantae; phylum Streptophyta; class Magnoliopsida; order Poales; family Poaceae; genus Avena; species Avena eriantha. The sequence goes on from OU342740.1 coordinate 11,608,650, forward strand.
GTACACTTCCATGATGAACCCGGCTGCAAGGAGACGGGTGATCTTGTCACCGATTATCTTTCTCTTCTCCTCTGCGAACCGGCGCAGAGGTTGCTTGACCGGCTTGGCATCCGGACGCACATGAAGTGAGTGCTCGGCGAACTCCCTCGGCACACCCGGCATGTCCTTGGGGGACCATGCGAAGATGTCCCGATTCTCACGGAGGAAGTCGACGAGCGCGCCTTCCTATTTGCTATCCAAGCCGGCACCAATGGTGACGAACTTAGTCGGATCGGAGGGGTCGAGCAGGATCCTCTTTGTCTCCTTTGCCGGCTGGAAGGCTCCTTCTCCAGCCGGCTTGCTGCTAGCCGGAATGTCCTGTTGGGCCATGGCCACATTGCACATGATCACGCGCTTCTCCTCGGCTATGATGAGGGCCTCTGCCAGTTTGGAACCGGCTGAAGCGCACTCCATCGACCGCCTGAAGCAGACGGCGACGGTGATCACGCCGTGGGGTCCCGGCATCTTCGTCTTGAGGTAGGCATAGTGGGGGATGGCCATGAACTTGGCGAGGGCGGGGCGCCCAAGGAGAGCATGGTAGGAGCTCGTCAGATTTACCACCTCGAACCAGATTGGTTTGCGGCGGAAGTTCTCCTCGGTCCCGAAGATGACGTCCAGCTGGATTTTCCCCAGCGGGGCACAGGCTGACCCCGGCAGTACGCCGTGGAACGTCGTGGTAGTCGGGCGCAGGTCGCTTTCGCGAATGCCTAGCTTCTCCAGCAAGGACTGGTAGAGGAGGTTGAGGCTACTGCCTCCGTCGATGAGGACGCCCGGGAATCGGCAGGTGCGTGCATTGGAGACGATGAGAGGGTCGAGCACCATGGCATAGCCCCCGGGAGTCGGTAGATGCTCAGGCTGATCCGCCCGGCTCCAGGTGATGGGGGTTTCCGACCAGTTCAGGTACTGGGGGACCGGAGAGGCGATGGTATTGACCTCCTTGGAGCGTCGCCTGCGGCTGTGCTTGTCATCCTGCTCCGTCTCGAAGATATGGTAGGCGGCGTGCGGCTGGGGGTAGCCGTTGTTGTTGTTGCCGCCGTTGCCGGTTCCCCTAGCCGGTGGTGGAGGTCCACCCGGTGGGGGAGGCGGGGGACGAGGCTGGTTGCCCTAGTCCTTTAGCTAGCGGGTCCAGCTGCAGTTCCGGGTGGTGTGCGTAGCCGGCTTGAAGGGACCACTATGCCACTTGCACGGGCCATCAAACATCTGGTCGAAGGTGAGTCGTGGCTTCTGCCTTCTTGCCTCATTAGCCGGTGCGTCGGGCACGCCCTCCACAGCATTGACCTGCCGCGCATGGTAGTAAGGCTTCTGCTGTCCAGCCTGGCGGTCCCCATGGAACCGGTTGTCGTTGCCGTGGCGCCTAGAGGATCCGGCTTCTCCAGCCGGATTGCTTGGTCGGTCGCGAGCCGGCTCCGTGGGAGTCGGACGGGTGTCCACGTTTACTTGGAGGGGCTTCTTCATGGCGGCATCCGCCGTGGTGTACCGGTCCGCAACCGTCATGAGCTCCGCCATGGTTTTCGGCTCGTCGCACAGTAGCCGGTGGCGAAGCATGGTGCCCTCTCGGCAACCCTCGATGAAGAAACTGATGGCTTGGATCTCCAGGATGCCCTCGCAAGTGTTGCGCAGCTCCGTCCACTTGGAGAGGTACTCGCGGTCGGTCTCGCGGTCGCCCTGGACGCACAAGGCCAGGTCGCGCGGGCGCCCTGGACGCATGTACGTACCGTTGAAGTTGCGGACGAACACCTTCTCGAAGTCAGGCCAGGCGTTGATGCTGTTGGGCGCAAGGCTATTGAGCCATGTCCTTGCTGGCCCAGTTAGCATGAGGGGGACGTAGCGCACGGCTGTGCGCTTCTTCCCGTGGGTGATGCCGACTGCCGTAGCATTGTCGGTCAACAAGTCTTCCGGCTTGATGCTGCTGTCGTACTTGGGGGTGTCCCTGGGCAGGGAGAATTTATCGGGAAATGGCTCGTTCCGGATGCGGGGCCCGAAACAAACCGGGCCGGTCGAATCTTCCTCCTTCGTGACGCGCGCTTGAGCGAGGAGCTCGATGCGGTCGCGGGCATCCGGACAATCCGGGTTGGGCGCTCCCACCCGGCCCGATAGACGGGAACCGGCTGGTTTGGGTGCTCCGGCTGGCGGAGGGGGAGGTGGCGGGTTGCTGTTCACCGTCTGCTCCTGGCACGGCTAGCCCCTGTTGCCAGAGCTGCGACGCCTACTGCGTGCCCTGGGCGGCTGAGGGGAGGACGCCTGCTGGGTGTCGCGCGGCGCGCCACTGCTGTTGGCAGGTAGCCTGCTCCCCCTGGAGTAGCTAAGGTCTTCCTGCATCTCCCGGTTGGCACCAGCCTGCTCGTCCGTGACGCGGAGGAGCTCCTGCACGCGAGCGTGCTGGCGGGCTCGCTCCTCGCCCTCCAGGTTCGGTAGTTCCTCTGCCGCGTCTCGCGCCACGCGCAAGTTCTTGATGGGCGTGCTGTAGGTGGGCCGTGTGAGGGCAGGCGTGGGATCCGGTTCCCCGTCCTTTTCCATCCACCGCCCAGCTCGCCGCCCCGATGCCGTACCTGGCCACGCCGGCTCGGCTCCGCGGTAGCCGGAGTGAGGCCGTGCACGTGGTCGTACTCGCGCCGGGTGATCTCGAGCTGCTTGCGGGCTGCTGCTAGCTCCATGGCCTCATGGAGGAGGATCTGTCTCTCCATGCTGAAGTTGGCCTCCGCCTCCTCCGGGTTATCCCCGAGGTTAACCGGCGTCAGGAGCCGATCAATGGCATCCTCCACCGGGTTCTAGGGCTGCGGGGGAGCGGAAGTTCCGACCTTGTCTGCGCCTCGCTCCCGCGGCTGGTGGGGATGTGAGCTGGAACCGGCCATCATGACCTCCACGCCGCGAGACGCGGCGGAGGCGCTTCTGCCTGAGCGCGGCAGCTCCGCGACAGAGACGATTTCCCTAGGGAAACGCTCCAGAACGGTGGCGACGTAAATGGGGAGATCGCCGAATAGCAGGACGGTGCCGTTCGCCGGGAAGGAGGTTCCGGCGAAGCAGGAGGCGTTGTCGATGACGATGTCGAACTTGCCGAGCGTGAGCACCAGCCCGGAGGCCATGCGCTCACCGGCTGAAGTGCGGGGTCCCATGCGGAACGTGACTCCGGTCGAAGCCATCTTGCCCCACGGTGGGCGCCAACTGTAGTTGTATTGGGAACGACAGTACCTGAGGAGGTTAGATAGAGGTGTGGGGACTAGCAGGGAAGCTATCGACGGCGTCCGCAGGCGGGATTGGATACAAGCGAGCATAGCGGGACGCAAGAAGTACCAAGGTTCGGGGCCCTCGTGGTGAGGTAAAGCCCCTACTCCTGCTGGATCTGACTATGTGGAATACTCGAACTACAAGTGCTCCTCGAGCTGTATGCGCCAGCTACTGCCTTAAATGCTCTGAGACCAACCCCTTCTACTGACGCCTTGCCTCTCATTATATAGGCAGAGAGGCAAAGGTCTCACTGGCTAGTCCGACTGGCGGGCCCCACAGGCGGGTCCCAGCCGACTAGTCATCTACAGTGTCCAGTATGGCTTGTCCTATCGGAGTATGAGCGGTGTGGCTGTCGCAGGCACAGTGGATGCCACGCGAGCCCGTCGTCAACACAGGCCACTGTTCCAGCGTCACCCACGCAAAGTCTTCGGTATGGGTGGGTGGTTGCTCGTCTTTTCATCGTACAGGGCGTACCATGCACTGATACGCACGTCGTCTTGTCCCGTTGATTGAGTCCGGCTACGTCGCCGTATCCGGCTGTCCCTTGCCGATCCGGCTACCGGGTGATAGCCGGCCTGTCTTGCCCTGTCCGGCTGCATCTGGTCAGCCGGACGCGATCCGACTGTCTTGTTTCTTATTCGGTTGGGGTACCCAGGGATCATCCCCCTGACAGCGCCATAGAACTTTTGGACACATTACAAAAAAGCGTGGCGTCGTTGTATGACAAGATCCGATACCCTAGTGGTCTTGCTCGCTTGCTCTCACCTGGGGCAGCCATGTTCGAACCCTGGATGTCTCACATATTTTTTTCTTTTTTTTTAAATATTTTTAATTACATACATATGCATATTTATTCAAAAAAGCAAGAACATATACATATATGCATATTTATTCGCATATGCATATTTATTTAAAAAAAGCAAGAACATATACATATATGCATATTTATTAAAAAAAGCAAGAACACATATGCATATTTATTCAAACATATATATTTGTGTGTTTGCTTGTCACACACAAATGTGAATTTGTATACCCACATGAATATCACATTATATGTTTTAGTCTCTAACTAATACCCACATGAATTAATACACCAAAAAGTCACACAATTGCTAGTGTCTCTTCACAATCTTCTTGCCCTTTTTCGTCGCGGTTGAATACTTTAGCCTGTGCACTTTGAGATTTCTTCTTGTGTATGGACAACCTTTAGTAGGCAGTGTGGTCTTCCTTCTTACTTTAGTAGTAGTAGGCATGTCGAAGTACTTGTCGAATTCCTTTTCGATCTTCGGGTCGCTGGTGCTGATTACTCTTCGTAGTTGATGCTATTGAGTGAACCATTGAATTATTGTTTATGTTCAGATTGTTATACATCATTATTCCATCTCTGATCATGATCCATATGATGTCTTGTGACTAGTTTTTTTGTTCTTGAGGACATGGGAGAAGTCATGTTGTTAGTAGTGGAGTTGTGTTGAGAGAGATTCAATAGATTGTTATTTAAGTTGTGGTGTAGTTCTTCTAGTGGTGTCATGTGAACGTCGACTACATGACACTTCACCTATATGGGCCTAGGGGAATGCATTGTGTATTTGTCTACTAATCGTAGGGGTTACCGGAGTGACAGAAACCTGAACCCCCGTTAGGAAACCATTGCACAAGGGACGTAAGGGTCTTAGAGTTTAAAGCTGTGGTTAGGTTTCTACCTTAATTACTTTCTTGTACTTACGGATGTTTGCAAGGGGTATAATCACAAGTATGTATTAGTCTTGGATGGGGCGGTACATTAGCACAGGTTCACCCACACAACACTTAGCAAGCTAAAGAAGATTAATCAACTATATGAAGCGAAAGCACTTGACAGTTTTCCCATGTGTCCTCGAGAACGTTTGGTCATCTTAAGTAATACAACCGGCTTGTCCTTTGATGCATAAAGGATTGGGCCACTTGCTGCATTTATTCTACTATCTTTTATTTACTTGTACTTTGTTTACTTGCTTTATCGAAAACCCCTAAAAATCCGTTTGCTAAGTATTTGCAGAGAATTCCTGATCCATACCACTAGCCAGCACCTTCTGCTCCTCATTGGGTTCGACACTCTTACTTATCGAAAATACTGCGATACACCACCTATACTTGTGGGTCATCAATGTACCGTGATATCAAATATGTTATGTCTCGCAAAAATGGTAATCCTGGGATTGCGATGTATGGCATAACAGGCATCTGGGATTAAAAATCCGGGTGTTGACAAGTTGGTATCAGAGCCATCCTGACCTTAGGAGACCCTAGTTAGAATGGACGTCCAAACAAAAATTTAGTTTCAAAAACAAATGAAGTGAGTATTTATGAAAACCTATTCCCACTCTTACCCTTGAGATTCTTTCAAAAAAAATCATGTTCCTCAAAAATTCTTACCTTACTACATAAAATTTGACACACTTGATCACCTCACTAACTTACTTATCCTAAATTCTTATAGATGGAAGTTCAGTACTGCAAGTTCTACCTGTTGGGCAACGGAGGCCAACTGATTTTTGAGAGGACCTTCATGCACTGTCTGAGTACCTAGAGCGTCCGCATCCAGAGTTCTTCGGAGCTCAACTCAATGACCACACAGGAGGAGATCTACAATGGTTGATAGTTGCTGATCTTCGAGGCAAGATGGAAGCACCCCTTTCGGAGAAGATTCAGTTCACCGTGAGAGAGAACAACTAGCTAGATGGATCAGCCAGGGTAATGCATGAAGCTCTAGCTCGTCTTTGCGGACAGAACATCAACTTGATCCAGGGAACTCGCTTTGCTCGCTATGCAAGGCATGATTAGATGGGAATGTCGTTGGAGATGGCAAGTCACCCGGAGATGAGGCGCCAAGTGGAGAACCTTGACTTCCTACTGTACGATAGGCATAAGGAATTGGACAATGCTTGAGCCTACGCCAACCACAACCTTGCCATTGCCACCTAGAAGGCCCAAACTTTCTCACTGCTCGTCAAGGATCGTCAGTCACTTCGTCAGCAACGCGAGAAGAAGGATCGCACCGTTGCCCGTCTTCACAAGAAGGTGGCCGACCTCGAGAAGACCATCAAGGAGCAAGAAGCTTAGGTTGCAGCAAAAGAAGAAGAGGAAGAAGAAGGTGAATACATCCAGGGGATATTCACTCGTACCTCAGCAATGATGATGACTACCTAGAGGATGATACCATGGACTTCTACACCGATGATGGCGACTCCGAATTCATCGACGATGAGTAGATGCATGCACTAGAGCACTATCATAGGAGTGAGATGTATCGGTCCCATTGTATCTTAGCTCACAGAATGGTTCTTAAAACCATCTGTTTTCCTTTCATGTTGTGGTGTGTGTGTTTGTATCATGTGCTTTGATTGAATGAATGAATGAGAAGTTGTTAGTTTGCAAAACCTGAGTCAAACTCAAAGTTTTAGCTTTTGAAAACAAAACCATGAACCTTAGAACTTTCCCTCTTACCCCATTATCTATCTCAATCTTCAGATGACTCGTAGAAACCCCGGAGGAAGCAGCTCATCGCAGGACCCGATGTTGTAGATTCTGCAGATGCTAGTTTCCGACAGTGAAGCTAGTAGAGCAGAGTGCCAAGCCAACCTAGCTACCCTACAGCAGATCGCCTAGATGTCCCACAACAATCAAGGCCAAGGAAATCAGGATCATCATGGATCCAAGCTCAAGAACTTCCAGAATACCAATCCCCCTATCTTTAGCAAGTCTGAAGACCCGTTGGATGCGGATGATTGGTTACAAACCATGGAAAATAACCTAGAAGTCGCAGGAGTGGATGCTAACGAGCAAGTACTGTTTGCCACTCACTATCTGGCAGGAGATACAAGAGCATGGTGGAATAACACCCGTACTATGAACCACGATCAAATGATGACGTGGGAAGATTTCAAGACCAATTTTAGCCACACCCATGTGCCGCAAGCTTTAGTCACTAGAATGAGAGATGAATTCAGAGAACTGAAGCAAGGCAGGATGACTGTAGTAGAGTACCGTGATAGATTTTTGTCTCTCGCTAGGTACACACCTGATGAGATCAATATTGAAGCCAAGAAGAAGGAGAGATTCCTAAATGGATTGCATGATGAGATGCAAACGGTGTTAATCAACATCCGTTTTGATGACCTCGAAGAGCTAGTCAACTCTGCCATCCAGATGGAAGGAAATATCAACCAAGCCAACGACAACGGCAAGTGCAGGATGATGCACCAGACTGGATCCATCAGTCACCAGAAGTATCACCCAACCCGCCTGCAGGATATGCCCCAAGGAACAATAGACCCCCAATGTCTCGTCCAAGCTACCCCAACCGTAGCGGAGGAAATGTGAAGTCCGGCGGAAACCACAACAACAACCCCAGCAACTCCAACCACTTCAACCGTGCACCGCCCAAGTCCAACAATAACAACAACAATAATACTGCCCCAAGGACTAGAAGCAATGATGTGCCTGTTGCAGCCAAATACAAGTCCTAGATTACTTGCTTTGAATCTGGAGTGAAGGGTCACTACTCCAACGAGTGTCCCAAGAAGCTTGCAGCCACTGCCAATATGAATGCCCCAGCTCAGCAGTTGCGCCGTGTTCAGCCCGGAAGGAGATTCGCCCCCGGGAATTCTCTCAACTGCAACGGCCGTTTGTTCCACATGAACGCTGCAGAAGCCCAGGAAGCGCCAGATGTCGTGTTGGGTATGTTTTCTGTTAACTTAGTATTATCAAGAGTGTTGTTTGATTCTGGAGCATAACACTCGTTTGTTACAGAAGAATTTGCATGCACTAGTAAGTTTCACTCAACCAACTTGAAGCATGTTATGATAGTTCAAATACCTGTTTCAACCACCAAAGGTAGAAAAATTTGCAAGGCTGTACCTATCAGAATCCATGGGATAGATTTTTATGCTAATCTAATAGTACTTGGAACCAAAGGTTTGGAAGTAGTACTAGGAATCGATTGGATGTCGAAACATAAAGGATTGATCGACTGTGCCAAGAAAGCCATCACCATGACCAGTAGCTCTGGAGTAACAGTAGAGCATGTTTCTGAAACCTTGCCCCGTCAATTCAAATGCAACAAGAGTCTAGCCCTACCCACCATAGACCAAGTTGTAGTCTGTGAATACCCCGACGTCTTCCTAGATGAATTGCCCGGTATGCCCCTAGATCGGGATATCGAGTTCATTATTGAACTAATTCCTGGAACCGGACCCATAGCTCAGAGACCCTATAACATGAACCCATCAGAGTTAGTGGAGCTGAAGAAGCAACTTGATGCTATGCTAGAGAAAGGCTTGATTCAACCAAGCGCATCGCCATGGAGATTGTCTGTTCTATTTGTGGACAAGAAGGATGGAGGTAACCTTTTGTGCACAGATTACCAAAAACTGAATGACGTCACCATCAAGAACAAGTACCCACTGCCCAATATAGAGGATCTATTTGATCAAATGACTGGTGCTAGAGTGTTCTCTAAGATTGATCTTAGAACTGGTTATCATCAACTCAAGATTCGTGCAACGGATATTCCAAAGACCGCCTTTACCACCTGATATGGATTATATGAGTATACAGTCATGTCTTTTGGATTAACCAATGATCCCGTTTATTTCATGAATCTCATGAATAAGATCTTTATGAACTTTCTAGATAAGTTTGTCGTGGTGTTTATGGACGATATTATTATCTACTCCAAGTTAGAAGAAGACCATGAGCAACATCTGAGAATCATCCTTGAAACCCTTAGAGAGCATCAGTTGTATGCCAAGTTCAGCAAATGTGAGTTTTGGCTGAAAGAAGTAGGATTCCTTGGACATATTGTGTCTGCCGGAGGAGTTGCTGTTGATCCTGCCAAGATCAAAGATGTTGAAGAATGGGAAGCCCCAACCACTCAAACCCAAGTCCATGCATTTCTCGGATTAGCGGGATATTACCGCAAGTTTGTAGAAGGATTTTCGAGCATCGCAAGACCCATGACCCAATTGTTGAAGAAGGACAAGAAGTTTGAATGGACCGACAAATGTGAAGCGAGTTTTCAAGAACTTAAGAAGAGATTGATTCCAGCCCCAATCTTGATCATGCCATATATGAAGAAGCCGTTTGATGTGTATTGTGATGCATCCAAGATGGGTCTCGGATGTGTGTTGATGCAAGAAGGCAAAGTCATAGCATATTTGTCAAGACAACTGAAGCATCATGAGAAAAACTACCCTACCCATGATCTTGAACTAGCAACTGTAGTTTTAGCCTTGAAGACATGGCGTCATTACCTTATGGGTAATCGCTGTGAGATTTACTCAGATCACAAGAGCTTGAAGTATATTTTCACTCAGAAGGAGCTGAATATGAGGCAAAGGAGATGGATAGAGTTAATCAAGGATTATGACCTTGACATTCACTATCACCCGGCAAAGCCAATTTGGTAGCGGATGCTCTTAGCAGATTACCGTGTAGATTAAACACCATGATCAAAGAGAACCAGCCAAGTTTGCATGAAGAGTTGGAGCAGTTTAGAACTGAGCTAGTTAGCAAAGAATTTTTAGCTAGCATTGAACTTCAACCCACTTTGATTAGCCAAATCAAGGAAGCCTAGAAGGGAAATGCAAGTATCGACGAAATCAAACGTCGTATTGGTACAAGAAAGGTACCTGGGTTCACCGAAGATGAAGAAGGAGTTTTGTGGTACAAAGGACGTATCTGTGTGCCAGCAGATTCGGAGCTGAAGCAAGTTATCGTGCAAGAAGCTCATGATAGTCTTTATTCTATCCATCCCGGAGGAACAAAGATGTATCAAGATTTGAAGGAGAAATTTTGGTGGCACAAGATGAAGAGAGAAATCGGAAGCCACATCGCCAAGTGTGATATCTGTCAAAGAGTCAAAGTGGAACATTAGAGACCCGCATGACTGTTACAACCTTTGCAAATTCCGGAATGGAAATGGGATTCCGTCAGAATGGACTTTATCACCGGTTTGCCTACTTCTAGTAGGGGAAATGACTCAATCTGGGTCATCATTGATAAACTGTCCAAGGTAGCCCATTTATACCTGTCAAGAAAACCTACCAGAGTTCGAAGCTAGCAGAGTTGTACATCGCTAGAATTGTCAGTTTGCATGGAACCCCCAAGAACATAGTGTCGGATCGAGGAACCCAATTTACCTCAAGATTTTGGCAGAAAGTCCAAGAAGGATTAGGAACCAAGTTGAATTTCATCACAGCTTATCACCCGCAGACCGATGGACAAACTGAAAGAGTCGACCAGATCTTAGAAGATATGTTGAGAGCCTGTGTGTTAGAGTATGGATCAAAATGGGAAGATTGTCTGCCTTTCGCAGAGTTCTCATACAACAACAGTTATCAAGCCAGTTTGCAAATGGCCCCCTTTGAGTTCTTATATGGAAGAAAGTGCCGTACCCCTTTTAATTGGTCACAAGTAGGAGAGAGTCAGATTTTTGGACCCGATATCCTACGAGAAGCCGAAGAGAAGGTTCACAAAGTCCGTGAGCACCTCAAGACCGCCCAATCCAGACAGAAGAGTTATGCCGACAAGAGATGTAGAGACCTGACTTTCAACGTCGGAGATTTTGTGTATCTCAAAGTGTCGTCGTTGAAGGGAATGCAACGTTTTAGTCTAAAAGGAAAGTTAGCCCCCAGATATATGGGACCCTTCAAGATTCTGAATCGCCGAGGATAAGTATCGTATCAACTGGAACTGCCAGAGGATATGTTAGCCATCCATGATGTGTTCCACATCTTGTTACTTCGCAAGTGATTAGAAGTTCCGGAGAAGACCGAAGTGTTCAAGAACATCGCTCACCGAGCCGTTGATATCAACAAGGATTTGACGTATCGCGAAGTGCCCATCCGTATCTTGGAAGAAGCCTTCAGAACCACAAGGACCCGGAGTATCAAGTTTCTCAAGATCTAATGGAGCAAACACACCAAAGAAGAAGCTACGTGGGAGCGAGAAGATTACATTAGGACCGAGTTTCCAGATCTCTTTAGTTCCTAGTTTTCCTTAAATCTCGGGACGAGATTTTGTTTAAGGGGGGAAGGTTTGTAACATCCCAAATCTTTAATCAAGGTTATCAAGATCCAAATCACCGAATTTAGGGTTAACAAAAACTTTTGATCATTAAAGTAATTAAGAATGCATATGTATGTTTGCATTAATATAGAATTGTTTGGAAATGCCATGTTTGATTGTTCTAATGGTCGTAAAATGATTCAAAGGTGAATGCCACATCATCTAGATCATTTAAAAACAAAATACAAAGAAAAAGAAATCAAATAAGAATAAAAGACCAAATGGTCATTTTGACCATTTTAATCCACTAGGCCACGTTAGGTGTTCCTAGAAGTCAAATTCAAACAGAAACATTCTCAAATCTTTTCACCCCTTGATAGTACAAGTAAAGATCTACCAAGGACCACTTTGAAATCTTACAAAAACATTTAAACAATAATTTTAAGTGACATTTTAAAATTGAATCCATTACATCTGCATAGATCCCACTTTTTCAAAAACCACTCAAATGAGTTCACCTTAACAATCCCAAGCAACCACAAATGATCAAGCTTATGACTAACACACCCACCAAAAATCTTTTCAAAATTCAAAACTAAAATTCTTGCGGCCATTGTGTCGAACACCTTGTGATCATCAAACAAACTGCCTAACTAATACTGTTGATTAATCAAAGCTTTGTCCCCCATTGACCCTCTCATCTCTCCTCTGTCCCCCTAGCATCTAACCCAGCCCCAGACAACACCCTCCTTCGCCGCTAGCAGTAGTGCCACGCCACCCCCGAGGCCATGCTCGACGATCGAGCATGGACAGCTCGCAGGAGACCACCCAGCCCCCTTCCGTCGTGCCTGGGAGGTAGGCATGACCACACCGCCTCCCATTGTCCCCTCCCCGAGCAATGCCAGGAACTGGACCACCACAGGACGCCCGCGCTCTCCGCCTCTGCACCATGCGCAGACCGCGTCAGTGCGCCGCCCCCGACAGCCTCACATAGAGCCCACGTTGCCCTCAGCTCGCACGCACCACTTTGGCTTAACACCAACACGCCCCTAGACATCCCCGTTCGCCACCGATTGACCCGCAGCCACCGCGCGCCGCGTCGAACGCCGCCTCTGCCCCGCAGAGCGTCAACCTTTCCCGACCGATTGGCACCGCCCCTAGCCGTGCCATTACGCCGTAGAGGATCGCTAGGATACCATGCATCGATCGCCGCTCGCAGCCACGCCTCTAGCAACCCGTAGCCAGGTCGCCACCGTCGCCGGACCATGCCGCTCTGCCCCTTTGTTGAACCTATAAAAGGAGACCTCCCCCAGCCCCATTATGCATACCACTCACCTCCCCTCTCCCCACTAAGCCTTCCGCACTTCTCCCCGGAGCAAGGCGAGCAGCCGTTGGTCGGAATTTCGCCGGAGCTGGCCGCCACTGGAGGAGAAGGGCCCCATTGATTGCGACCACCCCAGGAGCCGCCGCGACCACACCTAAGACCGTCGTCGTCCACCAGTTCGATCGCCCCCATCGCCACGTTAGCTGGAGCCCTAGTAAGCCCCCAATCGACCCCCACCGAGCCGCTAGGGTTCGTTCTTGCCGGCAACCTGTTCGTCGTCAACGGTGAACCACGACCGTTGATCTCTGTTCTAATCGCACGGCTGATATTGCCCCGTACCGCTTTGTGTTAGAGTCAGCCGCTGACATGCGTAACCCCCTTGTCAGTTTCCCTCTGCGCCGCGGAGCGCCAGTGGGCCGGCCCATTTAGTTTTCCGTGCTAGCCCACAAATTCAAATAGATGTTTTTCTATTTAGACTTAAACTCAATTCTGTCCACTAGTTTAAAAATTATTTCAGAGAGATCCCCTTAACCAAAATGCATGATTCAAATTTTGTTAGAAAGATAATTAAAATATCTATCCAAGCCCGTTGGATTTAAGTCAATTGGAGTTAGGGATAATCTATAGTAAAAATAACAAGACAGAGACTTTTCTACATTCAAACATTTTTCAAAAATCAACCATAATAGCGTTTGAGTTGATTCCAACTCTCAAAGATCACATTTGACCATACCTATCTGAATATGTAGAAATATCTAGGTATGCATGCAGTGACTTTGGACTAGTACCAAAATAATGCTATATAGGCATTTCTAGTCACTTTAAATCATTTAAATATTAATCTTAAACTTTATAAAATGTTACCAAACCTTTAAATCAGATTCCCATGTATTAGAATATGTGGTGATGACTATTTGAATTGGAGAATATTAAATCTTAATTAATTTCAATGAGTAGAAATTACTTTTCCCAAATAAAATAAATGAAAGTAGTTTATTAAATCTTGTGGTGATTGTGATGATGCTAGATCATCAAGTGTGTGCCTTAGTGTGCTAAATAGACTAGTTATGTATTGTTTGGTGATTGTGTATTCCGTATGTATTTATAGACGGTAGAACCGACCAAGTCTTCGAAGAGGAGGAGGTCTACCCTGAAGAAGACGGAGGAGAATTTCAACCACTGCACCAATCAAGGCAAGCCATCATTAATAATGCAAGATAACCCTTGGAAGCAAGATAACCTAAGCAAAAGCCTTAAGCATGCTTTGGTTACACCCTTTTTGATTAATACCCATCCCAAGTTTTACTTACAAGTTCTACTTTTGCTTTATCAAAGTTTCTTTACTTCTAGTAATACTTCGTGAGATTTTAGAAAGTAGTTTAAATAGCATAAAGAGTATAAAACTTTGCCTATACTAGATGTCATTCTATGGCATGAGATTGAGATTAGCATCCCACCTTAGTGAACACTCTTAACTTGTGGTTAGAGCTAAACCAAAAACTTGATCACTCTAGATGGGAATACTTGGTGAAAATGCTTATGAAAACCTTGGAATGATGAGTCATTCTATAGAGATGTTTTGACATGTGTTGAGAAACACAAATGGTTTATGATGATGAAAATGTTGAGGCATGAGCCTTAGACCTTTATATAAACTGGTGGTTGGGTTCGGATGCGATACCATTCCAATTTTACTGTACAACCACAATACCTGAATTGGGTAAGGCTTAGCCGGAAGTTTATATGCATTAGTATGGGTTCCCTCGTGGGAGAGGTTTGAGCTGAGGCTACCTCTCAATGTTGTCCACCTATGCAGTGCCCAGGATGGCAGATGGCCATGGGTGGGAGGCCAAGCTCATAGGAGAGGTGCTTATACTAGAGTGTGTAAAGGAAAGGTTATGATTGATTATCCACATACTAAGTATGATGATTCAGGGTTATGCCTGATGGATGTATCGAATGTTGTGGTGAAAGTGTACCATCTCTGTAGAGTGTCAAACTATTCGAATAGCCGCGTCCGTGGTCATGGACAGTAGGAGTGGCCATACTGTTCCGTTGTCAGAGGTTTTCAAAATGACTTATGAAATGAATTGTGACATGACTTGACCCTAATAGGGTTGTGACTATGAAAACTAAGTTCCCACTTAGGTTATTTTGACTTTATTTTATCTTTCTTTGTTTCTGAACTCAGCTTAGGTTTCAAACTTAACTTTACAAATAAACTTAGAACTTAGCATTTCCTACTAGAACTACCTTACTTGTTAGTGATAGTTTGCGAGTACTTAAAGAGTACTCATGGCTTTGTCCCTGGCTATTCCCGTGGCCAGACTATGAGGAGGACTATCCGGAAGAAGGACAACAGGACGGCTATGAAAACTAGGACTATCTCCCATCGTCAGCATTGCCTGTGACACTGAAGATGGAGCCCACCGCTACGCTATTTATTCCGCTACTTGTTTGTACTAAGACTGGATCATGAGATCCTTTATTTGTGTAAGACCTTATTATGGTTTGTAATGGATGATGTACTGTGATATCAAATCTGTTATGCCTCGCAAAAATGGTAATCCTGGGATTGCGATGTATGGCATAACAGGCATCTAGGATTAAAAATCCAGGTGTTGACACAAGATGGGTTGACTCCCATCAAGCATTTTATTAAGAATGGTTGAGTAACTCAACCTCTTTTCTGTTCTCGAATTCTTACCTTGGATTGCCCTTTATCCAAGGCACTTACCACATGAACTCGTTTTGCCAATGGAACATATCTTTTTCCTGCTTCTAGCTTCTTTGGAAAATAGCAGATGATTTCAGCATCAAAAACATTGAAGATTTTCTTCCCTTCAGCACAATCAACTGATGCTCCTACAGTACTAAGGAAAGGACTTCGAAGTATTATGGATTATTTTTCATCTTCAGTCATCTCAAGAATAATAAAATCTGTCGGAATAACATGCTCATCTATTCTAAGTAGAACATCCTCAATCATACCAATGGGTTGTTTAGTGGACTTGTCAGCCATCTGTAAAGTGATAATAGTAGGAGAATACTCCCCCAATCCTAACCTTTTATAGAGGGAGTATGGCATTACACTAACTTCTGCTCCTATATCACACAAGGCATTGTGAATATCAGTTTTACCTATTGAGCATGAAATAGTTGGTATTCCGGGATCTCTAGACTTAGACAACAACTTCCCGTTAGCAGGATAACTAGTTATCATGGCAATAGTTTCAGTTATTTCTTTATTTCTACTAAGAATATCACGGAGGAATTTAGAATAGGTGTGTACTTTAATTGCATCCCCAAAACGGAATTTCCAGACGAAGGTCACTAAGTGCCTTTGTAAAAGAATTATAAATTACCTGGTCTAGTGCTTTGTTTTTTCAATCTGGATAAGGAAGCATTTTCTCATCTAACTTACTCTTGTATTTCACCTTTTTTGGGGGTCAGGCTCTTTTTTTGCTTTCTTTTGTTGTTGCTTATCGCTTTTCTTCTTTTCTACTATGACAGCTTCATCTTCCGTGCTTATCTCGTTTTCTTCTCTTGGATCAACCGTCTCCGCATCAGAGTCATAATGGTCATCCTGTGCATCATTTTGGTCCTCCTTGGTTTGATCTTGTGTTTCAGTTTCATCTTGAGGATCCACCAATGTATCATCTTCTTGACTTGCTTCTAGCAAAGCTTTTTCCTTTCGCTCTTTTTCAGCTTCATATTCCGGTGGTCCTCAGGGTCCTGTAACAACTGCACCTCTTCTTGTGACAACATTAGTAGAAATAGTAATATCTTTATCATCACGAAGAAAAATTTGATAACCAGATGCTATTTGTTCACACTGGGTTTCAATCATACTAAGATACTTGTGAAATAATTTTATTTCTTGCCCAATCTCATCATAATTTTCCATGAGTTCCGCTAAAATATTTTTGCGTTTTTGGAAATGCTTATGCAAGTTATTATGAGATTTTACTTGTCGAAATTTTTGAAAAAACTTTTCTAGTTTCATCTTCTTTAGTTAAAACTTGTAACAAATCTACTTTGTTTTCCTTCACAAGTTCAGAAGGTATACCTTTTTTTTCATAGTTTTTCATACCTTAGGCATAAGATCAGGAGTTATCTGAAGTATCCTTTTTTCCGGCTTAGTGCCAAAATCAGGATTATATAAATAATCATTCTTAGCCCTAGTAGACATCAATTCTAAACATTCTTTAATAGTTAAAGTATTTATTGATCCTCCTGCTGAGAAGTCAAGCAACTCTTTCCAAAGCCATGATTAGGAATACTATTGATCATTCCAAAGAATCTTTCCCAGGCTTGTGGGTAGTTTTCTCCCATGTTCTGACTAAAGCTCCCTATATTCTTTCTTAGTTCAGTTACCTTTTTAAAAGGATTAAACCTGTTTATACATTTAACAAAGCAGTTTTCCCAACATTTAATGTAATGGCGAGGGAGAGAATATAACCAGTCTAGAGCTTTACCTTTAAGAGACCATCGAAATAATTTAAGATGAGAGAAGTCTCTTGGCAAACCTTTTGGTCCAAGTGATGTTATCACATCGTCAAACTCTCTAATATGTCTTCCTGGGTCTTCATCATCCCTTCCACTGAAAGCTTTTGATACATTGCAAACGTATCTATAATTTTTGATGTTCCATGCTTGTTTTATATCTACTTTCTTATGTTTTGTCCACACTTTGGAGTATTTTTATACACTTTCTTGGACTAACCTATTAACAAGATGCCACAGTGCCAGTTGCCTGTTTTCTGTTGTTTTTGGTTCCAGGAAAGTCAGAAAATGAATATTCTCAGAATTGGACGGGACAGAAGCCGAAGTCAATATTTCACCGAGGGGGACATGGATCGAGAAGACGAGACGGAGAGGGGCTAGAGGCCGGCCACACCACCTGGCCGCACGGCTAGGCCTGGCCCGTGCCAAGAGGTAGTGTGGCCGCCTAGGGCACCCCTCGGCCTCCCCTTTCGCCTATAAGAAGCCTCCGATACAGAAACCCTAAGTACCTCCTACAAAAACAAGATTTATCAAAGCAATAAGTAACAGTATAAGTAGAGCACACATTTCTAGCAATGGTATCCAATTTATTAATTTGTTCCCATAAGTGTTTCCCTTTTTGTGACAGGCGGTGTTCCTTATAATAATATTTTTGTTCTTCCGTGAACCCACCTTGCCAATTAGATTCAGTTTCAAACAAACCAACCATTGATAGTAAGCATGATAAAGCAAGACCATAACAGACCAACGAAAATACTAACTATAGTAGGAACTAATTTTTGTGTGTTTTTGATAAAGAAACAAGCAAAAAAAGCATAAATAAACTAAGCAAAACAAATAACAAAGTAAAGAGATTGGTTATGAGGGACTCCCCTTGTGAAGATGTCCTTGACTCCCCGACAACGGTGCCAGAAAAGTACTTGCTGACTCATGTATTAACGAGCTCGTTGGGGAACCCCAAGAGGAAGGTATGATGAGCACAACAATAAGTTTCCCGCAGTTATGAAACCAAGGTTATCAATCCAGTAGGAGCAAGGAAACACCTCCAAGGTGTTGCTCGCTGGACTTTTGCAGGGCGCACTACCGGCGCTAGCAGCAACGTGGAAACCTGCACAACACAACCACAGAACATGCATATACTAATCATCTTTACTCCTTTGAAACTTGATTGGGCATTACAACATTATACATATACCACCATCCAACTGCATCTATGACTAATAATCCACCTTTAGGTTATCATCCGAACCCCCTCCAGTATTAAGTTGCAAACAACAGATAATTGCATTACGCATTGCGTGTAAAGTAAACAATACGATTGTTCTATGAACAAAGGATTGTTGTTTTCTCCCAAGTAGCAACAACACATCTAGTACCTTAGAGATTTCTATCACTTCCCCAGATTACTAGAGGCATGAACCCACTATCGAGCATAAATACTAACTCTTGGAGTTGCTAGCATCTACTTGGCCAAGATAGCTACTAACAACGGAAATCATGCAAGATCACAAATAACAAAGACATGATAGAATCAATAATCAATCCGAAATAGCATCTCAATATCCATCGGATCCTCGCAAACACAACATGTAGGATTACAAATAGATGATCTTGATCATGAACGGAGCTCACAAGATCTAAACATGATAACACAAAGGAGAACCAGCCATCTAGCTACTACATGGACCCGTAGTCCACAGATGAACTACTCACGCATCACACCGGAGGCTTGCATGATGATGAAGAAGGCCTCCAGGGTAAATTCCCCTCTTCGACAGGGTGCCGGGAAGAGCTTTAGATCCCTCCCGATCTAGGGATGGACATGATGGCGGCTATAGACTCTTTCATGGAATTTTGATTGGGTTCTTAGGGTTTCTGTATCGGAGGAATCTTATAGGCGAAAGGGGAGGCAGAGGGGGTGCCGGAGGTGGCCAGACCACCCCCTGGCGCAGGCCAAGCTAGGCCACGTGGCTAGGTGGTGTGGCGCCCCCTGGCCCCTCTCCGTCTCGTATTCTGGCTCTTTGTGTCCCTCGGTGAAAAACTGACTTTGGCTTTTGTCCCGTCCAATTCCGAGAATATTCATTTTCTGACTTTCCTGGAACCAAAAGCAGCAGAAAACAGGCAGCTGGCACTGTGTCTCTTGTTAATAGGTTATTCTAAGAAAGTGTATAGAAAGTACTCCAAAGTGTGGATAAAACATAAGAAAGTAATAAAACCAAGCATGGAACATCAAAAATTATGGATACCTTAGCAACGTATTAGTAAGCAAGACTTTTTCTGGCGCCATTGTCGGGGAGTCAAGGACATCTTCACAAGGGGAGTCCCTCATAACCAATATCTTTACTTTGTTTTATTTGTTTTTCTTAGTTTATTTCTACTTTGTTTGCTTGTTTCTTTATCAAAAACACACAAAAAATTAGTTGTACTAGTTTGCTTTCTATATTAAAAACACACAAAAAATGACTACTCTTGAAAACACTAAGTTGTGTGACTTCACTAGCACCAACAACAATGATTTCATGTGCACACCTATTGCTCCACCTATTCCTGAAGCTACTTTCTTTGAAATTAAACATGCTTTGCTTAATCTTGTTATGAGAGAACAATTTTCTGGTATTGGTACTGAAGATGCTGCTGCTCATCTTAATAACTTTGTTGAACTTTGTGAGATGCAAAAGCATAGGGATATAGATGGAGATATTATTAAGCTTGAATTGTTTCCTTTCTCTTTGAGAGGAAAAGCTAAAGAATGGTTGCAATCCCTAACTAGAAATAGTATTGATTCTTGGACTAAATGCAAAGATGCTTTCATTGGAAAATACTATCCTCCTGCTAAAATTATATCTATGAGAAGCGAAATAATGAAATTTAAACAATCTGATAATGAACATGTTGCTCAAGCTTGGGAAGGAATGAAATCTTTGGTAAAGAATTGTCCCACTCATGGACTGACTGCTTGGATGATTATCCAAACCTTTTATGCAGGACTGAATTATTCTTCAAGAAATCTACCAGATTCTGCTGCTGGAGGTACCTTTATGACCATTACTTTGGGTGCTGCAACAAAGATTTTTGATAATATGATGGTGAACTATTCTGAATGGCACACTAAGAGAGCTCCACAAGGTAAGAAGGTAATTTCTGTTGAAGAGATCTCTTCCTTGAGTGATAAAATTGATGTTATTATGTCTATGTTTGTTATTGGGAAAGCTCATATTGATCCAAATCATGTTCCCTTAGCCTCTTTGGTTGATCAAGAAGAGCAAATTGATGTGAAATTTGTTAGAAATAATAATTTTAGCAACAATGCCTACAGGAATAATTTTGGTAATAATAACTATAGGCCAAATCCTCCAAATAATGGTAATACTTATGGAAATTCCTACAACAATAATTGGAGTGCACCCTCTGAACTTGAAGTTATGCTTAAACATTTTATTAGTAAACAAACTGCTTTCAATAAAACTATTGAGGAAAAACTCTCTAATGCTGAAAGAAATATAACATCACTGTCTGAAGCACAATCTTCTTTGAATAAAATGGCTGTTAAATCTGAAACTATTGAAAACCCCTTTGCTGCTACTAATGCCATACGAGTTAGAATTGATGAAAATGTTAGACTATTAGATGAATTGCATGCTAAGAGGGAAAGAGAAGATGAAATTGCTAGAAATATTAGTATTTCTACTATCACTACCACTAATGTTGAAGCTAGTAAACCCAATGGATCATTTTCTAATAAAAATATTGAAATTCTTCAAAAATATGGGAAACAATAGCTCCACTACTTTAGATGATAATTATGATTTTGATCTTGATGGTTGCAATATCTCTAAAGTAATTAAGTTCCTACAAAATCTTGCTAAAAGTTCTAATGCTAGTGTTATGAATATGGCCTTTACAAAACACATTACTCATGCTCTCATAAAAAATAAAGAAGAAAAGATGAAACATAAAGCTTCTATTCCTATGAAATTAAAAGATGGTTGGGAACCCATCATTAATATGAAAGTGAATGATTTTGATCTCAAAGCTTTATGTGACCTTGATAGTAGTGTTTCTATTATGCCTAGAAAGATTTATGAAATGCTTGATTTGCCACCATTGGAAGATTGTTATTTAAATGTCCCACTTGATGATAATCCTAAAAAGAAACTCATGGAGAGTATTAATGATGTCCTTATTATGGTTAACAATGCTTATGTCCCTGTTGATTTCTATGTTTTGGATGTTGAATGCAATGCTTCTTGTCCTATTACTTCGGGAAGATCTTTTCTTAGAATTGTTGGTGCCATTATTGATATGAAAGAAGGCACCATTAAATATCAACTCCCACTCAAGAAAGGTATAGAACACTTCCCTAATAAGAGAGAGAAGATTCCTTTCGCCTCTCCTATTAAAACAAAATTTGCTCTTAATGCTTCTTCATTTGAGAATACTTGATTATTTTCTTGCTTCTTATGCCTAACTTAAATGCGTTAAAGAAAAGTACTTATTGGGAGATAACCCAAGAGTTTTAGTTGAGTCTTGGAAGTTATTGCTTCAGTAATAACCTCTCCTTATCATTTTTGTGTGCTTTTTGTGCCAAGAGTAACCTCTATTGAGAGAGAAGTAATGCTTGGGAAAGTTGTTGTCCCGAAACATATTTTTGTGCTTCGCTGTAAAAATTCGAGAAAAATCTCTGTACGTCGGTTTGAGCTATAAATTTTTGTGCTTCTGACCCAGGTTGCAATCCAAATTTTGTTAGTTCAACACTTTTCTATTTGGGCAACAGAAGGTCTTAGAAAAAATCGGTTTCTATGTGCTGGTCTGTTTTGACAGATTTCTGCCATTATTTGCATTTGCTTCTTGTTGATTCCTTTTTGGGTTCTTTTTGGGGAATTGAGCTTTTCGAGGGAATTGATACAGTAGCTTGTGTCTTAATGGAAGTTTTACTTTTTGTGGAACTAAACCAAAAGACTTATTATCTTGAGTACACTAATGTTGCTAATGAAGATTGTGTGAAGTTTTGTATGAAGGAGAAATTTCACGTGTAGGGAAAGAATAATGTAATGAGATGAAGAATTGACTAAAGCTCAAGATTGGGGATGCCACCCCGTGTCACCCCAAGAAATATCCAAGAAGTAGAAGCATAAAATCTTGGGGATGACCAAGGCATCCCCTTCGTCATTAATAAAAATCTCAGGTTTCTTCAAACACTTCATTTTTATTGTTTCATGCACAGTTGTGTTGTTCTTTGAGCGTATTTGTTTTTTTACTTTTTGTTTGCTTGGTTTGCTTAGTTTGCTTGAGTAAATTGGTTGGACCCCCCATTCATACATTAGTTTTCAAATAAGATTGGTTTGGATTGGAAAAGAGTAGGAAAGTTCATGCTTAAGTGGTAAAAGGAGCTTGTTTTTTACTGTGGCCTATGCTTTGTCGTGTCATGCCTGATATTGTTTTGGCTTTATGCTTAGTGATTTTTGTTGTAGCATGACATATTATAAACAATTGAGATTGCTTAATGCGCCTTGAAAGAATCATGTGTTGTTTTAGCATACTAAAGCATAGTATTGTGGTATTCTCCTTTGATGCTTTATTCGGGTTGACTTGGCACATGCTCACACCATGTTAAGACTATCCCAAGTCACCATAGCGTCTATAATCCTTTAGTTTTTGACTTTTAATATCACTTTATGCTTTAATTAATGATGTTTTGTCACTTTGCATGATTATGGCCATTATTGCTCCCTTAGTTGGTCACTCCGAGTCTTTTGCTAGCCTCCATAACCAAGTATGAGTTCCACTCATGCATCCAACTCCAAATAAAACCAAGTTATTCAAAAGAGTCTGCCATACCTACCTATTAGCATTTTATATTCCAAGTATATTCATGTTTTTATCTACCTTCCAAATTAAACTTGTTATGAGAAAATTAGTGATTAAATCTCTCACGAACTTGATGGCACACTTTACTTTTCTTGCCCTTAATAAACTTGAACCATTGTGTCATCTATGTTGTATATGCTTGCACTTATACGTTGGGAATTAGCAGAACCATGCTATCATGGGGAACGCTTTCAACATTGCACTTGTACATTGTACCCAGTTGATATCATGCTCTTTTGTTTATGGATGTCGTCGGTGTGAAATGAAAGGGGAGCTTGTAAGTCCATGGAGTTATGTATGTGCGTTAGAGAAATGTCTAGGCCGCTGGTCTAATCCATGCCTAATCATGGTGGAAACCTGCATCGTAACCATAATGAGCAATCTATGAAGCATTCTTCTTATAAAAAAGAGATAGAGATTGAGAAAAAAGAAAAGAAAAAAGAGAGATGAGAAAATAGGAAAGAGAGAAAAAGCACCATTTTCCCATGGTAAATAAGAAGATTGCTGATATGCTTATTGTCTGCTTGCCTTGTCATTTTGATATGGGGATTCTTCTGTATCATCGGGCAAGGGGTACCCTGTTGGCGGTTCTCTATGATACACATGTACTTACTATGACAAGAACTCACCGGTAACTAAACTTGAGTAGCATGAGGAGCGACCCTCGTATTCAAGGGACATGAGATTCCCAACTTATACTTTGTCAAGCATATACTTCATAATTTGTTCCCTTTAACCTTAATCACTTCAAGATGCTTATGATAGGGGCAATGAGAGCTGAAAGCTAATAAGTACCATAATTTTTGGAAGCTCTTTATGAGACTTGAATCCCTGCTTCTTTCTATGAAGGCCTTTCTTTTACTTTTATGTTGAGTCTCCATCTTCTCTCTTTATGCACCTATTGAGAGAGCATAGTGGCCATTCTTTGTTTAATGTGCATTGTTCAAAAAATTGTTGATTGATGCATAACTTTGATATTGCTTGTTCTTAAACTATTTGTATCTAGTCACCCTTATGAACTTCGAAGGTTTCCTATGCATTTATGTTTTTCTACACTATGAGGGACAAGCTGAATGCCATTCTCATTATGCTTTCTTTATGCGAAACAAACAAACATCTTGCAAACCATTGTTATTCATGAATCTTGTGTTTGTACCTTTTCATGTTACAACATAGTTGCTATGTCTTATTGTTCGAACTATATCTTTCATGCTATGTTAAAGTACTATGATCCCAGCTATCAATGTTTTACAAATACCTTGATCAAGATTATGATGGTGCATGTCACCTCAAAAATTATTCTTTCTTTTTATCACTTACCTACTCGAGGACGAGCAGGAGTTAAGCTTGGGGATGTTGATATGTTGCAAATGTATCTATAATTTTTGATGTTACATGCTTGTTTTATATCAACTTTCTTATGTTTTGTCCACACTTTTGGAGTATTTTTATACACTTTGTTGTACTAACCTATTAACAAGATGCCACAATGCCTGTTGGGGATATACTTTCCGGGTATCCTCAGCGTTCCTCACTGACCAGGGTGGCCCACTTCGGGTTAGAGCTTTGTGATGACTCAATGCACGGCGCCGAGAAAAATGCTTGATGCCGGTGTTGATGTAGAGCTCGTTGGGAACCCCAAGAGGAAGGTATGATGAGCACAGCAGCAAGTTTCCCTCAGTTATGAAACCAAGGTTTAATCGAACCAGTAGGAGCAAAGAAACACCTCAAAGGTGTTACTAGCTGAGCTTTGGCAGGGCACACTACCGGTGCTAGTAGCAAGGTGGAGACCTGCACAACACAACCACAGAACTTTGGCCCCAACTTGCGATGAGGTTGTCAATCTCACCGTGTTTTGCAGAAAACAAAGGATTAAACGTATCGAATGGAAAGAAGTAAAAGTTGCAGAAAGTAAACACAAAGCAGTAAAAGATTGTACATTGTATGTAAAGAAAAAGGACCGGGATCCATAGTTCACTAGAGGTGGTTCTCCTTAGATAGATAACATGCTGGGTGAACAAATTATAGCGGGGCAATTGACAAACACCAAGAAAGCAATACATGCATATACTAATCATCTTGACTCCTTTGAGACTTGATTGGGCATTACAACATAATACATAAACCGCCATCCAACTGCATCTATGACTAATAATCCACCTTCAGGTTATCATCCGAACCCCCTCTAATATTAAGTTGCAAGCAACAGATTATTGCTTTACGAACTGCGTGTAACGTAAACAATACGATTGTTCTATGAACAAAGGATTGTTGTTTTCTCCCTAGTAGCAAAAGCACATCTAGTACCTTAGAGATTTCTGTCACTTCCCCAGATTACCAGAGGCATGAACCCACTATCGAGCATAAATACTAACTCTTGGAGTTGCTAGCATCTACTTGGCCAAGATAGCTACTAACAACGGAAAGCATGCAAGATCTCAAATAACAAAGACATGATAGAATCAATAATCAATCTGAAATAGCATCTCAATATCCATCGGATCCCCGCAAACACAACATGTATGAATTACAAATAGATGATCTTGATCATGAACGGATCTCACAAGAACTAAACATGAAAGCACAGAGGAGAAACCAGCCATATAGCTACTACATGGATCCGTAGTCCAAGGATGAACTACTCACGCATCACACCGGAGGCTTGCATGGTGATGAAGAAAGCCTCCAGGGTGAATTCCCCTCTCCGGCAGGGTGCCGGGAAGAGCTTCAGATCCCACCCGATCTAGGGATGGAGATGACGGCGGCTACAAACTCTTTCGTGGATTCTCGATCGGTTCCTTAGGGTTTTCGTCCCGAGGGCATCTTATAATCGGAATGGGAGGCCGAGGGGGTGCCTGGGCTGGCCACACCACCCCCTGGCACGGGCCAGGCCTGGCCGCACGGCCAGGTGGTGCGGCCGCCCTCTGGCCCCTCTCCGTCTCGTATTCTGGCACTTAATCACTTCCGAAAAAATAGGCACTTTGGCGTTTGTCCTGTCCAATTCCGAGAATATTCATTTTCTGACTTTCCTGGAACCAAAAACAGCAGAAAACAGGCAGCTGGCACTGTGGCTCTTGTTAATAGGTTAGTCCAAGAAATCATATGAAAAGTACTCCAAAGTTGGAACAAAACACAAGAAAGTGGATAAAACCAAGCATGGAACATCAAAAATTATAGATACATTTGCAATGTATCAGCATCCCCAAGCTTAACTTCTGCTCGTCCTCGAGAAAGTAAGTGATAAAAATAAATAATTTTTGAGGTGACATGCACCATCAAAGACTTGATCAAAGTATTTGCAAAACTCAAAGCTGGGATCACAGTACTTCAATCATAACATGAAAGACAAGGTTCTAGCAATAAAAAAAGAAACTATGATGCAACATGAGAAGGCACAAACAAAAGATTCATGAATAACAATGCTTTGCAAGACGTTTGTTTGTTTCACATAAAGAAAACATAGCATAATAGTATTCAGCTTGTCCCTCATAGAGTAGCAAATAAAAATGCATAGGACACCTTCAAAGTTCATAAGAGTGACTAGATACAATAGTTTCAAACAAGCAATAACAAGTTATGCATCAATCAACTAGTCTTGGGACAATGCACATAGAACTAAGAATGGCCACTATGCTCTCAAAGTAGGTGCATAAAGTTAGAAGGTGGAGACTCAATATAATGGTGGAAGAAAGGCCTTTTGTAAAAGGAAGTAGGGATTCAAGTCTCATAAAGAGCTTCCAAAAATTATGGTACTTATAGCTTTCAGCTCTCATTGCCCCTATCATAAGCATCTTGAAGGTGATTAAGGTTAAAGTGACACAACTAAGAGGATATGCTTGACAAGTTATAAACCGAAATCTCATGCCCCTTACTTATGAAGACCGATCCTCATGTTACTCAACTTCAGTCACGAGTAACCTCTTGTCATTGTAAGTATATGTGTATCATTAAGAACCGCCAACGGGGTACCCCTTGCACATGATACGGGAGCTTTCCCATAACCAAAATGACAAGGCAAGCAGACAATGAGCATCTCAGCGATCTTTTTATTTGCTATTTGCATAGGTTTTTATTGAGGATTCTTCATAGAGTCCTCATTATGGTGATGCTGCAAGTTTCCACCATGATTAGGCATGGCTTAGGCTAGCGGCCCAGGCGTTTCTCTAACACACATACAAACTCCATGATCTTACAAGTTCCACTTTTATTTCACACCGTCGGGATCCGTAAGCAAAAGAACATGATATCAACGGTGTACAAAGTACAAGTGCAATGTTGAAAGCGTTGCCCATGAAACATGGTTCTGCTAATTTCAACTTATAAAGCGCAAGCATATACACAACAAAGGAGGACCCAATGGTTCAAGTTTATTAGAGGCAAAAAGTAAAGTGTGCCATCAAGTTCGTGGGAGCTTTAATCACTACTTTTCTCATAACAAGTGAAAGGTAAACAAAAGCATGAATGTACTTGGAATAGCATAAGCTAGTAGGTAGGTATGGTGGACTCTTTGGAAAAACTTGGTTTAGGGAGTTGGATGCACGAGTGGAACTCATACTTTGTTGTGGAGGCTAGCAAAAGACTGGGAGCGACAAACTAAGAGAGCAATAATGGCCATAATCATGCAGAGCGACAAAACATCATTTGATCAAAGCATAAAGTGATACTACAAGTTGAAAACTAAAGGATCATAAAGGCTATGGTAACTTTGGATAGTCATAACATGGTGTGAGCATGTGCCAAGTCAACCCAAATAAATCATCAAAGGACAATACCACTATACTATGCTTTAATATGCTAAAACAACGCATGATTCATCCAAGGCACATTAAGGAATCTCAATTGTTTATAACAAGTCATGCTACAGCAAATAATACTAAGAATAAAGCCAAATCAATATCAAGCATGGCATGACAAAGCATAGGCCACAGTCAAAAACGAGCTCTTTTTACCACATAAGCATGAAAAGAGGGGGTCCAACCAATTTATTCAGAACACTAAGCAAACCAAGCAAACTAAAAACCAAAACAAAAACGAAAAAGAAGACGCTCCAAGAACAACACAACTGTGCATGAAACAATAAAAATGAAGCGTTTGGAAGAAACCTGGGATTTTTATTGATGAAGAAGGGGATGCCTTAGGCATCCCCAAGCTTTGACGCTTGTACTTATTGGATATTTCTTGGGGTGACACGCGTGGAATCCCCAAGATTGAGCTTTAGTCCATCCTTCATCTCATTACTCATTCCTTCCATACACCTGAAAATTTTCCTTTATACAAAACTTCACACAATCTTTATTAGCAACATTAGTGCACTCAAGATAAAAGGTCTTAAGGTTCAGTTCTAACACCAAATAAACTTCCATTAGAACACTAGCTACTTTAGCACTTCCCTCAAAAAGCTCAATTCCCCAAAAGAACTCAAGAAGGAACCAACAAAAAGCAAATGCAGAAAATGGCAGAAATCTGTCAAAACAGACCAGCAGGTAAACATGAATTTTTTCGAAGACCTTCTGTTGCTCAAATAAAAACGTGTTGAACTAAATAAAGTTAGATAACAACCTGGGGCAAAAGCACAAACAATTAAAGCTCAGTCCGACGTACAGAGCTCGCTCGGGAATTTTTGCGGTCAAGCATAGAAATCTGTTTCGGGACAGCAACTTTCTCAATCATTACTTCTCTCTCATTAGAGGTTACTCTTGGCACAAAAAGCAAAATAAAAAGGATAAGGAGAGGTTATTATAGAGGCAATAACTTCCAAGACTCAACTAAAACTCTTGGGTTATCTCCCAACAAGTACTTTTCTTTAACGCCTTTAAGTTAGGCATAAGAAGCAAAGAAAGAATCAAGTGTTCTCAAATGAAGAAGCATTAAGACCAAAAATTTTTTTCATAGGAGAAGCAAAAGAAATATTTTCTCTCTTTTTAGGGAAGTGTTCTATACCTTTCTTGAGTGGGAGTTGATATTTAATGGTGCCTTTCTCATATCAATGATGGCACCAACAGTTCTAAGAGAAGGTCTTCCCAAAGTAATAGGACAAGAAGCATTGTATTCAGCATCCAAAACATAGAAATCAACGAGGACATAGGAATCGTTAACCATAATAAGAACATCATTAAGACTCCCCATGAGTTTCTTTTTAGCATTAGCATCAAGTGGGACATTCAAATAACAATCTTCAATAGGAGGCAAATCAAGCATATCATAAATCCTTCTAGGCATAATAGAAACACTACTATCAAGATCACACAAAGCTTTGAAATCAAAGTCATTCACTTTCATATTAATGATGGGTTCCCAACCATCTTCGGAATAGAAGCTTTATGTTTCATCTTTTCTTCTTTAATCTTTATGAGAGCATCAGTAATGTGTTTTGTAAAAGCCATGTTCATAGCACTAGCATTAGGACTTTTAGCAAGCTTTTGTAGGAACTTAATAACTTCAGAGATGTTGCAACCATCAAGATCAAAATCAAATTTATCATCTAAAGTAGTACACCTATTACT
This sequence comes from Avena eriantha, assembly GCA_910589775.1. NCBI lineage: Eukaryota > Viridiplantae > Streptophyta > Magnoliopsida > Poales > Poaceae > Avena > Avena eriantha. Next base: position 11,638,167 of record OU342740.1, read on the forward strand.
AGCCTCAACACTAGTGGTGGTAATAGTAGAAACACTAATGTTTCTAGCACTTTCATCTTCTCTTTCCCAATTAGCATGTAATTCAGCTAATAGTCTAACATTTTCATCAATTCTTACTTGTATGGAATTAGTAGCTGCAAAGGGATTCTCATTAGTTTCAGGTTTAGCAGCCATTTTATTAATCAATGAAGATTGAGCTTCAGACAAAGATGATATATTTCTTTCAGCATTAGAGAGTTTCAATTGTAAACTAGGAATTTCCCTATTTATACTCTCAAGTTGATGGCTAATGTTCTTCAAAATGATAGATTGTTCCTCCATAGTTTTAGTAAATAGTTTATTTTGCTCATATTGCATTTGCATGAAGTTTTTAGTGGCTCTTTCAACTTACAAAATTCTTCCTTCACTAGGTAATTCAGGTTTACCATTATAGCCATAAGTATTACTAGGAGGGTATGGCTTATAATTGTTGTTACCAAAATTGTTCCTATAAGCATTATTACCATAAGCATTGTTGCCAAAGTTGTTATTTCTTATGAAGTTCACATCAACTTGCTCTTCTTGAGCAACCAAAGAGGCTAAAGGAACATTATTTGGATCAATATGGGCTTTCCCATTAACAAGCATGGACATAATAATATCAATTTTATCACTCAAGGAGGAGGTTTCCTCAACAGAATTTACCTTCTTACCTTGTGGAGCTCTCTCAATATGCCATTCAGAATAATTAACCATCATATTGTCCAGAAGTTTTGTTGCAGCACCCAAAGTAATGGTCATAAAGGTACCTCCAGCAGCTGAATCCAATAGGTTCCTTGAAGAATAGTTCAATCCTGCATAAAAAGTTTGGATGATCATCCAAGCAGTCAGTCCATGAGTGGGACAATTCTTTACCAAAGATTTCATTCTTTCCCAAGCTTGAGCAACATGCTTATTATAAAGTTGTTTAAACTTCATTATTTCACTTCTCATGGATATAATCTTAGCAGGAGGTTAGTATTTTCCAATAAAATCATCTTTGCACTTAGTCCAAGAATCAATACTCTTCCTAGTTAAGGAATTCAACCATTCTTTAGCTTTTCCTCTCAAAGAGAAAGGAAACAATTTCAGCTTAATAATATCACCATCTATATCCCTATGCTTTTGCATCTCACAAAGTTCAACAAAGTTATTTAGATGGGAAGCAGCATCTTCATTACCAATACCAGAAAATTGCTCTCTCATAACAAGATTGAGTAAAGCAGGTTTTATCTCAAAGAAAATATTTTCAGCCACAGGTGGAGCAATAGGAGTGCTCATAAAATCATTGTTGTTGGTGCTAGTGAAGTCACACAACTTAGTGTTTTCAAGAGTAGTCATTTTTGGGGGTTTTCAAATAAGAAAGGAAACAAGTAAAACTAACTTTTTTTTGTGTTTTTTGAAGAACAAAATAAGCAAACAAAGCAAAAACAAACTAAGCAAAACAAAAACAAAAAAGTAAAGAGATTGGTTATGAGGGACTCCCCTTGTGAAGATGTCCTTGACTCCCCGGCAATGGCGCCAAAAAAATGCTTGATGGCTCAATGCACGGTACCCAGAAAAATGCTTGATGGCGGTGTTGATGTAGAGCTCGTTGGGAACCCCAAGAGGAAGGTATGATGAGCACAGCAGCAAGTTTTCCTCAGTTATGAAACCAAGGTTTAATCGAATGAGTAGGAGCAAGGAAACACCTCAAAGGTGTTACTAGCTGAGCTTTGGCAGGGCGCACTACCGGTGCTAGTAGCAACATGGAGACCTGCACAACACAACCACAGAACTTTGTCCCCAACTTGCGATGAGGTTGTCAATCTCACCGTGTTTTGCGGAAAACAAAGGATTAAACGTATCGAATGGAAAGAAGTAAAAGTTTGCAGAAATTAAACACAAAGCAGTAAAAGATTGTAGATTGTATGTAAAGAAAAAGGACCGGGATCCATAGTTCACTAGAGCTGGTTCTCCTTAGATAGATAACATGCTAGGTGAACAAATTATAGCGGGGCAATTGACAAACACCGAGAAAGCAATACATGCATATACTAATCATCTTGACTCCTTTGAGACTTGATTGGGCATTACAACATAATACATAGACCGCCATCCAACTGCATCTATGACTAATAATCCACCTTAAGGTTATCATCCGAACCCCCTCCAGTATTAAGTTGCAAGCAACAGATTATTGCTTTACGAACTGCGTGTAAAGTTAAGAATACGATTGTTCTATGAACAAAGGATTGTTGTTTTCTCCCTACTATCAACAGCACATCTAGTACCTTAGAGATTTCTGTCACTTCCCCAGATTACCAGAGGCATGAACCCACTATCGAGCATAAATACTAACTCTTGGAGTTGCTAGCACCTACTTGGCCAAGATAGCTACTAACAACGGAAAGCATGCAAGATCTCAAATAACAAAGACATGATAGAATCAATAATCAATCTGAAATAGCATCTCAATATCCATCGGATCCCCGCAAACACAACATGTATGAATTACAAATAGATGATCTTGATCATGAACAGAGCTCACAAGATCTAAACATGAAAGCACAAAGGAGGAGAAACCAGCCATCTAGCTACTACATGGATCCGTAGTCCAAGGATGAACTACTCACGCATCACACCGGAGGCTTGCATGGTGATGAAGAAAGCCTCCAGGGTGAATTCCCCTCTCCGGCAGGGTGCCGAGAAGAGCTTCAGATCCCTCCTGATCTAGGGATGGAGATGACGGCGGCTACAGACTCCTTCGTGGATTTTTGATTGGGTCCTTAGGGTTTTCGTCCCGAGGGCATCTTATAGTCGGAAGGGGAGGCCGAGGGGGTGCCTGGGCTGGCCACAGCACCCCCTGGTGCGGGCCAGGCCTGGCCGAGCGGCCAGGTGGTGTGGCCGCCCTCTGGCCCCTCTCCATCTCGTATTCTGGCACTTGATCACTTCCGGAAAAATAGGCACTTTGGCTTTTGTCCCGTCCAATTCCGAGAATATTCATTTTCTGACTTTCCTGGAACTAAAAACAGCAGAAAACAGGCAGCTGGCACTGTGGCTCTTGTTAATAGGTTAGTCCAAGAAATCATATGAAAAGTACTCCAAAGTTGGAACAAAACACAAGAAAGTGGATAAAACCAAGCATGGAACATCAAAAATTATAGATACATTTGCAATGTATCACTTTGCTTCACGGGCGGCCCAGTCAGGGAGAAGAGACGGAGTCCAGTCCGGCTACGGGAAGGCCCAGAAGACTTACCGACTTGGGCCCATAGCGCTACTTGTAGTTCAAGATGTACTCTATAACCGACTCTTAGTTGTAGTCAGATAGATCTCTCCTGTAAACTCTAGGCCGGGTATCTATATAAGCCGTCCTAGGGAGAGCCTGTAGGGCAACCCTCAATAGTCTACAATCTCAACTCGCACAGGCGAACCCTTGTAACCCATATTCCGGCTCTGCCGTATTATTGGATTGCTAGCAAGAGTAGGATCCGTCCATAGCCGGCGGATTCGAACATGGGTAAACTTCTGTGCTCACCGTCCCGGAACACCGTACGTCTCACATCCCTCTCTTCCGCACACCGCGAGGACCCCCTCATGGTGTACTTGTCATTAATCCGACGACAGTTGGCACCCACCGTGGGGCAAGTGAGCTTCGGATCCGCGTTCCAAGCGGAATCTGCAAGAATCGGAATCAGCGAGACTATTGCCGTCGGTCGCATCCTCTATGCCAGCGATGTCCCTCTCATCATTCTCGACGAGACATGGATTCCGACTAGGGAGGCTGTGACTACCTACACCATCATGTCTTTTGGCGAGATCGATGTTTACATCGGTTTTGCTGAACCTGTCCCACCCACCCCAGTGGTGATGATAGAGGCAGAAGAATCTTCTGGGTCCCCTTTGTCCACGGAGGCGGCAGAGTTCCGGATCTCAGAAAACCCTAATCCCACCCAGCCCGCACCAGTTGCGGAGATAGTGGAGAAATCTGAGCCTGAAGTAGACCTAGCGGTCCAAGTCGAATCTGAAGTGGATCTCGTGGGAGAGACCGAATCCCAGATCGACCAACCCGCTGAAGTCGAAATCCAGGAGGAGCATAGCAATGACACTGATTCCGGATCTGATGACGCCGGGATAGACAGGCCTTTCCTAAAATACACGTTGCGACGTATGATAATGCAAAACTCAGCCGTAGGTGCAATTCTCGAGACCATCAAAATTTTCGACGAAGCTGATCGCGAGAGCCGCAGGTACCTCAGGAAGCACGCATCGCACTTCGTCGGATATGTGGGATCCGGATCCGGCTCTGTCGATGCTGGAGACAACACCGACTCTATGCTGGAGGCAATTGGAACAAACACCGACGTACCCGCATCCTCGGATGAATCGATGATGTCAGCAGATTTCCGAATGTTCTCCACGGAATATCAAGAGGAGTACAACTCCAAAACTGCAGAAGAAGGAGAAGCCATGGATGAAGGATCCGGGGAACACTCTCCCAAAGCGCAGGATGACATGGAAGTCGGAGATAACCCCCAAGTCCAGATGTCCGAAAGTACCGATCAGAGCTTGACTCCGGGAAATGGACCCAAATCTGTCTTTGCTGCCGGCGCTTCCAAGAAGGCAAAGAAGAAGAACAAGACCTCGGCAAAAGACCCTCTAGCAGAGGAGGTGATTGCCGATGAATATGAGGAAGACTCGGATGGAGCACTTAACCCAGACGAGCCCAAAAAAGAAGAATCGATGGATGGACACGTGATCACTGAAGGTGCGCGTAAACTCATCGATGTTGCATTAACCACACCTATTCCTACAACTGCAGAACTTACTGCTGAAGAACTGGATGAGAGGGCGCAGGCCCTAGAAGCGCATCGTCAAGTACTCCTCGATGAAGCCAAAAACATTGCGGAGGAAAAGAAACGCATAGCATCTGCGGAGAAGTACAACTCCAGGCAATACCAGAAGACCAGGAAGCGTCATACCAATGACAACCAATTCCCGCAGATTCACGCTATCATTTTCGGAGAAGAAATGGGGAAGCCTCGGAAAGATAGCAAAGGGGATTGGGTGTATCCAACCCTAGTACAGAACACCGTGGCGGCCCGAGAAATTTTATCGGCTAATCCAGGCCCGGAGGAGATCTGGTTGGGAATCAAACTAACTCAACAAGGGACTGGAACAGCAAAAGTTCGCCATGTACGGAAGTCAAAAACTGGTCTCTGATTCCGACCAATGTCACACAGATCCGGCATGGGCTGACATAAGACCCCAGCAGGTTCCGGAGCAGCACCACCGCCTCGATCGCCAGGAAGACAATTACTCGAGAACCGGATCTTCAGGACAGCACCACAAAGCTGCTCGTAACTGGCACAACGTTAACCCAGTTGTGGAGCAAGAAGCAATTGCTGCAATGAATCCGAGGAACCCGCCCCAGCGAGAGTCGAGATACCGTAGGGATGATGATAAAGATAAACGTCGGGAGGAGAACCGACAAAGAATGCCACCTCCTAGACATGAAAGCCGTTCGGATGACGGACGAAGGAACGACGGACACCGTGCTGGGACAAGCCAGTAGGGGGCTCGTCACGATGAAGACCCTCCCCGGAACCGAAATAATGACGCTCCAGACGGAGGCCGGCGATCAGCCGGAAATAACCCAGCTGCTCCACCCTCTCCACCAAGTAGCCATCACAACAGCTCTCAAGGAGGACAGGGAGGGCGTCACGGTGGAGGAGGTGGTGGCATAAGCCGAAGTCCGGCTCCAAGGCACCACAGCAACAGCCGACACTCGGGACGATCTCTATCCCTGAATGACGCAAGGCACAGGATCAACTCCAATATAGAGGCGCGGCGCTATGAAAATGATGATATATACGTGCGCCCAAAGTGCTTCGGACCACGCATCAGAGCTACAAAATTCCCAGAAGGATTTGTTATCTCACCACATATCCAAGCCTACGACGGCATTACTCGGCCAGATACCTAGTTACAGGATTTCTACCAAGCTTGCTGCATTGCCAAAGGCGGAAACAGCCTGGTCGCAACCTGATATCTCCCACTCATGTTGCGGAAGACGGCACGATCGTGGCTTAATGAACTTCCGGAGAGCACCATCCACAGCTGGTATGACATGCAAAGCGCGTTCTTTCGGAATTTCGAAGGCACATACCGGAGGCCCTGTACGGTCGGGGACCTACAGCGTTGCACCCTGAAGGCCAAAGAAACTTGCCGGGATAACCTCGGACGATGGATCGACACCAAGAACTCCTGTGAAGGAGTAAATGATCAAACTGCGATTGAAGCTTTCATTGCAGGTCTCCCAATTGGTCTACTGCGTCATCGCTTGAAGTGTGACAAGGTCACTGATTTGGGAGAGATGATAGAAACAGCAAGCAAGTATGTAGATGCTGACAACGATGCAGAGGGATTACTCAATGCCCTAGTTGTGCCACAGTCGGCAAAACAACCAAAGCAACAAGCTCAGAAGCACAAGAATACCTCGGAAGAGAAACCCAACACAGAAATGGTAGTGGTCACTGCTACTTTCGGGTCTAGAGGGCGAGGAGGACGTGGCGGAGGCCGCCGGCGTGGTCGTGGGACTTCAAGAGTTCAAGGTAGAGGAGACCAGCAACCAGGCAAAACCTACTCTTGGGCCGACATTGCCAATAACCCATGTGTGCATCACTTAGATGCCAATGGGGGCTCGTCCCACACCAACGCCGAGTGTTGTTTCAATGACGACATCAAAAGAGATGACAATGCTGGCTACAAAGCTAAGCGGAAGAAGGGAAAGAAGAATCCTGAAAAAGATAAAGAGACCAAGGAAGATTCCGATATGGAGGAAGCTGATGGCTCAGTGTCGGCGCCAGGAAAATGCTGGTGCGATGTTGATGTAGAGCTCGTTGGGAACCCCAAGAGGAAGGTATGATGAGCACAGTAGGAAGTTTCCCTCAGTTATGAAACCAAGGTTTAATCGAACGAGTAGGAGCAAGGAAACACCCCAAAGTTGTTGCTAGCTGAGCCTTGGCATGGCGCACTACCGGTGCTAGTAGCAACATGGAGACCTGCACAACACAACCACAGAACTTTGTCCCCAACTTGCGATGAGGTTGTCAAACTCACCGTGTTTTGCTGAAAACAAAGGATTAAACGTATCGAATGGAAAGAAGTAAAAGTTTGCAGAAAGTAAACACAAAGCAGTAAACAGTTTATAAATTGTATGTAAAAGAAAAAGGACCGGGATCCATAGTTCACTAGAGGTGGCTCTCCCTAAGATAGATAACATGTTGGGTGAACAAATTACAGCGGGACAATTGACAAACATGGAGAAAGCAATACATGCATATACTAATCATCTTGACTCCTTTGAAACTTGATGGGGCATTACAACATTATACATATACCGCCATCAAACTGCATCTATGACTAATAATCCACCTTCAGGTTATCATTCGAACCCCCTCTAGTATTAAGTTGCAAGCAACAGATTATTGCTTTACGAACTGCGTGTAAAGTAAACAATACGATTGTTCTATGAACAAAGGATTGTTGTTTACTCCCTAGTAGCAACAGCCCATCTAGTACCTTAGAGATTTCTGTCACTTCCCCAGATTACCAGAGGCATGAACCCACTATCGAGCATAAATACTAACTCTTGGAGTTGCTAGCATCTACTTGGCCAAGATAGCTACTAACAACGGAAAGCATGCAAGATCACAAATAACAAAGACATGATAGAATCAATAATCAATCTGAAATAGCATCTCAATATCCATCGGATCCCCGCAAACACAACATGCAGAATTACAAATAGATGATCTTGATCATGCACGGAGCTCACAAGATCTAAACATGAAAGCACAAAGGAGGAGAACCAGCCATCTAGCTACTACATGGATCTGTAGTCCAAGGATGAACTACTCACGCATCACACCGGAGGCTTGCATGGTGATGAAGAAGCCCTCCTAGGTGAATTCCCCTCTCCAGCAGGGTGCCGGGAAGAGCTTCAGATCCCTCCCGATCTAGGGATGGAGATGACGGCGGCTACAGACTCTTTCGTGGATTTTTGATCGGCAACTTAGGGTTTTCGTCCTGAGGGCAATATATAGGAAGAAGGAGAGGCCGAGGGGGAGCCTGGGCTTGCCACACCACCCCCTGGCGCGGGCCAAGCCTGGCCGCGCGGCCAGGTGGTGTGGCCACCCTCTGGCCCCTCTCCGTCTCGTATTATGGCATCTGATGACTTCCGGAAAAATAGGCACTTTGGCTTTTGTCCCGTCCAATTCCGAGAATATTCATTTTCTGAATTTCCTGGAACGAAAAACAACAGAAAACAAGCAGCTAGAACTGTGGCTCTTGTTAATAGGTTAGTCCAAGAAATCATATTAAAAGTACTCCAAAGTGTGGACAAAAGACAAGAAAGTAGATAAAACCAAGAATGGAACATCAAAAATTATAGATACATTTGCAATGTATCAGAAGCCGATGCTTCAAATCCCAAGCCGGAAGGGAAGAAAAAATTTCCGACCAAGAAAGACACTTATGTTACCTTCCTCGGATCTCAACCAGCAAAGGTCAAGAAAGCAGTTCTACATGAGCTCAATGCAACAGTTCTAGCTGTCCCCCAATTCTTGGACTGGTCAGAAGTGGCAATCACATTTGACCGCGCTGATCATCCGCCTAAGTTGCACAGGCGAGGAAAATAGGCCGTAATCGTCAATCTACTTGTTGACGGTTATGGTTTCTCCAAGACCCTCATGGACGGCGGCAGCAATATCAATATTCTGTATGTCGAAGCGCTATGCCGGATGAAGATCTCGGAGACCCAGCTGAACCATAGCTCTATGATCTTTCATGGAGTTGTCCCAGGAAGACAAGCCAATTCCCTGGGGGAAATCACTTTGGATGTTACCTTCGAAACTCCAAAGAACTATCGGACAGAGGCACTTTCCTTCGAAGTGGTCCCGTTCAAGAGCGCGTACCACGCTATATTCGGACGTCCGGCTTACTGGGCGTTTATGGCTCGTCTGTGTTACATTTACAGTATGATGAAAATTCCAGGTCCCAACGGCGTAATCACCATCAGGGGAGACCCGAAGAAAGCGTGAGAGTCCGAGGATGGAAATGCCGCCTTTGCTGAAGCCGTGTTGCACGCCCAAGAGTACCAGCAGATTAAGAAGAGCATAGATCCGTCCGAGATGCCCGCAACAAAGAAGGAGGTGACAAAGCCGAATCTTGAGTTCAAGGCATCAGAAGAGACGAAGAAAACGCCGTTGAAGGATGATGACCCCTCCAAGGTGACCCATATAGGTGTAGGCCTAGATAGCGCATAGGAAAGCGCGCTCGTCAAGTTCCTCAAAGCAAATCAAGTTATCTTCGCATGGCAGCCATCTGACATGATCGGAGTACCTAGGGAACTTGTTGAGCACTCTTTAAATGTAAACCCGAACGTTAAACCCGTCAAATAGTCCTTACGACGTTTCGGCGATGAAAAGTGTAAGGCAATAGCTAAGGAACTAGCACAACTTGAGTTAGCCGGATTCATAGAAGAGGTCATCCACATTGAGTGGTCGGCCAATCCTGTAATGGTCCCTAAAAAGGACATCACTGATTTAAGGATGTGTGTTGATTATACTGCCTTGAACAAGGCTTGTCCAAAAGATCTGTTCGCTCTGCCTAGGATTGATCAAGTTATCGATTCTACGGCAGGCTCAGAACTCCTCTGTTTTCTCGACGCATATTCCGGTTATCACCAAATCCGGATGAAGGAATATGACAAAGTCAAAACTTCATTCATAACCCCCTTCGGAACCTTCGGTTTTGTTACAATGCCCTTTGGGCTGAAGAACGCAGGAGCTACGTACCAGCGCACGATGCAGCGTTGCCTCCACGACCAACTCGGACGCAATGTACATGCATACGTGGATGATATTGCGGTGATGTCCAAGAAGGAAACGCTGATTTCCAACTTGGAGGAAACGTTCGCCAATTTACGAAAATACAACATCATGCTTAATCCGAAGAAATGCTTCTTAGGAATTCCAGCCGGAAAATTGTTAGATTTCATCGTGTCTCAAAGAGGCATAGAGGTGAACCGGGAAAAAATCAAGGCTATACTCAATATTTCTAGGACAACTCGCCTGAAGGACGTACAAAGACTAACCGGTTGCATTGCTGCAGTCAATCGATTTGTAAGCCAGCTTGGTGAAAGAGCCGCACCATTATACAAACTCCTGAAAAAGACCAAGGATTTTGTATGGACCGACGAAGCTGAAGCTACGTTACAGGACCTTAAGAAAGTACTCTCATCTACTCCTATCCTCGCTGCACCGGAACCATAGGAACCAATGTTGCTTTATCTTGCTGCGACAAACAAAGTCGTTAGTATCGTCATGGTGGTGGAGAGGCCGGAGGAAAATCAGGAACACCTGGTGCAGCGTCCGACTTACTTTGTCAGAGAGGTCCTGACAGAATCAAAACAGCGGTATCCGCACTATCAAAAGTTGGCTTACGGTGTTTTTCTAGCATCTCATAAGATACGACACTATTTCCAGGAGCATCCAATTACCGTGGTGAGCACAACTCCCATGAGAGACATAATTAACAACAGTGACGCCACAGGACACGTCGCCAAATGGGGCATAGAGCTTTCAGCTTTTGATATTGAGTACAAACCTCGGACAGCAATCAAATCCCAAATCCTTGCCGACTTTGTTGCTGATTGGACAGAGACGAAGGAGAATATGACCCTCCCTAAGTCAGAATATTGGACCCTATATTTTGATGGATCTAAGGCTCGTGGGGGCTCGGGGGCTGGTGTGGTTCTCAATTCACCCAAAGGAGATAAACTTCTATACGTATTGCAGATCCACTTCACAGCGACAAATAATATTGTCGAGTATGAACCACTTCTGCATGGAATCCGGATTGCTATGGATATCGGCATCTGACGTTTGATGTGTTATGGAGATTCGGATCTTGTTGCTCAGCAAGTGTCGGATATTTGTAATGCAAATAAACACATGGCAGCATATAAAGCTGTCGTGGATGATTTATCTAAATCGTTCGAAGGGTTTGAGGTTCAACACATCCCTCGAGCAGAAAACAAGGAAGCAGATGCACTATCTCGGATAGGCTCTCCACGGAAAGAGGTCCCGGATGGCGCTTTTTTAGAGCACCTCAAAGTTCCCTCAATAAAGGGAGTGGATGAGGAATATCCGACCAAATCCCACTCACCTCTAATAGCAGTTCTGGCTATAATTCCCAGCTGGACCCAACCCTACCTTGATTATCTGGTAGATGGCAAATTACCCGAAGATGAGGTTCTGAGCCGGCATGTCATCCGACGAGCGAAAGCCTATACTATAGTTAAAGGTGAGCTCAATAAGCGGAGTGTTTCTGGGGGTTTTCAGCGCTGCGTATCTCCGGAAGAAGGAGTGGAAATCTTAAGAGAAATCCACGAAGGCGAGTGTGGTCACCACGCTGCAGCCAAATCTAGTGACAAAAGCTTTCAGACACGGTTTTTTCTCGCTTACGGCCAAGGCAGATGCCGAACGGCTGGTCAAGACGTGCAAGGGCTGCCAAAAGTATGCCAAACAAGCTCATGTTCCGGCTGATTAGCTACGAACAATACCTATAACATGGCCTTTTGTGGTCTGGGGGCTTGACATGGTAGGACCGTTTAGACGGGCTCCAAGTGGATTTACTCACCTCTTAGTGATGGTGGATAAGTTCACAAAATGGATTGAGGCCAAACCCGTCACTAGTTGTGATGGAGCAACAGCCAAAAGATTTGTCGAGGATGTTATAATCCGGTATGGTTATCCGCATAGCATTATCACGGACAATAGGAGTAATTTCTCTATGGGAGAATTGGCCGAATTCTGCAACGAACAAAATATATGGCTTGACATTGCGTCAGTCACACATCCCCAGGCTAATGGACAAGTGGAAAGAGCAAATGGTTTAATCTTACAAGGCCTAAAACCGAGACTCGAAGCACCATTACGACGTGATGTGGGGGCTTAGGCAGAGGAATTACCCTCTGTAATATGGAGTTTGAACAACTCCGAATAGGTCAACAGGATACACACCTTTATTCTTGGTATATGGCATAGAAGCAGTTCTTCCTAGTGATTTGATTCACACTTCTCCTAGAGTGGCCGCGTATATCAAACAGGATGCCGAGATTTCTCGACAAAATGATCTCGACTTAGTCAAAGAAGTTCGCGTCGTTGCTGAAATGAGATCAACAGCCTATCAGCTGAAGTTACGCAAGTATCATAGCCAGAGAGTCCGAAACAGATCTTTCAATAAAGGCGATTTGGTTCTCCGTCTTGTGCAAGAAAGAAAGCACAAACTTTCCCCAGTATGGGAACACTACAAGGAATCTGGCTATATATGACCCTCCATTTTTGTCACAAAATCATCATAGTAGTCCGTTTATGACGATTCTATGACGATTTTGAGATCTCGAAAGTTGGGCGTCGCAAATGAACTATAACGACATTTTTGGTAAAATCGCCATAACCGTGTATGACGATATTGGATCGTCATAACCGTCATGACAATCCAATATCATCATATGCAGTAACTGTGGGGAATTATAACAAAAATGGTGGTGTACCGTGATGGTTTAGGTCGCTAAGGAGTTTGCTAGGTCGCATGTTTGATCCTTGTGCGTCTCTTTTTTTCGATTATTTCCTGAAGAAGCGGGTCCTGTTGGTCAGCTCAGTGGTGGGTCCTATATTGACACATGGACATACATATATACAAAAATTGACATGTAGGAGTGCCACATAGGTATATTTGCTTATGTGGCTAATCAGTCAATTCAATGTATCATATTTAAGGCGATACGACGATTTAAATTGGTCATAAAGGGATATAAATAAGGCTCTAAGCTGTATCGTGGAGGTTATGACGATTTCATATGTTAAAATTACGATGTTTTTGACACAAATCGTCATAATTCTATAAGATTTTGACTCTGCAAACAGTATATGACCATCTTGTCTGAAATCGTCATAGATCTATGACGATTTCATTTCCCGTCATTATGAGAAGGTCACAAGTTAACACATTTCTTGTAGTGGAAGGACCCTTTTTAGTTAGTCGAGTATTGCACAATGGTTCGTACTACTTAACTGACATGAGGCCAGTCAAAGAAAGACATGCTACTAAGAAGAGAAAGAGAGCTGGAGGCAGTACAAATCCGGATGAGTTAGACAGACCATGGAATATTTCTCAGCTATGTCTCTTTTATTCTTAGTTTATCCTTCTTTGTAATCATATATGTGTACATGTTCTATGAGAAATAAAGTCTTGGTTGCCTCAAGTTTTTTCTGAGAAGTTTTTACCATCTTATTTCCGAATGATCATGTCGTAGTCGAAAATCCCAGAATACTTGAAAGTACTTTATGCTCATGTTTGTTCTGGTTTAGATTTCCGATTTTAAAAATGCTACCTTCGGGTATAACTCTAAAGTTTCTAGTCTACACTTTGGTTATTTGTCTGATTGCCAGATGCGGGTATTTTCCGAGTATTGAATTGTTGGTACTGGAAGTCGGCTTTGTTTCCGAGTTTAAACTGGTTTAGCAATTGAGCTCTGTTGCTCGGCAAAATTTCCGTGCAGAAGTTTTAGCCGGCTCACGAAAGGGACGAGGCGGAAAGCCAGATAAACAATAAGTATAGACGAAAAAGTATAAGTGCTTATGTAAACATTTCAGGCACACAAAAATTTAAAGCCAAAAGTGCTGAATAGATCAAAAGCTTAGCACTAGCAAAATTATAAGTACTGCATATTTACATACCCATAAATGTTTCTCAGAATAATACATTTTCTTCCGATAATTTATGATGCAGGAGCTGCCGGCTCGCTGGATGCATCGGCCTCGGTTTGATAACGTTCCAAGATGTTCAGATCCGATATGGTATGTTCATCGTCGGAAATTTCAGCTGCTTCTTCCATAGGCGGAGGCGGTGTGTCCACGCGAGTGAAGAAGGGAGTGTCATAGCTGTTTAAGTCAGCTACGTGACACCCATATCCGGCACAGGAGTCCATAACGGCCTCGATATCTTGCTCTTGTCCGTCTTCATCCACTTTAGAATACCCTATGGTCACTTGCCATATCTCCATGCTTCCAAGGTGGCTCATGACCATGGTGAGGGCGTTCTGTGCTGCGGATCGCGCGTAGGACATGTTCCAATCCTAGACAAGTTGTGGCATCTCCTTCGCCTTGTCTCGCACCTGAAAATCCGACATGCTATGCATGTCCGGAATCTTGAGAGCTTCGCCAATATCCTTAAGGGATTGGCGGAAGTCATGAAGCAAATCACCGACTTGGGTAAGCCGGTGGGTGCGAGGCTCGGTAGAGGTGGAGTCTGTCAACTTCAGAGGACCTATACACATCACACAAAATAGTTAAGACAAATCCGACATTGGAAAAGTCGAAGCATACAGACAAGTCAGAAAGATGGGAACTTACCGAAGATGACATCGTCAATGTTGGTCTTCTCCTCTCGAAGACTCCGGAGTTCAGCCTAGAGCACCTCGGAAAGATCCTTCTCTCTGCAAAGTTCATTATTGAGATCCAAGATTCTTTGATCTTGAGCCGCAATCTTATGATCACGCTCGTCAGTAGCCATGGTGGAGGATTCAAGAATTTGAGCGATGCTCTTCTCATGATCCGCCTTGATCTTATCTAGCTCTTGGCGAAGTTCTTTGTTCTCCATCATCAAGGTTTTGAGGTTCTCGGCCTCTTCAATCATTGCGCAGGATTGTTTTACCATTGCTGTAAGTCAAAAAGAACAATAGTTCAACGAAAATATTCGACTATGAAAACACGAAAGACAAGGTTTGAGTCTCGGAATGTTTACCTTCGGCCTCATCCTTCGAGACCTTCAGCTCAAAATTTTCAAGTCAGAGAGTTCGAATCTCTCTCCGCTTGTTGCAGATGTTCTTCAACAAATCCTGGTTATATGAATTAACTTTATGTAAGTCATAATACCTAGAGTCAGAAGTCTACTGAAGACTCGGGCTAATATTTTTACTAATATCAGCATGAGCCTTGGGGGCTACACTAGTTCATTCTTTGGCATTCTAAGGAAGCATAAACCCGTATTATATATCCTACTTCATGCTTGGGGGCTAGAGGATATGATATGAAATGCAATAAAGAAAATCGTGAGTTGGAATTCCGACTTACATGATGTTCATGTGTGAGCTTGCTCAGACACATGTTCACCTCGGTGGTAACCTTCTCGGCGAGGGTGAGTGGGATAACCGGAGGTGGTGGAAGAACATCAGCTCTAAGTCCCTCGTCACGAAGGCGAACCTATTCAAGAAGGTCGGAGTACTTGATGTCTTCCTCCTCTTGCGCTTCTTCTTCGGCAGAGAGATTTCTCTTCTCTAGGCATTGCCGGGCCAGCCGTTGGATTTCCTCCGCAGATTTCCGGGACAGGCCAAACTTGGGAAGCCCCGGATTGTTAAGCAGGTTTTCGGCAAAGGTCTCTACCAAGGGATCATTACCCGAGGAGGGTTCACCCTTATCTAAACCTGAGCCACCCGTGATGGCGTTAGTATGTGATTCGAGGATCACTGGCCCCGTTGAAGGAGCCGGATCTTCTGCGACAACCAGCGATGGAGTAATCATCGGCGTTGTAGATGATTGTGGGGCAGGAGTCAGAGGAGCCACGGCAGGAGAAGCCATGGTCAGCTTCGTCTGCCGCAAGGGCTTCGAAGAAGTTCCCTTCCCCTTACCCTTGATGAGCTGCTTAGCTTTGAGAATGTAAAAAGAAAGGAAAGCATTATATCTCGGAAACAAAATTCGAGTAAGGAACAAAGGCGGAAGTTGTGTTGAAAGTTACCTCTTCACGACTGGCACCTCCTTTGTGCCGACGGCCACTGTCGGAGCTTTGCGCTTCTTAGGCACAATGTCCGGCAGTGGAACCAGTTCCGCCTCCTGAGAAAACTCTGGAGGATATCCCTCGAGGAGAGCTAGGTCCAACTCGGGGAGGTCATCAAGCTGAAAAGAACAAAATATCTCAGTATTGTGAAATAAAAAGGTGAAACACATGCAAGGATTTATTACTGAAGCTTACTGGAACCACGTGGTCTTCCGCTGTATGCATATCCAGAGACAAGTCCGGAATTTTCCTTTCGATCCACTCCTTGATCAACCATTTGATCTGGCTTATGTAATCATGTGGCTTTAAAGCCTTAGGACTGATGCAGAGGGAATCATTCTTCAACATCGTGATGGAGTGCATCAGACGGTCACCGTGGTATTGGAGAGGCTAGATCCGGCGTGCGACCCAGCATTGGACTAGGTCGGATCCTTTCAAGCCCTTATCAGATATTCGATCCGCCTCCTAGCGAGGATCAGATCGTCACTCAGAGCCAGAGGGGCCTCGTCCCAAGACGGTTGGGTAGTGGCAGCTCCATTGATGAAAGCCGGGAAAACAGTAGCTTTGCCGGGAGCAGGAATATCCTTATGGTAGAAGAAAGTGGCCGGCCATTGTTTGACCGACTCACTGGCAGAAATGTAAGGATAGCTACGCTCGCGTCTAAGAGAAAGGCTAATAGTACCGGTAATGTAGGGATTACCGGCAGTAATGGAGTTTCTACGAACATGGAAGTAGAAACGAAACAAAGTGAGACTCGGCCTAATGCCGAGATACCCCTCACACAAAGCTGTGTAAGAACTCATCTCTAAGATGGAGTTCGGGGGAAGATGGTGGAGTTGTACACCGTAGTGATCAATCACCTCGGAAAAGAATCCCGAGGGAGGAAAGGACAAACCTCTGTCGAGGTGGGTGTTTAAGTGGACCCGCTTGCCAGCGTGCGGGTGGGGGATGGTTTCCCCGAAACCGCTCCGCCAGTCGCCAGCGAGGAGGAGACCTTCATTCTCCACACCTGGAAGCTTCTCGTCATCGAGGAGGCACGGGATCCAGACTCCCCGGTTGCTCTCCTTCTCTGCCGCAGCCGTCGCTGCCGCAGCCGCTGCCACTGCTAAGCCGGAAGAGCAAGAAGAAGCCATTTCTCCGGTGCGCCGGTGACCTTAGATGGGCGGCGCTAGGAAATCTGGGAGGCAGGAGAGCTTTGTGCGCTAGGGAGATGTGGAGGAGAAGAAACGGCAAGGGAATAGGTGAAGAGAGGAGAAGAAAAATCCTCACCCCTTATAACCACCTACCTGCGCCAAGATTCGTGCAAATCGCACTATATAAATGCCAAGCGTCGTGGAAGGAACTGGGAAGGACCCACGCGATGATTACGTCGCCTCGATCTCCGTGTGCGCATTGAAACGGCGCCTCGGTTCCGCGAACGGCGGACCCACCAACGGTCGTGCTGACAGGATGTTTGTTAGATGACCTGACTTGACCATGACCAGTGTCAGGTGACGTCAGAGACCAAGTTCTAGCTTAGTTTGAAAATCAAGCTAGGAAATCCGAGTAACATATTGATAGGTCCGACTTACTTTTAAGACCCGGATCGTATTTGTTGTTGTAAAGTTTCAGGAACCCTTCAAGATTATGCAAGCCAAAAATCAATCTAGACAATGATGAATCCGACTTTGGATCTTGGAGACTTCCGGGGGCTGCTGTTGGGGATATACTTTCCGGGTATCCTCAGCATTCCTCAATGACCAGGGTGGCCCACTTTGGGTTAGAGCTTTGCTTCACGGGCGGCCCAGTCAGGGAGAAGAGACGGAGTCCAGTCCGGCTACGGGAAGGCACAGAAGACTTACCGACCTAGGCCCATAGCGTTACTTGTAGTTCAAGATGTACTCTATAACCGACTCTTAGTCATAGTCGGATAGATCTCTCCTGTAAACCCTAGGCCGGGTATCTATATAAGCCGTCCTAGGGAGACCCTTTAGGGCAACCCTCAATAGTCTACAATCTCAACTCGCACAGGCGAACCCTTGTAACCCATATTCCGGCTCTGCCGTATTACTGGATTGCTAGTAGGAGTAGGATCCGTCCAAATCCGGTGGATTCGAACCTGGGTAAACTTGTGTGCTCACCGTCCCGGAACACCGTACGTCTCACACCCCTCTCTTCTGCACGCCTCGAGGACCCCCTCATGGCGTACTTGTCATCAATCCGACGACAGTGCCATCTGCGTGTTTTTTGCTGCTTTTGGTTCCAGGAAAGTCAAAAAATGAATATTCTCGGAATTGGATGGGACAAAAGCCGAACTCAATATTTCACCAAGGGGGACACGGAGCCAGAAGACGAGACAGAGAGGGGCCAGAGGCCGACCACACCACCTGGCCGCGCGGCCTAGCCTGGCCCGTGCTAGGGGGTGGTGTGGCTGCCTAGGGCACCCCCTCGGCCTCCCCTTTCGCCTATAAGAAGCCTCCGATACAGAAACCCTAAGTACCTGATCAAAATTCCATGAAAGAGTCTATAGCCACCATCATCTCCATCCCTAGATCGGGAGGGATCAGAAGCTCTTCCCGGCACCCCACCGGAGGGGAGAATTCACCCTGGAGGCCTTCTTCATCACCATGCCTACCTCCGGTATGATGCGTGAGTAGTTCATCCCTGGACTACGTGTCCATGTAGTAGCTAGATGGTTGGTCTTCTCCTTTGTGCTACCATGTTTAGATCTTGTGAGTTTGTTCATGATCAAGATCATCCATTTGTAATCTTACATGTTGTGTTTGCGGGGTTCCGATGGATATTGAGATACTATGTAACATCCCAATTCAGCAACCCTGATTAGTTGTCCAGAATGACAAATCAGGGGGAACAAAAACTTTTTCTTGTTTAATGCTGAAGTGTTTGCTTGTTGTTGGATATGCTTATGCATATGAATGTGTATTAGATGATATAATCATTACCTTAACACTAGTTGACAAAAGCTACTTCAGAAAACAGTCTTGGCTTAATTTCCATATTCTCAAATGTTCTGGCCTTTCAAAACCTGAGCCAAGAAGCCTTTGCAAACCAACTATTTTAGTAGCTTATTTGTCCCTAAACTATGGAGAGCAACCTATTATAATCTCCTTATGTTTTATAGACAGATCCTTCAACCATTCTTATCTCTAGGTTTCCCAAAACCTCTTTTTAAGCTTTTGAATTATACTCTTGGTAGAAATACCACGGGCTCTCACCTCATTCAAATCCAACACTTCAAAATACCCATACTCACCTCAAGCTAGGCTTGATGGTAACCCCAGTAGTAGGTCTGCTTAGTTTATAAGATGAGTTGCCTTGATCTGCTGTTTGACTTATTTGCGTAGGAAGTAGTATGAGCCACTCTAGGAGCTCATCAGTTGGATAAATATACTTTAAACTCACCAAACCCTAAGCAAGAATACAATCTGGATCTAATCCCTAGCTACTAAGTAATCATCTAAAACCCTTAACTAGATCAGCTCTAAAGTGATCTAATTCAAGAAGCTTCCAAGTCAATGAAGACCAACATCAAGCATGGATCCCTCTACTCAATCTACTATCCAACCTCGTCCACTTGATGATGATTTGGTACCTTGCTACCCATTAAGGGCCTCCCCTCTCACCTTCTAGTCAAAACCCTAAATCTGCCAAATTTGGCTAAGGCTGGAATCTGTTCCAACATCACCTTTTTGAATGCCTCCTTTTCTCAACCCTTGTGCATTTATGAATATGCATTTGAACCATCTTGTTAACCATACTAAGGACTAACAAGGCCCACTCTTTCCCTTGGTTAGATCATCCTCCAACCCACCTGTTCTTGATGGTTTTGCAGGCAAGAAACTAACTATTCCTGCAAATCTAGTCAACATGCCTACTTTGACAGAAGCTCACACCATCATCCAACCTTCTATGGACCAACTATTTGCATGGTTGTGTGCTACTCATATAGTTCAATAAATATCTACTTCACTTATTCCAAGTGGACCTTTGTGCTTCTTAAACCCACAAGGTTTTGAAGGCTAGATGATAATCTGCTTTGGCAGGCATATTTTATTCAAAGTTTGAAATCAATTCTTGGTGAATTCAAGCAAGATCAAGCTCAAACCTCTATACCATGTTGATGTACATCACTTGTTATATCCATCCATATATCCCATGCCCCAAGGGGAGATCTGAGCTCCAAGATACAACAAGGTTTTGGTGGTATGAAAATAACATCACCCTAGATACTCAATTCCTTGTTTTCCCATCTAATTCAAGTTGAACTTACAATTCCCAAGGTTGCAAAAGCTCGCTACACCTTGTCTACATCATCTACCTTGATCAGCAAGATTTATCAAATATTATCCATAGTTATTATGGCTCCAAATCTAATTAATCTCTTTAATAGACCAAATCTCCAAAACTCCTTCCATAAAGGAAAGTTTGATTTTTGCCAAAACACTTCCCCAACTTTTGGCTCAACTGAGGTCCACATATCATACCCCATCTTCCCACTTCAAAAATAAATATTTTTGAAGAGCTTTATTATTCCTTTTTGCCCATTTTCTTAAATGGCTGAATTGGAATAATAATTGTTTTAAATACTTTTATCTTCCAATAAATCTTGGGAAAATTCCCCTAAGTGTGTATTAACATTTGGGACCATCTCACACCAAAAACCACACTTGTCCAATTTAATAATATCAAATGAGCTTCTAGAAATCATTTCTGCACTTTTTGAATAAGTGATATAATGAGGATTTAAAATATTCATAAAATCCTAAAATAATTCCTAGAGTTGTTCCTCAACCATACTCATCTACCAGTACCATATTCCCACATTGCCCAATGCATAATATTAAACTTCCTTCACAAGCCTCATTTTGATCAAATATGGCAAACTAGGGAATTAGTGACCTAGACCAAAATAAAATCATCACCAAGTCCTTCCATCACTCCACCCAGCCCCACCACCCCTCCTCTGGTCGAGCACCCCTGTAGAAGGGCACTGCTCCCATGTCCACTAGTGCTTGGAAGGAGAGATAAAAAGAGATATGGAAATATCTTTGAAATAATGTGCAGCAGCCACCCCCTCTCTCTGCCCTATGCAGCTCACGGGACCCCACCATGAGCTCTCCACCACACCTGCTGCCCAATGGAAGGCCAGCTCCCTCCCCATCCTCTCCTTGAACCAAATCCACCACGAACTGATCCACCTCGAGATAAATAGGCCAGAGGCCCTCCAAGCATGCCCCTGCCTCTCATTTGCTCCCCCTCCTATCCACTTACCTCCCCAGAGCACCCTCTCCCTCTCCCCTAGTCTACCCTGCTCGAGAGAGGAAGAGAAAGAATCTCTCGTCCATGGAAATATTTTGAGCGTAGCTCTCTCTCCCCTGCTCCCCTTCCTCTGCATGTCTCACTCCTAGACTCTCCTTGATCCCCTGTATCTAATCCCGCCTTCCCTTCTTTGAGGTACGGCCCCAGACATCGCCGACAGGAGCATCCCGAGCGTGCTCTGCCGTGGACACGCGTTCCACAAGGTTGGCAGATAGTACATCATGCCGCCCGTCGGTGGAGTCGTCTGCACGCGCTACATCTCCTCCGCCGTCTCCCAGCTCCTCTCTTTCCCTCGGTGAGCACCCCCACCCATCTCCGGCAACCCTAGGGTTCCGTCGCCGCCGCGCTGCCTTCTCTAGGAACGACGAGCGAGGGTCGTCCGATTCCACTTAATCGGATGGTCACCTGCCGCCAATACCACTTCGAAGCGCCACCCCGCTGACCGCCAGGCCCCACGAGGCGGGAATGAAATCCTAGCTCCAGCACGCTCACGGTGCGAGCTCGGCTGGCCTGTTACTAGACGGCCCACTCCGCCACGGATCTAGCCCGCACTGCTCTCCCTCCCTTTTTCTTTTTACATATTTTTTTCCAGATCTGTTTAATAGGCATGTTGGTTTAATCCAAAAATAAAATGAAAAGGCATCTAAACTATCCATATCTAAATTTCTTATGGTTCCCACATGTTTTGTACAACATGTAGAACCATTTTTACACCATAAAGTTTTCTAGTTTATTCCTAGTTTTTAAAATGGAAAGAAGTATCTGTTTTGCTAATAAATCCTTGCAGGGAGTTCTAAAATCCCAAATGGAATAAATCCAATTGCCTTTGGTAGAAATTTTATCACCTATCTCATGAACTTAGCCTCATGCCAGGTGGATTAGTAGTTTGACCTCTGTAAAAATGACAAAAGGTCCCTAGATCTGTCTTTAGGAAATTTCTTAGGCCAACCAATAATTATTTTGATCCAATTCCAACTCCCAGAACACATGCATACTAATATATATCAAATCCCAGGAGACCACAATTTTATGAGCCATGGTTGATTTATTATGAATTAAATTGTTCTGTGTAGAGTTAATTCACTACTAAAATCACCTCAGTAGTTATGCACCTCCAAAAAGGTTTATTCCAATTTGTACTGAAAGGTATTCTAAATACCTACCATGTGCCTTTGGAACGAAATCAAAAGCTTCTCTAGTTTAAATATGGTGAAAAAGACAAAACAGCTCTAGAACTGCCTTTGGGAATTTCTTGAGGGTGTTCTGGTAATTATTTTGACATGTTTCCAACTATCAGTGAAAAAGTACAACAAAACCTACCTAACCATCCAAGGAAATAATTTTTTGAGCTCCAGAACTGTCCTGGTGAATTATTTCCTAAAACTAGAGCTTTTATCACTAGAATATTCATAAGAAATTAAAGAAAAGTGATAAAATAGTGAAACCACTTTTGTTGAATTATTTTGTCTATAATTACCTGATGGTATTATCTTTGCATATTGATATCATACAGACCCAATCCTAGTTCTAAATCCCCTTAACAGGTGGTATTTGGACAAATACATCATAAAACAAAGACCACAAGGGCAATTAAAGTAATTCCAATTACAACCCACTCAATCTATCAAAACCTACTGATTTGGGTAATGTGTGGTATGTTTGCTTGCTGTATGTATTGATGTTTGTACCTAGTGTTGATTGTGACCTTTGTTTGCTTGCATGTGATCCATATCGACGATAGATGCGAATTATATCGGAGACCAGAAGAAGTTGGTTATTATAATTGGTTATTTCGGTATTCTAAGAAGAAGTCCAGGAACATGTATGCCATATTGCTGATCTCAGGCAAGCCACCTTCTTGCTCATAAGCCTTGTCCTACTATTTTACTTCTGCATGTTTTATCTATTGTTTATCAAAACTGCATTGTTTACTATATGTGGTTGTATATATGGTAGTGGATTGGCTCCTCCGAAATATTACACTTTGGTACAACTAAGTACAACCCCCTTGACGATACCTTTTTGTCCCTAGTATGGTAGATGGTGTAACACACCATACCCTTTGGAGACCCCGTTTTAGCCGAAGCAAAACAAGAGGATGGGAAGACCCCCGGAAAAGTTTTACCAAATGCTTTATGATAAAACCTTGGTGTGGTGGGACCTCCCAAGAGTTGTTGAGAAAGAAAAAGGTTTTGATTTACAAAATGCTGGAGGAAAACCGGAGGAAAAAGGTTTACAAAAACACACTCGGTTCTTTGCAGTTTAGCTATAACAACTTAACCCTGTGCAACCACATTACTCTGGAATGGGACAAGGCTGGATTTGATGTTTGTTTACTCTGGTATAAGCTGCCTCGTAACAACTATAGGGGATAAAATTCCCTGGAGGGTGGGCCTTCTCACATAAGGGTCCATGTGGGACATCGACCTAGAGAAGGAACGAAGGGTCTGCGGGCCTCCACGCGTTACTATGAGCCCCTCATTGAAAGCGCACACTTGGGAAGTGGAAAAATGCGCTCCGGTTGGTCCTCGGTACCCGACGTCCCGGTGTTGAGGGGAACAACACTCATAGGGTAGGCACTTATATTGGAGTGGGCATTTGGAGAGTCTTGATCGGTTACTCGACCCACGATCGGTGTAGATCAGGGTAGTGTACCCGGATGGTGTGGGTAAAGTGTACAACCTCTACAGAGCGTAAATCTATTCGAATAGCCGTGTTCGCGGTTATGGAGGGGTTGGACAAACTTCTGTAGAGCAGTGCTGGTTTTGTTTTTAAAAAGGATTTCGGAAAAGAAATGGCTTTGGAAATGTTTTGACCATGGGATGGTCGTAAAGGAGAAAGGTTTTGAGCATGGGATGGTCGGAAGGAGGAGAAAGGAGTTTGGCCGTGGGATGACCTGAAGACGGGAACAAATGGGTACCCTGATCATAGTGTTGACAAAACTTTTCAAAAGGTTTCCAAAATGGTTTACAAAAGTTTTCAACAAAGATATGTAGATGCTATATCTACAGGAGAAACCAATTGAGAAAGAACCTCTCTTGGAGCCCTCCTACTACCACAACCATAATGCATATCCTCTTGTTATTATTGTTATTTAAGGTGGTTTGCGAGTACATTCAAAGTACTCACTGGCATTGTCCCTGGCTATTAACTTGGTCAGATATCAAGAAGAGGATGAAGTTGACGGCTAAGCGAGCTAGGACGCTCTCCCAGTAAGTTGCATGTAGGTTCAGGCATGGCTCGGGCACTATGCTTAATGAAGTTCCGTTGATGTTTATCGATGTAGCCATACAGGCATATAGGGTATGACATGTATTCGCTATGTATTGGATGTTTACTTTGATACTTGTCGGTTATGTGCCACGACTAACTGATCATGGGATCGTGGTTGTATGCATAACAGGGATTCTCGGAGGATTAATCTGGGGGCCCCACAGACTTGGTATGAGATCCATCCTGACTGTAGGAGAACCTTAGTTAGCATGGTCGTTAGACAGGAACCTTATTTTAAAAACCCCGGCTTTCGAAAATTAGTTTCCCAATGAGTTTCAAAAAGTTATACTTCTTTTCTTACTCTAAGTAAATGCTTTTGAAACTGGTTTTCTCTAACTCTCATCCAAACTTCAAACCTATGGATTTTAAATAACTAGGATCTAGAACCCGGTAAAGACAATGAGAATAAGATGAAGAGAAGCAACTACCAGCGAACACAAGGAGACTACAAGATCGCCCTACCAGCGGAATCCTACTAATCAGAAGAAATCAAATATTGCACTATCGAGAAGCACCCAACGACCCGGTGAAGGCTTCATACACAAGATAGTGACTCAGACCCTAAGAGTGATGATGTCTAGGATTAATAGTCCTAAGATAGGATTCCCCTACATCGCGAATAGTTAACTCCCTGGTCCACCCGGTAGACCGTGTTTGTTTGCCTAAGTGCATCATGTGTCACTTGATGTGTGTTGTTTGCCGAGGACATTGCGATCCCCTCGCTCTATTCGCCTTGTTTGTATGTTCTGGTTTACTTTGGCCTCCTTAAAAATGTGACTCGAGGAGCGATAACCCACCTAGTAACTCAGGAAACCCCTGTGTTAGCTGTCGATAATGAGACCCAGACTAACCTCGAGAGTATATGAGAGGAAAAGCATCGGAAGAACCAGGAGTTTGACATCGTCAAGTCAGTATCAACTCGAAGATTTCACCTCAGCGGGATGGCATACCTCGTCAAACTCACCTCGCAAGACTCATCAATAGCACCACACTCCCTTCTTCCTCAGTCTACTACAGCAAGAATCCCGTTGAAGCCGGAAGTCGATCACCGAAGGATCCTCAATATCCACAAGAAAGCACCTGATAAGTCAACCAAGACAAGAAGTGAAAACCTGACTCTGCTAACCTTTGGTATATTAGAACTTCCCACAACCCCAAGAGACTAACTAGTAATAGATCCCTCTGCCCAACCAACGGGAAGTTCCTCACTAGAAGGCCAGAATACTTCAGTTCCCTGCAGACAAGGATGCATGAAGACACCGAGTTTACTCCACCATCGAGCAAAAGCAACACAAAGAGTTCAAGTGAAGATGTTTTCTATGACGTTAGCTACCCTACCTTGTCCGAAGACTAGCAAGAGAGTCGTTAACCGCTAACTTGCCCTAAGATAAACCCATCAAACTTCGATAGGAAGCCACCCACGCAAGGGTTGAATCAATAGAACTTCACTCAAGGACCTCATACCAAGACCCAAGGAGATACAGCCTCCCTTAGCATCACGCCAGCGCTTCAAAATGGAAGATCGGCATCACTCCTAAAACACCTTAGTGAAGCTCTAAGGTGGAAAGACTGCGTCTTCCCACTCAATCCTCAGAAGACTGTCTACCAGAGGATACTTCAGAAGACCTCCAGAATTGGAAGCCTTCCTTCCAAACAACAACCCGGGAGTTATCAGAGGAGAAACTAACTGAAGATCCTATGAAGTCCCTCTACTATTTCAGCTGCAGACATACCGGAAGGACCACAGCACCGCCAACCCCTCGGTTCCAATCACTTAGAGGACTTGGGACTCCAACTGGCTAAGTATGAATAATAGTAGTATATAAGCCCAGTAAGTCATAATTCTCGGAAGACTTCCGAAGGTCTTTATTCCAGAAGAAAGATGGACGACAATCCCCAAAAACCCCATTCAATGACTCCTAGAAGGAAGGACTATGTCAACTCTCCGATATACCCCAGTTTAATCCTAAGGGGGGAAAGACTGCATCTTTCCCACAAAAATAGGGTAACCCTTCGCTGAAGCAAACTCAGGAGTGCCGACCCTAAAATCGTTAATTAGGATACGCTACGACCCCACGGAAGAGTCATGAATCCTTAGAGAGAGGTACTCCCAATTGTAGATTCTATCCTCCGACGAGTACTCCGTGAAGTTCAGAATCGAGGTGGTCTGCCTTGCCTAAGCCCTCGAGATATCGAGCCCCAAAGGAATATAAGATCATCCCTCACAATCAGGGTTGGACTCTACTCAACTCTTCGTGCATCCCGGGAGACTGAAGCTCAACTTCATCGATGTAGTAACCACTTTCAAAGAAGGAGTCCGTAAGAAAGTACGCGTAGGACTAGTATCAACCCGACTCAATCCCCTAACCCTACTCTCCTGAATCTCGGGGAGAGATTCTTTTAAGGGGGAAAGGTCTGTAACATCCCAATTTTAGCAACCCTGATTAGTTGTCCAGAATGCAAAAATCAGGGGGAACAAAAACTTTTTCTTATTTAATGCTGAAGTGTTTGCTTGTTGTTTGATATGCTTATGCATATGAATGTGTATTAGATGATATACTCCTTACCTTAACACTAGTTGACAAAATCTACTTCTCAAAATAGTCTTGGCTTAATTTCCATATTCTCAAATGTTCTGGCATTTCAAAACCTGAGCCAAGAAGCCTTTGCAAACCAACTATTTTAGTAGCTTCAGTGTCCCTAAACTACGGAGAGCAACCTATTATAATCTCCTTATGTTTTATAGACAGATCCTTCAACCATTCTTATCTCTAGGTTTCCCAAAACCTCTTTTTAAGCTTTTGAATTCTACTCTTGGTAGAAATACCAAGGACTCTCACCTTATTCAAATCCAACACTTCAAAATACCCATACTCACCTCAAGCTAGGCTTGATGGGAACCCCAATAGTAGGTCTGCTTAGTTTATAAGATGAGTTGCCTTGATCTGTTGTTTGACTTGTTTGCTTAGGAAGTAGTATGAGCCACTATAGGAGCTCATCAGTTGGATCAATATACTTTAAACTCACCAAACCCTAAGCAAGAATGCAATCTGAATCTGATCCCTAGCTACTAAGTAATCATCTAAAACCCTTAACCAGATCAGCTCTGAAGTGATCTAATTCAAGAAGCTTCCAAGCCAATGAAGACCAACATCAAGCATGGATCCCTCTACTCAATCTACTCTCCAACCTCATCCACTTGATGATGCTTTGGTACCTTGCTACCCATCAAAGGCCTCCCCTCTCACCTTCTAGTCAAAAACCCTAAATCTGCCAAATTTGGCTAAGGTTGGAATCTGTTCCAACATCACATTTTTGAATGCCTCCTTTTCTCAGCCCTTGTGCATTTCTGAATATGCATTTGATCCATCTTGTTAAACATACTAAGGACTAACAAGGCCCATGCTTGCCCTTGGTTAGATCATCCTCCAACCCACCTGTTCTTGATGGTTTTGTAGGCAAGAAACTAACTATTCCTGCAAATCTAGTCAACATGCCTACTTTGACAGAACCTCACACCATCATCCAACCTTCTATGGACCAACTCTTTGCATGGTTGTGTGCTACTCATATAGGTAAATCAATATCTACTTCACTTATTCCAAGTGGACCTTTGTGCTTCTTAAACCCACAAGGTTTTTAAGGCTAGTTGATAATCTGCTTTGGTAGGCATATTTTATTCAAAGTTTGAAATCAATTCTTGGTGAACTCAAGCAAGATCAAGCTCAAATATCTATACCATGTTGATGTACATCACTTGGTCTATCCATCCATCTATCCCATGCCCCAAGGGGAGATCTGAGCTCCAAGATCCAACAAGGTTTTGGTGGTATGAAAATAACATCACCCTAGATCCTCAATTCCTTGTTTTCCCATCTAATTCAAGTTGGACTTAAAATTCCCAATGTTTAAATGCTTGCTACACCTTGTCTACATCATCTACCTTGATCATCAAGATTTATCAAATATTATCCATAGTTAGTATGGCTCCAAATCTAATTAATCACTTTAATAGACCAAATCTCCAAAACTCCTTCCATAAAGGAAAGTTTGGTTTTTGCCAAAACACTTCCCCAACTTTTGGCTCAACGGAGGTTCACATATCATACCCCATCTTCCCACTTCAAAAATAAATATTTTTGAAGTGCTTTATTATTCCTTTTTGCCCATTTTCTTAAATGGCTGAATTAGAATAATAATTGTTTTAAATACTTTTATCTTCCAATAAATCTTGGAAAAATTCCCCTAAGTGTGTATTCACATTTGGGACCATCTCACACCAAATATCACACTTGTACAATTCAAGAATATCAAATGAGCTTCTAGAAATCATTTCTGCATTTTTTGAATAAGTGATATAATGAGGATTTAAAATGTTCATAAAATCCTAAAATAATTCCTAGAGTTGTGCCTCAACCATACCCATCTACGAGTACCATATTCCCACATTACCCAATGAAAAATATTTAATTTCCTTCACAAGCCTCATTTTGATCAAATATGGCAAACTAGGGAATTAGTGACCTAGACCAAAATAAAATCATCACCAAGTCCTTCCATCACTCCACCCAGCCCAACCACCCCTCCTCTGGTCGAGCACCCCTGTAGAAGGGCACTGCTCCCCATGTCCACTAGTGCTTGGAAGGAGAGATAAAAAGAGATATGGCAATATCTTTGAAATAATGTGCAGCAGCCACCCCCCCTCTCTCTGCCCTATGCAGCTCACAGGACCCCACCACGACCTCTCCACCACCCTTGCTGCCCAATGGAAGGCCAGCTCCTTCCCCATCCTCTCCTTGAACCAAATCCACCATGAACCGATCCACCTAGAGATAAATAGGCCAGAGGCCCTCCTAGCATGCCCCTGCCTCTCATTTTCTCCCCCTCCTATCCACTTACCTCCCCGGAACCCCCTCTTCCTCTCCCCTGCTCTGCCCTGCTCGAGAGAGGAAGAGAAAGAATCTCTCGGCCATGGCAATATTTTGAGCGTAGCTCTCTCTCCCCTGCCCCCCTTCCTCTGCATGTCTCACTCCTAGACTCTCCTTGATCCCCTGTATCTAATCCTACCTTCCCTTCTTCCAGGTACGGCCCCAGACGTCGCCAACAGGAGCATCCCGAGCGTGCTTCGCCGTGGACATGCGTTCCACAAGGTTGGCAGATAGTACATCGTGCTGCCCGTCGGTGGAGTTGTCTCTGCGCGCTGTATCTCCTTCGCCGTCTCCCAGCTCCTCTCCTTCCCTCGGTGAGCACCCCCGCCCATCTCTGGCAACCCTAGGGTTTTGTCACTACCGTGCTGCCTTCTCTGGGAACGACGAGCGAGGGACGTCCGATTCTACTTAATTGGATGGTCACCCGCTGCTGATACCACTTCGAAGCGCCACCCTGCTGACCGTCGGGCCCCACGAGGCGGGATTGAAATCCCAGCTCCCGCGTGCTCACATCGCGAGCTGGGCTGGCCTGTCGCTAGACGGCCCACTCCGCCATGGATCCGGCATGCACTGTCTCCCTCCCTTTTTCTTTTTACATATATTTTTTCGAGATCTGTTTAATAGGCATGTTGGTTTAATCCAAAAATAAAATGAAAAAGCATCCAAACTATCCAGATCTAAATTTCTTATGGTTCCCACATGTTTTGTACAACATGCAGAACCATTTTTACACCATAAAGTTTTCCAGTTTATTCCTAGTTTTTAAAATGGAAAGAAGTATTTGTTTTGCTAATAAATCCTTGCAAGGAGTTCTAAAATCCCAAATGGAATAAATCCAATTGCCTTTGGTATAAATTTTATGCACCTATCTCATGAACTTAGCCTCATGCCAAGTGGATTAGTAGTTTGACTTCTGTAAAAATGACAAAAGGTCCCTAGATCTGCCTTTAGGAAATTCCTTAGGCCAAACCAATAATTATTTTGACCCAATTCCAACTCCCAGAACACATGCATACTAATATATATCAAATCCCAGGAGACCACAATTTTATGAGCCATGGTTGATTTATTATGAATTAAACTGTTCTGTGTAGAGTTAATTCACTACTAAAATCACCTCAGTAGTTCTGAACCTCCAAATAGGTTGATTCCAATTTGTACTGAAAGGTATTATAAATACCTACCATGTGCCTTTGGAACCAAATCAAAAGCTTCTGTAGTTTAAATATGGTGAAAAAGACAAAACAGCTCCAGAACTGCCTTTGGGAATTTCCTGAGGGCGTTCTGGTAATTATTTTGACATGTTTCCAACTATCAGTGAATAAGTACAACAAATCCTACCTAACCATCCAAGGAAATAAGTTTTGGAGCTCCAGAATGTTTCTGGTGAATTATTTCCTAAAACTAGAGCTTTTATCACTAGAATATTCATAAGAAATTAAAGAGAAGTGATAAAATAGTGAAACCACTTTTGTTGGCCTTATTTTGTCTATACTTACTTGATGGTATCATCTTTGCATATTGATATCATAGAGACCCAAGCCTAGTTCTAAATCCCCTTAACAGGTGGTATTTGGACAAATACATCATAAAACAAAGACCACAAGGGCAATTAAAGTAATTCCAATTACAACCCACTCAATCTATCAAAACCTACTGATTTGGGTAATGTGTGGTATGTTTGCTTGTTGTATGTATTGATTTTGGTATGCCTGGTGTTGATTGTGACCTTTGTTTGCTTGCATGTGATCCATATCGATGATAGATGCGAATTATATCGGAGACCAGAAGAAGTTGGTTATTATAATTGGTTATTTCGGTATTATAAGAAGAAGTCCAGGGAAATATATGCCATATTGCTGATCTCAGGCAATCCCCTTCTTGCTCATAAGCCTTGTCCTACTGTTTTACTTATGCATGTTTTATCTACTGTTTATCAAAACTGCATTGTTTACTATATGTGGTTGTATATATGGTAGTGGATTGGCTCCTCCGAAATATTACACTTTGGTACAACTAAGTACAACCCCCTTGACGATACCTTTTTGTCCCTAGTATGGTAGATGGTGTAACACACCATACCCTTTGGAGACCCCGTTTTAGCCGAAGCAAAACAAGAGGATGGGAAGACCCCCGGAAAAGTTTTACCAAATGCTTTATGATAAAACCTTGGTGTGGTGGGACCTCCCAAGAGTTGTTGAGAAAGAAAAAGGTTTTGATTTACAAAATGCTGGAGGAAAACCGGAGGAAAAAGGTTTACAAAAACGCACTCGGTTCTTTGCAGTTTAGCTATAACAACTTAACCCTGTGCAACCACATTACTCTGGAATGGGACAAGGCTGGATTTGATGTTTGTTTACTCTGGTATAAGCTGCCTCGCAACAACTACAGGGGATAAAACTCCCTGGAGGGTGGGCCTTCTCACATAAGGGTACATGTGGGACATCGACCTAGAGAAGGAACGAAGGGTCTGCGGGCCTCCACGCGTTACTATGAGCCCCTCATTGAAAGCGCACACTTGGGAAGTGGAAAAATGCACTCCGGTTGGTCCTCGGTACCCGACGTCCCGGTGTTGAGGGGAACAACACTCATAGGGTATGCACTTATATTGGAGTGGGCATCCGGAGAGTCTTGATCGGTTACTCGACCCACGATCGGTGTAGATCAGGGTAGTGTACCCGGATGGTGTGGGTAAAGTGTACAACCTCTACAGAGCGTAAATCTATTCGAATAGTCATGTCCGCGGTTATGGAGGGGTTGGACAAACTTCTGTAGAGCAGTGTTGGTTTTGTTTTTAAAAAGGATTTCGGAAAAGAAATGGCTTTGGAAATGTTTTGACCATGGGATGGTCGTAAAGGAGAAAGGTTTTGACCATGGGATGGTCGGAAGGAGGAGAAAGGAGTTTGGTCGTGGGATGACCTGAAGACGGGAACAAATGGGTACCCTAATCATAGTGTTGACAAAAAATTTCAAAAGGTTTCCAAAATGGTTTACAAAAGTTTTCAACAAAGATATGTAGATGCTATATCTACAGGAGAAACCAATTGAGAAAGAACCTCTCTTGGAGCCCTCCTACTACCACAACCATAATGCATATCCTCTTGTTATTATTGTTATTTAAGGTGGTTTGCGAGTACATTCAAAGTACTCACTGGCATTGTCCCTGGCTATTAACTTGGTCAGATATCAAGAAGAGGATGAAGTTGACGGCTAAGCGAGCTAGGACGCTCTCCCAGTAAGTTGCATGTAGGTTCAGGCATGGCTCGGGCACTATGCTTAATGAAGTTCCGTTGATGTTTATCGATGTAGCCATACAGGCATATAGGGTATGACATGTATTCGCTATGTATTGGATGTTTACTTTGATACTTGTCGGTTATGTGCCACGACTAACTGATCATGGGATCGTGGTTGTATGCATAACAGGGATTCTCGGAGGATTAATCTGGGGGCCCCACAGACTTGGTATGAGATCCATCCTGACTGTAGGAGAACCTTAGTTAGCATGGTCGTTAGACAGGAACCTTATTTTAAAAACCCCGGCTTTCGAAAATTAGTTTCCCAATGAGTTTCAAAAAGTTATACTTCTTTTCTTACTCTAAGTAAATGCTTTTGAAACTGGTTTTCTCTAACTCTCATCCAAACTTCAAACCTATGGATTTTAAATAACTAGGATCTAGAACCCGGTAAAGACAATGAGAATAAGATGAAGAGAAGCAACTACCAGCGAACACAAGGAGACTACAAGATCGCCCTACCAGCGGAATCCTACTAATCAGAAGAAATCAAATATTGCACTATCGAGAAGCACCCAACGACCCGGTGAAGGCTTCATACACAAGATAGTGACTCAGACCCTAAGAGTGATGATGTCTAGGATTAATAGTCCTAAGATAGGATTCCCCTACATCGCGAATAGTTAACTCCCTGGTCCACCCGGTAGACCGTGTTTGTTTGCCTAGGTGCATCATGTGTCACTTGATGTGTGTTGTTTGTCGAGGACATTGCGATCCCCTCGCTCTATTCGCCTTGTTTGTATGTTCTGGTTTACTTTGGCCTCCTTAAAAATGTGACTCGAGGAGCGATAACCCACCTAGTAACTCAGGAAACCCCTGTGTTAGCTGTCGGTAATGAGACCCAGACTAACCTCGAGAGTATATGAGAGGAAAAGCATCGGAAGAACCAGGAGTTTGACATCGTCAAGTCAGTATCAACTCGAGCAGTGCTGGTTTTGTTTTTAAAAAGGATTTTGGAAAAGAAATGGCTTTGGAAATGTTTTGACCATGGGATGGTCGTAAAGGAGAAAGGTTTTGACCATGGGATGGTCCGAAGGAGGAGAAAGGATTTTGGTCGTGGGATGACCTGAAGACGGGAACAAATGGGTACCCCAATCCTAGTGTTGACAAAACTTTTCAAAAGGTTTCCAAAATGGTTTACAAAAGTTTTCAACAAAGATATGTAGATGCTATATCTACAGGACAAACCAATTGAGAAAAGAACCTCTCTTGGAGCCATCCTACTAGCACAGCCATAATGCATATCCTCTTGTTATTATTGTTATTTAAGGTGGTTTGCGAGTACATTCAAAGTACTCACTGGCATTGTCCCTGGCTATTAACTTGGTCAGATATCAAGAAGAGGATGAAGTTGACGGCTAAGCGAGCTAGGACGCTCTCCCAGTCAGTTGCCTATAGGTTAAGGCATGGCTCGGGCTCTACGCTTAATGAAGTTCCACTGAAGTTCAATTGGCATATAAGGTATGACATGTATTCGCTATGTATTGGATGTTCACTTTGTTACTTATCGGTTATGTGCCACGACTAAGTGATCATGGGATTGTGGTTGTATGCATAATAGGGAGTCTCAGAGGATTAATCTGGGGGCCCCACATACTATTTCAGATTGATTATTGATTCTTTCATGTCTTTGTTATTTGTGATCTTGCATGCTCTTCGTTGTTAGTAGCTATCTTGGCCGAGTAGATGCTAGCAACTCCAAGAGGGAATATTTATGCTCGATAGTGGGTTCAAGCCTCTAGGAATCTGGGGAAGTGACAGAAATCTCTAAGGTACTAGATGTGTTATTGCTACTAGGGAGAAAACAACAATCCTTTGTTCATAGAACAATCGTATTGTTTACATTACACACAATGCTTAATGCAATTATCTATTTCTTGCAACGTAATACTGGAGGGGGTTCGGATGATAACCTAAAGGTGGATTATTAGTCATAGATGCAGTTGGATTACGGTCTATGTATAATGTTGTAATACCCAACCAAATCTCATAGGAGTCAAGATGATTAGTATATACATGTATG
Source organism: Avena eriantha (assembly GCA_910589775.1). Lineage (NCBI taxonomy): Eukaryota > Viridiplantae > Streptophyta > Magnoliopsida > Poales > Poaceae > Avena > Avena eriantha. The sequence continues at coordinate 11,672,909 of OU342740.1, forward strand.
CTTTCTCGATGTTTGTCAATTGCCCCGCTGTAATTTGTTCACCCAACATGTCATCTATCTTAAGGAGAATCACCACTAGTGAACTATGGACCCCGGTCCTTTCTTTTACCATCAATCTACAATCTACTATTTACTGTTTTCTGTTTACTTTCTACAAGCAATTACTATCTTCCACACAATACGTTTAATCCTTTGTTTTTAGCAAAACCGGTGAGATTGACAACCTCACTGTAAGTTGGGGGCAAAGTTATGTGATTGTGTTGTGCAGTATTCCAAGTTGGAAACAACACCTTGGAGGTGTTTCCTTGATCCTACTAGTTTGATAACCTTGGTTTCATAATTGAGGGAAAACTTGTTTCTATACTCATCATACCTTCCTCTTGGGGTTCCCCAACAAGCTCAACATCTTGAGTAAGCAACTTTCTCCAGCAAAATTTTAATAATTCCACCATCAAATCGATATTCTCTAACTCTAGGATAAGGGAACTCTATTGGTTGTTTAAGAAATTCAGAACTTGGAGGACTGTATTCCCTGAGAGTTTTCTTAGGTTTCATAGGGGTTGTCCTGTAAATAGACATGATTTCCATAATATCACTCAGGTTTTCAACTTCAATTTTATTTGATCTTAAAAAGTTTTTCAATAATTTCTTCGCGCCTCTGAGCAGGCATGCGCTCAATATAATCTGGAAGGTAGGTCCTACTAGAGCTTGTAGACCCTTTGTCTCCTAAGGAGAACATTTTGTAGTAGCAACACCTGAAATGTCAAAAGACAAGCACTTAGCGCTTACTTCCCGGCAACAGTGCCATAAAATAGCTTGATGCCTGCAAGTGCACAGATCGTTTGTAGCTAGTTTCCAAGTATAGATATCGATCCCACATGGAGCCCAAAGGTAAGTTTTTATGGGTCAAGTCTCTATCACACCTGAAGTTGTCACAGGTCTTCGAGTGAATTGACTGCAAGTGTTGAAATAAGAATGGGGTTTTGATTAAATGAGATGTATTTAAATAGAACTAAAATGTAAACTTCAGAAATGTAAAGTATAAAAGTAAAGAATGACTTGATTATTTGTTGTTTCCTACATATCGCAAAATAAGGCGCAGGAAGATTCAGTTCATGGTGATAGTGACTGTGCCAGGTGGACAAATGATAAATTTAATAATTATAATCTTATAAATATATGTGTAGGCGAGCAACCCATAATTAGCCGGAACTCCTCTTGGTAGATTTCATCCCAACTTCAATAATCCTACTACCCTATTACCAAAACCATGGTCAGACACTAGATGATTAAGACCCTTCAGGTCACTTAGAGATTAAGCTCCTTGGATCAGACTAATGCAATAAACACAGTGGTTCCTCGTTATCCTCAAGTCTACTAGTTTTTCATTGATATTCCCGTGTCACCCGATGGTCGCCGGTTCACTAGCGAACAAGATCTTATCTATGTAGAACAAAGCATCATGTTGTCTGGACCTTAATTGGACAACAAGCATTAGGAATCCCACAGATAGTCAAGCATACATAATATAGTAATTAGAATCAATCACAAACTAAATGAAAATATTCCCGACGTACAGTTGCTCGTTAAAGCCTCTGTGTGCTCCCCTCGAGTGCTTCCAAAGAGAGACTTGCTTGTTTTCTCCAGAATATTGTGTTTCTCTAGTTAAAACCTTTTGTTGATGTTCAGAACCTAAAACACACATTAAAAACCAAGTTTTCTTCGGTACCGAAGTCTTAGCGTTAGGTAAAGCCAAAAAACGATCAAATTCGGGAGAAAACCATCAATAAAAGCCATAAAAAATGTTTCGAATCTCACAGCTATCACTGACCTCCTAGAATCGGAGCTTGCTCCTCTCGAGGGATATCCACCTAAGGATCCAGTTCCTCAGGAGGATGAAGATCTTGAGTTGTTTCTGGAGGCGCTTACCCGGAAGCGCAAAACTCCGATCATTTCTGTTGGCACACAGAAAGTTCCTATTGTAAAGAGGTAAATTTCTTCACAAGGTTTTGTATCTTCAATTGTATTCTTTCTGAATTGCAATGATCTTACTATTGTTACCATCCAGAGCTAAAACATTCACCAAGGATAACGCTAAAGGAAATCTGGGGAAGACTTTGTTCCAACAAAAGTTGATTATGGCCTCGCCTGCTGCCCCGCCTACGACTCCTAATCCGATGCCATCATCAGTACTAGAGGATACTTCATCTCCTCATGTTGAAGATGTTCCGGCTCAATCTTTAGAGCCAGCGAACCTTATTTCGCAGACCGACATCACCATGAGTGACTTGGGACTTGATAAGGGTGAACCCGCAAAAGGTAATGATCCCTCAGCTAAGACCGTCATAGAGAACCTTCTGCAAAATCCGGGTATTGCCAAACTTGGCCTTACTCGGCAGAGCGCAAAAGAAATCCAGAAGTTGTCTCTCCATTTTCTGGAGAGCCGAAATATCACAGATAAGGAGGAGGCTCAAGAAGCCGAAGACGTCAAACTCTTAGAGCTTCTTGATCAAGTTCGTCTTCATGACGACAAGTTAAAGGCCGATGTGATTCCACCTCCACCAGTGGTTCCTTTAACCCTCACTGAGAAGGTTTCTTCTGAAGTAAACATGAGCCTCAACAAACTGACTCATGAACATTTTGTAAGTCATATTCCAACTCTTTTTATTACATTTTATTCCATACCCTATAGCCTCCAATCATGAAGTTGGATAGGAAACCGAGTTTATGCTTTTATAGGATGCCAAATAATGAAGTAGTATAGCCCCCCAAGGCTCGTGCTGATATTTAACTTAGTTAAAATATCAGCTCGAGTCTTAGTAGACTTCTAACTCTGGTTACCATTCTGACTTACAGAAAGTTAATGCTTATAACCAGGAATTGTTGAAGAATATCTGCAACAAGCGGAGAGAGATCAAAGCTCTCCGACTTGAAAATGCGCAGCTTAAAGTTGCGAAAGATGAAGCAGAAGGTAAGATTTTCTGGCTTCATTTCTCTAATCTGTTTAAATTTTGGCTGAATGTTTATTCGACTTTATTTGTTACTTCTCCAGATCTTGTGAAGTAGTCCTGCAAGCTTATTGAGCCAGCCGAAGATTACAGAGTCTTGGAAGTTGAAAATGCTGACTTGTGTGCTGAGCTAGAAAACTCAAGGTAGACCATGAGCACAGCATCAACAACATTCTTGAATCCAGCAATCACGCTACTGAGGAGCATGATCACACCATTGAAAAACAAGACAAAGAAATCTCGGACTTGAAGCATGAGTTGGACAGGCAAAGAGATACCACCGAAGCTCTTTAGAATGATCTCGAAGTCTTCAGGACGAGAAGTCTAAAGTAGATGATGCTATCTTTGGTAAGTTTGTTGTCTCTGAATTGTTGTTTTTCCGACTTTATTTACTCAGATATATTGTTGACCTTGTTTTCTTATCTTCAGGTCCTCTCAATATTCTTTATGCCTCTTCGTTCGAGTCTCGTACCAGCCGGCTTGTTGCTGTAGGAGATCTGATCCATGACTTCCGCCAATCTTTGGAAGAAATCGGTGAATCCGTCCAGCTCTCCGGCTTAGACACAATGTCTGCCTTTGAAGTACGAGACAAGGCGAAGGATATGCCCAAGCTTGTTAAGGATTGGAACATGTCATATGCATGTACAGCAACACAGAATGCCCTAACAATGGTAATGAACCACCATGGAAGCATGGAGATATGGCAAATTACAAAGGGTTATTCGACTGTCAATGAAGACGACAAGCAGCAAAATATCAAAGAAATCTGGGATGCTTGTGCCGGATACACTTGTCATGTGGCCGAGCTGGCCAGTTCTGACAATCCATTCTTCACGCCCGTTGAAGTGCCACCTCCCCTAGAGAAGAAGTTGCTGAAGTTTCCGAAGACAACGAACAGACTGAGTCTAATATACTCATCTCAGAAAGATATCGGGTTGATGTAGGTGATGTATCCAATGAGACGGTAGATCCTTCATCTTCACCTACATCATAGAGTTCGCTAGAAAAAACAATGTGTTATTCTGAAAAACAATCTGATGTAATAGCTAGAATATTATTTTGATGTGCTAGCCTATAAGAACTTATGCTTTAATGCTTAGCACTTTTGGTTTTTTGTGCACGAAAAATACTTAAGCATTGTTTTGTCTATACTTATCGTTTATATGGCTTTCTGGCTCATTCCTTTTGTGAGCCGACAAACCTTCAGCATATAAACTTTGCCGAGCAACGAAGCTCAATTGCTAAACCATTTTAATCCCGGAATCAAAGCTGGCTTTTAGTACCATCAATTCACTACTTGGAAAATACCCGCATCCAGGAATCAGACAAAAACCCAAGTACAAACTAAAAAAAACTAGACCTATACCCGAAGGTAGCATTTTTAGAATCGGAAATCTAACCAGAACAGACATGAGCATAAAGTTCATTCAAGTATTCTGGGATTTTTGAGTATGACATGATCATTCAGAAATAAGATGGTACTTAAAAAACATCTCAGAAATAGGGTTTTGTGAGACCTAGAACTCTGTCGCCTCCGTGGACAAAGTGGATCCAGAAATTTCTTCTGCCTCTATCATCACCGCTGGGGTGGATTGGGCAGTTTCAGCGAAACCGAGGTAAACATCGATCTCGCCAAAAGACATGATTGTGTAGGTGGTCACAAGATCCCTAGCCGGAATCCAAGTCTCGTTGAGAAGGACGTCGCTGGCATAGAGGACCCGGTCGATGGCGATTGTCTCGCCGATTCCGATTCGTGCTGATTCCGCCTAGAACGCAAATCCGAAACTCACTTGCCCCACGGTGGGCGCCAACTATCGTCGGATTGAAGACATGTACGTCGAGAGGGGGTCCTCGAGGCATGTGGAAATATGGGCTGTGAGGAGACGGTATTCCGGGAACTGTGAGCACACAGGTTCTACCCAGGTTCAAATCCATCGGCTTTGAACAGATCCTACTCCTTCTAGCAATCTAGTAATACGGCAGAGCTGGAAGTTTAGATTACAAGAGAGGTTTCTCCTATGCGAGTTGAGGTTGTAACTTGTGGGTGCCCTAAAGGCTGGTCCCTAGGACGACTTCTATAGATGTCCGGCCTAGGGTTATAGGAGAGACCTACCCGGATATGATACAGAGTCGGTTATAGAGTACATCTTGGACTACAAGTAACTATACAGGCCTAAGTCGGTAAGTCTTTTGGACTTCCCGTAGCCGGATGGGCTTCCATCTTCTCTCCCTGACTGGGACGCCCGTGAAGCAAAGCTCTAACCCGAAATGGGTCACCCTGGTTAGCGAGTCACAGTGGGTATACCCGAAAAGTATATCCCCAACAGGTGTCACTCCTGGCAACTTACTAGGATCTCTAGACTAACCCCATAGACCAACACTTGTCTTTTCTACGACTTTGTACTCACTCGTGTGCACCCGGTACCCATTTCCCGATCGGTCACCCATCCTCGGATTGCTCTAGGCCAAGCACGCTTAACCTTAGAGTTCTTTTCAGATGAGCTTCCGGAAAATAAGTTGCAACTTGTTGATATGAGTATCCTATCAATCCTAATTAAGGTATGCGTTAGGGTCTCACATACACCCACCCTTAGAAGATGGACGCCATCGTCGATCAACCACAAGTCAGGAACGTTCCCTCTTGGCACACATCTGTGCGTCTAGTGCCGGCACATGTGCCATGCACCCCGGGGGTGTAACTCTTGGAAGCTTAGTAGGATCTTTAGACTGGCCCCACAGACCAACACTAGTTTTTTTACGCACTTTGTCATCACTCGTGCGCATTCGGTACCCATTTCCCGGTCGGTCACCCATCCTCAAATTGCTCTAGGACAAGCACACTTAACCTCAGAGTTTTTTCAGATGAGCTTCTGAAAAAGAAGTTGCATCTTATTGATATGAGTATATATCAATCCTAATTAAGCCATACGTCAGGATCTCATAGGCATCAACACAGGGTCGCACCTGCATCACCATGGTCATCATCGTCGATAATCATCTACACCAACATCATTGCATCGTCGCTGCCAACACCGATCGTGGTTAGCGTCAACACCAACAAAAGATTCTTCCTCTCCTCTAGTGATGTCGCGCTCATACAAGCGGAAAACACGTGTCTAATCCCCGAAATCAACTACCGCTACAATTCAATCTCCATCGACAAGTACTTCATCATCTTCGTTCACCACAACCTCACCACCAGAGGGAAATGGTGCTATATCAGGCGAGAAATGACGCTGAAGATGAGAAAAGAAGGCGGAACAACGAGACGTGCCAGCATGTTGGGCGCAGTGGCTTTGCTTGGGCGGACAAATACCCCATGGATGTTCACAGACCACCATAAACAGATTGATTTAGACACTTTCGATGTTTGAAATGTAGGAGGCGTTGGAGGTGCCCTGAATTTTCATATATGTTATGGACACATTTTGATATCCAGAAATGCTTCTCAAAACACGTACTTCCTCCGATCCAAATTAATGAATTTAAATTTGTCTAGATTTTAATATATTTAGTCATATTTTAGTGGTAGATATATTTAAATATAGACAAACGTCTATTAATTATTTAGATAGGAGGGAGTAGAGCTTTTTATCATGTGAAAAATGAAATTTTCGAATACAAAATATGAACTGCACCTGGGTTTTAAAAAAGTCGACTAATAACGTTGGATCAAAGCCCTCGGTCTGTTCCCGCGCGTAGAAGAAATCCTACGTGGCAAAGCGCGAGCCAGTGGCCTCCAATCCATCCGCGGCCGAGAGGGCCCGGCCCCACCCCATGACGACCGCCGCGACCGCTGCCGCGGCGGCCGTCCCCGCCGGCCGCCACCAGCACCAGCACCGCCTGGGACTGGGACTGCACCCACGCCCCAACCCGCACCGCCTACGCCTCCCTACACCAGTTGCGTTTTCTTCCTCGTCCGTGCCGTCCACCTCCTCCTCGTCGTCGCTCTCGCCGCCGGCGGAGGGAGGAGGGCGGCTAGTGGCGGAGCTCGTGGGAGTATTCAACGAGCTCACTGGTAGGATGGGGGAGGGCCTGGCGACCACCTCCTCGTCGCGCCTGCTCTTCCGCGCGCTCAAGCTGGCCCTCCCCGCCCTCCGCGAGGGCGAGGGCGGACGGGCCCTCACGCGAGCCCTCGCGGTGGCCGCCACCCTTGCCGATCTCCAGGTACGGATTGTGTTTCGGGTTCATATGAACTTGTAGGGTTTACTATTTTTTTACCCTGTCACTTCTGGCATTCTTGGCTCCAGTTCATGTTCTGTATGAGAGTGTCCTGTACTCCTGTTTACAGACTGAAACAAGAATTGTGCTTATCCAGTAAATGATGGCTAGTGTGATTGACCGAATTTGGTTATATGCATAAGTTCATTCATTAATGCTAGTGACACCCAAATGAACTGAACTCTTTCTGAAATATATTTCCTCGTAGGCGTCGGTGTTTTGCTGCTGAATGCATCAAAAGAAGTATCAGTTTTCCTTCCATGGAAGTAATTTCCATCATTTCATATTTCACATCTGCATTCCAGCTACATCAACTATTGAACTCAGAGCGAAAATATGCTTGTTCTGTTTTATGCCATTGACTGCTGTTGTTTGGTTCATACTTTCCATTTGATTTCTCATTCATACCATGAGTTGAAGACACTAACGTCTGACAGCGCTGATGGTCAGGACCTTTGTTCGACTAGTTATTCCTTTGCTTACCATTCGGCTCCTCAATTGGTGATTCATAAGATACTTGCACTGCTTTGTGGCATAGTGCAGTTAAGCATGATTGGGTTTATTTATCTGCTCTTAAGCTTTCATGTTTATAGGGATGTTGTGTCCTGATTGTATGCATGTCTGCAGATGGATGCTGAAGTTATGTCAGCTGGCATATTGAGGAAAGCGCTTGATGCAGGAACTATAAGCATGCAGGATGTAGAAGCTCAAATTGGGGCCGGCATAGCGGATTTACTGCACGAGAGCTTAAGGCTTAAGGTTGCTCCTTCAAAGGTCGACGTATTGGATGATGAAAGTGCAGGCGCATTGAGGAAGTTTTTTCTTTCGTACTATGACATCCGGGCAGTAATCTTGGAGCTTTCTCTGAAGCTGGATACAATGAGACACCTTCAGTACCTCCCCAAACATCTACAGCGGATAAAATCTCTTGAAGTAATGAAGATATATGCTCCACTAGCTCATGCTGTCGGGGCTGGTAATCTGTCGCTGGAGTTAGAGGATCTTTCATTTAGGTACTTGTTTCCTCAGTCATATGACCACGTCGATCAATGGTTGAGGAACCGAGAAGTTGAGTGCAAGCTCTTGATAAAGGCATACAAGGCACAGTTGCTTCAGGCACTGAAATCAGACGATGAGATAAACAAGATTGTGAAGGACATCTCAATTGAAGGGCGATACAAAAGCCGTTTTAGTACTATGAAGAAGTTGGTAAAAGATGGCCGGAAACCAGAAGAAGTAAATGACATACTTGGTTTACGGATAATATTGGACCCTCGATGTGATGATGGCTCGTCTGATTGGGGCGCCAGGGCCTGTCACAGGGCACATGAAATCATTCGTGCTCTGTTGAAGGAAGTGCCAGGAAGGACAAAGGACTATGTCACACAGCCGAAAAGAAATGGCTATCAGAGCCTGCATGTTGCGATCGATGTTAGTGAACCAGGGAAGACAAGGCCGCTGATGGAGATACAAATACGCACCAAGGAGATGCACAGAATTGCTATTGGTGGAGAAGCATCTCACTCTCTCTACAAGGGTGGTCTTACTGATCCCGGAGAGGTGAGCCATCTGCCCAATTCTCAATCTGTTCCTTTACAGTATACCCAATAGGATTAGCAAGGCACTAAAAGCATCTTCCAAAACATGATATTGTCTTATCTAACAAAGGAGCCAAAGCATCTACAAATAAAGGCTTGATGTTTTATGTATAATGCTACTTTGCTCCAAGATACGCCTACAATAGATCTTGCATATGAGGCTTCTTACTGAAATTGTCACCGAGTCTTAACTATTAGTTCAGAGCTCACAACTTAGATGGTAGAGACCTGGTTTGGTTTATATTCCTTAACTGATACACTTGTCGACTGATTTGATCATGAAATAAGCTTTTAAAAAATTTGGAACATATTCTTATACCATCTTTGAGAATAAACTGAAATACTCCCTCCGTCCCAAAATAAGTGACGTAGGTTTGTCTAGATTCGGATGTATCTAGACACGTTTTAGTATATAGGTACAAGCGAGTAGACAAACTCAAGTCACTTATTTTGGGACGGAAGGAGTATTACTTTTGGGGTATGATTAAAAATCAGCATTCCTTGTATTTTTTTCTAGGGAAAAAGACTTAAGGCTATTATGTTGGCCGCGGCAGAGTTAGCAGCTCTGCGTCTCCGAGACCTCCCAGACAGTAATCATCAAGGAGGTGAATGCAAGAACCAGGCTTTCTGCCTTCTAGACAAAAATGGTGACGGGAGGATTAGCATCGAGGAGCTCACGGAGGTGATGGAAGATCTTGGCGCTGAGGGCGAGGATGCGATGGCGCTCATGCATCTCCTTGATGCAAACAGCGATGGGTCCCTGAGCTTCGACGAATTCGAGTCGTTCCAGAGACAGGTGTGTGCGAGTTCTACATCCACGACGATTATCCTTCCACCGTCTTATTGTCAAAACCGTCCTTCAGGGAACATAGTTTTCTGATATATTTGAGTGCTTCTTGCTAATCAGGTCGAATTGATGAGAAGCTTGGAGCACAGGGATGACCACTACACAAAGATACTGAAGGATAAGCTGCAGACGATTGACAGCGCAGGTCTCATCCACTTCTACCGCAAGGAGCTGGGAGACAAACTGCTTGTGAGCTGAAATATTTTGACCTTGTTCTGAAGGAACTGAACCAAACTAAAACAGATCGCCAACTTGTTGTAGTTTTGAGGTTGGTGCATACTGCATTGAGTTGTGATTTCACCATTAATTGATTGTACATACTTGCTGTTGTATCTTGAGTTATAGGTCTGAGCGAGTTAATATTGTTCTCCACACTAAACCATAAATTAGCTATAATGTATATTTCAAACTTTGTACAAATGGTATCGCTTTGTTGCTGTTACTCACAACAGTACATCTTTACATGTCTGACATAAAATAAGCATAGAAAACGCATAAATCTGACATTAAATTTTGCTGTCTGCACTTCAGACCATGTCGAAAAATAAAAAAATAATTACTGTTAATGTGGATTTGCTTTGGTACTCCTCTTGTAGAAAGTTATTGAACTTAAAAGAGAGTTAGTCTATCTTAAAGCTCTAGTGATTAAATTCTAACATTTGGCCATTACTATTTAGTACAACTCAACTGACTTCATTTCCCCAATCACTGAATTTTTACCATATGTCCTTATAGAAACATTAACAATCACAAGCTTCTGCGCTTCGACGCGAGCGTGCCCTCGTCCCCCGCTACTTGTAGCTTCGTTATGGGCTACGCTGGTCTGTCCGGTTGTACAGCTCGCCGCGTCCCGTCGCGTGCGTCTCGCAGTGGTGCTACTCAAGGTTCTATATGGATAATGCCCCTCTGAAGAAACTTGCCATCGCTTTCTGGAACGTGCGTGGCGTCAACGACGACGACACATGCATCGATGTTAAGCGACGGCTATCGGCGCAACCTCTCGACCTCATCTGTGTGCAAGAGACCAAGCTGAGAGACGTCCCCCCGTCGAAGGCTTCCTCGGTTTTGGCCCGTTCGTGTTCAACAGCTCGCATGGCGCGTCGCGCGGGGGGGGGGGGGGGTACAATGAGCACCGCACCTACTCGCTCACCTCATTCTTCGAGTTTGCCGCGGACGGGACGCAGTTCGCTGTCACCAACGTCTACGCTCCCTGTGCCCCGGAGCTCCGCTTCGATTTCCTCGGAGAACTACGCGTTGTGGCGTCCGGCGTTGCGGTTCCCTGGATGATCCTCGGCGACTTCAACCTCACGAGGTGTGAGGAGGACAAGAACACCGAAAATTTCGATGCCTCCGCCGCATCCTCCTTCAACGAGGTGCTCGACGACCTCCTGCTCCAAGAACTTCCGTTGCTTGATCGGTGATACACTTGGTCTAACGGCCGTGCTATGCCCACGCTGGTTCACCTCGACCGGGCCTTCATCGACCCTAGCTGGGAACATGTGCTTTTCAACACCTGCCTCCGCTCGCTCGTTCGGACAACCTCAGATCATGTGACGTTGCTAATCGAGGCGACGTCGCGCGCGCCAGTTGGCGCGGTTTTCAGGTTTGAACGAGGATGGGCTCACTCTGCCGCTTACCGGGCTGAAATTTGTGCGACGTGGGCTGACCCCAGGAACCGGCTCCCCTCCGCGGGGCGTCGCCTAACCAAATCCCTCAAATGGGCTCGCGCCATTTCAAAGAAATGGGCCCGCGCCAAGAAGCGGCCGCCCGTCGCTGTTGCAAACTGTCGATCAGTGATTGATGTGCTGGACCGCCTCGAGGAACTCCGCCCCCTCGCCCCTCATGAGCAGCTACTCCGCGCGCCGCGGTTAAGCGGCAACTCTCCCGCGTGTACAAGCAGCTGGATGCGTACTGGAAGCAGTGTTTCTCCTTCAAGCTCTGCAAGCTTGGAGACGACAACACTGCCTTCTTCCATGCTGGTGCGTCAGCAAGGCTGCGTCGCAATCAGATCAAGGTCCTTCATTCAGATGGTGTACCTATGACGTGCCATGCAGGCAAGGAGCGCATCCTGGGCGAGTTCTACACGAGGCTACTTGGGGAATCTTCTCCTCCGACTTGGCACCGTCCTCCCGGTACATTGCTTGACTACGTGTCCGGCCTTGGCGCGCTGGAGGAGCCCTTCTTGCTCGGTGAGCTCCGGGACGCGCTGTGGGCGATGAGGCTAGACAGTAGCCCCGGTCCCGACAGGTTCGGCCCAGCCTTCTTCCGCTGCTTCTGGTCCACGGTCTCCCCGGATCTGCTGGCCTTCCTTGATGAGTTCTACCACCATCGTGCGCAGCTTGACGGCCTTAATCGAGCTTACATTGCGCTTTTGCCCAAGACTGCGACCGTGGTCACTGCGGATGGTTTCCGGCCCATCTCCCTCCAAAACTGTGTGGTGAAGCTACTCACAAAAATTCTTGCCACACGGCTCCAGCGGTTCATCGAGGAGTTGGTCGCGTACGAGCAGACGGGGTTCATCCGTGGCGGTGTATCACTGACAGATTTTTGTATGCCACCGAGCTAGTACAGTGTTGTCGTCTTCGGGGGGTCCCTGCCGTGGCCTTGAAATTGGACTTCCGCAAGGCCTTCGACTCGGTGTACTGGGAGGCCCTCGATACCATTCTCCGAGCCCGTGGATTTGGGGACCGATGGTGTACTTGGATCCGCATCCTCCTAGACACCGGTAAAGCCGCTGTGCTGCTCAACGGCGTTCCTGGGCGGTGGATCAAATGCAAAAATGGGCTGCGCCAGGGGGACCCGCTCTCCCCATACCTGATTTTGATTGTTGCCGACCTCCTACGCCAGCTGATCTTGAAGGACACGGATGCGCATCGGCTCCGCCACCCCCTCTCAGACGACCTACCCTGCCCTGCCGTTCAGTACGCCGACGACACGTTGCTTTTGGTGCGCTCCGACCCCTGCCAGCTTTGCCGCCTTCGCGACATCCTGCACGAATTCTCAAAGGCGACCGGGCTCACCATCAACTTCCACAAGAGCGCTTTCGTGCCCATCGGCGTGCCGGACACCAAGGCCCCTGCACCTGGCTGGCATCCTGGGATGCCCCGTGTCCTCCTTCCCCCAAACGTACCTTGGCCTCCCGTTCTCCGATCGGAAGCTCCCCGCATCCGCGCTGGACTTCTTAGCCGTCAAGATTGAGCGCTGCATCTCGCCATGGCAGGTTCGTGCCACCTCGCTGGGTGCCAGATTGACGCTCTCGACGTCGGTTCTCTCCGCACTTACCGCTTTCGCAATGTCAGCACTACGGCTGTCCCAAGGGACCGTAACCAAGATGGACCGTCCCCGCCGCGGCATGCTGTGGAGTCGGATGACGTCCTGCTCCGGCGGCTCGTGCCAAGTCTCATGGGAGGTCGTGTGCCGTCTTAGATCGGAAGGGGGTTTGGGCGTCGTCGACCTCTCCCTGCACAACACGTGCCTCCTCCTCAAGAGGCTGCACGTCGCCCTCTCTGGGCAGCGCACGCCGTGGGCTGACTGGGTCCGATCGAACTACCTATGCGCGCACCCTGCCCCATCGACCCCAGCTTGGAAGGTCTTCTCGTCACTCCTACCCTCGTGGGGCACGGGCGCTCCGTGGATCTCTGGGAGGATAACTGGACATCGCTGGGTGCGCTCTCGGCGGCCTTGCCTGCGGCCTACTCCCACATGATCCGCCCTACCGGGTCGGTCGCCGATGCCCTCGCTGACCGTTCGTTGGTGCTCCACACTCATGCCAGGATCTCTCTTGCCGCGGACGCCGAGCTTCGCATGCTCCATGGCGCGCTCGACCACCTGCTTGGGCGCGCCTCAAATGCCGACGACGAAAGATCCTTGGCGTGGGGCGGGAGCGGGAGTTTCAGCGCTGGTGCGGTGTACAAGATGTTGAAGAGCTCTGGATGCGTCACTCCCCTCCATGACCTGAATTGGGCTGGTTTTGCGCCACTCAAGGTCAAGATATTTGTGTGGATTCTGCAGCATGGCAAGACGCGCACGCGTGCCCTCCTGAACCACATCGGCTGTTTGAGCACTGATTCATGCCCCTTCTGCCCCCGTGTGCCGGAGACGCTCGAGCACCTCTTCTTTACTTGTCCCCGCCTCCGTATCTTCTGGCGGCGCATGCTTGGGCCCCGTCGGTGCCCCCTGCCCACGACTGTCGACGTGTCTTGGACTTTGCTCCAGGCCAGCAATCCAGCGTGGAGCCCTTCCGTGTGCAGCACCGTCCTTTTCAGGCTCCTTTGGGTCATCTGGAAGACTAGGAATCGGATGGTTTTCGAGACCGTTCGCCTCCCCCTTTCGGCAAGTCGTCGTGCACCTGCGGCTTTGGCGGGTTAGGGTGCCACCCCGCGTTAGCTTCGAGTGCGTGGAGCAATGGTGTGTGTCGCACACCATTGTAATTTCTCCCCGCAGGCGCCTGTCGCCCCTTTTAATGAAAACTTTCAGGTGGGCAGTTCACCCCCCGTTGTTGTCGCTCAAAAAACAATCACAAGCTTGTGGTAAACTGTGCATAAGGTACGTTTTGCTTCCTTTTTTTGTATGACTAGCTGAATACCCGCGCGTTGCAGCGGATCTCTCGCACACTCCTTTCCTCCCCTCTCTCTCCCATGTTGATCATACCGTTAAGAAACTAAACAACCTATATACTCACTTGTTCTCAAGATAATCGTTCTAGATAACTATAATCGTTAGGTGAAAAAAATTATAGCATAGATTGATATTCATCATGGAGGATTCACCATCTAAGTCAGTGGTGCGGCATGATCGGCGCGGTAGCGGAAGTCCCTCACTATGCAGCACACACATGATATAAGTGTTGGTGATACTCGACGCCGAAGGTCAGAAAAACATCAAGACACCGGAGGTGCCGCACCACCATGAGGCGTTCGAGGATGCATAGTCAGCACCGTGATCCTACGATGCTAGGTCACTTCCTGATACCGTGAAGAATGGAAGAAAGCGGTGCCAAGCAACGTCATTGGCCAGACGTCGATGTTCCAATCATCCCACCCGGAGAAAACTATCACCACTTTTATTTTGTTTGATGCAACTCCAGTACACGAGACACTTGGATCAGTTCCAAGGTGCCTAAGTAATGATATCTTGTTTTAGCCGAGTAAATTATCTTGGTAACCATCCCAAGTAGAAACGTCCAACAAGAACAAAATGTTGGTCCTGGGCCAGTGATGCACTGCAGGGTGTTTTTTTTTTTTTTGACCTGAATCATAGGGTGTTTTGGGGACCAGTGATCTGTGTTCACCATATCTAATTCTTTCTTTCTTGGCATCAAGAGCATGGGAAGGCAGCAAACCTCTATCGTTCCTCACAGGGTTAGGTTTCAATGTTCCGTGAATAAAACTATTAAGAGTCGTAGAGAGAGGGCACCTACTGATGTTCTGAGGGTTCGATTTGAGCTAAAGAATTATGCCATATCCTCAGTACCAGAGCTTGTGTCTATCTCGACACCATCTGACGAAGGAACTGCAAGCTAATTTAATTTAATTCTTTGACATTAGAGATCTCCATTGAACGAACCAAACATGAGCATTCTAAACACAAACGAATAGATATAGAGAAGTTGTGGGGCAAAAGAAATTCAGACTTGGCTCCAATGGCGTGAGGCTGATGGATCAGATACAAAATCTGTCTATGATTCTGTGAAGGTGCTGCTTAGAAGGAAGGCATCGAGGCTGTGGAAGAAGGTGCCGCTCGTATCCCCCAGAACCACGCGACGTCCGCTCTTACCTTGACGGCGTCGTTCGTGTTCCACGCATCTGCCTTGCCGGACGCCAATACCGGAGGAATGATGGTGCGGAAGGGCGCGAGAGCCACCGGCTGGCTGCGAAGACGACTCTGCTCGCGCCTCCTGTGTGCGAGCTTGCCATCCGGCCGTGTATGCTTGCATCTTGCCAGAAAACAATCACACGTGTGTCAGATATATGACCATCTATTCTTAACTTCTACTAGATCGGCAGCATAGATAGAACACGACGACAGCCTCCTGTGTGCGACATCTATGTCTCCCGCGTCTCTGGTGACCTCTAGATGCGATGCGATGAGCTGATCCGAGCCAGGCCTATCGTGGCTGTGCCGCTCTCAGAATCGACGAGCCTCGTTCCGTGGCTACCGCTTGAGAGGAAGTCCAGAGAAACCAGTGATGCCTTGCAGCACCAGAAGGACAAAGCCGTAGGCCATGGATGCATGTGGATCGAGGGTTTTTGCCCATTCCATGTCGTGCGATTTGTGAGGAGAATTATACGAGGATATGAATCGGTCAGGCTGCCTAGCGTTCGTGTGGGCATGTGAACGGGTACCCTTTTTTTTTGGATCGGCGGTCGGAGGAGCAGGCCGGTTTTCTTTATCGATTGTGTTCGACAAGGTTTGCGCCCGATTTTGTTCACGATTCATGCAGGACAACCTACCAACCATCAAGACCGTAAGTTGATTTTTTCTTGTACCTGAGACATGTTGGTCGTTTGGTAGTTTAGGTCGTTCTTGTGTTTTTTTGGGCTTTGCCCGCTGCTGTGAACCTTTGCCTTGGCTTCTTTCTTCTAAACATAGTACATGCAGTTCTCCTGCATGGTTAGAAAAAGAAAAAAACTTTTTTTCAAAATGTTCATTTGGATAATGACACCACCGACAAGATCACGTGGAAGCCCTCTAATGATGGGTGCTACTCGGCCAAGACCGCCTACAACATGCAATTCGAGAATCTCACCATCTCCCCTTTTCGCACTATTGTTTGGAAGCCGTGGGCACCGCCAAAGTACAAAGTTTTTGCTTGGTTGGTCCAAAATAGGGTGTAGACAGCGGATAGGCTCCAAAAAGAGGTTGGCCTAATTGTGGCCTATGCAAGCTTTGTAATCAAGTGCAAGAGTTGGCCGACCACCTTCTCTTCAAGTGTCGGTTCACGGTGAGAGTTTGATCATCTTTGAAAGATTGGCTTGGCCTATACTATGTGGAACCAAGAGATTGGCAAGTTATGAACACGGTGAAAGATTGGTGGCTTCAAGGTGTACACAAGAGAGGGCAATCAAGAAGGGCAATGGCTTCGCTTGCCATGTTGGTTTCATAGGAAATTTGGAAAGAGAGAAACGCCCGCGTCTTCCGCAACACTTTCATAACGTCTACTATGCTAGTTACGAAAATAAAAGACGAGGCGGCTGTGTGGTGCCTAGCCGGGGCAAAAGCGTTGAGTAACGTTATGCCACGAGAGTAGGCTTTTTGTTTTGGCTTGGCTGCGGTCAAGCTTCGTTTGTAAGACTCTAAAACATTTCTTCTTAATTAATGAAAATGGCAAATCTTTTGCCTTGTTTCAAAAAAAAAAAGCTTTGCGATGAGATCTTTGAGAAGAGGGGGCAGCAGGCAGTTAGATGGTCCAAGCTATCGATGGCCATAACTTTCTTCAAGTTGACCGGCCGGACATCCAAGGAACTCCAAGCACGCCTCCTTCAACCCAAGGCACTGGTGCTGCTCAGCCAGCGCAAGGGTGGCCGTCGCCGTGCTCACGTCGATGTACCGGCACAGCCTCTCCTGGCACATCAGCCTCAGCCGCCGGGGATAGTAGCCAACACATCCTTAGGAGCTTCATGAAGGACAAGGGTCTCTTGAATTGGTAGGCGTCTCCCTCACTCGCTGCCCATGCTTCATCTTAACTTTACTCTTTTCTTTGTCTCAACGGCTTCACTCACATAATGAGAGATAATACTGATCACTATCTACGGCTGGTGCTGCTTCTATCTCTCAAAAGAGTGGTGCCACATCATCACATCCTGATCGTGCATGTCCTTCCTCTCCATCTCGGGAGCGCGTCGGTGTAGATGAACGGAAGTACTGCCTCGAACACCGGCGCCTCCATGTCATCTAATTTGATGACGCCGGAGGTCATCGTACCTTCTTTCATGGGACCGAAGAGCTCGAACTCTGGCCCAAACTTTATGCACTTCATTGAAAAGCTGCATCAGATTATTGAGCACTCCATTGATCAAACTGCAAGAACACCCTGGGATTCGGTACATTGCCGCTCCTCAAAGCGGACTAAACTGTCCATGTCAGCTAGAGAAGCCTCTGTTGGCACTAGACGGGCGAGCTCTCTTGGGGGACTCGTCAGTGCCGTCTGTTGATGATGATGCACCCCATGTCTCGGCGCCTTAAAACTGGGCATGGGGTGGCATGTTCTGGGCTCACACAGATATAGAAGAAAGAAGGGTACTACTATCACACGTGGCTTGGCTTCAATGCAGCACTTTGTTTTCACCAAATAACCGTCCTTGAAATCTTCCAGCGATAAGAACTTGTCCCATCCGCAACTGTTGAAATTGTTCGAGTACTCGTCCCGGCCTAAAGAGAAAACAGCGCGTCAGTTAGGAAATGCGGCAACAGTTTAGTTAGCATCCGAACTCCTGTTCACTGCACCAAAGAGCGAACCTTTTCTTAGGTAGCGCCTGCCGGTTTCTGGATTTATGATGGATATGGTATGCTCTACCAGTATTGCCGAGTTCTTGTCCAGCCTTTCATTCATGACCAGGTACAAGGAGAGGTAGTTCCCGTTCGTATCATCTCCAGATGGGTAGATTTTTAAGGACCTGAAAATTCAGTAAGCTCTGTATATAAGACCAGTAACTAAGAGATACTATATAAAAGTTTGAGTCATGTTAAGAAGTGCAAATTCACCATTTGTGTCCACAGAGCTCAAACACTGGAGAGTGGCTCGGGTTCTTCAGCGCAAAGAAGTCCTCGATGTTCCAGGTGTAGACTTGGGTGTCGGTCTTCTTCTTGACAAACAGGTCCTCTGACAGATCGTTAGCTTTATGAAGGACGATTGAGATGAACTCGACGGCGAACACACAGCTCTTGTTAACGAACAATCCAGAGGATCTGTCCTTCAGTTCCGCGAGAGGAATCATGCATCGGATCCCAGAGCATGTGCTTTTCTTCTGGTATTTGTGGCTAACTGCAAACCAAATATTCAATCTAGTTGTTTTTATAGAATTGTTGTTTGTTGTCTTGTGATATGTTGTTTTTATTAGAATTGTTGTTTGTTGCCTTGTGAAACATGTTATAAGTTACAGCATCAATCTAGTTACCGACTAGGTTTTTTCAGATAAAGGACACTTGGTCAAAGTATCCAAGATGATGTACTATGTATAGGACACCTGGCCTCTGCAATAACACTAAGCCGAATAGGCGTCGACTCGACTGGGTTCAAGAACCTGTTTTACTTTTCAGGAATAATTTTGCTAAGGTGCGTACCTTGATATTCGCGGTGTTTTCCATATATCTGGTCATATATCAAGAACTTGTAAGTATAGATTCAAACATGAGTGAACCTACATATTAAAAGATTTGCTTCATAAAGTTAAAACATCTTATATTTTAAAACGGAGGGAGTAGCTGAAAAGAAAGAGCATGCTAATATATAGTTGTAGTACCAGTTAAGCCCCTTGATCTGAAACACATCGGAGTAGGTCCAGTCTTTCTCTCTGTCAAGAAGGTTGGAGAAACCATCGATCGTCCACTTGAAGGTTGTTAGCTCCGCAGGCAAAGGTGCCTCATAGGATACCTGGTTCGATCCGGTTCCTGCAGGCGAGGGCAGCACGTCAGATCCCTGGTTCGATCCGCCTTTCGTCGGCGATAATGCCACGTCGGATCCCTGGTTGGATCCTCCTGCAACGACAAATTTTCATGCATCAGTGTAACAGCCTCGCAAGATCACAGCATATATAGCGGCTCAGATTGTCCAGTAAGAAGAAGAAGAAGAAGAAGCAAGGAGAGGCTCAGAGGAAATCCTTACTGCCAGCGCCCCTAAAACATGAGTTGCCCATGGCTAGCTAGCTCTTGCACTTCCTCTCCACAGGAATACTAGAGCAGATAATCTACAGATCTGAACCAAATAATAGTTACTGCTAAGAAAGAAGGAAGATATGGCAAGCATACAAGAAATCGACAGAGGCTTCACTCTTAACGAACGAACAGACGCAGACTGAAAATCGACAGAGGCTTCACTCTTAACGAACCCATGACGAGCCAAGAAATTGCATTACAAAACATGAAACCATGTCGTGAAAGATGTCCAGAGCTAAATCAGAATCGCGCATAATGTGCCACAGATCGATAGGAGATGGGGTTTTGGGGACGGAACATACCTCGCTAGCTGACGTTGGTGCGGCGCCTTGAACCCTGAGCAGGGGCGGCAGAGAGGGTTTTATGGAGGCGGAGGGGAAGACGCGATATGGCAAGTCTCGACCCTTGCCCTGCTCGCCGGGTTCCATTTGGATGCGCAAGGCGGATCCATCCCCTGTTTCCCCAAAAAATGCCTAAAATACGGTGGCAATTACCTTGCGTAGAATAGCCGCTGCTTGACACCTTCCCTATATGGTCTCGTTAGTCGTTCCGGTTTGATTTCCTATGAATTCTTTCCCTCTCTAGATGAACAAAGGAAACCACAACAATGATTCCTTAGGAAAGGTTCCTGCGTTGTTGTCAAGAATCAAGAGGAATTCTCACATCTGCTACGATCTCTTAGAGCACGTCCACTTATTGGGCATTCTTAGACCAAAATCCGGCACTATTTAGCACCGGATGGATGCAACTTTCGGCCTAAGAGCGACATGATTCCCACTCGCGTTCTCAAGTAAACCTATAAATCGGTGATATATTTGAATTTTTTCTCCCCTCTACAAAAAACAACACGAGTTCGACAGATTCCATCCCAAACACGTAGTGTGGCAATTGGAAGCCCACGTTCGACTTTCACATAAAAATTTAGAATCACTCATCCACTAGGATAGGCTCCTCCGCCGTAGCAGGTGTGGTGGAGCTCGATGATGGGGTAGAAACGTGGAGGCAGAGCTTGGCGACGCTATGGTGGCACAGAGCGGTGTCGGCGTGCCAGTGGCGCCAAGGCTCAGCGAATCGGGTAGATCCTCGTCTAGAATGGCGTTGTGGCGCGCCGTGTACCACACCCTGTCCTTGTCGCTCATCGCCGAAGATTCCTCGCCGCCCATGAAAAAGGCCAGGTCCGTGTTCCTTCTCTTCGCCGCGAAGTTGGCCTTGAGCAGGTCGAGCTTCATGCCTTGGTTCTGCAGCAGCTGGATCCACCTTTCATTAGACTTCTTCTCCCTCTTGTGAGCATTGGTCTTCGCATCGCCCATGCACTTGTCGATCAATGCCTGGAGTCATTCGACAGGTGGATCCATGGCCGTCAGCACCTTGACCTTCTTTTGTCCAACCTCTGGACTCCCTTTGGCGGAAGATGTGGGTGGTGCATCGGGGTTGTAAATGATGTCCTTGTCCTTGGTGAGTGACAAGCAAGTGTTCGTCCACTTCTGGCAACACTCGATTCTGCTGAACATATGGTGGAACTTGAACTCGGTGTTGGTGTTCTTCGGGTACATGCCGAGAGCATGAACTAGCTGCACGAATGACGAAGGGTCAATCGCAAACATGGCATGAACTCGGCGAAGGGAAAATAACGAACTATTTTACCTTATTGTCCATGTTGGCGCCACTTTCTAGACGATGCTCGATTTCTCTAGGATCCCATGCCATTTTCTACACGCTTATTGCACGACCCCCAATGGTTCGTCATGGCCTTCTCACCGTGTTCCATGTGGACCTTGTTGAAGTATAGATCCTGATAAGGGGTGACCTCAAGGGTGTCCCTATCTTCACGGGTCTCGTGGTCAAATTGATGAGAAAGTAAGGGGGAAGGGAGAAGGTAGCGGAAGCGAACACACACCTCGTGAATAACACGATGAACACACACAAAAATCACACGATACAAGGATAATTGCTCCCGCCGGCGGCCACCGGTCCGATGCATCCTCGCAAGGAAAGATCGGTCAACGTGCTCCCTTTGATTCTAAGCGGAGAGGGAAGAACACCTTGGAGAGGGTCTTGACAACTAAGCTCACACACTCGCAAACGTAGGCCTTGTACATCGATGGATGCGCGATGCAAAGTCCAACAAGGTTGCTAACGATAGTCAGTCCCCTTGGAAAGGGGGATGACACAAAACTAGAGATTCCACAAAGGGGGGTTGTCTTTAGTCTATCATCTATGCCTAAGGGATACAATGAGGGGTGGGGGCACTATATATATATAGGCCAGCCACTATAATAGGGGTAGTTTGGGCATAAAACTAGGGTTTGAAACGGACTAGAGGGGTACATGGGCCAAGGGCCCAGCTGTTCGCACGTAGGCCCATTCACTTACGCTGGAGACTCCGGGGTGCTGGGCCGGAGACTCCGGGGTCAGCGTCGCTCTCTGGGGTAGACTTCAGGGTGGCGGACAGAGAGCTCCAGGCAGGCGGCCGGAGTCCTGTCCGGAGTCCTAGGGGCGGAGACTCCGGTGCGGAGGGTCGGAGACTCTAGTGTGGTCGTTGCTCTCCGAGTTTCTCTCTGGAGGGGTGTACTGAATGCTCCTGGGCAAGTCCATAGTCCTGGCTGGAGTCATGGCCGGAGACTCTAGGCTTGATGGCTGATGACTCAAGATATGTAGAGCTCGTTGGGAGCCCTAAGAGGAAGGTATGATGAGCATATCAGCAAGTTTCCCTCAGGTATGAAACCAAGGTTATCGAACTAGTAGGAGTAAGGAAACAACTCCAAGGTGTTTCTAGCAACTTGGAATCCTACACAACACAACCACAAAACTTTGCCCCAACTTACAGTAAGGTTGTCAATCTCACTGGTTTTGCTGAAAACAAAGGATTAAACGTATAGTGTGGAAGATTGTAATTGCTTGCAGAAACTAAACAGTAAACGGTAAACAGTAGATGGTATATTAATGGTAAAGGAGTGGACTGGGGTCCACAGTTCACTAGAGGTGTTTCTCCTTAAGATAAATAGCATGTTGGGTGAACAAATTACAACAGGGCAATTGACAGAGTGAGAAAGCATAACAATGCATATACTAGGCATCTTGACTCATACGAGATTTGATTGGGCATTACAACATAATACATAGACCGTAATCCAGCTGCATCTATGACTAATAATCCACCTTCAGGTTATCATCTGAATCCCTTCCAGTATTAAGTTGCAAGCAACAGATAATTTCATTAAGCAAAGTGTGTAAAATAAATAATACAATTGCCCCATGGACAAAGGATTGTTGTTTTCTCCCTAGTAGGAACAACACATCTACAACCTTAGAGATTTCTGTCACTTCCCCAGATTACTAGAGGCATGAACCTACTACTGAGCATAAATACTCCCTCTTGGAGTTACAAGCATCTACTTGGCCAAGATAGCTACTAGCAACGAAGAGCATACAAGATCACAAATAGCATAGACATGATAGAATCAATAATCAATCTGACATAGTATCTCAATATCCATCGGATCCCCGCAAACACAACATATAGGATTACAAATAGATGATCTTGATCATTCATGGAGCTCACAAGATCTAAACATGATAGCACAAAGGAGGAGAACCAACCATATAGCTACTGTATGGACCCATAGTCCAAGGATGAACTACTCACGCATCACTCCGGAGGCTGGCATGGTGATGAAGAAGGCCTCCGGGATGATCTCTCCCCTCTGGCAGGGTGCCGGGAAGAGCTTCAGACCCCCCCCCCCCCCCGATCTAGGGATGGAGATGACGGAGGCTACAAACTCTTTCGTGGATTTTTGATCACGTACTTAGGGTTTCTGCATCGGGGTACTTTTATAGGAGAAGGGGCAAGGTCGGTGGGCACCCGAGAGGCCCACACTATGGGGAGGCGCACCCTAGGGGGTGGCCGCGCCATCCCTAGGTGTGGCCACCTCATGGCCCCACTTCGGCTGCCCTTCGGACTCCGTGTTCCTTCTGGTAAAATATTGACTTTTTGGCTTTTGTCTCGTCCAATTCCGAGAATATTTCATTAATAGCTTTTTTGAAACCAAAAATAGCAGAAAATAGGCAACTGGCACTGTGGCATCTTGTTAATAGGTTAGTTTCAAAAAAATATAAAAATACCTCAAAGTGTAAACAAAACATAAGAAAGTTGATACAAAACAAGCATGGAGCATCAAAAATTATAGATACGTTTATGACGTATCAAGCATCTCCAAGCTTAACTCCTACTTGTCCTCGAGTAGGTAAGTGATAAAAATAATAATTTTTAAGGTGACATGCACCATCAGAATCTTGATCAAGGTATTTGTAAAGCATTGATAGCTGAGATCAAAGTACTCTAAACATGAGCATGAAAGATAAAGTTGTAACAATAAGACATAGCAACTATGTTGTAACATGAAAAGGTACAAACAAAAGATCATGAATAACAATTCATTAAAGACGTTTGTTTGTTTCACATATAGAAAACATAATAAGAGTGGTATTCAGCTTGTCCCTCATGGTATAGCAAAACATAAATGCATAGGACACCTTCAAAGATCATAAGGGTGACTAGATACAAATAATTTAAGAACAAGCAATATCAAAGTTATGAATCAATCAATAAGTTTTGGGACAATGCACATTAAACTAAAAATGACCACTATGCTCTCTCAATTGGTGCATAAATATAGAACATGGAGACTCAACATAAAAGTAAAAAAGAAAGGCCCTTCACAGAGGGAAGCAGTGATTTCAAGTTTCATAAAGAGCTTCCAAAAATTATGGTACTTATTAGCTTTCAGCTCTCATTGCCCCTATCATAAGCATCTTGAGGTGATTAACGTTAAAGTGACACAAATATGAGGATATGATTGACAAGTTATAAGTTGAAAATCTCATGCCCCCTTGCTTACGAGTACCGAAGCTCATGCTACTCAACTTTAGTCACAAGTAAGTTTTTGTCATTGTAAGAACATGTGTATCATGGACAACCGCCAACAGGGTACCCCTTGCCCCATGACACATGAGCTTTCCCATATCAAAATGATAAATTCTCAGCGATCTTTTTATTTACTATTTGCATAGGTTTTTATTGAGGATGCTTCACATAATGCTCACTATGGTTATGTTGCAAGTTTCCACCATGATTAGGCATGACTTAGGCTAGCCGCCTAGGCGTTTCTCTAACACACATACAAACTCCATGAGCTTACAAGCTCCCCTTTTATTTCACACCGTCGGAATCCATAAACAAAAAAACATGATATCAACTGAATAATAAGTGCAATATTGAAAGCATTCCTCATGGTATCATGATTCTGCTAATTCACAACTTATAAAGTGCAAGCATATAAGAAACATAGATGGACAAAATGGTTCAAGTTTATTAAGTGCAAGAAAATAAAGTATGCCATCAAGTTTATGAGAGCTTTAATCACTAATTTTCACATAACAAGTTAAATTTAGAAGATAGATAAAAACATGAATATACTTGGAATGGTGTAACACACCATGCATAGGAATTTATAGTTGACTCTTTGGAATAACTTGGTTTTCTTGGAGGTTGGATGCATGAGTAGAACTCATACGTGGTATAGGTGGAGGCTAGTAAAAGATTGGGAGCGACCAACTAAGAGAGCAATAATGGCCATAATCATGCAAAGCGACAAAACATTACTCCCCCTGTTTCATTCTATAGTGCATATTGTTTCTAGCACGGAAATTAAGAAACACATATGGAGAGAAAATTAAAATTGTTTTGGGTGGGATTTCTTGTGGATAATTGATGTGATAAAATAGAGGAGTTTCTGGGAGACATGAAAGGCTATATACTTTATATAAACTTCCCAAATTTTTTGTCTAGACGAGTTGTGTAATGAAATATATCTTATATTTTGGAATATTTCTTAAAAAACTATAGGCACTATAGAAGGGAATGGAGAGAGTATTAATTAAAGCATAAAGTGATATTACAAGTCAAAAACTAAATGATCATAGAGACTAAGGTGACTGGTTTATAGTCTTAACATGGTGTAAGCATGTGCCAAGTCAAACAAAATAAAGCATCAAAGGAGAATACCACAATATTATGCTTTTGTATGCTAAAACAACGCATGATTCTTTCAAGGCACATTAAGCAATCTCAATTGTTTGGAACAATTCATGCTACATCAATAATCACTAATCATAAGGTCAAATCAACATCAAACATGACATAATAAAGTTTAGGCCACAGTCAAAACAAGCTCCTTTTGTACCACTTATAAGCATGAAGATTCCTACTCTTTTCCAACACCAATCAACTTATTTGAAACAACATATGAATGTGGAGGTCCAACCAATTTATTTAAGCAAACCAAACAAAAGAAAACTAAAAACAAAAACAAAGACGCTACAAGAACAACACAATTGTGCATGAAACAATAAAAATAAAGTGTTTTGGAAGAAAACCTGAGATTTTTATTGATGAAGAACGGGATGCCTTGGGCATCCGCAGGATTTGACCCTTGTACCTCTTAAATATTTCTTGGGGTGACACGGGTCGCATCCCCAAGCTTGAGCTTTTGTCCATACTTCATCTCATCATATTATTCTTCCCAACACTTGAAAATTTCTTTCATACAAAATTTCACACAATCTTCATTAGCAACATTAGTGTATTCAAGATAATAAGTCTTTGGGTTTAGTTTCAACACAAGTAAAACTTCCATTAAAATACAAGCTACTATAGCAATTCCTTCTAAAAGCTCAAGTGATCAAAGAGAACTCAAAGAGAAAGATATTAAGAGCCAAATGCAAATAATGGCAGAAATCTGTCAAAACAGACCAGTAGGTAAAAACCAATTTTTTCGAAGACCTTCTGTTGCTCAAATCGAAAATTTCTAAACTAACTAAAGTTAGATAATAACCTGGGGCGTAAGCATAGAAAATTACAGCTCAATCCGACGTACAGGGATTTTTCACATTTTATACAGTGAAGCACAAAAATCTGTTTTGGGACAACAACTTTCCCAAGTCTTACTTCTCTCTCATTAGAGGTTATTCTTGGCACACAAACCACACAAAAAAGATAATGAGAGGTTATTACTGAGGCAATAACTTCCAAGACTCAACAAAAGAAAAACTTATTGAAAGTAAAATAATTTGGGTTATCTCCCAATAGTGCTTTTCTTTAACGCCTTGCAGCTAGGCATAGGAGCAAGATTCAAGTATTTTCGAATGAAGAAGCATTAAGATCAATACCAGAAATATCTTCAATGAGGGAAGGTATCTCATCCAAATAAGTTCTAGAGGATCCTCTCTCAATACTCTTGGGTTCACTATTTTCATCAAACGCGTTTTTAGGAACAATCCAATCAAAATTCTTTTCTAAGGCTTCATGCATTCCTACAAGTTTAAAAGGTATTAGTATTTTAATTTCCTCTCCATTTTTGGGTTTGGTTTTGTTCAACTTTTCTAGTGTACCAATAACATCTACACATGATCCTAGCATATTAAAACGATCAAAGACCTTTCTAGCTTCCTTAACAACATCATTGAATTCTTTAAGCAAAGTTTCTAGAATAAAATCTCTCTTTTCAGTATCCTCAATATCTTTAAGTTTAAGAAACATTACTTGCATCATGGGCTTAAGGTTAACAAACCTAGCCTCCAACATGTGAACTAAAGAAGCTGCAGCAATTTCATAATTTGGAGCAAGTTCTGCTAAGGATCTATCCTCAATATCCTCATGCTTGCTAACATGATTAAAAAATTCTTCAATATTATCTTTCCCAATTATAGAGCCACTAACTATTGAAAGGTCTTTCAGGGTGAACTTAGGGATAAACATGGTGAGCTAAGAACAAGGTGACAACTACAGAAAGAACTAATTTTTTTGTGTTTTTGATAAAAAGAAGCAAACCAGTACAACTATTTTTTTGTATTTATTGATAAATACATAAGTAAAACAAAGCAAAATAAACTAAGCAAAACAAAAACAAAGTAAAGAGATTGGTTATGAGAGACTCCCCTTACAAGAATCTTCTTTCTCCATGAAAAGTGATTAACGAGGAGGAAGAGATTTAAGCTGTTCTTAACTCCCCGGCAACGGCGTCAGAAAAGTGCTTGATTGCTCAAGATATGTAGAGCTTGCTAGGAACCCCAAGAGGAAGGTATGATGAGCACAACAACAAGTTTCCCTCAGTTATGAAACCAAGGTTATCGAACTAGTAGGAGTAAGGAAACAACTCCAAGGTGTTGCTAGCAACATGGAATCCTGTACAAAACAACCAGAGAACTTTGCCCCAACTTACAGTGAGGTTGTCAATCTCACTAGTTTTGCTAAAAACAAAGGATTAACCGTATAGTGTGGAAGATAGTAATTGCTTGCAGGAAGTAAACAGTAAGCGGTAAACAGTAGATGATATATTAATGGTAAAGGAGTGGACTGGGGTCCACAGTTTACTAGAGGTGTTTCTCCTTAAGATAAGTAGCATGTTGGGTGAACAAATTACAGCGGGGCAATTGACAGAGTGAGAAAGCATAACAATGCATATACTAGGCATCTTGACTCATACGAGATTTGATTGAGCATTACAACATAATACATAGACCGTAATCCAACTGCATCTATGACTAATAATCCACCTTCAGGTTATTATCTAAATCCCTTCCAGTATTAAGTTGCAAGCAATAGATAATTGCATTAAGCAAAGTGTGTAAAGTAAATAATACAATTGCCCCATGGACAAAGGATTGTTGTTTTCTCCCTAGTAGGAACAACACATCTATAACCTTAGAGATTTCTGTCACTTCCCCAGATTACTAGAGGCATGAACCTACTATTGAGCATAAATACTCTCTCTTGAAGTTACAAGCATCTACTTGGCCAAGATAGCTACTAGCAACGGAGAGCATGCAAGATCACAAATAACATAGACATGATAGAATCAATAATCAATCTGACATAGTATCTCAATATCCATTAGATCCCCGCAAACACATACAAATAGATGATCTTGATCATGAACAGAGCTCATAATATCTAAACATGATAACACAAAGGAGGAGAACCAACCATCTAGCTACTGTATGGACCCATCTTCCAAGGGTGAAACTACTCACGCATCACTTCGGAGGCTGGCATGGTGACGAAGAAGGCCTCCGAGATGATCTCTCCCCTCCGGCAGGGTGCCAGGAAGAGCTTCGGATCCCCCCGATCTAGGGATGGAGATGGTGACGGCTACAGACTCTTTCGTGGATTTTTGATCGCGTACTTAGGGTTTCTGCATCGGGGTACTTTTATAGGCGAAGGGGCAAGGTCGGTGGGCGCCCGAGGGGCCAACACCATGGGGCGGCGCGCCCTAGGGGGTGGTCGTGCCAGCCCTAGGTGGGGCCACCTCGTGGCCCCACTTCAGATGCCCTTCAAACTCCGTTTTCCTTCTGGTAAAATGTTGACTTTGGCTTTTGTCCCGTCCAATTACGGGAATATTTCCTTACTAGCTTTTCTGAAACCAAAAACGATAGAAAACAGGCAACTGTCACTGCGGCATCTTATTAATAGGTTAGTTCTAGAAAATGTATAAAAATACCTCAAAGTGTAAACAAAACAAGCATGGAGTATCAAAAATTATAGATACATTTATGACGTATCAAGGGCCGGAGACTCTGGGCTTCAGCGGCTGCTTCTTCCGTCTCCTCTTCCAAGCCTCCGTATTGTCGGGCTTGGTGCTCCGGGCTTCCTCCCTTGCCTCCGTACTTGTCGGCATGAACCTATCATTAATATGGGACATAGTATGAAGCAGTATACTATTCAATAGGGTAGGAAGTGGGCTCGCGTAGAGGAACGGATTCACCTTTGGAGTCCATGACGACTTGGCATAAGTTGGAGACCATGATGTGGTAATGACCGTAGGTCGGGCTACATCAGATCCATTATCTTGCGCTCGTTAAACACAATCTTGATACGCTTCCAATATTTCTCCAAGTTTTGATTCGTGCTGGTGATTCTGTCGAGGCGCATCACCTTCCATGCTTCAGCGAGACACTCGTCTTCAAGGATGTTCCACTTGATGCGAGGCTTGGTTGGTGGTGTCGGCTTCGGCTTTTTCTTCCTCTTGCCCTTGATTTTCTCCATGGTTTCCTCTTCGGCTTCTCCCTCCTGGTCACCACCGGCCTTCTGGTCACCACTAGCATGGCTATCAACAAACTCTTGCGAGTCAACGGTGTGCTCGGCGTTGGTGCGGGCTTTCTCTTGTGTGAAGAATGTGTTCGTGGCGGAGGCAAAGCCAGAAGCGATCATCCCGACCATGTAGGAGTCGCCCAACATTCCCCCGAGCACACTACCTGCGTCCGCATCACCGAGCTAGACGGAGGAGCCCTATCTACTGGTTGTGGGCAAAGGAAAGGTATCGCGATGCAACATCAACGACTTGGCGTACGAGGTGCAAGGTATTTAGGGAAGACCACGTTGGGGTTGAATCGGCCCATCTAGTCACCATAGAACTCAGGGGATGCCGAGAACCTCGGCCCGGGCGTCGTTTGGCTCTCTTGGAACAGCGCTGGCGAGCAAGGCGAGAAGCTCGCCGGAGATCCAACGTTGGCCTGGCACTCCCAGGGTATGACGTACTGCCCGGTGTGGAGCGGGGGATGGCCCATGGCGGCTCGAGTAGCCGCCAGTTTGCGCTCGATCGCCAATTGCGCCTTCATGGCCTCCTGCGACTGCGCCTCCTCCTCGGCTTCCAGCTTCTTCCTCAGCTTTGTCGCCATCCCCCTCTGGCCCTCTATTTCGGCTTGCCTTCGCCAGCAATCCTTCACCTAGGCTTCGTCGGTCTAGCCCTCCGGCTTCGGATGCGGTGCTCTCAGCTTTATCTGCGTTGGCTGCATAGGATCGGCGGCGGTGGTGCGAAGGTTGGTAGATTTTTTTAGCAGCATGGCAGGCGGAGGTCGGGGAAATGGCGGTAGTGGTGGCTGATAGGTAGGGAATGAGGAAGAAATGGAGGGAAGGGAAAGGAAAAAGGAGGGAAGGGGAAAAGGGAGGGAACCCGGCCGTCGGTCACCGACAATGCTGGCCCACCCACCTTTTTGCTTCATCCAGCTTTCCTAGGTCGATCCAAACGCGCTAGGATCGGTCTGGAAACGCTGGATCAAAGTTGAGCCAAATCCTGCGAAAAACGGGGTGCTAGAAATGCGAGTGGGCGAAAAATCGCCCCCGGATAAAAAAACATCCTAGGAAAGCCCTCCTAGAAATGCGAGTGGAGGTGCTCTTAGGACGCGTTCCATGAAATTTGTGGCTATTTGGGCCACGTTATCCATTTTGGTTGATCACTGGTTTTTTATTGGTTATATGGAGTGGGAAACCATTCCGTTTGTTTGGCACACTACACACACCTCTTGTCGGATGTTCTGATGCAAAGTAATGGTGTTTGGTTGCCCATATGAGGCTGCATATGGTAACAACAAATGGGACCAAAATCTGGATAAAGTTGTCACACATGGCGACATATATTCAGCATGGATGACATCACAATGTAATAACATGCAGATTTACATTGTGATGTAGCATGGCACGGTACGCACGACCAGTAGGAAAAATCTCAATCTGCACATCATCTAACAAGAAGTCAGATGTAGCATAACACAACTTGCTCTTGATCTACAATGGCAGTACACAGCGATGATCTATCACAATTTTGTAGATATAACGAACCACTAGCTACAATTGATCTAACACAAGTGCAGGTTTAACGAGGCAGTAGGTACAAATGATCTAACACACAAGCTACTGTATGACGACGGTGGTCTCCAATGGCATTTTTTCCCAAACACTAAAAAGTGCACGAGGGCTCGTTTGCTTCTTGGAGCTATCGATTTTCGTCCGTCCGATGGGCTGACGAAACCACTCGATCTTTCCGACACGGGCAGAAACAGGCAGTGCGCTGGCCTCATCCATCTCTCTCCCGAGCTCTCCATGGTTCAAATGCCACCACCAGTCCCTCCGCCACCAGCTTCAACCTGCGCCGCCGATGGCTCGTCTTCCCCAACTCTGGCGTGTACACCACCCCACCCCTCCCCTCAGACCCTCCCTCCCTCCTGCAGCCCCCGATATCGTGCGCCCTCTCTCCCCAATGCCTCCCACCCACCCACAGCTGATCCCCTTTCTTTTCCCCTCGATCTCGTCCGTCCCATAGCCGGCAAGCCCCTCCGCCGTCGGAACTCCTCGATCCCCTCCGCCAGCTCCTCCTCCCCTCCATTGCCCCCCTGTTAGTGAACCCCTAGCATGAGGTGAAGCAGCAATAGGAGGGGATTCGAAGCCCTAACAGGTGGCGCATGAGGCGAGGGCATGTGGTGCTCAGCGCAGACCGACAGGAGAGCAGCGCGCGATGGCGTGATGCTCGCAACAGATAGCGACGCGCACATACGAGGTATGGTCCAACAATTTCTCCCAACACGCTTGATTTGATTTTGCTGTTCAATTTTTCGTATGGTAGATTCATGTCGAGCTCTATCTCTCTGGAGTGATTCCTAGGTTCAGTTTCCTTAGAGAATATGACATCGTTGACTGAAACCATAGAAAAGTATGTAAAGCCCATACAAGTCGCTGATTGTGTCCCGCCGACCAAGGTTACTTGGTTATTGTGGTTTGCTTCTTGCGTACCGGCCGGCTCCCGCGTTTGTGCCGCCCGTCTGGCTCATTGCTGTCTGCTATCACTCATGCTATCATTTAGGGTCCGCTGTCCGTCGACTGTGTTGCGGCTTCCTAGCGAGTGGATCTAGCAACCAGGACAGCCGGCAACCATGGCTCTATGATTAAAACCAGTGCGCTATGACACGGAAGGACAAGAAATTTCCTTCCCTGTCGAGTGCGTACGTTTGACTATCTGTTACTTAGGGAATTTTTGAATTCCTCTCGTATGTCATCTTCCACCGTACCTGTAACTACCTCGGTGAATTACGCTCTTAGTTAATGCCTGGATGAACGAAAGTGGTTAAAATAGTACGGTGGGGTCCAGGGCCACTCACGGTAGACCTTTCGGCCGTCCTAACCACTTTCAGACAACGGGACAAGAACGAGCGGCGTAATCGGCAGGCGAAGGGATCAACTACATACACAAGTGAGTATGTATGCAAGCCACATACAACAGTACATCAGAGCCATTCCATCTAAAAGAAATAGAAATAGTGCAACGCCATACGGCAAGATCCAAACATCCTAGATAGATATAATAATTTAGGATAGCTCCTCATACACCACACATCAGAGTATCAGGCGGAAGCGGAAAACAAGATCCGAGTACGGATAAGAAGCAAATTGGCATAAGATGCCCCATAAATAAACACATCCCGCCCACAGATCACACGGATCCTCGTTCCCGGAATCTCTACACCGAATGATCGTTGCCAACATCATCTGTCTCTTCCACCCAGTATCCATCTTGCGGGTACACCTGTTCATCTGAATCAAACAATTTATCGTGTGAGACCCTAGGGGTACTCAGCAAGTCTTTATGCCACTAAAGGGGACACAACCTGGGGTGACGCATTTGCAGCAGAAGATAATACCTAACAATTCTATAGAGACTCGCTAACCTTCCGCCTAACCAATGATAGACGGAAGTCCGTGAATTAAGAACAGCAGTTATAACAGTATAATTAACAGATCCATCCTCCTCCTCACTTACCAACGAGGAAGCGGACGAACAACCCCCATTATCCGTTGGCAGTTTTTATTAACCATTCCATGAGTATTGCACTATTTACTAGTCAAGTACTTAGTCAATTTGAAAGCGGTACTTTAGTTATACTTGTCTATGATCGAGAAATTGTGCTCCAAGTCGTCTGTAACCGCGGACACGGCTTTCGGAAAGATTTACCCTGCAGGGGTGCACGAATAGCAACACACACTCGATCAACCTCGGAAAAACCAAATCAAAACCCAACGAGGCATTCACGACAAAGCAATCACAGGATTCAGAAATGTTTCAGGGGGCCACCCCATTAAGCTACCCGCCACGAAGTTGGCCGGCTCCGAGACGGACCCAAGGTTTGTGTGGACGGCGGTAAACGACTGGGAACCCGAAAATGTGACTGGCTTGTCGATACAGCGAAAACGTGTCACGATCCAAAACAGTACAGGTGCTCCTCGCACAATCTTAAATAAAGCAGTAACATGGCATAAGTACAGAATAGTAATAAAGCCCCAAACTAATTGTGGCCCCAAGAAATAAGAATGAATCAAGCTCTGGCTCGGGGGGTCCATAAGGCCTCCCGGATGTGGATAGTGCGAATAAACAAGGAACAGGAATCAAGTACTCGGGGTCCTACGGGACACAAGTGAGCAGGAAGAACCAAATAGCAGATATTGCTCACCGGTGCCTCTTTCATTAGTTATCCCATTACTACTCAGGTTATGTTGTTTAGGTACCTCATTATCCCTCAGACACTCACATACCCTACTCATGCTTTTCTACGACTCGCATGGCTCAATCAACTCCTGTAGTAATGGCTCATGGGACCGGAACAGGCTTAATGTGGTTTAAAAGTGTAGGCTATGCAGTACTTGGGATTCAATTTAATGCAATCGCGACTCAATGATGCAAGAATAAGATAGAGGCAATAGGTACTGTATGTATGCAAGCATGTGGTAGTGCTTGCCTGACAGTTCAGTTGAAGCGAGAGATGGATCTGGGTAATACTCCTGTGATTCCTGGTAATTCTCCTGCTGGGCGTCTATTCGAAAAAAACCAAACAAACAAGGGCCAACATAAATAAAGTGCGCAAGCATATAAATTGAAATGCAACAAGCAACCAAGCATGCCATGATGAATGATGCACAATTTGCATGGCATTTAAGTAGCATGGCAAAGGTGAGGTGTGGATACTATAATTAAAGCACTTTATTATTTATTTGCCCAAGTTTTATTGTCATAAACAGTTCAGAATTTAAAAGTTGACATGATGCATGCTTCAATTCAGAACAAGGATTGCATAAATAGAACGGGCTCGTCGCGCTGATCGATTTAGACATATTATTTGCCTAATTTGGAATTATACAACAAAAGTTATTAAATAAATAAGGAAAAGGGCATTTTCTTGTAATTTTAGTCATCTCGAAATTTAAAGTGTTCAAAATATATTTTGGAGGGCATATTTGAATTCCTCACATTTTTCTGATTCCAAAACATATATTATTTGTATTATTTAGATTTGTATTTTAAAAATTATTTGAATCTGAAAAGAATTTGAATTTAAATTAATTTGAAAAAGATTTGAATAAAAACAGACTCAGGGAATTACTTTTTATACCCAGGCAAACTCAGACCCAGACACTGACGGGTGGGGACAACGCGGGCTGGAGCCACGCGCGCGAGAAAACGCGTTTTGCACGCGGACTGGGCTAGCCGCGGACGCTGACAGGCGGGCCAGCGCGGAAGGGGCCACGTGCCAGTGGGGAAAAGCCCCAGCGGCTGACTGGTGGGGCACCAGCTGGACCGCGGGTTACGGCCAGGAAAACTGGGGATGGTTTTTGCAAGAAGGCCAGGGCGACGGACAGGTGGGGCCGTTTGGAGCGCGGGCTGCAGTAATTAAAAAGGGGAGGGGCTTTTTGCAAAACGACCACGGGTGGCTACTGTTTATCGTCTTCGCGCGTCTGGCGCTAATCCGGTGCGCGGCGCGGGGCGGGGACTCGAACCTGGGACGCGGGCGTTCGCGCTGGGGGTGCGAGCCGGTGCGGTAGTGCTAGGGGAGCTGTCTGGGAGGAGGGCGCGGGCTAGTTAGGGCTTGCGCGGCGCGGAAAAACTGCAGACGCCGGCGAGCTCTGGCGCGCGGAGGCTTCTCGACGAAACCCGCGGCGAGGCTAGACAACGACGGAGAAGAGGAGGTTGTCCGGGAGAGGGAGGGGCTCACCGCGGTTTGCCTGGCGTGTTGGATCGGTCGGGGAGGCTCTGGAGCGGCGAGGACGCAGACGCACCGGCGGCTAGGGTTTCGGAGGACGGCGAGGTGCTGGCGATGCGGGGAAGCTTCTCGTCCACGTCGGCGGGGTCGGGGTGGTGCAGGGGGTTCCTCTCGGTCTCCCAGGCCACCTCCAGGTCGAGCACGACGGCTGGAACGCAGAGGAGCCGAGGTTGCTGGCGGCGAACGGCGCAGGTGGTGGACGTTGGGGAGGAAGAAGGAGGAGAGGAGGGCGTCTCGGGGTGGATCTGGGCGAGCCCTGAGAGGCGTGCGAGAGGAGGAAAAAGAGGAAAAAGGGGGGGGGGAGAGGGAGGCGTGCATGGCAGGGAAAGGTGGCTCGGGCTTTGCCCTTTTTCTCCCTCGAGCACGTGCTCGGCCGGGCTGGGCTTGTCCTGGGGCTGGTAGGGCACGGCAAGGAGGCTGCAGGTGGGGCTGGGACGGCGCAGCTGCAGGGTGGGGCTGGCACGAGGGAGAGAGAAGAGAGGGAGGGGCTAGCTCGGGCTAGGGTTAGATATGGATAGGGTTAGGGTTTGGGCTAGGGCTAGGGTGGCTGGGTGTGGGCCAGGGAGAGAGTGGGTTGGCATGGAGGCCAAGCTAGAGAGAGAGAGAGAGGAGAGAGAGAGAGGGTTATTAGGAATTAGGGTTTAGGAGAGAATTAGAGAGAGAGAGAGAGTAAAAGTGGCTAAGTTAGATTTAAGTAGATATTTAGATTTGTATCTTGTGTATGGAGCTAACCCAAGAAGACACCTTGGCTTGATCTTGCATGGGCTAAAGTAGAGAAGAAACTAGAAAGAAAGAAGAAGAAAAGAATTAGGTGGAAAGGTTCTCATATGATCATAGATGTAGAAAAAGAATAAAATAAAAGAAAAGAAAAGAATGTGGATAAGACCATCCCAAGTGGAGCATGGTGGAGGCTAGATTGATCATGAGGTGGAGGTGAAAAGAATTCTAAGAGAAAGAAAAAGAAAAGAATTATGGGGTAAGCCTCATATGGTCCATACATGGTGAAATAATACTAAAAGAAGATGATATGGTTGTGACTAAGGGGAGGTGGAGTGGTAGGAGATGGATTCCAAGATAGGATCCACTAAACCCAAAGAAAAACCAAAGAAGAGAAAGGTGGTGAAGAATTGTGCATGGCCCATGCAAAATAATAATGCCATTATTTATTTTGTGAAGACAATAATAATATGATGGCATCAATCTTATGCATTTCCAAGAAGTGGGATAAAACCATGCAAAAGAATTAAGGGACTAGATCCACCCTATTGCCCATGAGCTAAATGAAACCCCAAATTAAAACAAACAAGCTCATGATCTAGTAGGATGGTGGAATTATAAAATGATAGAAAGAAAGGTGGTGGAATGGAAATAAAAGATATGCCCCAACTCAACTTGGGCATTTAGACAATATATCAATAACCAAATACAATATCAAGAGGCAAATACAATTAATAGTGCATGTGATAGAAGAACCAAAAGAAAAGGAGTTTTATATGATGCTCAAATGCAAGGTGGCATGATGACATGAACATGATATGATTATGATGTAATAATAATATATATAAAGTAGCCATTATCTTACTAGGACAAGTAGCATTACAATTGTTAGACAATTGGGGTTCTACAGTACCACATAGCTAGATAGTTGAGCCAAGACCAAAAAATCCGTTTGCTCTGAATATGCAGTGAGACAAATATCAGGGGTAGTTGTTTATGTTGCATAATGCCCTGAATTAAGTTGGTTTATCTCATGGCCAATCATCACATTGTGCTCATTTGTCATGTTCCTAAAATGTTACTCACCACTATCCTAGTAGTACTTGTTGTTATCGGCAGTTAGTCACATATCGAGGGGGGGATATAGTTATTTATGTTGCTTAATGCCCTGAATTAAGTTGTTTTTCACAAAATTGTTAAGTTATTTGTTCAATATGGCTAAGTTGGTTGCTGAATTCAACTTAGTTGCTTTTTTTCATCATGTTTTAGTTGCTTGTTATCTGCTAGTTAAATTAACTTTTCAGCACCATGAATAAGTTGTACACTAATTTCTTTAAGTTGTTTGTTCAACATGGCTAAGTTGCTTACTGAATTCAACTTAGTTGTTTTCTTTCAGAAGTTGCCTTGCTCAGCATGCCCTTTTTAGGTTATTTAGTTGCTTTGAATTCAACTAGTTTTGGTTTGATCTTTCAATACCATGATTAAGTTGTCTTTCAAATTTGATTGAGTTGTTTGTTCAACTAGGTCAAGTTGTGTATTGAATATGCCTAAGTTGCTTATCCCGTGAATCAAATTGTTTAGACACATTAGGTTAAATTGCAGTAGCTAAAACATTTAGTTGCATCTATTTTTCAACTTAGTTGTAGTTGGAACAAGCACCGTTGTATTTTTGTCCTTATTAAGTTTGTTTTCGTGAAATATACATGGCTCGTGGGATGTTTTTTGTCGATTTTCAGCTTTTTGAGTGTGCTATTATGCAACTTGATTAGTTGCTTTATGAAATGAACCAAGTTGTTTATACACATTATGTTAAGCTGTAGCTACTACAGGGTTTAGTTGCTTCCATTTCCAACTTAGTTGTAGATGTAACAGGCACACCGTTGCATTTCTATCCCTATTAAGTTTGTTTTCATGGAATAACATGGATGTGGGATGGTTTTTTATTGTTTTTTCACACTTTTGTGAGTGTGCAATTATGCAACTTGATTAGTTTCTTCATCCCAAATCAAGTTGTTTATGCATATTTTAGGTGTGGTTGTAGCAGCTACAGGGTTAAGTTGTCGCAGCCGATGGGTATGATTGCATACTTGCATGCATGTTTAATAGAAAACCCCCACTTCAGAGCGTAAGCATTATGCACTCTCGCTCCAGCAACCGATTTGAATCTCAT
This sequence comes from Avena eriantha, assembly GCA_910589775.1. NCBI lineage: Eukaryota > Viridiplantae > Streptophyta > Magnoliopsida > Poales > Poaceae > Avena > Avena eriantha. Next base: position 11,711,261 of record OU342740.1, read on the forward strand.
CCCCAAAAAGGGTTCCTGTGTGTAGAAGGATAGAAAGGGAGATAGATTGGCGGAATATGATAGATGTATTATTGAGCCTCATGGGCGAGTATATATAGGCGTACAGAGATCATCTTGGAGTGCAAGACAAGACATAAATCCTATCTCTATCCTAGAGTAATCGAACCGTACACGTATACTCTAACATCCCCCGCGGTCGTAGCGGTAGTGTCATGAACAACTGAAACGTCGCGGACGGCCAGACTGGAGATAAACCGAAGTAGAACCAGTGGGCTGACATCCCCCGCAGTAGGAGCGGGAACGTCGCAACGGTGTCGCGTCGCGGTAGCTTGGACTGTAGAGGAAGCTGGTGATGCTCAAGCGAGGTGGTAGCCTTTGTGCCGATGTCGAGGGAGCCGAGAGCGTGAGGCGGTGCCATGGTCGAGGTAGCCGTGCGAAGGGTCACCGTGGCCGATGTCGTGGTCGGGGATGCCGGTGTCGAGGTAGCCGCACATGAAGCCGCATGCGCATAGTGCGCGAGAAGGATGACGGAGACGCGTCGAAGAAGTCGTCAAGGGTGTCGATGTCGAAGCCGATGCAGTCCGAGCTGTCGAGGACGAGGTGCGACCATAGTTTTGCCAGAACTAGGCGCACATCGGGGACGAACGCACACTCCGGTTTTGCCAGAACCGAGTATGCAAAAAAAACTCGTCAGTGACGCGGTCGAGGAAGTCGTAGAAGGGTCGATGCCGAAGAAGATGTTGTCGAAGCCGATGAAGATGAGGCGCTGATCCGAGCTTGCCACACTCGGGAACGCGTCGGGGACGAAGACACTCCTGGTGTTGCCAGTACCAGGCGTGCGGGGGCAGGGACCATCATGAACTTGCCGCCGTGTCAGAAAGACTAGCAGAGGAAGCCTCCAGAGCGGTTGCGACGCGCAGAGCGGCGAAGGGAGAGATGTCAGCGCTATCCGCAGTTGTTGGAGTAGAGTAGCAGGTGGTATAGTCAGGGATGAGACGATGACGCTGGCAGCAAAGTTGTAGTGGACGAAGACGTAGAAGGCGGCGAAACAAGCGGCGACCTGGTTTAGTTATGCTGGACGCCTAGACTGGCGATGGGGTAGTCGGCGGGACCTGCGACGGCGAGAGGGCGGCCTGCAGGTTACCTTGTGAAGCGCGGCGGCGGTGCTCGAAGTAGGCGAGGAAGACCCGACGACGTGACGAAGACCATGTGCAGACGGCGGCGATCCGTGCTGTAGGAGATGGCGCGGTAAAAGCTGAGGCCGTCGATGCACGAGGACGGCGACAGCGTGCAGCCACGCTACGACCCGAGGGGGCGGCATAGTTGCACGACGCAAGTCGGTGCAGCGGCTGGGAGACCACCAGCGATGTACACGCCAAGGAAGGCGCGTTGGAAGCCGGTAGCGTGGACCAAAGACGCGGCGCTGCGGCCCGACGGGGCGACACAACGGCAGCCCGTAGCTCGATCGATGGTAGGCGTGTGCTCGGGGACGTGCTTGGCGTAGACAGGCGCGGGATCGGTTGATCAGACCGACGGTGCACCGTATGTGCCATGGCATGGACGATGTGTAGATCGGATTCGATGGCGGCGTTGTCGGTGAAGTCCCGGACGATGACGACGAAGACGATCCGAGGGGAGGGGGGCGGTAGCCTTCCAAGGAAGGCATAGCAGCCGTCCGCGGTGCGCGGCAGCCTGCCCTGAGGCCGCGATAGCCTGCCGAGACAGGCGCGCGGGTGCGGTGTAGATCCTCGATGCCGATGGTCGGAGTAGAGGCGCGGCGATGATGACGACGGTGGGCGACTCAATCCGATCTAAGATCGGTAAACAAAAAAGGAAAACCGATCAAGAGATCGAAAAAAAGACTTACAGGGCAGCCGATCACGGATCGGCGGACGAACCCTGCGTACGGGTTGCGCGGCCCCCGGCGGAGATCATGGAGATCGACCTCCCATGAGCTGCGCAGCGCGGAAGTGTGTGGCGGCTAGCGCGGTGCCATGGGGACGGCGGCGCTATGGTTTGGGGGCGGGGAAGCCGACGGCGCCTAGGAGGAGGGGCGGCGGTAGGGTAGGAGAATCGTGGTTAGGCTGATACCATGTAGAAGGATAGAGAGGGAGAGATTGGCGAAATATGATTGATGTATCATTGAGCCTCGTGAGTGAGTATATATAGGCGTATAGGAATTATCCTGGAGTGCAAGACAAGACATAAATCCTATCTCTATCCTAGACTAATTGAACCGTACACCTATATTCTAACACTGGACTGGACACAACTTCGTTCCTGCCAACTCCATCGGTAGCACGTTCTTGCGCAAGCATTTGATGACGTAGAATAGTAGAGGCGTGCCAGGGTTAGCCCCAGGGGCCCGTGCTCCATTGATTTTCTTAATTTTTCTTTCTCTTGCATGAGGTTGCAGCTCGTTGCTAACATGAACAACTAATCCCACTCACACCAGCAACTTAGAATTTGCTAGGAAGCAACTTTTCGTTTATTGTTACTAATATTCCTCATTTAGCCTTTTCTTGTAGGATGTTACAGCTCTGTACAAAAATGAAGGGGAAATTTGTGAAAACTCCTACAATATGACCTTATATGACATGTCCTTTGTGAAGATGACAGTCCACTTTTGTCATTTTCGTTGTAAAGTTATTGCTTCTATATGTCTCTTTAATAGTTTCAGGAAACACTAGTGCTTAGTTGCATTATTTGATGTCAACGTTGTCTCTTGATTTTCTGGATTTTTATATTGTCTTTTTTTTGAGGTTTTGTAACTGCAGTGATAGTATGAATGCTTGTTTTGGGTTTTTGGAACCATGTGCTTTTGCCGAATATGTGAGCACGTGATGGGGGCCCAGATTGGCCGGCATCACCGGGAGCCACGCCAGGACAGCCTGGTCTGAATTTCTTTCCAAAATAGGATTACTCAGGATGAGGACTTGCCGTTTTGGGACGATGGCTCGTTCAGACTAGGGAGCCACCGATTGCTCTCTAGATGTGCCTTTTTTTTTTTTGGAAAATGATCTCCATCCTCCGGACGATGCATCGTCTGGGTCGTCTGCCTCGCCTCCTCCTTCCGTCCTGGCGCTGTGTCCTCCGCGCTCCGCCCGGCCCTACGCCCCACGCGCCGCCCGACCCTCTGCCCACGGGCGCCGCGCTCCGCCTTCGGCTAGCCAGCCTCTTTCCCATCTAGGCAGCTCGCTAGCGTCCATGGTTCCCGGCGCCGCCTCCCGCCGCCGCCGCCCGCCGTCAGATGACACTGCCCTCCAGGCTCTTCCGCAGCGAGACATGTCCGGCACCATCGTCGCCTCGGGCCCATGCTGCTCCCAGCCGGCGCGCCGTGCCGCCGTCCATGGCCTAGGGTTGCCGCTACGGCGCTGCTCCCGGCCATGTTTGGCTTTCTTTTTGGCTACCTGCGGCGGTCAAATTTGCTACATACGCCAATCGGCGTTGCTACATAGCATGTTTTTTGCGACAATGTTTTCAGTGAATTCGGGTTTTGCTACATGTTTGTTATTTTTTTGCTATATTTATTTTCTGATTTTGCTATAATATTGTAAATTCATGACATCTCCGATGAGGCCTCCAACGAGGTGTCTACAAAAGTCTTCGTCGATGTCTTCTGACGAAGTAGGTTTTTTGCTACATTAGAAAAACTTTTTTGCTACAGCCGTATTGTGGTTTTGCTACAACAGTGTCAACTTTTTGCTACAAGGTATCCGGCGAGAGTCGCCGGCGAGTTTTTTCCGACGATGTTTCCGGCAAAGTTGGTTTTGCTATATTAGTATAATTTTTTTGCTGCATGGTCTTCGGCGAGACGTTCTATTTTTGAAACAAACCCTTTTTTTGTTTTGGAAGCAAAAACAGGTACATTTGTAGTAAAAAAGATACTTTTGCAGTAAAACCGGGATTGGAACTGTTTTTATGGACACGTGACAGAGCAACGGAAGGAGGACGATGGGAGCACGCGCCCCTTTTTTTTTTTGGTCTCTCCGATACGATTTTTGGTCTCTCTTGGCTGCGTACAAAGGAGGTAACGTGGACGGGTTGGACCGGATATATATCTGCTGACGTCCGTAGTATGAATGCCTCTAAACCTAATTAAGCTACCACGCTGCAATGACACATATCGAGGACACACGGATGGAAGAAACGCGGCCCAACGAGAGATCCACGGCAGCAGCGTTCCCGGTTGCGGATGACATGCTCCTCGAGATCTTCCTTCGCTTCAAGAACAACCCGGCCGCCCTCTTCCGCTGGGCCACGGCGTGCAAGTGGTGGCGCCGCCTCGTCGCTGATCCCACCTTCCTCCGCCGCTGCTGGCCGTCAGCAGGGAGCGGATCCAACTTCTTCGCCGGCTTCTTCACCAAGAAACAACAGTATCTAGGCCGGGAGAGAAACAGGGTTTCCTCCCGTGTACGCTCCCTGCTTCGTGCCAGTGCCACGATCACCTATGGGTCCGTGTCGTCGCGCTCTGGGCTCTTTCGTCCCATCCGCCCCCTCCGGGCTCCTCGACCACGCGGTGCCCATCTCCTCACGCCATGGCCTCCTCCTCGTGGACCTCGCAGATGTGTATCCCAGCGCGCCAATTCTTCGCTTGGCGGTGTGCAACCTGCTCTCTGGCACGTGCGAGTCGCTGCCGCCTCTACCGCCGCAGCCAAGGCTACACTAGATACGCCATTCTAACCGATGCAGAAAATCACGTCCCCGAACAACCAACAATGCCGCACTTCAAAGTGCTAGTCGTGGATCTGAAGTACAATATCAATATCTACATGTTCTCATCCAACAAATTAAAGGGAGCTAGTGCCACGCATCTCGTAGTAGTTGGCTCAACGGCGCGAAAACTTTCCACGTCTGCCAGACCGATGCCGTTGTGCGAGGTGTGATGGCACATTGGCTCTTCTACAACTTCACTACTATGCCATGCTTGTGCACCATTAATGTGAACTCCGAGACTGGCCGCGTCTCCACGACCAAGATCATGATGCTTACGGAGCGGTCACCACTCTTTCAGTGTGCCTATGATAAGCCATGTGCTGTGCTTGCCGTCGACAGCGGAGGGGAACTGTCGTTGCTCTGGTTACAGACGGAACATCTCCAGGTAGAGATATGGAAGCGACAAGACAAGAATGGCAGTGTCGTCTGTGATTCGATGTGGCACTGCACTCGGGTGGTTCTGTTAAAGCAACCCAGCAGAATGGAGTTTGAAAGAAGAAAACTATGCATCTTAGGAGAAAAGCGTGGCACGATCCTCGTCAATGATCGCCACCAGCGTGTGCACATTGCCCACCTTGAAACCGGGGTAATGGAGGAAGTGACCAACTGGCCTGCTAGCTACCTCTGTCAGGGGGAGCCCGTTTGTTTTGAGATGGATTGGCGGGCACTTTTTGTTTATCGCCTTCATAGTTTTGAGATGTACAAGACTGACATGCATGAAGATTTACAATTATAAGACATGTTTTCTTCTCTTCCTTCGCAACAGATTGTTAGATAAGTAACTATTTTACTCTGTGAATTTATGGATGGATCATACACTCATTAGGTTGATCAATTGTTCCCTGCTCATATCACTTCTAATTTCAAAGTGTTCCTCTGTTCGTATCGAACGATCAGCATGGTGTCATAAGCGCTCAGAGCTGGCTATGCTTCTCTTTGTGATCGTGTCGTATCTGTTCTCGCGTCCTCCACCGCTTGATGATTGTCATCATAACCAATAAAATGTCAGACAATTTTAATTAGAAACAACGACATCACAAGATAAATTAAGTTATATTATATGTTGTTGCAGAAGGCGTTTTCTTAACCATCATTCTATACAAGAACAGAAGACTGCTCGGGGAAGAAGTCGAGAAAAGAACATTAGCCGTCTTAACCTCGTCTTTGTATAGGAAGATTATTATGTCTGCTGTGAAACCGCCAGTTGTGTCTGTCTCCAAAGAAAGATCCGTTGACTCACTCCGAAGTCGGAAGGTTTGAGTGGCTTGCAAAGAAGGCTGACAGGTGTTTGCACGCAACAGGTTTTTGAATCCTATCGTCACACACACACAAATTCTTAAAGGCAAAAATCTCGCGTATTTCCAGAGCAAGGAAAGAAAACCCTTTTTGTTTCATACAGGCCATTCGCACTGAACACCATGGTGTGATGGCACAACTATGTTTTGCATATGAAGATCCCGAGCCAACAATGAATAGTTTTCAGCTAGAATTAATTAGCCTACTAATATCAGAAAGCACGAACATAGTTGGCATTATTACGAATTGATTGCAGTCACTCGGCCCTCATATCAAGTGTTTAGCTGAAGTAGCAATAGGACTACTCGTGCATCTATCTAGGACGTGTTTGGTTGGCGTTGGCACAAAGGCATGCCCAAAAAGAACCCACGTTGTTGCCCCTGCGAGCATGTCCAGCGAAAAACGAGGCAAAAACATCGTTGTCGAGTTGTTTGGTAGCCTACATGGTGGTATGTGGGGGTTGGTGAGATTCTCAGCAGGGTGTTTGGTTGTGGCGGCTTCCTGCATGAGCTGTGAGAGAGGCATGCAACCTGACACAGAAAGCAAGAGAATCTTCATCTCTTTGTAGCTTGCGCTGGCCTGCTCCCAAAGAAACGCCCGATTCGGACATTGTCCTCCAGCCTGCCCCTAGGATGCTTTGAGAATCGGACGGGCGGTTTTTCTCCACCCCCTCTTGTTTGGTTGCCCGCGAAAAAGAGCATCTTTCTCTCATACGATCTACTAACCACCGTGCAGGGTATCAAACGCCTCCCTAGACAATCTGACTCTGTTCCGTCAGACTGGACGCCATGTGTGATTGATGCGAATGGGGCCATCGACAGACGAGGAATCGATGATAAAAGCAATGCGTCATAAGGCGGCGCATAATTTGGATTCGTTAGGTATAAATCACCGTCCAAATTCTCCTTTCTTTCCTTTTCATTTTCACAAATATCCTCGAAGTTAAATAGTGTGGGTGTTAGTCTTGGTGGTAATGCTTTTGATATTTCTCTTTCGACTAAGGTCTTGAGATGGATGAAATTTTACTGTCTTACGGCTATTCCAAAAGACTCGATCGTGTCGGATACCACTTATTTAGATGAGGAGGGAGTGATGGCCACATCAGATGGTTAGTCTCTTTCTTATCTAGTGGGTGAGGTATCGAAGATTGGATTGGATGAACACAGTCTAAGTTCATTATATGAATTAATAGCTCCTGGCAGGAAATCTAAATCCACTTTTAGTAAAAAGGATCAGAAGCTACGGAAACAGGATAAAGTTTCAAAATCCGCCTCGGCTAGATATGGATTTGGGGAGGTGTAGGTCGGGAAGGCTGAGCGGGGGTGTATTGCTCTTCACAATCCGCCTCTGTTATGTTGTCCACCTCCGTTAAATCTGGTTGTGGTTAAGATAACAACGGGTTGCTATTCCCCATGGAAGTCCATTATTCTGCTAATTTATAATTTAATATATATAATATTTTCCTTTGGATGAACCTCAATTATTTATTAGTATCGTTTATATAAGCATATGTTGATTAACTTTTTAATGTTCATATTGAGGGGTCATGGATTTAATTCTACCCTTTGCGGCCGAAATCTCAGGGCCGACATGGTACTATCACCCCTTGAATAACATCTGAGGCTAGAATGAGATTCCGTCATTTTGTATCATAGTTTCTTCAACTAGTTCATTTTGTATCATAGTTTCTTCAACTAGTTCCCATCCAGAGTAGTGACAATAATTGTGTCGATGTATTTTCCGACAGTAGATTTATGTTCTAACAGGTCATGCTAAGATAGCAATAGATGTGTAGGAAAGTAATGGTAATTGTAGTAGATAGGGATCATCTGGTTCGAGGGAAGGAGAGTTTAGTAATAGTAATTTTTGTGCTGAGCACCCGTACATTATGTCACCTCATGATCCTACTAATGGTATGCAAGCACAAGCAATAACCCATGATCAACATCTGTGTACTCTCAGTAAAGAGGCCTCCCAATTAATTGAACATGAAATTATACACAGTGCACAACCCATCAGTGGAAACACTATAATTGGAATCTGAGTGTGAGAGATGAGAGAGAATATATCAAATAAGTAAACGATCTTTTTCTCCAACTGCAATATCCACTGTGAAGAAACGCTGCTGAATTCAAGCACAACAGACATTGCAGCTAGAGCAAAAGTAGGAACAGTTAGTATTATTATAATAAAATCCATATTTAACATGAACAAGAACCTTTCAGATAAACACTAACAGTATAAATAAATAGAAGTAATACAAGAACCAGTTAACCTGACAGAGCATGCTAAGCATGATTCTTGTTAGATAAATCACAATCATATACAAACGTAAGCAATCAAGACATGGTAACATCCAAATCAATTGCTATACTAATTTTGAATCACCTCAGAAAACATCTACAACAATTCAATGAAGATAAGAACAAATTACTGACAGATATCACTGACAGAACTACACTAAATAATCAGTAACTCAAAACTACATGAATTCTTAAGATAACAACTACCAGTGACACTAAGCATGAGGATCTGCAAATGATCCTTGACACATACTTCTCTTCCTATTTCTTCTATGTGCGTGCAATCAATCAAATATTTGTTGTTCTCTCTTTCTATTTTTCAATTTATTCATACCTGATGAATACTTATTAGACTTGAGGTTAGAAATGTTGATTATGGATATGCCCTAATAGTATTCGACAAAACACTCAATCGTAAATATACCTCAAACTAACTTGTCGATCAAGCAATTTGATCATTCTTATGCCATTTTTCCCGAATTGAAGGTTTATTGCAATTTACTAGCATTAACTTATTTGTTGTCCGCTTATAGGATTCCTATGGTTTGTACTAAGTTTTCTGGCATTTAACTGGATCGAACTGTTTAGCCTTTTTTCCTTCTAATGCATAGTGATTTACATCACTTTTATCTTGCAAGTGAAAATCATGGATGTGAATCTAGTTCATGATCAACATATTCTAGCCGGTGGTTAGCGAGCTCCAGATTGGGGCACAATCTATGTTGACGTATTGCAATTCTTTCCTTATCTATTCTGCTACAATGTGTAGGCTTCGTTTTCTCCTACGCGCCATCATATACTGCGGCCTGTTAAATACATGTTTCAACTTGAAATTATAGGCGCAAAACATAGATTATAGAGGAAGATTTTCTGAGCTCAAGGTACTACAACTTTGAATGAAGTAGTTAGCACCAATTATGTTGTAGTACCTTGATAATGACTAAGAGATTGAATTTTTCTCTGTACTCTATTTCACTTCTTATTGTTCCAAAATTAGTTGACAATGTTCCTTAATGGTCTGACTTAATATAAAATAGTTATTAGAGATGGATTAAGTGTCGTGCTATACCATGGCTTGGCATGGAGCAATGTCAAGCATCTTGCTCAAATGGGGACAATTGCCCTTTATCATGATCTAGAGTAATTCATTTTAATTTTCAAAGATGTATCTTTTTATTTGATTATTGTACCTATTTCAGATTTTCCTTGCAAGAAGTAGATGGCCACCCTTTTCTTCCGGGCATAAGAAAAGAAGCAGAACCCTTTACCATGATCTAGATGGTTAGGTTTTAGTTCTACTCCAAAATAATCGTTTGCTGGTTCGCACTAATTATAAAATTCGATAGGAATTTGTGTTCTCCTACACATAACAAGAACATCCACATTGGATGATGATATAAGCCATTTCCGGAACATAATATATCTTTACATGCAACCTTTTCATGTCATCCAATTTTCAGCCATACAATTGCCCAATCCATCATTTTTGTTGTTGTTGTTGTTGTTGTTGTTGTTGTTGTTGTCAAATACACAACAATTTCATGTAAATTAAATTTAGCATCTCTACTGTGACTAACTCAATCTCGCGCATTTTTGTAGACAAATTCATGTATCATGCATCTGATACCTTTTTATTTACGCAATACCGTTTTTAATATATTCCCGTCATAACGCGTGGGGTATACTTCTAGTGGAAGAGACAATTTTGCACACCATTTATTACTCCCTCCTATCAAGCTTAATGCACTAGCCAACGCAACCAAAAGACTGACGGAAATGGTTAGTACAATCTACTTATACACTTCGATACCCCATGTCACGTGTGTGATGGGAGAAGTCAGTACTAGAAGAGATGACGGCACGCGAAACTCATGTATGACTCAAGAGGACTATATATGGACACAGATGAGGCAACAATAATTTTAGGATAAATTGCGAAAGCCGGGACTCAAACTCGAGACCTTAGGCTCTGATATCATGTCAAGCTTCATGCACTAACAAACTATTCCAAAAGACAGATCTGATGGAAAGTAGTAAGCAATCCACTTATACACTTCAACACCTCCGTGTAAATTTAGTTGTATATATCTATATTGTTAGAGTATTATACGTACACGGTTATTGTGATAGTTTAGGATAGTTTGGATTCTAGCCTAACTTGTCTTGTACTCCAAGTTGATCTCTGTACGCCTATATATACTTGCCTATGAGGCTCAATAATACATCCATCATATTCCGCCAATCTCTCTCCCTCTCTATCCTTCTACATGGTATTAGCCTAACCACGATTCTCCTACCCTAGCCGCCGCCCCCTCCTCCCAGGCGCCGCCGGCTCCCCCGCCCCCAAACCCTAGCGCCGCCATCCCCATGGCACCGCGCTAGCTGCCGCACAAACTTCCGCGCCGCGCCGCCCCCGGGGAGGTCGATCTCCAAGATCTCCGACGGGGGCCGCGCAACCCATACGCAGGGTTTGTCCGCCGATCCGTGATCGGCTGCCCTGTAAGCTTTCTTTTCCGATCTCTTGATCGGTTTTCTTTTTTAGTTTACCGATCTTATATCAGATTGATTCGCCCACCGCTGTCGTCATTACTGTGCCTCTACTCCGACCATCGGCATCGACGATCCACACCGCGCCCGTGCGCCTGCCCTCTCCGCTGCCACGCCTGCCTCGACAGGTGATACGTTGCTAACATATCTATAATTTTTTATGTTCCATGCTTGGTTTATATCTACTTTCTTATGTTTTGTCCCAACTTTTGAGTATTTTTACACACTTTCTTGGAGTAACCTATTAACAAGATGCCATAGTACTAGCTGCCTGTTTTCTACTGTTTTTAGTTCCAAGAAATTCATAAAATGAATATTCTCGGAATTGGACGAGACAAAGGCAAAGTCAATATTTCACCGAGGGGGACACGGAGCCAGAAGACGAGACGGAGAGGGGCCATAGGCCGGCCACGCCACCTAGCCGCGTGGCCAGGCCTGGCCTGTGCCAGGGGGTGGTGTGGCTGCCTAGGGCACCCCCTCGGCCTCCCCTTTCGCCTATATATTGCCTCCGATACATAAACCCTAAGTACCCGATCAAAATTCCACAAAAGAATCTGTAGCCGCCTTCATCTCCATCCCTAGATCGGGAGGGATCTGAAGCTCTTCCCGGCACCCTGCCGGAGGGGAGAATTCACCCTAGAGGCCTTCTTCATCACCATGCAAGACTCCGGTATGATGCATGAGTAGTTCATCCTTGGACTACGGGTCAATGTAGTAGCTAGATGGTTGGTTCTTCTGCTTTGTGTTATCATGTTTAGATCTTGTGAGCTCCGTTCATGATCAAGATCATCAATTTGTAATCCTATATGTTGTGTTTGCGGGGATCCGATGGATATTGAGATGCTATTTTTGATTGATTATTGATTCTATCATGTCTTTGTTATTTGTTATCTTGCATGCTCTCCGTTGTTTTTACATATTGTAACACCCCAAAACTTCTAATCAAGATTATCAAGTTCTAATTACCCAAGTTTAGGGTTAACAAAAACTTTTATTAATAATTTGAATATGAATGCATGTGTGTTTTGGCATTAGTGTAGAATTGATTAAATTTGCCATGTTTGATTGCTACAAATGGTAGGAAATGGTTTAAAGGTGAATACTACATCATCTAGGCCAATTTAAAACAAAATCAAAAGAAATCAAATAGGAATAAATAAAGCAAATGGTCATTTTGGCCAAAGTTAACCACTAGGTCACTTTGAGTGTTCCTAGAAGAGAACTTTTAATAGAAACAATTCTACTTCTTTTCACCCCTTGCTAGACCAAGTAAAAATGTACCAAGGCCCACTTTACAAACTTACAAAAACATTTTCCAAATCAATTTAATGGACAGTTGAAAATTGAATCTAGTTCATATGTGAAGATCACACTTTTTCAAAAACCCATCAAACCAATTCCCCTTGACCTCTCCAAGAAAACATAGATACTCAAGCTTAAGATTAAATCACTCAAAAAATTTCATTCAAAAATTCCAAAGTATTTTTCTTTCGGCCATTTCATCAAACACCTTGTTTACACTAACTAAGCAGCTGCCTAACTTCACTGTTTACATAGTAATCCTAGAACATTTTGGTCCCCTCTTAACCCCCTTGTCTCCGCTAGTGTCGAGCCACACCAGACCAACCCCCCCTTAGCCGTGTGCATAGTGGAGCGCCGCCCAGTTCTAGTCATCGTCGGTCGACCGTGGACAGCGCGCCAGGAGCCTCGCCGCCCTCGCCCACGACGCGCACCAGACACGCCTTGGTCCACCGCCACCCCTATCCAAGACACGACCCCAGCCTGGCCCTAGACCACCCTAGCTATGCTACGCCCACAGTCTCTGTGCCATGCCCAGAGCGCGCCAGCTCGCCGTAGCCGACTACCTTGCACAGACCGCGCTTCACCCTCGCCGCGCAGGCTCACTCTCGCCATGATCACCCCAACCCTGCAGACACCCCCGTTCGCCGCCTCGCGACCCGTAGCTGCCGCACATCGTCGCAAACAATCTGCGTCTGCGCGGAGCGCCGCACGCTCCCGACCAATCCATACCGCCCCGCGCCGTGCCCGTACGCCCGTGAGAACTGCCAGGGAACCGCGCACCGCCCCCTAGCCTCAGCTGCGCTGATAGCCACCTGTAGCGTCGTCACCGATGAGCCCGCGCCCACGCCGTTCGGTCCCCTCACCATAGTATAAATGGAGGCCTCCCCCGCCTCATTTCTCCACACCAACACCCTCACCACTCCTCTCTAATCCTCCCTCACCCTTTCCCGGAGCAAGGCGAGCTATCTCTCGCCGGAATTTGGCCGGAGCCCGCCACTGCTAGAGGAAAAGGGCGCCATCGATTGCAACCACCCCAAGACCTGCCGTGACCGCGCCTCGAACCGCTGTTGTCTACCATGTCGATCACCCCATCGTCGACCCTAGCTAGGTGAGCCTCGCCGGACCCCCACCGCAGCGCTAGGTGATGACCCACAAGTATAGGGGGTGTATCGCAGTATTTTCAAGAGAAGTAAAACCCAATTTATTAATTCGACACAAGGGGAGCCAAAGAATATTTATAAGCCTTAACAACTGAGTTGTCAATTCTGCTGCACCTGGAAACAATCTTGCTCACAGCAGTTTATCAGTAGCAACCGTTTTGTAGTAGGAATAGTAAAGTAGCAGCAGCAGTAAAAGTAAAGACAGAAGTAACAATAGCAGTAATAGTGGGATTCGAGTGCGGTAGGCATAGGGATGGATGGACGGGCGTTGCATGGACAAGACAATTCACATAGCAATCAGAACATAGGGCAATTGCAGATAAATAAGATAAAGCATCCAAGTATTAGATAATCCTAGGCATGTGTTCCATATATAGTCATACGTGCTCGCAATGAGAACTTACACAACTTATTTTGTCCTGCCAGCCTGTTTGCAGCGGGGCCTCAAGGGAATTACTGGCAATTAAGGTGCTCCTTTTAATAGAGCACCGGAGCAAAGCATTAACACTCCGTGAACACATGTGATCCTCACATCAAAGCCATTCCCTCCGGTTATCCCTATTTCTGTCACTTCGGGGCCATTGTTTCCGGACAACAACATGTGTATACAACTTGCAGATAAGACCATAAACAATACTATCATAATGAATCAATAACATGTTCAGATCTGAAATCATGGCACTCGGGCCCTAGTGACAAGCATTAAGCATAACAAGTCGCAACAAAGTCATAAAGTACTAATAAAAGATACTAGACACCATGCCCTAACAATCTGATGCCATTACATGAACGATCTCATCCAATCCCTACCATCCCCATAGCCTACAGCGGGGGATTACTCACTCATGGATGGGGGAAACATGGATGGTCGATGGAGAAGCGATGGTGATGATGATCTCCTCCAATTCCCCGTCCCGGCAGGGTGCCAGAACAGAGTTTCTGGTGCTGTTTCGTGGAATCTAGTGGTGGCGGTGGAGCAGAACTCCTTCTGGAAAAACGTCGAACCCCCCGCCCCGAGTTTTTAGGTCAGAAGGCAACTTATAGGCGAAGAGGGAGACCGATGGGCAGTCTGGGGCGGCCAGACCACCCCCTAGCGCAGCCTAGGCTAACCCGCGCGACCAGGTGGTGTGGCCTGGGCCCAGCCCCCCTCCGTCTCGTATTCTGGCTCCGGGAGTCTTCTGGTGAAATAGGATTTTTGGCATATTTTCCAGGATTTTTCCTGATAGTTGATTTTCTGCACAAAAAGTAGACACCAGGGCAATTCTGCTGAAGACAACGTCAGTCCGTGTTAGTTGCATCCAAATCACACAAGTTTAGGGGAGAAACAATAGCAAAAGTGTTCGGGAAAGTAGATACGTTTTGGGCGTATCAACTCCCCCCAAGCTTAGCTTATTGCTTGTTCTCAAGCAATTCAGTTGAAAACTGAGTGCGATAAAAGAACTTTCACGAACACATTTGCGTCATATGATGTATATATTCTTAGCATGTGATCAACTACTTAGACAATTCATAATAAGGAGTATGCAACTAAGTTTACTTAATAGGCATTGCAAGCTATGAAGAGATTCCAACTCAAAACTAATAAGTAGCATGAAGCATAACCATAAGCAACATTACAATGCTCATAACAAGGTATGATAGAGTGGTATCTCGCTTGCCTTTGTGCCAAGGCACCTCTGAAGTTCAGGTGAAGACTAGAAGTAAAGATGTCAAACATACAAGCATCAAAGTCATAACACAAATAGTCAAGTAATGGGACAAGCACAAAGAATGACAACTATGCTCTCAAGAAGGTGCTCAAAGAATATGTGGAGACTCAACAAGGAAATGAACAAGTTTTGAAAAGTTTAAAAGGCTTCCAAATGTTGAAAGTATGGTACTCATTAGCTTTGAGCTCTCATTGCCCCTATCATACGCATATTTAATGTGGTTAAGGTGAAAGTGACACAACTAAGAAGATATGCTTGACAAGTTATAAATCGAAGCCTCATGCCCCTTACTTACGAAGACCGATCCTCATGCTACTCAACTTTAGTCACAAGTAAGCTCTTGTCATTGTAAGTATATACGTATCATAGAGAACCGCCAATTGGGTACCCCTTGCACATGACACAGGAGCTATCCCATAATCAAAATGACAAGGCAAGCAAACAATGAGCATCTCAGCGATCTTTTTATTTATTATGTGCATAGATTTTTATTGAGGATGCTTCATAGAATGCTCATTACGGTTATGCTGCAAGTTTCCACCATGATTAGGCATGGCTTAGGCTAGCGGCCCAGGCGTTTATCTAACATACATACAAACTCCATGATCTTACAAGTTCCACTTTTATTTCACACCGCCGGGATCCATAAGTAAAAGAACATGATATCAACGAGGTACTAAGTACCAATGAAATGTTGAAAACGTTCCCCATGAAAACATGGTTCTGCTAACTTCAACTTATAAAGCGCAAGCATATACGCAACAAAGAAGGATGCAATGGTTCAGGTTTATTAAATGCAAGAAAATAAAGTGCGCCATCAAGTTTGTGAGAGCTTTACTAACTAACTTTCTCATACAAGCAAACATTTTATTCGGAAGAAAACAAGGCATATGGAATATGCACGGAGGTAGCAAATGATGCTAATAGGTAGGTATGGTGGACACTTTGGCAATATTTGGTTTTAGGGAGTTGGAAACATGAGTAAAACATACTCAGTGAAAGTGAAGGCTAGCAATAGTAAGGGAGCGACAAAGGAGAGAGCAATAGCTGTCATAATCATGCTTGCAACAAAACAGGACTAATCATGGCATGAAAGTGATTCAAGATCCTCAAGGCAAAATAGTTCATTGAGGCTCAACTGATTGTTTCAGTCATATGCATGCGTGAGCATGTGCCAATTCAATGCAAATGAGACATTCAGAGGAGGATACCATGGTGTCATACCAAGTTATGAATAGAGTAATGCAAGCAAACATTCATAAGACATGCTACAAACTATTAGCGAGCTGGAGCTGATCATAAGAAAGCAAGAACTACTAAGCATCCAAAGATAGCATACACCCTACACGAACAGACTAAGCATGCCCATGATGATGAGTATATGTACAAAAATGAAAACAAATAGAGTTTGTTACCAGCCTCTTACCACGCCTCAAGTTGTCATTAATCCTCATTATTGCTCTTCACTTGTGTGGCTTGAATAATAATATGAAACCAATATCCACTGAGGACTGCTGAACCCTGTAGCAAACTTACAAAAACCAAAGAAGAACGACAAATATTTTTGTTGTTTTCGATTTTTAAAACAAGAACCAAAAAGGAAAAACAAACAAAGCAAAATCTTTTTAGGTTTTCTGAATAGTTCAAACAAAGCAAGAAGGGAAAAGCAAACTAAGGCAAAAAGAAAAAGAAATAAACCAAAGAGAAACAACAGAAATATTTTTGGTCTTTTTGTGTTTTTAGAAAGCAAAAGCAAAGAAAGAACGAAAACTAAAGAGAGAACGAAACATGAATATACAAAGTACCGACACAACATGATAAGGAGATGAGTGTGGTGTCGGCGTACCTCCCCCCAAGATTAGGCTTTTGGCCTAAGTGGGTATCAATCCCAAGGTGGTCAGGATGACGTGTCACCGTAGTATGACGAGGAGGTACCCTCGTCCTGGTGCGAGCTCGAGTACGTCCCTCCGTAGTGAGCGAAGTGATCGTAGGAGGGTACATCCTCCTAGTGCTGCTCGTGGAAGCCCAGCAAGCGAAGCTTCTCGTCCACCTCCTCCTTGGAGCGCGACCACGGTCTCCTGTGAACACTAAACAAAGAAGGTTGTGGCAAAGGGATCTCCCTTTCATCCCCGTCAGTGAAAAGCATCCTATATACTAGACTGTTCAAATCAGAAGTAGCAGTGACAAAGTGATGAGTTTTCATAGCAACAAGGTCAAGCTTCTATGGCGCCGGTACAGTATCATTGGGGTCCACTAAAAGTCCTAATGCATTGACCATACGTGAGGCAATGATACCCCCATAGATAGGCCCTCTAGCAGCTAGGCGGCGAGCAATAAGCGAGCCAAGGTTGTACCGAGTATCATTGTTAAGCACAACAGCATGGAAATCTAAATGATAGTTGGAGATACTTCTTGTGTTCTCCCTACCAAGTATGCTAGTAGCAAGGAATAGAAAAATGATTTTCTGACAGACAGATTTTTTGGAAAATGATGCAAGGACAAAACAAAGCTAGAACTATGGAAGTTCTAAGACACTCTAACATGCAAGCAACTAACAACACAAAAGAAAACTAAACGAAAGCAAAAACTAAAAAGGATAGAAAAGAAGTAAACAGAGATAATCATAGTGAAAACATTGTTTTGTTCAATGAAATCCTTTTGTTAACAAGGTTGATCAGGTCTCGTTACCAAAACAATTTCATATGAGACAAAAATTTGTATTCCACGAATGATCATGTTACCTCAACCTTGAGAGCAATGGTCCCAATCATAATAGTTTCAAATTTTTCTCTTGGTATGGGACAATATATTTCTCCAACTTGAATGCCCTCAACATGTTCAATTGAATTCAAACCATAAGTCCTTTCAATCTTCTTGGGGAAATAGACAGTATGTTCCTTGTCATTAACATTGAAAGTCACCTTTCCTTGATTACAATTAATAACAGCTCCTGCAGTATTAAGAAAAGGTCTCCCAAGAATAATGGACACATTATCATCTTCAGGCATTTCAAGCACAATAAAATCAGTTAATATCAAGGAATTATGAGCCACTTGAACAAGTACATCCTCACATATACCAACATGAATAGTGGTAGATTTATCAGTCATTTGCAAAGATATATCAGTTGGTATTAATTTTTCTAGTTGAAGCCTCTTATATAGAGAAAAAGGCATACCACTAATTCCAGCTCCCAAATCACACAAAGCAGTTCTAACATAACTATTCTTAATAGAGAAAGGGATAGTTGGAATCCCTAGGTCTCCAAGCTTCTTAGGAACCTTACCATTAAAGGAATAATTAGCAAGCAAAGTAGAAATTTCTTCATTAGGGATCTTCCTTTTATTCGAGACAATATCCTTCATATACTTTTAGTAAGGAGGCAATTTAATAGCATCAGTCAAAGGAATTTGCAGGAATAAAGGTTTCATCCACTCACAAAACTTATTATAGTGTTCATCCTCCTTTGACTTGTGTTTCTTATCAGGGAAAGGCATAGGTTTTTGGACCCAAGGTTTTCTTTCACTACCATGTTTCTTAGCAATAAAATCTTCTTTAGTGATTTAGTATTCTTAGTGTGGTTTTCAGGTTCTTCTTCAACTTTTTCTTCATTAGGAACTTCATTTTCTTCATTACCACCTTCAGTTTCAGCATCAGAGATAGATATACTATTAGGATCTATAGCAGGTTCGGAGGGTTCTACAACAGTTTTATGTTTCTTTTTCCTTTTCTTACGAGTAGAGCCACTATTTTTAGCTTGTTGAGAATCCTGCTCAATTCTTTTGGGGTGCCCCTCAGGATAAAGAGGATCCTGGGTAGCATCACCACTTCTAGTTCTAATTTCATAAGCATGTTTTTCTTTAGCAGCATTAACTAGCAAGTCTTTTTGCACTTTAATGAGTTGATCTATTTGAGTTTGAACCATTTGAAAGTCTTTAACAATCATTTTAACATCATTAGAGGTTCTTTACACAATATCTTTCAACTCAACAATAGCTCTAGTGTTTTCCATGAGATGATTTTGCACCCTTTATTAACATTATCTTGCTTAATAATAAAGATATCGAATTCTTCTAAGCATTGATCAGGAGGTTTAGAGTAAGGGATATCACCTTCATCAAAGTTTTGGAGAGAGTGTACCTCAATAGTGGATGAGTAGGGAATAGGCTTACATAATTCTTCTATAGGAGGTAAATTCTTGACATCTGCAGCTTTAATTCCCTTCTTCTTAAGACATTTCTTAGCTTCCTTCATCACTTCATCATTTAATTCAATAACCCCCCTCTTCTTCGATGTTGGAATATGCACTGGAATAGTAGGTTCAGGTACAATTACTTCAGGTATAGCTTGTTTAGGAGGAGTCCAATCTTCATAGTTCTTACTTGTTTTAGCCATTAATTCCTCAGCTTCCTTTGGAGTCCTATTCCTGAAAACACAATCAGCACAACTATCTAGGTATGTCCTAGATTCCTCGGTTAGTCCATTATAAAATATATCAAGAAGCTCATTCTTAGGTAATGGACTTCCAGCCTGTGCATGAATCAAAGCACAAAACCATGCCCAAGATTTGGGCAATACCTCTTTTTCTCCCTGTTTAAAATCAAAAAGTTCCTCCAAAATAGCATGTCTAGCACTAGGAGGAAAATATTTCTGCAGGAAAGTACTAATCAAGCAATCAGGGCTATCAATAGATCCAGGAGGTAAATTGCTAAACCAAGTTTTAGCTTTTCCTTTCAGTGAAAAGGGGAAAATCTTAGCAACAAAGTAAGTACGCATCTTAATATCATCAGAAAACAAGCCACTCATGGTAGAAAGTTCATTCATATGTGCTACCGCACTTTCATTCTTAGTCCCACAAAAAGGTTCTTTCTCGACAATAGCTATGTAAGATAGATCGAGAGAGAAATCATAATCTTCATCTATAATGTTTATGGGAGAAGCAGCAAACTTAGCAATAGGGGATAATTTGGGTCTAATAGTACGCCTCTCAAGGAGACTCTTAGCAGCGCTCCTATCATGGGTGTTTTTACATTCTTTAATAAATTCATCGGTCATCTCAACATAACCATCTTCAATATCATAACTCTCACTAGACTCAGGTGAACTAACAGGTGTGGTAGTGTCTTCATTAGGAGTTTCAGTATTTCTAGCTATAGTTCTAGCAATCGTAGCATCGAGGAAAGGACCTAATGAACCACTCTTATCAAGCACAGTAGAAGCAACATCATAAGCATCAGAAGTTTCAGATTCAGCAGTAGTAGCAGTGTGTGTAGCATGTGTATGTGGTGGTGTAACGAGCTTACTCATAACATACGGTGAATCAAGAGAAATAGAGGTGTTCAGAACCGTACCTCTTCTTTTAGTGGATGGTAAAATAGGAACCTTGCCATCACGACTTACCCATGATGGATGGATAGCAGCGAACAATAGAGAATCCAAGTGAACTTGATAAATAAAGCTATGCTCCCTGGCAACGGCGCCAGAAAATAGTCTTGATGACCCACAAGTATAGGTGGTGTATCGCAGTATTTTTGAGGAAAGTGAAACCTAATTTATTGATTCGACACAAGGGGAGCCAAAGAATATTTATAAGCCTTAACAACTGAGTTGTCAATTCAGCTGCACCTGGAAACAATCTTGCTCACAGCAATTTATCAGTAGCAACAGTTTTGTAGTAGGAATAGTAAAGTAGCAGCAGTAGTAAAAGTAAAGATAGTAGTAACAATAGCAGTAACAGTGGGATTTGAGATTGGTAGGCATATGGATGGATGGACGGGCGTTGCATGGAAAAGACAATTCACATAGCAATCAGAACATAGGGCAATTGCACATAAATAAGATAAAGCATCCAAGTACTAGATAATCCTAGGCATGTGTTCCATATATAGTCATACGTGCTCGCAATGAGAACTTGCACAACATCTTTTGTCCTGCCAGCCCGTTTGCAGCGGGGCCTCAAGGGAACTACTGGCAATTAAGGTGCTCCTTTTAATAGAGCACCAGAGCAAAGCATTAACACTCCGTGAACACATGTGATCCTCACATCAAAGCCATTCCCTCCGGTTATCCCGATTTCTGTCACTTCTGGGCCATTGGTTCCAGACAACAATGTGTGTATACAACTTGCAGATAAGACCATAAACAATACTATCATAATGAATCAATAACATGTTCAGATCTGAAATCATGGCACTCGGGCCCTAGTGACAAGCATTAAGCATAACAAGTCGCAACAAAGTCATAAAGTACTAATAAAAGATACTAGGCACCATGCCCTAACAATCTGATGCCATTACATGAACGATATCATCCAATCCCTACCATCCCCATATCCTACAACGGGGGATTACTCACTCATGGATGGGGGAAACATGGATGGTCGATGGAGAAGCGATGTTGATGATGATGGCGATGATCTCCTCCAATTCCCCGTCCCGGCAGGGTGCCAGAACGGAGTTTCTGGTGCTGTTTCGTGGAATCTGGTGGTGGCGGGGAAGCGGAACTCCTTCTGGAAAAACGTCGACCCCTCCCCCCCCCCCCCCGAGTTTTTAGGTCAGAAGGCAACTTATATGCAAAGAGGGAGACCGAGGGGTAGTCTGGGGCGGCCAGACCATCCCCTAGCGCGGCTTGGGCTTGCCCGCGTGGCCAGGTGGTGTGGCCTGGGCCTAGCCCCCCTCCGTCTCGTATTTTGGCTTTGGTAGTCTTCTGGTGAAATAGGATTTTTGGCATATTTTTCGGGAATTTTCCTGATAGTTGATTTTTTGCACAAAAAGTAGACACTAGGGCAATTCTGATGAAAATAGCGTCAGTCCGTGTTAGTTGCATCTAAATCACACAAATTTAGAGGAGAAACAATAGAAAAAGTGTTTGGGAAAGTAGATACGTTTTGGACGTATCACTAGGTTAGAATCCTCGCCGGAGCAGTTCGTCGTCGACGATGACTCTCCGCCATTGGATCGTCTCTTAATCGCACTGCTCAGATGTGTGGACACCATTTCGTTTAATTAGACTTGCTGACTTGTGGACCCCCTCTGTGAGTAGCGCGCTGTGTTGTGCAGTGCACTTGGGCTGGCCCGCTTAAGTTTCCCGCGCAGGCCTGGAGATTCAAATATGGATTTTCCATTTTAGTTAAAACCCTATCATGTCCATAGATTCAAAAATCAATTCAGAGAGTTTCACTGAACCAAATTGCATGATTCAAATTTTGTTAGAAAGGTATTTAAATTATCTATCCAAGCCCGTTAGATTTAAATCAATTGGAGTTATAGTTCACCTATACCAAAAATAACAAGACATAGACTTTTCCAAATTCAAACATTTTTAAAAAATCAACCATAAATGCTTTTGAGTTGATTCCAACACTCAAAAATCACATTTGATAAGATCTATCTGAATATGTAAAAACATTTAGGTTTACATGAAGTGACTTTGTACTAGTACCAAAATAATGCTATATAGGCATTTCTATTCACTTTAAATCCAATAATTAATAATCTTAAACATTATAAAATATGACCAACCCTTTTAATCAAATTCCCATTTATTAGAATATGTGGTTATGACATGTGTCCACATGATCCCTATTTTAATTGGATAATATTAAATCTTAGTTAATTTCAATGAGTAGAAATTACTTTTCTAAAATAAAATGAATAAGACTAAGTCTTTATTTCATGTGATGATTGTGATGATGCTAGATCATCAAGTGTGAGCCTTAGTGTGCTAAATAGAATTAGTTAAGTATTGTTTGGTGATTGTGTACCCCGTATTCATTTATAGACGATAGTACCGACCAAGGATACGAGGAGGAGGAGTACTACCAAGCAGAAGACGAAGACAACTTCAATCACTGCACCAATCAAGGCAAGATATTATGTGCAAGCTAGAACTATGAAAGTTAACACTTGCCCCCTTGATAACTTAAGCAAGATGCATTAGGCATGCTTTGGTTATATACCTTTGATTTATACCAATCCCAAGTTTTACTTGCAAGCTTATTATTCTTTTACTTTATCAAAGTCTTTACTTTTAGCCAGTGCTTTGTGAGTATTTGGCAAAGAGTATTATAGATAGCGTAAAGAGTATAAAACTAGGCCTACACTTAGATGTCATTCTATGGAATGAGATTGAAGATTAGCACCCGTCATTAGTGAACACTCTTAACCTTAGTGGCTAATGCTAAGTATAAAAGTTGATCACTTTAGATGGGAATACTGGGTGAAAATGATTATGAAAACCTTGGAATGATGATTCATTCTATTAAGATGTTTTAACATGTGTTGAGAAGAACAATGGTTTGATGATGAAAATGTTGAGGCATGAGCCTTAGCCCTTTATGAAAACTGATGGTTGGGTTCGGATGCGATACCATTCCAATTTTAACGTACAACCACAATACCTGAATTGGGTAGGGCTTAGCCGGAATTTTATATGCATTAGTATGGGTTCCCTTGCGGGAGAGGTTTGAGCTGAGGCTATCTCTTGATGATGTCCACCTATGCAGTGCCCAGGATGGCAGATGGCCATGGCTGGGAGGCCAAGCTCATAGGGGAGGTGCCTATACTAGGGTGTATAATTGAAAGGTTATGATTGATTATCCGCATACTAAGTATTATGATTCTAGGTTATCCCTGACGGATGTATCGAATTTTGTGGTGAAAGTGTACCACCTCTACAGAGTGTCAAACTATTCGAATAGCCGCGTCCGCGGTCATGGATAGTTGGAGTGGCCATACTGTTCCGTCATCAGATGTATTCAAAATGATTTGTGAAGGGAACTATGACTTTCACTTGACCACAACAGGGTTGTGAACATGAAAACTAGTTTCCCACTTAAGTGATTTAGAACATAAACTTAGTTTTCTTTACTTCTAAACTCAGTTTAAGATAAATCTGGCTTTTTGCAAATAAACCTAGAGCTTAAGATTCCTACTAGAGCTACCTTACTTGTTAGTGACAGTTTGCGAGTACTTAAAGAGTACTCATGGCTTTGTCCCTGGCTATTCCTGTGGCCATACTATGAGGAGGACTACCAGGATGATGGACAACAGGAAGTCTACGACAACTAGGATCATCTCCCATCGTCAGCATTGCCTGTGACCCTGAAGATGGAGCCCACTACTATGCTATTATTATTCCGCTGCTTGTTTGTATTAAGACTGGATCATGAGATCCTTTATTTGTGTAAGACCTTATTATGGTTTGTAATGGATGATGTACTTTGATATCCAATCTGTTACGTCTCGCAAAAATGGTAATCCTGGGATTGCGAGGTATGGCATAACAGGCATCTGGGATTAAAAATCCGGGTGTTGACAAGTTGGTATCAGAGCCATCCTGACCATAGGAGACCCTAGTCAGAATGGACGTCCGAACAGAAGCTTAATTTCAAAACAAAAGAAGTGAGTATTTATGAAAACCTATTCCCACTCTTATCCTTGAGATTCTTTCACAAAATTCATGTTCCTCAAAAATTCTTACATTCCGACATAAAATTTGACACACTTGATCACCTCACTAACTTACTCATCCTAAATTCTTATAGATGGAAGTTCAGTATTGCAAGTTCTACCAGTTGGGCAACGGAGGCCAACTGATCTTTGAGAGGGATCTAGATGCACTGTCAGAGTATCTAGAGCGCCCGCATCCGGAATTCTTTGGGGCCCAACTGAACGATCACATTGGAGGAGATCTACAATGGCTGATAGTTGTAGATCTTAGTGGCAAGATGGAAGCACCAACTTCGGACAAGATCCAATTCACCTTGAGGGAGAATAACTGGCTAGATGGATTAGCCAGGGCTATGCATGAAGCTCTCCCCCGTCTTTGTGGATAGAACATCAACTTGATCCAGGGAACTCGCTTTGCTCACTTTGCAATGCGTAATTCTATGGGGATGCCATTGGAGATGCCAGGGCACCCAGAATTGAAGCACCAGGTGTTAAATCTTGACTTCATGTTGTATGATAGGCAGAAGGAGTTGGACAACGCTCGCAACTACGCCAACCACAACCTTACCATTACCATCAAGAAGGACCAGACTATCGCCATGCTCGTCAAGGATCGCCAATCACTTTCCTGTCAATGCGAGAAGAAGGATCGCACCATTGATCGTCTTCACAAGAAGGTGGCCGCTCTCGAGAAGACCGTCCGTGAACAGGAAATCCAGCTTGAAGCAAAGCAAGAGGAGGAAGGTGAAGATACCCAGAGAGATCTTTACTCTTACCTCAGTGATGACAATGACTACCTGGAGGATGATGCCATGGAGTTCCACACTAATGATGATGATTCTGACTTCATTGATGATGATTAGATGCACTTGAGCACTACCGTAGGAATGAGTTGTATCGGTCCCACTGTATCGTAGTTTCACAGAATGGTTCTTAAAACCATCTATTTTCCATTTGTGTGTGGTGTGTGTTTGTATGGTGTGCTTTGAATGCATGAATGAGAAGAAGTTATTAGTTTGCAAAACCTGAGGCAAACTCAAAGTTAAAGCTTTTGCAACAAAACCATGAACCTTATAAATTCCCCTCTTATCTCATTATCTATCTCAATCTTTGGATGACTCGTGGAAGCCCTGGACGAAGCAGCTCATCACAGGACCCGATGTTGCAGATTCTGCAAATGCTAGTTCCCGACCGTGAAGCTAGTAGAGCCGAACACCAAGACAACCTAGCCACTCTTTAACAGATAGCTTAGATGGCCCACAATAATCAAGGCCATGGAAACCAAGATCATCATGGATCCAAGATTAAGAACTTTTAGAATACTAACCCATCCATCTTTAGAAAGTCTGAGGATCCCTTGGATGCTGATGACTAGCTACAAACCATGGAGAACAACCTGGAGGTCGCAGGAGTTGAAGCTAATGAGAAAGTACTGTTTGCCAACCATTATCTGGCAGGAGATGCAAGAGCCTGGTGGAATAGCATCCGTACCATGAACGATGGTCAAATGATGACTTGGGAAGCATTCAAGATCAATTTCATCCGCTCTCATGTGCCACAAGGTTTGGTCACTAGGATGAGAGATGAATTCAGAGAACTCAAGCAAGGAAGGATGACAGTAGTTGGGTACCGTGACAAATTTCTGTCGCTAGCTATGTTGGGGGGATACCCCCGGGTAGGGTCACGCCAGGGTATAAAGGCCGAGTTAGCCGTGGTATGGCAGGGTCAAAGCAAGTGCTGGCCGAGTCACCTCAAGGCAGGCCGAATCACGGAGTAACCCGGACCGGAGGATGTCCGCCTAACTGAGTCCCGGCCGACGTATGTCGTATGTCGGCAGGATTTATGTAACTTGTATGCAGGTACCAGTGTGGCCGGATTAACCAGGCACGATCGGGGTTATATCAGGCTTGCAAGAGAAGGAAGGTATCTCGCTGGTCAAAAGGTGGTCACTGTACGCAGGAGCATGAGCAAAACAGACAGAGAGAAGGACCACCGAGGCGTGGCTGACAAGGGTGACACACCCTGTGTCGGATGACGCTGGTGCCACAGAGGCTTACGTAGCCTCTGCATGGCTTACAATGGGGAAAAGTGACCCGGTCGGTTTGCTATTTTGGGAGGAGGCATATTCCCAGGAATATGCCTCCACGTATGCCCTAATTGGATGACCTAGCCTCCCCTATATAAGGAGGGCTAGGGCATCTGTAGAAGGGGTTGATCTCTAGTTGGTTGGCATTTGGGTAGTGTTTTCCTGGGAGATAGCTAGTAGTGATAGTAAGAGAGTTCCTTCTTCCTCCTCTCCCCAATACAGCTCAAGGAGCATTTGTAACCTTGGAAACCTAGTGAATACAAAGTATCTGTGTGTGGAATCACCACACTATCCCTCCCTGGATTCCTCTAGTGCATATTGTCCCCACCTTTAGCCTATCCATGGCATCTGCCGTGACACCACCACGACAGTTGGCGCCCACCGTGGGGCTAGCGGCGCTAGCAGGAGTGAAGATCCGGACGGGAAACCTCATTGGCAACAGCGAGCGCATCGTCTCCGGGCTCGTTCAGCGCTTTGGAGCGCTGGACTTCGTCAGCGACAATGCTGGCTGCTTCGGCAAGCGACCTCTTCCGTGCAACGGCCTCTTCGTCAAGCTTGGCACACACAAGATCTACGTCGCTGTCGATGTGTCGTGCGTTCACCCGCGGCACGTCATCAAGGGAGGCGAGCCACCCCTTAGCGCGGCTCGTGGGGTGCGTATCACTCGCTCCCATGACCGTGCCGATGTGATGATGATGGCGCCTAGCGCTGGCGCGAGCAAGGATCCGACACCAGATCCGGAGGTAACACCCAAGGCACCAAGGAAAAGTAGAGGTCCTCCACTAGAAAGGCCAGAGAACGTGCTACAATAGGCGATAGATAGCTTGGCAAGTCCCATAGCACTTGTGGTAGATCCGGGTCAGGCACAAGCCGAGTTTGAGGAGACTATGCAGAAAATACTAGAGGGTGCAAAAAAGATAGTCGCGGCTCAGTAGTCGTTGAACATGACACTGCGTGAGTACGCAAAGGCAAATAAGGTAGATGCTGTAAAAGTGAAGGGGAGAAACCTCATTAATGAAATGAACAAAGAGGGTGATACTAGAGTTGAGGAATCAGAGAATATTCTGTCCGTGGGGCTGCCGAAGTACAGTACCCCGACAAAGAACCTCAGAGCAGCAGATGCAGCTGGATCTGAGTTAGAGGGTTTGACGGGTGAAGCCCGGCAAAGACAGCAGGATAGGGTCAATGAGTTAGTTCGGATCGCTAACAAACAAAATGAAGAATTGCTCAGGGCTAATCCAGCAAGGGCTGGGGCTTCCAAAGTCGTTTATTCAGTGATAGGTAACCCGGAGAAATCCGTTGGAGCTGCATCGTCCTCTCATGGTGGCCCGAGAAGAGAGGAAGTGGTAACCTCGGCGAGGATAAATAAAAAAGACAGTCCCATATGACCCGGCAAGGGCAGGGAAAGGAAAAGCAGTGCAGGGAAATGAGGATCGACGAAGTGTTAGCCGAGGTGAAGCTGGCCGAGGTAACCGCGACCAAGGCAATGCCGGTCAGGGAAACGCTGTGAACGGTAATGCCGGACAGCGCAACTCGGCGGGTGCAGGGAAACCGCAGCAACGGAATATACCACGGCAAGAGCGAAGTGCCGGCCAAGTTATGCAACAGAGAGCCGCTCCGCAGGAGCAAGATAGATACAATGATGGTGATTCGGAAATGGTGAACGCAGGATAACCTAGGCCGGACTATCACGTGATAGGGTCAAGGTTGGGAAGCAGGAACGTGATGCCTGATGATGCCAGGTTAAAACTGGATTGGCTCTATAGGTCGGAACAGATTGAGGGGCAAGGTCCTCCGGATCCAGTGTGCTTTGGGCCCCGGATCATGAAGGAACCTCCGGTACCTAACTTCTAGTTACCCAGAGGCACGAAAACATATCACGGTAGCACCAAGCCAGAGGATTGGTTGATCAACTACGCGACAACGGTGAAAATTGCTACAGGCAACTTGAGATGGGCTGTGAGATATGTACCTCAGATGCTGGAAGGGCCAGCGAGGGTATGGCTAAACAATTTACCACCTGGTAGTATCAACTGTTGGATCAATTTTGAGGAAATGTTCATCAGTAACTTCTCGAGCATGTAGCAGAGGCCGAATAGGCCATAGACCCTAGCAATGTGCAAGCAAAGACCAAATGAAACAGACTAGGAGTTCTTAACCCGTTGGTGCAATGTGCGAAACTCATGCGAGGGCGTGATTGAGTCACATGCCATAGCTTGGTTTGCGCAAGGGTGTAGATATGCAAGCATGCTATGGCAAGGGTTACAGAGGGATATGCCAACTACGCTGGCAGAGACGATCCGGATTGCTGATTCATACACTTTGGGTGATCCAACCCAACCTAGGCTTGTGTCAAATGAGTCAAATGAGGAGTACTACTAGCGAGATGGAGCCGGGTCATCCCAGCGGAATGATTACTGGGGTAAGAGAAGAGATGATAGACCGGATTACAGGTACAGTTCGCAACAAGTTGCTGCTGTAAATCAAGATCAACCCGGAGCAGGAAGTAATCAGCGTCAGAAAGCTGGAGGGCAACAGTGGACCCCAAGGAGTGATGGCAAGAAAACTTGGACGCCCGAGCAAAAGAGACAGTGGCAAGAAAAGAAGGACCGGCCGAGGTATACGTATGAGGCAATGCTGGATCAGCTGTGCAAGTTTCACACGCCAAATCCGAGTAACCCGGCGGGTCACACGACTCGACAATGTGAGTGGATGAGGAAAATAGAGCAAAGTGGTTTGGGGAATGCTCAGGCACCTCGGAACGATCAACCTCGGCAGGAGTTAGCCCGGCAGCCATTGCTCTCCGGAGCGAACATGCAACAGTTAATGTTGCCACCCCCTCCGCCGAGGTATGAAAACCATGAGAGAAGGGATGCAGTGCATCAGGTGGAAAACCAACATCAGCCAGATCAAAGGTACCCCAGAAATGAGGGGAGAAATGAATACAAAGAGCATCACCAGAGTTACTATGTGTTTACCATAGAGGAAACATATAGAAAGAGCTTGCAGCACCGACATATGGAAGTGAATGCAGTTATGCCGGCAGTGACGAGGTATATGCCTTGGTCGAATCAGGAAATTACATGGAGTATCAAGGATCATCCCAAGCTTATGCCAAGCCCTGGTTCGTATGCGTTAGTGCTGGACCCAACTTTCATCGGGCCAAATATCAATGTGAGATTTTCCAAGGTGCTGATTGACAATGGCAGCAACATCAGTATTATGTACGTGTATATAATGCGCAAGTTGGGTATCTCGGAGAACATGCTCCAGGCCACGAGAAAAACTTTCCATGGTATTGTGCCAGGCATTTCTTGTGAACCCATTGGCAAGGTCCGGGTAGACGTGCTATTTGGCACAAGAGATAACTGCCAAACTGAAAATTTGGAGTTTGAGGTGGTAAACCTAGAAAGCGCATATCACGCATTACTCGGCAGGCCTGCCCTGAACAAATTCATGGCAAGTTGTCACATCATTTACCTAAAGATGAAGTTGCCCGGGCCAAATGGAGTAATTACCATAGCAGGTGATTTCCGATGTTCCATTGAATGTGCATCAGCCAGGTCTAACCTGGCCGAGTCACTCGTGATTGCACAAGAGAAAAGAAAGATCCAGGAGGTGGCGGCATTGGCTCAGTCCGCACAATAGTATATGCCGGCGCTGAGTAACCCGCATGGAAGTGTCTCATTTCAAGCAACGAAAGATACAAAGAAAGTGCCGGTTGATAATCTGTTCCCAGAGTGCACCGTAACGATTGGTGCCGGGTTAAACGACAAATAGGTAAGCGAGCTCGTCAACTTCCTCCATGAGAATCGAGATATCTTTGCTTGGTCCACACTGGACTTGCAAGGTGTTCCGAGGGAGTTGGCCGAGCACTCTTTGAATGTGAGACCCAGAGCAAAGCCGGTGAAGCAACCTCTCCGCCGCTTCGCCAAAGATAGGAGAAAAGTCATTGGAGATGAGATAGCTCGGCTCCTAGCAGCTGGGTTTATCATCGAAGTGCTTTATCCGGATTGGCTATCTAATCCGGTGTTGGTGGAAAAGAAGAAAGATGATCCGAATGTGGTAGTGGTTTGGCGTATGTGCATTGATTACACGAACCTGAATAAGGCATGCCCAAAAGATCCATTCCCACTGCCAAGGATAGATCAAGTCATAGATTCTACTGCTGGATGTGAACTGTTATCATTCATAGATGCATATTCTGGTTTCCATCAGATAGCTCTGAACCCGAATGATCAAATAAAGACTGCGTTTATCACCCCGTATGGGGCTTATTGCTAACGGACCATGCCTTTTGGTTTACGTAATGCAGGGGCAACGTACCAAAGATGTATGCAAAAATGTTTACACGACCAAATTAGCCAAAATGTGCAAGTGTATGTGGATGATGTGGTTATAAAAACCAAGGAAAGCAAAATGCTCCTTGATGATATCAGGCAAACATTCGCGAACCTAAGAAGGTTCCGAATGAAGCTTAACCCGGAGAAATGTACCTTCAGTGTCCCAGCTGGAAAACTACTCGGATTTCTTGTCTCCAGCCGAGGTATCGAAGCTAACCCAACTAAAATCCAGGCCATAGAGCGAATGGAGCTGCCGAAGTGTCTTAATGATGTCCAGAAGTTCACTAGCTGTATGGCATCTTTAAGTCGGTTTGTATGTCGTATGGGAGAAAAGGCATTGCCTCTCTATCAACTAATGAAAAAAGCGGACAAGTTCATATGGACGCCACAGGCCAACGAAGCCTTCATCAAGTTAAAGAAAATGTTACTGCACCAGTGTTAGCCTCTCCACTATCAAAAGAGCCAATGTTGCTCTACATAGCCGCAACCAAACGAGTTGTAAGTGAAGTAGTAGTGGTAGAGCGCGACGAAGAGGGTAAGTCAGTGCAAATGCCAGTTTATTACCTGAGCAAGGTATTATCAGCATCGAAGCAAAACTAACCTCATTATCAAAAGATGGCGTATGGTGTGTATATGGCGATGAAGAAGCTAAAACACTACTTTGAAGAACACCCAATCAGGGTGATATGTGAAGCTCCCATATCTGAGATAATGAGCAACAAGGATGCAAGCGGCCAGATCGCAAAATGGGCAATTGAGCTAGTACCTTATGCTCCGCAATACGACAGAAGAGATGCGATCAAGTCTCTGGCTGTGGCCGACTTTTTCGTGGATTGGGCCAAGATGCAATATGAGCCACCATTGCTAGATCCGAACTACTGGAGAATGCATTTTGACGGATCAAAGACAAAAACCGGGTTAGGCGCCGAAGTTGTGCTTACCTCACCCAAGAAGGACCAGCTGAAGTATGTGCTGCAGATCCACTTCGCAGCATCGAACAATGTTGCAGAATATGAAGCACTTGTACATGGGCTCAAAGTGGCAAAAGAAATTGGAATATGTCGGATCCAATGCTTTAGTGACTCGGATTTGGTGGTTCAGCAAGTCTCGAGGCAATGGGATGCTTTGGATCCAAGCATGGCATTATACAGATTTCATGTGCAAAAGATATCTGGGTACTTTGAGGGATGCGAGTTTCACCATGTACCCCGGCTGGAAAATGAGGCTGCCGACGTATTGTCGAAGCTCAAATCAACCCGACAAGCAATTCCACCGGGAGTAGCGCTAGAACACCTTAGAAAACCATCTATCAGGCCGTCACCAGAAATCGACT
This sequence comes from Avena eriantha, assembly GCA_910589775.1. Lineage (NCBI taxonomy): Eukaryota > Viridiplantae > Streptophyta > Magnoliopsida > Poales > Poaceae > Avena > Avena eriantha. Next base: position 11,743,505 of record OU342740.1, read on the forward strand.
CAATCTACATCCCGGCAGATCCGGAGTCCGGAGCTGTACCCATGGACATTGATGTGGGAAGTGGTTCAGGAAACCCGGGGACTGCTTCGCAGAACCCGGGGACTGCGCCGCGCGGTCCGGACGAGGTTATGTCGATGGATCAAGTGGAAATAGATGAGGATGTGTTTCCGGTGCGAGCTATACCAGCTTGGGCACTACCCATATTTCAATTCCTGAAGGATGGAACTTTGCCCAGTGAAGAGGTGCTTTCCAGGCAAATTCAGAGGCGCGCAAAGGCATACACAATTATCAATGCCGAACTATACAAGAAGAGTGTAACAAACGTTCTCCAACGATGTGTTGACTCGGAAGAAGGGCTTGACATCCTCCGAGATATACATCAAGGGGAATGTGGGCATCACACCTCATCTAGAGCTTTAGTGGCAAAAGCTTTCCGGCATGGATTCTACTGGCCAAGTGCCTTGGAACAAGCAGAGGATCTGGTAAGAAAATGTAATGGTTGTCAGAGGTATGCCACCAAGACACACATGCCAATGTCGGAACTCAAAACCATACCAATTACCTGGCCATTTGCTGTATGGTGTTTGGATATGGTTGGCCCGTTTAAACCAGCAAGAGGAAATATGACCCATATCTTGGTTATGGTGGACAAGTTTACGAAGTGGATTGAAGTGAAGCCAATAAGAAAATGTGATGGAGATACAGCCGTGACGTTCCTCAAAGATATCATTCTGAGATATGGATATCCTCACAGTATCATAACAGATAATGGCACAAATTTTGCTGAAGGAGCATTTGCGTGATTCTGCCGAGATAAGAAGATCCGGCTGGACGTTGCCTCGTAGCCCACCTCGCATCAAACGGACAAGTTGAAATATCCAACGGATTAGTATTATCCAGGATAAAACCCTGGCTTATTGAGCCGCTACAAATATCAGCGGGGTGCTAGATAGAAAAACTACCAGCAGTACTGTGGAGTTTAAGAACAACTCCGAATCGATCAACAGGCTATACGCCATTTTTTCTGGTATATGGGGCAGAAGCTGTACTACCAGCCGACATAGAGCATGATTCTCCTAGGGTCACCCAATACATAGAAGCCGAAGTGCGAGAAGCCCGGCAAAATGATGTTGATATGTTGGAAGAAGCGAGAGAATTGGCATTGTCCAGATCCGCCATATATCAGCAAAATCTCCGATGCTATCATAGCTGGAAAGTAAACCCCCGAGTCTTCCGGGAAGGTGATTAGGTACTCCGCCCGCTGACATGCATAAGTTATTCCCCCCATGGGAAGGGCCATTCATTGTGAGCAAAGCATTGCACAATGACTCTTATTATCTCATCGATGCAAAACCACAGGAGAAGAACAAGGCGGACATGTCCGGTGAGGAATCTAAGCATCCATGGAATGTAGCTCTACTTCGTCCGTTCTACACTTAGCAAAGAAGTGTGTGTATCCAAGTCTCTCATACATCGGTATGTATGCCAGCAATGAGTTTATCAATGAAATCGTGGCACCTCGAGCAGTAACTCGGGGACTGCCTTAATAATCTTGACTGTCTTCTGTACTTGTTATTTAATTTTATGTCGGCTAGTTTAAGTTGCTTCTGCCTAAGCCGGATTAGTAGTGTGTGAGCACCAAAAACTCAACTCTTCGACTTGCTGCTGTCCAACAAGATTTGGCTTCATGGCAAGCAAGAGAACAAGTTTTGAATTGCATAGCACACGAAAAACGACTAAGGAAAAGAACGTAATCAAGCCGACATTTGTTATTTGGACTAACTTTATGTTTGCCTTGTTTTTACTATGCTGAATTATTTTGAGCTAGTCCTAAAGGTTTCTAAGTATTGTTAAGTCAATTTTTGAAACTCGGACTCGTAAGTCATAAAACCAAACTAAGGTAGACACGAGCCGAGCCAAGAAATTGGAGAGGCAAGAAAATGAAACTCGGGGACTACGCCCAAGTTAATCCGGCACGAGCAACTTAGTAGCAAAATATGATCTGTATGCTTAATACATCTGCACCCGGCATACCGGGGATCTGATAAACTTCAAAGTGTTTGTTGGTGATCAAGGAGCAGCAGTAGGAGGTAACTCGGTGCCAGCAGGTGGAACTCCGGCCTCAGCTTCAGCGTCATCTTCATTTTCTCCGACGCCCGAGGCTTCGTCCTCTTCCTCCTCGTCCGAACCATCTTCGACATATTCGTCGTCAGTAGCTTCGAGAAAGCTTGGTCCCTCGTTCCATTGATGGATGGGGCAAACTGAATAAGGCTATGGGCGCAAGCCTTGCGCCGAGCTATCCAATCCGGATCATTGGACCACCTTGATCCGGTGCGCATGCGCTCGAGAAGATTCATATTTATTTTCTCATACCATGTGAGCACGTAGTGGAGGACGGTTTCAGCTCCGGCGCGTCCGGCGGATTCCCTCCAAAGGTCAAGCTGGGTCTCGCACTCCATTAAATTGTTAATTAGAGCAGTGGATCCCTCCGGAGTATCTTCACCAGGCCAAAGGGCATTGACGATCCAGACTGCTGCATCTAGGAGACCCAAACCGTAGTTCTTCACAATCTCGACGCGAGAAGATAAGCTGACCAGCAGGTCCTCCATGTCATAGGGAATATTTTCAGTGCCAGGACCAGTTGGGGTACCCCTCTGCTGGCAGAACTTGGAAACTGTAGCAGCCGCAATAGCATCGCCCTCTGGAAATTTGTGTGAAAACAAGACAAGTGAAATAAGTAAAGGAGGTTGACCCGGAAAGATTCATGTCGGCTGAAGGAAAATAACTTACGAGAAATATGGCTATGGATCCGGGTCAGCTCCTTGGTGAAGTTATCACGTCTCTCCCGAAGTTGCACAAGTTTAGCATTTGCCGACTCAAGCTTAACGTCGGCCTCCTTCAGCAGTTCTTAATCTTTGGCAATTTGGAGGTTGAGACGTTCCCGTTCCTCGGTGAAGTCTTGCCCAACTTTCTCCATCTCAGTTTTGTGGAGCGCCTTGAGCTTTTTCATTTCTGCCTTGAGCTTGGCAATTTCATCATCTTTGGTCCGGAGGAGGGAGAGCTCATCATCCTTCTTCTTAAGTTCAGCCTGATGCTGCCCTGCTTGTTCGAGAAAATGCAGCATCATATCAGGCACGGGCACACTATCTTCAAGAGATGCTGAAACCGTTTGTTGACCCGGTAAAGCCGAGGTATGAATATCTGCCGAGCCAAGAAGAAAAGGAGAGAGAGCACAGAAGAAGATTAAGCAAAACTGACTTACCTTTTATTTGATCCAAGTTCTTCCTCATGATGGTGTTTTCGGCTTCCACTTCGGCTGCCCAATCCAAATAACAGATTAGTTTGGCGGGAAAAGATGAAGAAAGATGGGAAAAAAGCCAAGGATAAAACTTACCCCTTTTCTCGAACGCAGCGCCTTATGTGTGTCCAAGAGGCGTTGAAACTCAGCGCTCCGACGATTGGTGGTAACCTGAGAAAAGCAAAGTTGACTTGATCATGTGCATATTCGAAGTGTACAAGATCCGGGCCAAGTGGAACTTAACCCGGCTCTAGGTGTGTGCATATTCGAAGTGTACAAAATCCGGGCCAAGTGGAACTTAACCCGGCTCTAGGTGTGTGCATATTCGAAGTGTACAAAATCCGGTCCAAGTGGAACTTAACCCGACTCTAGGTGTGTGCATATTCAAAGTGTAAAAGATCCGGGCCAAGTGGAACTTAACCCGACTCTAGGTGTGTGCATATTCGAAGTGTACAAAATCCGGGCCAAGTGGAACTTAACCCGGCTCTAGGTGTGTGCATATCCGAAGTTACTAAGGAGCTACGCTAGTTCTCTAAGGAGCATACGGCCGAGTAACAAGTTACTCCCCCAGTAGCTCGGGGACTAATGGTTATATCACTAATGTTTAGTACATATTAAAGAAAAGACAAGGTAGCGTACCTCCATCATCCGACTGGCAAGGTTGATAGCCTTGGCGGTTGTGTTCATTTGTGCGGCAAACTCGGCAGGCCCAAATTTCTCTGAGAGATTGTCGTTATGGACGAACTCCGCCTTGTTCCAGTTATTGACGAACTCAATCAAGGCCGAAGGATAGCGCTCTCCACTAAGCATATGGGGCGCAATCAAACCGTTGGCATGGGATTCCCTCTTTTCAATTTGGGAAGCAGCAGGGCTAGTGTGCAATGCAAGTTGTGTGCTAACTGACCCGACGGAGGCATCTTTCTTCGGTGGGGTCTTCTTCGGAAGCATGGACGCGAGCGTGCGCTGTCCAACCTCGATAGATGCTGCCCTGGCGGCGTCAGAAGTTTTCTTGGCCTTAGGCTGCTGCTGAGAGGTTGAAGTTTGTGCTGTGGATTTGGTCTTGGGTGCAGCCTTGGTGCTAACTGGGCCTTCTCGCCGAGTCTTGGAAGACTCGGACGAGGCAGAAGGAGTTGGTGCTGCTGGCACTTGTGTTGCTGCTGTTGGTGCTGGCGCTGGAGCTTGTGCTGCTGCTTGTCTTGGCGGGGGTGCTGTTGCTACCTCGGAGGTGGCAGGTTGCAACTGAGCCGAAGAGGAGCTGTGAGCATCCGCTGCCTCGGCAGAGCCACTTCCCCCTGCTCCGAGGTTACCCTCCTCTAGACGAGGTGGGCTAGAACCCGGAGCAGCCGATGAACTCTCCTAAATGGGGCTCAGTGGGCGTGTATCGTCACCACGAAGGGGAGATGGGGTATGCCAGAGGGGCGAAGCGATGCTAGATCCGCTCTAGGGAACCTCCACCGTAGCCCTACCGAATCAAATGATGAATAACAAGTTAAAACAGAAGAAAAGCACGAAGCAAAGGACTGGACAAAGAGAAAAGTGACTTACTCATCAGAAGTCAATGGCTCCTTGGGCTTCCGATCCCTCTGAGTTATGGCCTTAGTCGTAGGCTTGGTGGCGGCTTTGTCTGCGGACTTCTTTCGCCTCTTGGTTGGCTTAGAAGGTCCGGAAGAAGCGGCAGATGCGGCCGCCCATTTCTTTGACGCGGCTGGGACCAGCTCACCCATGGCAAGAGGAGGATCTTCGTGGATCTGCCCAACCGGGTTAGCTGAAGTCGGAAAGGCGTAAGAAAGGGGTACGGTGTCAAATGCTTCCATCACCTCAACATCGAAATCATCTTCATCATCAGGCCAATCTCTTAAGGAAGATAAGTTACCGGTAGGTCGCTTGGTCGCATCAGGGAATGGCAGGAACATTTCTTGATCCGGCTCCTCCTCGTCCGGGGCATCTCGATCCTTCGCCCATTTGAGAGAAGGCTTAGTGCCATCCTCGAGGGTTTGCTGAAGAAACAACTAAGAAGAAAATGCAAAGGGATCAAACAAACAACAAATTCCGACATATGATATAACTCGGAAAAAGATTGGATCACAAGATTTACCATAGGAGGAAGCTTGTCTCGGCAGAAATGCTCTATCCCCTACTCCTAATCAGCGGAGAAGTCTTTGACGGTCGTGAAAACGGCCTTGACCCGGCGAAATATCTCGGTGTTACTCAATTCAAATGAGGAGGTCCGGTTGGGGTCAACTCGCCAACTCATGTGGCAAAGCTTGTGTGTGCGCTTCTGGAGAGGGGAGATCCGGCTGCGGACGAAAGTGATCATCGCGTCCTCGTTGCGCAGCCCCATGTCCTTTAACTCCTTAAACCGTTTGTTGACTTGGTTCGCCAAGACAGTGGGTTTCTTGGAAACCCGGTCCCACAGATCCGGATTAGGAGGACCCGGAGCGTAGGGGCGCAGCCGGATTAGATCTTCATTCATGCCATTTCTGACATAGAAGAAAGTTTGGGCCCAGCCCTTGCACGAATCTAGCCCCGTGACCCGGGGAAAGACGGATTGTTTCCAGGGACAAATAGAAGCAGCACCGAACTGCGTAAGATGTTTGTCCTCTGGGTCAAGCTGCTTATTCGGAATCACGTTCCTTCGTAGACCAAAGAAACGGATCCAGAGATCTTTAGTGATGGAGGCGAAAGAAGAAAGGGATGTGATGGCGTTCGCCGGAAGGTGGTGCGGTTGAAGTTCATAGATACCAAGGAAATCATGGAAGAAATCGCTAACGGGGAGACCGAACCCGCGCTAGAAATGGGAGAGGAACACTACGAACTCACCGGGATTGGGTGAGGGTGCGAGCTCCTCGGAGGCGAGGCGGGAAACCACGCCCTCTGGGATGCGGCGCGTGCGGTATAGCCAGTCCAGGTCGTCCTGGCAAACCCTGGAACCAGCCCATGCGCCGCGTTCTGCGTTCTCCGCCCCCTCCTCCATCTCCGCCTCCGCGACGGTGAGATCTTCCTCTGTCATGTCTAGATCGCTATCCTCACCGGCCCAATCAGAGGTGGGAGGTAAAGACTTGGACTGGCGCGGACCCGTGGCGGTAGAACTGCACGGGAGCGGCAGCGAGGGAGGTGCGAAAAGGCACGGTGCGGCGGCGGCGACGCTGTCGCTAGGAAGAAGAAGAAGAGGCGGAGAGGCGCGAGAAGGGGAAAAAGACCAAGGGGCACGCCCCTCCCCTATTTAACCATGCCCCAACGGGGGTAGTGGGATCGGGCGGTGCGCCAGGGCCACACGGTGTGGCCGTGTATTATCCGGATCAGCCAATCAGAGGCGAGCCACAGGAAGGGCCACAGGACGCAAGGGATCCCACGACGCAACGTGGTGATACAGTTAACGAGGAGACAGACGCGACGTGACGTGTGCAACAGTAACATCTAACATTAACTGCAGCAGTAACTGGCGTAGGCCTTTAAAATGAGGCAAAATAATGATTACCTTCCATGTGGGATGCGGGGAAGCATACGAGAGAAGGAAGGATAACCCGAATAACCAAAGGGTGACCCGGCCAGCGAGTGAAAACTCAAAATGTGCCAAGAGAAAGTTAGCCCATAGAATCCGGACTATGAGATAACTCGGAAAAGGAGAAAAAGGTTCGGTAAATTGAACCTGCCGTGGCCTTAGTAGTTGGGGCTGCTAAGACCGCACCAGCTTCGGGGACTAATGTTGGGGGATACCCCCGGGTAGGGTCACGCCGGGGTATAAAGGCTGAGTTAGCCGAGGTATGGCAAGGTCAAAGAAAGTGCTGGCCGAGTCACCTCAAGGCAGGCCGAATCACGGAGTAACCTAGACCAGAGGATGTCCACCTAATTGAGTCCCGGCCGACGTATGTCGTATGCCGGCAGGATTTATGTAACTTGTATGCAGGTACCAGTGTGGCCGGATTAACCAGGTACGATCCGGGTTATATCAGGCTTGCAAGAGAAGGAAGGTATCTCGCTGGTCAAAAGGTGGTCACTGTACGCAGGAGTGTGAGCGAAGCAGACAAAGAGAAGGACCACCGAGGCGTGGCCGACAAGGGTGACACACGCTGTGTCGGATGATGCTGGCGCCGCAGAGGCTTACGTAGCCTCTGCATGGCTTACGATGGGGAAAAGTGACCCGGTCAGTTTGCTATTTTGGGAGGAGGAATATGCCTCCACGTATGCCCTAATTGGATGACCTAGCCTCCCCTATATAAGGAGGGCTAGGGCATCTGTAGAAGGGGTTGATCTCTAGTTGGTTGGCATTTGGGTAGTGTTTTCCTGGGAAATAGCTAGTGGTGAGAGTAAGAGAGTTCCTTCTTCCTCCTCTCCCCAATACAGCTCAAGGAGCATTTGTAACCTTGGAAACCTAGTGAATACAAAGTATCTGTGTGTGGAATCACCACACTATCCCTCCCTGGATTCCTCTAGTGCATATTGTCCGCACCTTTAGCCTATCCATGGTATATGCCGTGACACCACCACGACAAGCTAGATATGCCCCTGATGAGACCAGCACTGAAGCAAATAAGAAGGAGAGGTTCCTAAATGGACTGCATGATGAGATGCAGACTGTGTCAGTCAACATCCCTTTTGAGGATCTAGAAGAGCTTGTAGACTCAGCCATCCAGATGGAAGGGAAGATCAACCAGGCCAATGACAACCGCAAGCGCAGGACGATGCACCAGACTGGGTCCCATAATACTCAGAAGTATCGCCCCAACCCGTCTGCCGGATATGCCCCAAGAAACAACAGACCCCCTATGTCCTGTCCAAGCTACCCCAATCATAGCAGAGGAAACCACACCAACAACCCCGACAACTCCAATAACTTCAACCGTGCACCGCCCAAGTCCAACAACAACAACAATACTGCCCCAAGGACTGGAAGCAATGTTGTGCCTGTTGCAGCCAAAGACAAGTCCCAAATTACTTGCTTTGAATGTGGAGTCAAGGGTCACTACTCCAATGAGTGCCCCAAGAAGCTTGCAACAGCCACCAATGCGAATGCACCCGCTCAGCAGCAACGCCGTGTTCAGCCTGGAAGGAGGTTTTCCCCAGGAAATTCGCTCAACCGGAACGGCCATCTGTTCCACATGAATGCTGAAGAAGCCGAGGAAGCACTAGATGTCGTGCTGGGTATGTTTTCTGTCAACTCAGTTTTAGCAAGAGTGTTGTTTGATTATGGGGCATCACACTCGTTTGTTACAAAATAATTTGCATGCACTAGTAAGATTCAACCAACAAAATTGAAGCATGTTATGATAGTTCAAATACCTAGTTCAACCACCAAAGCTAGAAAAAATTGCAAGGTTGTACCTATCAGAATCCCGGGAATAGATTTTTATGCCAATCTAACAGTACTTGGAACCAAAGGTTTGGAAGTAGTACTAGGAATGGATTGGATGTCGAAACATAAAGGATTGATCGACTGTGCCAAGAAAGCCATAACCATGACCAATAGCTCTCGAGTAACCGTAGAGCATGTATCTGAAACCTTGCCCCATCAATTCAAGTGCAACAAGAGTCCATCCCAACCAACCCTTGACCAAGTCAGAGTAGTCTGTGAATACCCCGACGTATTCCCAGATGAATTGTCCGATATGCCCCCAGATCGGGATATCGAGTTCATCATTGAACTAATTCCTAGAACGGGACCCATAGCTCAGAGACCTTATAGTATGAACCCCTATGAATTAGTGGAGCTGAAGGAGCAACTTGATGCTATGTTGGCGAAAGGTTTGATTCAACCAAGCGCATCGCCTATTTTGTTTGTGGATAAGAAAGATGGAGGTAATCGATTGTGCACGGATTACCGGAAGCTGAATGATGTAACCATCAAGAACAAGTACCCACTGCCCAAGATGGAGGACCTATTTGATTAGTTGACTGGTGCCAGAGTGTTTTCTAAGATTGATCTTAGAACTGGTTATCATCAACTCAAGATTCGTGCAACGGATATTCCAAAGACCGCCTTTACCACCAGATATGGATTGTATGAGTATATGGTCATGTCTTTTGGATTAACCAATGCCCCCGCTTATTTCATGAATGTCATGAATAAGATTTTTATTAACTTTCTGGATAAGTTTGTCGTTGTTTTTATCGACGACATTCTGATCTATTCCAAGTCAGAAGAAGACCATGAGCTACACCTAAGAACCATCCTTGAAACCCTTAGAGAACATCAGTTGTATGCCAAGTTTAGCAAATGTGAGTTCTGGTTGAAGGAAGTAGGATTCCTTGGACATATTGTGTCAGCAGGAGGAGTTGTTGTCGATCCCGCCAAGATCAAAGATGTTGAAGCATGGAAAGCCCCAACCACTCAAACTCAAGTCCGTGCATTTCTCGGATTAGCGGGATATTACCACAAGTTTGTTGAAGGATTTTCAAGCATCACAAGACCGATGACCCAATTGTTGAAGAAAGATAAGTTCGAATGGATGGACAAATGTGAAGCAAGTTTTCAAGAGCTCAAAAAGAGATTGATTTCAGCCCCAATTCTGATTATGCCAGATATCAAGAAGCCTTTTGATGTGTATTGTGATGCATCCAAGATTGGTCTCGGATGTGTGTTGATGCAAGAAGGAAAAATCATAGCATATCTATCCCAACAACTGAAGCAGCATGAGAAAAACTACCCTACCCATGATCTTGAGCTAGCAGCTATAGTTTTAGCATTGAAGACATGGCGTCATTACCTTATGGGTAACCGCTGTGAGATCTATTCGGATCACAAGAGTCTGAAGTATATTTTCACCCAGAAGGAGCTGAATATGAGGCAAAGGAGATGGATAGAGTTAATCAAGGATTATGACCTTGACATTCACTATCACCCCGGCAAAGCCAATGTGGTAGCGGATGCTCTTAGTAGATTGCCATGTAGATTAAACACCATGATCAAAGAAGCCTAGCCAAGTTTGCATGAAGACTTGGAGCAGTTTAGAACAGAGCTAGTTAGCAAAGCATTCTTAGCTAGCATAGAACTTCAACCCACTTTGATCAATCAGATCAAGGAAGCCTAGAAGGGAAATGCAAGTATCGACGAAATCAAACATCGTATTGGTACATGGAAGGTACTCGGATTCACCGAAGATGAAGAAGGAGTTTTGTGGTACAAAGGACGTATTTGTGTGCCAGCAGATTCCGAGCTAAAGCAAGTTATCATGCAGGAAGCACATGATACTCTTTATTCTATCCATCACGAAGGAACAAAGATGTATCAGGATTTGAAGGAGCAATTTTGGTGGCACAAGATGAAGAGAGAAATCGAAAGCTACATAGCCAAGTGTGATATCTATCAGAGACTCAAGGAAGAACATCAGAGACCCACAGGACTTTTGCAACCATTGCAGATTCCGGAATGGAAATGGGATTCTGTCAGAATGGACTTTATCACCGGTTTGCCTACATCTAGTAGGAGAAATGACTCTATTTGGGTCATAGTTGATAGACTGTCCAAGGTAGCCCATTTTATACCTATCAAGACCACCTACCAGAGTTCGAAGCTAGCAGAGCTGTACATTGCTAGAATCGTAAGTTTGCATGGAACCCCCAAGACCATCGTATCGGATAGAGGAACCCAATTTACCTCAAGATTTTGGCAGAAAGTCCAAGAAGGATTAGGAACCAAGTTGAACTTCAGCATAGCTTATCACCCACAGACCGATGGACAGACTGAAAGAGTCAACCAAATCTTAGAAGATATGTTGAGAGCTTGTATTCTAGAAAATGGATCAAAAGGGGAAGATTGTCTGCCTTTCGCAGAATTCTCATACAACAATAGTTATCAAGCCAGTTTGCAAATGGCCCCATTTGAATTTCTGTATGGAAGGAAGTGTCATACCCCCTTGAATTGGTCGCAAGTAGGAGAGAGTCAGATTTTCGGACCCGCATCCTACGAGAAGCCGAAGAGAAGGTTCACAAAGTCCGTGAGCACCTCAAGACCACCCAAGCTAAACAGAAGAGTTATGCTGACAAGAGACATCGAGACCTGACCTTCAATGTCGGAGATTTTGTATATCTCAAAGTGTCACCTTTGAAGGGAATGCAACATTTTCAACTGAAAGGGAAGTTAGCCCCCAGATATATTGGACCCTTCAAGATTTAGAATCGCCGAGGAGAAGTATCTTATCAACTAGAAGTACCAGGGGAGATGTCAGCCATCCATGAAGTGTTCCACATCTCGTTACTTCACAAATTCCTAGAAGTTCCGGAGAAGACCAAAGTTTTCAATAATATGGATCACTGAGCCATAGGTATCAAGAAGGATCTGACGTATCGTGAAGTGCCCATCCGTATATTGGAAGAATCTTTCAGAACCACCAGGACCCGGAGTATCAAATTTCTCAAGATCCAATGGAGCAACCATACTGAAGAAGAAGCTACTTGGGAGCGAGAAGATTACATTAGGACTGAGTTTCCAAATATCTTTAGTTCCTAGTTTTTCTGAAATCTCGGGATGAGATTTTGTTTAAGGAGGGAAGGTTTGTAACACCCCAAAACTTCTAATCAAGATTATCAAGTTCTAATTACCCAAGTTTATGGTTAACAAAAACTTTTATTAATAATTTGAATATGAATGCATGTGTGTTTTGGCATTAGTGTAGAATTGATTAAATTTTCCATGTTTGATTGCTACAAATGTTAGGAAATGGTTTAAAGGTGAATACTCCATCATCTAGGCCAATTGCAAACAAAATCAAAAGAAAAAGAAATCAAATAGGAATAAATAAAGCAAATGGTCATTTTGGCCAAAGTTAACCACTAGGTCACTTTGAGTGTTCCTAGAAGAGAAATTTTAACGGAAACAATTCTACTTGTTTTCACCCCTTGCTAGAACAAGTAAAAATGTATCAAGTCCCACTTTACAAACTTACAAAAACATTTTCCAAATCAATTTAATGGACAATTGAAAATTGAATCTAGTTCATATGTGAAGATCACACTTCTTCAAAAGCCCATCAAACCAATTCCCCTTGACCTCTCCAAGCAAACATAGACACTCAAGCTTAAGATTAAATCACTCAAAACATTTCATTCAAAAATTCCAAAGTATTTTTCTTTCGGCCATTTCATCAAACACCTTGTTTACACTAACTAAGCAGCTGCCTAACTTCACTGTTTACATAGTAATCCTAGACCATTTTGGTCCCCTCTTAACCCCCTTGTCTCCCCTAGTGTCGAGCCACACCAGACCAACCCCCCTTAGCCGTGTGCATAGTGGAGCGCTGCCCAATTCTGGTCATCGCCGGTCGACCGTGGACAGCGTGCCAGGAGCCTCGCCGCCCTCGCCCACGATGTGCAGCAGACACGCCTCGGTCCACCGCCACCCCTGTCCAAGCCACGACCCCAGCCTAGCCCTGGACCACCCTAGCTACGTCGTGCCCACAGTCTCTATGCCATGCCTAGAGCGCGCCAGCTCGCCGTAGCCGACCGCCTCGCACAGACCACGCTTCGCCCTCGCCGCATACGCTCACGCTTGCCATGATCACCCCATCCCCGCAGACACCCCCGTTCGCTGCCGCACGACCCGTAGCTGCCACACGCCGTCGCAAACACCTCCGCGTTTGCGCGGAGCGCCGCACGCTTCGACTAATCCACACCACCCCGCGCCGTGCCAGTACGCCCGTTAGAACCGTCAGGGAATCGGGCACCAGCCCCTAGCCTCAGCCGCACCGATATCCGCCTGTAGCATCGTCACCAACGAGCCCGCGTCCACGCCGTTTGGTCCCCTCGCCATAGTATAAATGGAGGCCTCTCCTGCCTCATTTCTCCACACCAACACCCTCACCACTCCTCTCTGATCCTCCCTCACCCTTTCCCAGAGCAAGGCGAGCTCTCTCTCACCGGAATTTGGCCGGACCCCGCCACTGCTGGAGGAGAAGGGCGTCGTTGATTGCGACCACCCCAAGACCTCCCGTGACCGCGCCTCGAACCACCGTTGTCTACCACGTCGATCACCCCATCACCGACCCTAGGTAGAGCCTAGGTGAGCCTCGCTTGACCCCCACCGCCACGCTAGGTTAGAATCCTCGCCGGAGCAGTTCGTCGTCGATGATGACTCTCCGCCGTTGGATCGTCTTTTAATCGCACGTCTCAGATGCGTAGATACCGTTTTGTTTAGTTAGACTCGCGGATTGGTGGACCCCCTCTGTCAGCAACCCGATGCGCTGTGCAGTGCAGTTGGGCCGACCCGTTTAAGTTTCCTGCGCAGGTCTGGAGATTCAAATATGGATTTTCCATTTTAGTTAAAACCCTATTCTGTCCATAGATTCAAAAATCAATTCAGAGAGTTTCACTGAACCAAATTGCATGATTCAAATTTTATTAGAAATGCATTTAAATTATCTATGCAAACCCATTAGATTTAAATCAATTGGAGTTATAGATCACCTATATAAAAAATAACAAGACATAGACTTTTCCAACTTCAAACAATTTTCAAAAATCAACCATAAATGCTTTTGAGTTGATTCAAACTCTCAAAAATTACATTTGATAAGATCTATCTGAATATGTAAAAACATTTAGGTTTACATGCAGTGACTTTGGACTAGTACCAAAATAATGCTATATAGGCATTTCTAGTCACTTTAAATCTAATAATTAATAATCTTAAACTTTATAAAATATGACCAACCCTTTTAATCACATTTCCATGTATTAGAATACGTGGTGATTACATGTCTACACATGATCCCATATTTTTATTGGAGAATATTAAATCTTAGTTAATTTCAGTGAGTAGAAATTACTTTTCTAAAATAAAATGAATAAGACTAAGTCTTTATTTCATGTGATGATTGTGATGATGCTAGATCATCAAGTGTGAGCCTTAGTGTGCTAAATAGAATTATTTAAGTATTGTTTGGTGATTGTGTATCCCGTATTCATTTATAGATGATAGTACCGACCAAGGATATGAGGAGGAGGAGTACTACCAAGCAGAAGACGAAGAAAATTTCAATCACTACACCAATCACGACAAGCTATTATGTGCAAGCTAGAACTATGAAAGTTAACACTTGCCCCCTTGATAACTTAAGCAAGATGCATTAGGCTTGGTTTGGTTATATACCTTTGATTTATACCAATCCCAAGTTTTACTTGCAAGCTTATTATTCATTTACTTTATCAAAGTCTTCACTTTTAGCTAGTGCTTTGTGAGTATTTGGCAAAGAGTAGTATAGATAGCATAAAGAATATAAAACTAGGCATATACTTAGATGTCATTCTATGGCATGAGATTGAAGATTAGCACCCCTCATTAGTGAACACTCTTAACCTTAGTAGCTAGTGCTAAGCATAAAAGTTGATCACTTTAGATGGGAATACTGGGTGAAAATGATTGTGAAAACCTTGGAATGATGATTCATTCTATTGAGATGTTTTGACATGTGTTGAGAAGCACAATGGTTTGATGATGAAAATGTTGAGGCATGTGCGTTAGCCCTTTATGAAAACTGATGGTTGGGTTCGGATGCGATACCACTCCAATTTTACCGTACTACCACAATAGCAGAATTGGGTAGGGCTTAGCCGGAAATTTATATGCATTAGTATGGGTTCCCTTGCGGGAGAGGTTTGAGCTGAGGCTACCTCTTGATGTTGTCCACCTATGCAGTGCCCAGGATGGCAGATGGCCATGGCTGGGAGGCCAAGCTCATAGGGGAGATGCCTATACTAGGGTGTGTAATTGAAAGGTTATGATTGATTATCCACATACTAAGTATGATGATTCAGGGTTATCCCTGACGGATGTATCGAATTTTGTGGTGAAAGTGTACCACCTCTTTAGAGTGTCAAACTATTCAAATAGCCGCGTCCGCGGTCATGGACAGTTGGAGTGGCCATACTGTTCCGTCGTCAGATGTTTTCAAAATTATTTGTGAAGGGAACTATGACTTTGACTTGACCACAACAGGGTTGTGAACATGAAAACTAGTTTCCCACTTAAGCGATTTAGAACATTAACTTAGTTTTCCTTACTTCTAAACTCAGTTTAAGATAAATCTGGCTTTTTTCAAATAAACCTAGAGCTTAAGATTCCTACTAGAGATACCTTACTTGTTAGTGATAGTTTGCGAGTATTTGAAGAGTACACATGGCTTTGTCCCTGGCTATTTCCATGGCCAGACTATGAGGACGACTACCAGGATGATGGACAACAGGAAGTCTATGACAACTAGGATCATCTCCCATCGTTAGCATTGCCTGTGACCATAAAGATGGAGCCCACTACTATGCTATTATTATTCCACTTCTTGTTTGTATTAAGACTGGATCATGAGATCCTTTATTTGTGTAAGACCTTACTATTGTTTGTAAAGGATGATGTACTGTGATATCCAATCTGTTATGTCTCACAAAAATGGTAATCCTGGGATTGCAAGGTATGGCATAACAGGCATCTGGGATTAAAAATCCGGGTGTTGACAGATATATCGGCCGATTAGATGCTAGCAACTCCAAGAGGGAGTATTTGTGCTCGATAGTGGGTTCATGCCTCTAGTAATCTAGGGAAGTGATAGAAATCTCTAAGGTACTAGATGTGTTGTTGCTACTAGGGAGAAAACATCAATCCTTTGTTCACAGAACAATCGTATTATTAACTTTACATGCAATGCTTAATGCAAGTATATGTTGCTTGCAACTTAATACTGGAGAGGGTGCGGATGATAACCTGAAGGTGAATTATTAGTCATAGATGCAGTTGGATTACGGTCTATGTATAATGTTGTAATTCCCAATCAAATCTCAAAGGAGTCAAGATGATTAGTATATGCATGTATGCTTTCTCGATATTTGTCATTTGCCCCGCTGTAATTTGTTCACCCAACATGTCATCTATCTTAAGGAGAATCACCACTAGTGAACTATGGACCCCGGTCCTTTCTTTTACCATCAATCTACAAATGTGTACTGTTTTCTGTTTACTTTCTGCAAGCCATTACTTTCTTACACACAATACGTTTAATCCTTTGTTTTCGACAAAACCGGTGAGATTGACAACCTCACTATAAGTTGGGGTCAAAGTTTTACTTGTTTTATTTGTTTTGCTTAGTTTATTTCTGCTTTGTTTGCTTGTTTCTTTAACAAAAATACAAAAAAATTAGTTCCTACTATAGTTGTTATTTTTGTTGGTCTGTTATTGTCTTGATTTATCATGCTTTCTATCAATGGTTGGTTTCTTTGAAACTAAATCTAATTGGCAAGGTGGGTTCACGGAAGAACAAAAATATTATTATAAGGAACACCGCTTGTCACAAAAAGGGAAACACTTATGGGAACAAATTAATAAATTATATTCCATTGCTAGTAACATGTTCTCTACTTATAATGTTACTTATTGCTTTGATAAATCTTGTTACTGTAAGAGGTATAAACACCTCCCTTTTCAACGTGAGTATAATTATGATGTTACCATATCTTCTTATGTTAAGGGAAATTATGACTTTTATGATGTGGAACAAATTGAAGAATTTATTGCTTGGAAGGGTGCATTTGAACTTGCTTATTTGCTTCAAAATACTAATGATTCACCTTATAAATATGAGGTTTATGATATACTTAAATTTTGCTTTGATAATTACAAGGAACAAATGGCTATATTCTTGAATATCTTAATAGATACTCTCCACCAACGGAAGAGACTAATGCCTTGCAAGAGCCTATGGAAGAAGAAATTTCTGAACTTGAAAGCTCATTAGATGAAAAATAGGAGGAGAGTGATGAACAAAAGGAGGAATAATGGATCTACCCATGCCTGCCTTCTAATGAGAGTAACTCTTTACCCCTTACATTATTTGATTGTCTCCCATGCTTACCAAAGGAGGATGAATGTTATGTTCCTGTGGATTCTTTTGAAAATGTATATAATAAAGCTCTAGATGATGGTCCTATATTGGTTGATAATATTAATTTTACTACTATTTAAAATAAGATTGATCAGTCATCTTGTTATAAAATTGTTAAATGTGGGTATGAAGGTTTTAATCCCACTATTTTTGAGCTTGATAAAAATTATGAGTTTGTAGATCATGAAAAGTATGCTTTATGTGATATTTATGTTGTTGAGTTTATTCGTGAGACTACTGAAAATTATTATGAGAGAGGAAAATATGGTTATAAAAGTTTTCATGGTACTGAAACACCTCTCTATGTGCTGAAAGTTTTGAAGTTACTCTCGTTTTATCTTCCTATGCCTGTCACTTTGTTCTTTGTGAATTTATTTGCGTATAAGATTCCTATGCATAGTAAGTGGGTTAGACTTAAATGTGTTTTGAATTTGCTTCTTGCTTCTCTCTTTTACTTCAATTCATATTTCTTATGTGGGCATCATCGAAATTATCATGCCTAGCTCAAAGGCGTTAAAGAAAAGCACTTATTGGGAGATAACCCAAAAGTTTTAGATGAGTCTCGGAAGTTATTACCTCTGTAATAAATGCTCCTTATATTTTTTATTTGCTTTTTGTGCCAAGAGTAACCTCTAATGAGAGAGAAGTAATGCTTGGTAAAGTTGCTGTCCCAAAATAGATATTTGTGCTTCGTTGTAAAAAGTCGTGTAAAATCTCTGTACGTCGGTTTGAGCTGTGATTTTTTTTCTTCTGCCTCAGGTTGTTATCTAACTTTTGTTAGTTCAACACTTTTCGATTTGACAAACAGAAGGTCTTCGAAAAAAATTGGTTTTTACCTGCTGGTCTGTTTTGACAAATTTCTGCCATTATTTGCATTTGCTTCTTTTTGATTCCTTTTTGGGTTCTTTTTGGGAAATTGAAATTTTTGAGGGAAGTGCTACAGTATCTTGTGTTTTAATGTAAGTTCTATTGGTGTTGGAACTGAACCCAAAGACTTATTATCTTGAGTGCACTAATGTTGCTAATAAAGATTGTGTGAAGTTTTGTATGAAGGAAAATTTTCAGGTGTATGGAAAGAGTGATGTAATGAGATGAAGAATGGACTAAATCTCAAGCTTGAGGATGCCACGCATGTCACCTCAAAAAATATCCTAGAGTACAAGCGTCAAATCTTGGGGATGCCCCATGCATCCCCTTCTTCATCAATAAAAATCTCAGGTTTCTCCCAAACACTTCATTTTTATTGTTTCATGCACAGTTGTGTTGTTCTTGGAGCGTCTTCGCTTTCGTTTTTGGTTTTAGTTTTCTTGGTTTGCTTAGTTTTCTTGAATGAATTGGTTGGACCCCCTCATTCATACATTAGTTTTCAAATAAGTTTGGTTTGGATTGGAAAATAGTAGGAAAAGTTCGTGCTTAAGTGGTAAAAGGAGCTTGTTTTTGACTGTGTCCTATGCTTTGTCATGTCATGCTTGATATTTTTTTGGCTTTATGCTTAGTGATTATTGTTGTAGCATGACATGTTATAAACAATTGAGATTGCTTAATGTGCCTTGAAAGGATCATGCGTTGTTTTAGCATATTAAAGCATAGTATTGAGGTATTCTCCTTTGATGCTTTATTTGGGTTGGCTTGGCGCATGCTCACACCATGTTATGACTATCCCAAGTCACCATATCCTTTATGATCCTTTATTTTTCGACTTGTAATATCACTTTATGCTTTAATCAATGATGTTTTGTCACTTTGCATGATTATGGCCATTACTTCTCTCTTAGTTGGTTGCTCCCAGTCTTTTGCTAGCCTCCATAACCAAGTATGAGTTCCACTCATGCATCCAACTCCAAATAAAACCAAGTTATTCCAAAGATTCCACCATACCTACCTATTAGCATTTGCTATTCCAAGTATAATCATGTTTTTATCTACCTTTCGAATTAAACTTGTTATGTGAAAATTAGTGATTAAAGCTCTCACGAACTTGATGGCACACTGTACTTTCTTGCACCTAATAAACTTGAACCATTGTGTCCATATTCGTTGCGTATATGCTTGCGCTTTATAAGTTGAATTTAGCAGAACCATGTATCATGGGGAACGCTTTCAACATTGCACTTATATTCTGTTGATATCAAGATTCTTTTGCTTATGGATCCCAGCGGTGTGAAATAAATGTGGAACTTGTAAGATAATGGAGTTTATATGTGTGTTAGAGAAACGCCTGGGCCGCTAGCCTAAGCCATGCCTAATCATGGTGGAAACTTGCAGCATAACCATAATGAGCACTCTATGAAGAATCCTCAATAAAAACCTATGTAAATAGCAAATAAAAAGATCGCTGAGATGCTCATTGTCTACTTGCCTTGTCATTTTGATTATGGGATAGCTCATGTATCATGTGCAAGGGGTACCCCGTTGGAGGTTCTCTATGATACATATGTACTTACAATGACAAGAGATTACTTGTGACTAAAGTTGAGTAGCATGAGGTTCGGTACTCGTAAGTAAGGGGCATGAGATTTCAGCTTATAACTTGTCAAGCATATCCTCTTAGTTGTGTCACTTTAACCTTAATCACCTAAAGATGCTTATGATAGGGGCAATGAGAGCTGAAAGCTAATAAGTACCATAATTTTTGGAAGATCTTTATGAGAATTGAATCCCTGTTTCCTTCCGTGAAGGCCTTTCTTTTAATTTTATGTTGAGTGTCCATCTTTTATATTTATGAACCTATTGAGAGAGCATAGTGGCCATTCTTAGTTTAATGTGCATTGTCCCAAGACTTGTTGATTGATGCATAACTTTGATATTGCTTGTTCTTAAACTATTTGTATCTAGTCACCCTTATGAACTTTGAAGGTGTCCTACGCAATTATGTTTTGCTACTCTATGAGGGACAAGCTGAATACCATTCTCATTGTGCTTTCTTTAAGTGAAACAAGAAAACGCCTTTCAAAGTATTGTTATTCATGAATCTTTTGTTTATGCCTTTTCATGTTACAACATAGTTGCTATGTTTTATTGTTAGAACTATATCTTTCATGCTATGTTGAAGTACTATGATCCCAGCTATCAATGTTTTACAAATACTTTGATCAAATTTATGATGGTGCATGTCACCTCAAAATTTATTCTTTCTTTTTATCACTTACCTACTCGAGGACGAGCAGGAGTTAAGATACGTTGCTAACATATCTATAATTTTTGATGTTCCATGCTTGGTTTATATCTACTTTCTTATGTTTTGTCCCAACTTTGGAGTATTTTTATACACTTTCTTGGACTAACCTATTAACACGATGCCACAGTGCCAGCTGCCTGTTTTCTGCTGTTTTTGGTTCCAGGAAAATCGGAAAATGAATATTCTCGGAATTGGACGGGACAAAAGCCAAAGTCAATATTTCATCAAGGGGGACACGGAGCCAAAAGACGAGATGGAGAGGGGCCATAGGCCGGCCACAGAACATGGGTGCGCGGCCAGGCCTGGCCCGTGCCAGGGGGTGGTGTGGCCACCTAGGGCACCCCCTCGGCCTCCCCTTTCGCCTATATATTGCCTCCGATACAGAAACCCTAAGTACCCGATCAAAATTCCACGAAAGAGTCTGTAACCGCCGTCATCTCCATCCCTAGATCGGGAGGGATCTGAAGCTCTTCCCGGCACCCTGCCGGAGGGGAGACTTCACCCTAGAGGCCTTCTTGATCACCATGCAAGCCTCCGGTGTGATGCGTGAGTAGTTCATCCTTGGACTACGGGTCCATTTAGTAGCTAGATGGTTGGTTCTTCTCCTTTGTGCTATCATGTTTAGATCTTGTGAGCTCCGTTCATGATCAAGATCATCTATTTGTAATCCTACATGTTGTGTTTGTGGGGATCCGATGGATATTGAGATGCTATTTCAGATTGATTATTGATTCTATCATGTCTTTATTATTTGTGATCTTGCATGCTCTCCGTTGTTAGTAGATATCTTGGCCGAGTACATGCTAGCAATTCCAAGAGGGAGTATTTATCCTCGATAGTGGGCTCATGCCTCTAGTAATCTGGAGAAGTGACAGAAATCTCTAAGGTACTAGATGTGTTGTTACTACTAGGGAGAAAACAGCAATCCTTTGTTCACAGAACAATCGTATTGTTTACTTTACACGCAATGCTTAATGCAATTATCCGTTGCTTGCAACTTAATACTGGAGGGGTTCGGATGATAACCTAAAGGTGGATTATTAGTCATAGATGCAGTTGGATTACGGTCTATGTATAATGTTGTAATGCCCAATCGAATCTCAAAGGAGTCAAGATGATTAGTATATGCATGTACGCTTTCTCGATATTTGTGAATTGCCCCGCTGTAATTTGTTCACCCAACATGTCATCTATCTTAAGGAGAATCACCCTTAGTGAACTATGGACCCCGGTCCTTTCTTTTACCATCAATCTACAATTGTTTACTATTTTCTGTTTACTTTCTACAAGATATTACTTTCATCCACACAATACGTCTAATCCTTTGTTTTCAGCAAAACCGGTGAGATTGACAACCTCACTATAAGTTTGGGGCAAAGTTCTGTGTTTGTGTTATGCAGGATTCCAAGTTGGAAACAACACCTGGGAGGTGTTTCCTTGCTCCTGCTGGTTCGATAACCTTGGTTACACAACTGAGGGAAAACTTGTTGTTGTGCTCATCATACCTTCCTCTTGGGGTTCCCCAACGAGCTCAATATTTTGGGCCAACAAGCAACTTACTGGCGCGCCAACCACGCGTCAGCAAGTGTTTTTCTAGCGCCATTGCCGGGGAGTCAAGGACATCTTCACAAGGGGAGTCCCTCATAACCAATCTCTTTACTTTGTTTTATTAGTTTTTGCTTAGTTTATTTCTGCTTTGTTTGCTTGTTTCTTTATCAAAAACACAAAAAAAATTCCTACTATAGTTGTTATTTTCGTTGGTCTGTTATTGTCTTCATTTATCATGCTTTCTATCAATGGTTGGTTTCTTTGAAACTTAATCTTATTGGCAAGGTGGGTTCATGGAAGAACAAAAATATTATTATAAGGAACACCGCTTGTCACAAAAAGGGAAACACTTATGGGAACAAATTAATAAATTGTATTCCATTGCTAGTAACGTGTGCTCTACTTATAATGTTACTTATTACTTTGATAAATCTTTTTACTGTAAGAGATATAAACACCTCCCTTTTCAATGTGAGTATAATTATGATGTTACCATATCTTCTTATGTTAAGGGAAATTATGACTTTTATGATGTGGAACAAATTGAAGAATTTATTGCTTGGAATGGTGCATTCGAACTTTCTTATTTGCTTCAAAATACTAATGATGCACCTTATAAATATGAGGTTTATGATATACTTAAATTTTGCTTTGATAATTACAAGGAAGAACATGGCTATATTCTTGAATATCTTAATAGATACTCTCCACCAACAGAAGAGACTAATGCCTTGCAGGAGCGTATGAAAGAAGGAATTGCTGAACTTGAAAGCTCATTAGATGAAAAAGAGGAGGAGAGTGATGAACAAAAGGAGGAAGAATGGATCTACCCATGCCTACCTTCTAATGAGAGTAACTCTTTACCCCTTACATTATTTGATTGTCCCCCATGCCTACCAAAGGAGGATGAATGTTATGTTCCTGTGGATTCTTTTGAAAATGTTTATAATAAAGCTCTAGATTATGGTCCTATATTGGTTGATAAAATTAATTTTACTACTATTGAAAATGAGATTGATAAGTCATCTTGTTATAAAATTGTTAAAAGTGGGTATGAAGGTTTTAATCCCACTATTTTTGAGCTTGATAAAAATTATGAGTTTGTAGATCATGAAAAGTATGCTTTATGTGATAGATAAGTTGCTGAGTTTATTCGTGAGGCTACTGAAAATTATTATGAGAGAGGAAAATATGGTTATAAAAGTTTTCATGGTACTGAAACACCTCTCTATGTGCTGAAATTTTTGAAGTTACTCTCGTTTTATCTTCCTATGCCTGTCACTTTGTTATTTGTGAATTTATTTGCATATAAGATTCCTATGCATAGCAAGTGGGTTAGACTTAAATGTGTTTTTAATTTGCTTCTTGATGCTCTCTTTTACTTCAATTCATATTTCTTATGTGGGCATCATCGAAATTATCATGCCTAGCTCAAAGGCGTTAAAGAAAAGCACTTATTGGGAGATAACCCAAAAGTTTTAGATAAGTCTCGAAAGTTATTACCTCTGTAATAAATGCTCCTTATCCTTTTTATTTGCTTTTTTGTGCCAAGGGTAACCTCTAATGAGAGAGAAGTAATGCTTGGGAAAGCTGCTGTCCCGAAACAGATTTTTGTGCTTCGCTGTAAAAATTTGTGTAAAGTATCTGCACATCGGTTTGAGCTGTAATTTTTTATTCTTATGCCCCAGGTTGTTATCTAACTTTTGTTAGTTCAACACTTTTCGATTTGAGCAACAGAAGGTCTACAAAAATTGGTTTTTATCTGCTGGTCTGTGTTGACAGATTTCTGCCATTATTTGCATTTGTTTCTTGTTGATTCCTTTTTGGGTTCTTTTTGAGGAATTGAAATTTTTGAGGGAAGTACTACAGTAGCTTGTTTTTTAATGAAAGTTTTATTGGTGTTGGAACTGAACCCAAAGACTTATTATCTTGAGTGCACTAATGTTGCTAATAAAGATTGTGTGATGTTTTGTATGAAGGAAAAATTTCAGGTGTATGGAAAGAGTGATGTAATGAGATGAAGAATGGACTACATCTCAAGCTTGGGGATGCCACGCATGTCACCTCAAGAAATATCCAAGAAGTACAAGCGTCAAATATTGGGGATGCCCAAGGCATCCCCTTCTTCATCAATAAAAATCCCAGGTTTCTTCCAAACACTTCATTTTTATTGTTTCATGCACAGTTATGTTGTTCTTGGAGTGTCTTCGTTTTCGTTTTTGGTTTTAGTTTGCTTGGTTTTCTTAGTTTGCTTGAATAAATTGGTTGGACCCCCTCATTCATACATTAGTTTTCAAATAAGTTTGGTTTGGATTGGAAAAGAGTAGGAAAAGTTCATGCTTAAGTGGTAAAAGGAGCTTGTTTTTGACTGTGGCCTATGCTTTGTCATGTCATGCTTGGTATTGTTTTGACTTTATGCTTAGTGATTATTGTTGTAGCATGACATGTTATAAACAATTGAGATTGCTTAATGTGCCTTGAAAGGATCATGCATTGTTTTAGCATATTAAAGCATAGTATTGTGGTATTCTCCTTTGATGCTTTATTTGGGTTGGCTTGGCGCATGCTCACACCATGTTATGACTATCCCAAGTCACCATATCCTTTATGATCCTTTAGGTTTCGACTTGTAATATCACTTTATGCTTTAATCAATGATGTTTTGTCTCTTTGCATGATTATGGCCATTACTGCTCTCTTAGTTGGTCGCTCCCAGTCTTTTGCTAGCCTCCATAACCAAGTATGAGTTCTACTCATGCATCCAACTCCAAATAAAACCAAGTTATTCCAAAGAGTACACCATAACTACCTATTAGCATTTGCTATTCCAAGTATATCCATGTTTTTATCTACCTTCCGAATTAAACTTGTTATGTGAAAATTAGTGATTAAAGCTCTCACGGACTTGATGGCACACTTTACTTTCTTGCACTTAATAAACTTGAACCATTGTGTCCATCTTCGTTGCATATATGCTTGCGCTTTATAAGTTGAAGTTAGCAGAACCATGTATCATGGGGAACGCTTTCAACATTGCACTTATATTCCGTTGATATCATGATTCTTTTGCTTATGGATTCCGGCGGTGTGAAATAAAAGTGGAACTTGTAAGATAATGGAGTTTATATGTGTGTTAGAGAAACGCCTGGGCCGCTAGCCTAAGCCATGCCTAATCATGGTGGAAACTTGCAACATCACCATAATGATCACTCTATGAAGAATCCTCAATAAAAACCTATGCAAATAGCAAATAAAAAGATCGCTGAGATGCTTATTGTCCGCTTTCCTTGTCATTTTGATTATGGGATAGCTCATGTATCATGTGCAAGGGGTACCCCGTTGGCGGTTCTCTATGATACATATGTACTTACAATGACAAGAGCTTACTTGTGACTAAAGTTGAGTAGCATGAGGTTCGGTACTCGTAAGTAAGGGGCATGAGATTTCAGCTTATAACTTGTCAAGCATATCCTCTTAGTTTTGTCACTTTAACCTTAATCAACTAAAGATGCTTATGATAGGGGCAATGAGAGCTGAAAGCTAATAAGTACCATAATTTTTGGAAGATCTTTATGAGAATTGAATCCCTGTTTCCTTCCGTGAAGGCCTTTCTTTTAATTTTATGTTGAGTCTCCATCTTTTATATTTATGCACCTATTGAGAGAGCATAGTGGCCATTCTTAGTTTAATGTGCATTGTCCCAAGACTTGTTGATTGATGCATAACTTTGATATTGCTTGTTCTTAAACTATTTGTATCTAGTCACCCTTATGAACTTTGAAGGTGTCCTACGCAATTATGTTTTGCTACTCTATGAGGGACAAGCTGAATACCATTCTCATTGTGCTTTCTTTAAGTGAAACAAGAAAACGCCTTTCAAAGTATTGTTATTCATGAATCTTTTGTTTATGCCTTTTCATGTTACAACATAGTTGCTATGTTTTATTGTTAGAACTATATCTTTCATGCTATGTTGAAGTACTATGATCCCAGCTATCAATGTTTTACAAATACTTTGATCAAATTTATGATGGTGCATGTCACCTCAAAATTTATTCTTTCTTTTTATCACTTACCTACTCGAGGACGAGCAGGAGTTAAGCTTGGGGATGTTGATATGTTGCTAACATATCTATAATTTTTGATGTTCCATGCTTGGTTTATATCTACTTTCTTATGTTTTGTCCCAACTTTGGAGTATTTTTATACACTTTCTTGGACTAACCTATTAATAAGATGCCACAGTGCCAGCTGCCTGTTTTCTGCTGTTTTTGGTTCCAGGAAAATCGGAAAATGAATATTCTCGGAATTGGACGGGACAAAAGCCAAAGTCAATATTTCATCAAGGGGGACACGGAGCCAAAAGACGAGACGGAGAGGGGCCATAGGCCGGCCACAGAACATGGGTGCGCGGCCAGGCCTGGCCCGTGCCAGGGGGTGGTGTGGCCACCTAGGGCACCCCCTCGGCCTCCCCTTTCGCCTATATATTGCCTCCGATACAGAAACCCTAAGTACTCGATCAAAATTCCACGAAAGAGTCTGTAACCGCCGTCATCTCCATCCCTAGATCGGGAGGGATCTGAAGCTCTTCCCGACACCCTGCCGGAGGGGAGACTTCACCCTAGAGGCCTTCTTGATCACCATGCAAGCCTCCGGTGTGATGCGTGAGTAGTTCATCCTTGGACTACGGGTCCATTTAGTAGCTAGATGGTTGGTTCTTCTCCTTTGTGCTATCATGTTTAGATCTTGTGAGCTCCGTTCATGATCAAGATCATCTATTTGTAATCCTACATGTTGTGTTTGTGGGGATCCGATGGATATTGAGATGCTATTTCAGATTGATTATTGATTCTATCATGTCTTTATTATTTGTGATCTTGCATGCTCTCCGTTGTTAGTAGATATCTTGGCCGAGTAGATTCTAGCAACTCCAAGAGGGAGTATTTATGCTCGATAGTGGGCTCATGCCTCTAGTAATCTGGAGAAGTGATAGAAATCTCTAAGGTACTAGATGTGTTGTTGCTACTAGGGAGAAAACAACAATCCTTTGTTCATAGAACAATCGTATTGTTTACTTTACACACAATGCTTAATGCAATTATTTGTTGCTTGCAACTTAATACTGAAGGGGGTTCAGATGATAAACTGAAGGTGGATTATTAGTCATAGATGCAGTTGGATTACGGTCTATGTATAATGTTGTAATGCCCAATCAAATCTCAAAGGAGTCAAGATGATTAATATATGCATGTATTGCTTTCTCGATATTTGTCAATTGCCCCGCTATAATTTGTTCACCCAACATGTCATCTATCTTAAGGAGAATCATCACTAGTGAACTATGGACCCCAGTCCTTTCTTTTACCATCAATCTACAACTGTTTACTATTTTCTGTTTACTTTCTGCAAGCTATTACTTTCTTCCACACAATACGTTTAATCCTTTGTTTTCAGCAACACCGGTGAGATTGACAACCTCACTATAAGTTGGGGGCAAAGTTCTGTGGTTGTGTTGTGCATGATTGCAAGTTGGAAACAACACCTGGGAGGTGTTTCCTTGCTCCTACTGGTTCGATAACCTTGGTTTCACAACTGAGGGAAAACTTGTTGTTGTGCTCATCATACCTTCCTCTTGGGGTTCCCCAACAAGCTCGATATTTTGGGCCAACAAGCAACTTACTGGCGTGCCAACCACGCGTCAGCAGCAGGCTGCTGTGGTCTCTCGGCAGGCTGCCGCGCACCGCGGCTGGCTGCTACGCCTTCCCTGGAAAGCTACTGCGGCCGACCCCCTCGGATCCTCTTCGTCGTCATCGTCCGGGACTTCACCAACAATGCCACCATCGACTCCAATCTACGCGTCGTCCATGCTATGACGTATACGGCGCACCGTTGGTCTGGTCAACCGATCCCGCGACTGTCTATGCCAAGCATGTCCCCTAGCACGTGTCTACCACTGATCGTGCTACGGGCTGCCACTATGTCGCCCCCTCGGGCCATAGCACCGCCGCCTTTGGTCCACACTACCGGCTTCCAACGCGTCTTTCTTGGCGTGTACATCGCTGGTGGTCTCCCAACCGCTACACCAACTTGCACCCTGCAGCTATGCCGCCCCCTCTAGGTCGTTGCGTGGCTGCACACAGTCTACTTCGTCATCCTCGTGCATCGACAGCCCCGGATTTCACCACGCCATCTCCTACTGCGTGGATCGCCGCAGTCTGCACATGGTCTTTGTCACGTCGCCGGGTTCTTCCTCGCCTACTTCGAGCACCACCGCCGCACTTCACAAGGTAACTTGCAGGATGCCCTCTCGCCGTCGCAGGTCCTGCCGACTATCCCATCGCCACTCCAGGCATCCAGCGTGACTACCCCAGGTCGTCGCTATTTTCGCCGCCTTCTACGTCTTCGTCCACTACAACTTTGCCGCCAGCGTCATCGCCTGATCCCCGACTACACTACCTGCTACTCTACTCTGACAACCGCGGACAGCACCGACATCTCTCCCTTAGCCGCTCTGCGCGTCGTAACCACTCTGGAGGCTTCCTCTGCTAGTCTTTCTGACATGGCGACAAGTTGACGATGGTCCTTGCCCCCGCACGCCTGGTACTGGCAACACCGGGAGTGCCTTCGTCCCCGACGCGTTCCCGAGTCTGACAAGATCGGATCGACGCCTCATCTTCATCGGCTTCGACAACGTCTTCTTCGGCATCGACCCCTCTACGAATGTCTCAACTGCGTCACCGACGAGTTCTTTTTTGCATACTCAGTTCTGGCAAAACCAGAGTGTGTGTTCGTCCCCGATGTGTGCCTAGTTCTGGCAAAACTATGGCCACACCTCGTCCTCGACGGCTCAGACTGCATCGGCTTTGGCATCGACACCCTCGACGACTGCCTCGACATGTTTCTGTCATCCTCCTCGCGCACTATGCGCATGCGGCTACCTCGACACCAGCATCCCTGACCACGATATCGACCACGACGATCCCTCGCACGGCTACCTCGACCATGGCACCGCCTCGCGCTCTTGACTCCCTCGACATCGGCACAAGGACTACCACCTCGCTTGAGAATCACCAGCTTCCTCTACAGTCCAAGCAACCGCGACACGACACCGTCCACAATGTTCCCGCTATGACTGTAGGGGGATGTCAGCCTACTGGATGCTACTTTGGTTTATCTCCAGTCTGACCGTCCGCGATGTTCTAGTTGTTCACGATGCTACCGCTACGACTGCGAGGGGATGTTAGAGTATTGTACATACACGGTTATTGTGATAGTTTAGGTTAGTTAGGATTCTAGCCTAACTTGTCTTGTACTCCAAGTTAATCTCTGTACGCCTATATATACTCGTCCATGAGGCTCAATAATACATTCATCATATTCCGCCAATCTCTCTCCCTCTCTATCCTTCTACATACATACTAAATAGTGTGTAGATATATCCAAATTTAGCCAAATCTACTAAATCTAACATAAAAGTAGTTGCTAAACTGTAGGAAAGGGCTGAATACCATAGAAAATTCTCCATCAATACATTCACTTTACTTTTGCTATTAGTTGTTTCAGCGACTTAAGATTTAATGCTGAAGATTTATGTATGAAAAAAATGATAATTTTGTCATTGATTTCCATCTTTATTTAATCTAATCTAACTGTAGTCCAAGTAATTCCGTCGCTTGGGATTCTTGCTCTGATCGCACAGCTATCTACTAATACATTCGACACCAACATGAACAAGATTAGATGATCAACAACTTGACACAGATACCCACCTCTGAATCTTTTGAGATTTACACCTTTAGCAAGTTCGACCCAAACAAACAAAATATGTCAAGGCAGAATCACAGTTCTGGTCAAATATGGTTCCACTCGCAACAAATATATACATGAGTGCAAGCATCTGACACGCCAAAATATTTTCCGGTATTCCACGCACGCCAAAGATATGCATGAGCGCAAGCATTTGACACACTGAAATATTTTTCGGTATTTTTCTGACTCTCAACATCGCATGAGGAGATATAAGCATAAAGAGTTCACACCCAGTCACTGCCTGAGGCCCCGCTTGGTTCACCTTTTTATTTACAAGGCCTGGAATTTTTGCAACGGTAGATCGGTGTGCCCGCGGAAAACAGCTGTAAAATACGGATCTCAACTGCTCCATTAATTTTACCGGGTCAACAACGCATGAAACTCCAGACCGAGAAACACGGACCCAAAAAAATCCAACAAACCAAGCGCTAGTTTATGGAATAGATTACGGATCCGAAACTTACGGCCGTTTTCGTTAAGAAATGATGAAACAAGCGGGGCCTAATGGGATGCACACATCCCTTGCAAGACCACAAAAGGTTTGTAACATCAGAAGGATGAATTATCTAGTCGATCTTGGAGGTACCAATGACTGTAACCTGAGCTTCAATGCAGCACTTTGTTTTCATAAGATAACCATTTGAAGAATCCTTGAACTCTTCCAGCGATATGAACCTGCGGAATCCCCATGCGGGAGAATTCTTTGAGAATTTGCACCGACCTATATAGTTCCCAAAAAAAGAGTGTCAATCAGTAAACGTGGTGATAATAATTTAGCATCTGAGGGGCCAAAAAGTCTATTAAAGAGCAAACCTTTTTGTCCGTCCCAGTCTCCAGTTTCCTGTTTTTTCATCCATAGGCTGAATTCTACAAGGTTTGTGGAGTTCTGCTGTTGTATATCCGGCACCTTCATGCTCAGAAACAAGGAGATGTAATTCCCATTCTCATCGGATGGGTAGATTGTGATGAACCTGAAAATAAGAGAGCATCACATAGTTTACTGCATCATCGACCACAAGAGGTAGAACTGCAACTATCTTCCGTACTAACTTAAAAAAAGTATGGGAACCTTTACATTCAAATATGAATTGAGTAAATTCAGAATAAGTAAAATACTTGACATTAGTAATCATTTATTTAAATTCAAGCCGGTAAGTATATGTCACCATTTATGTCCACAAAGCTCAAACTCAGGAGAGTTGCTCCCGCTCTTCAAGGCGAAGAAGTCCTCAATGTTCCACGTGTAGGCTTGTGGACCACTGCAAATGTTCTTAATCTTCTGAACAAACAACACATCTGACACAAAATTAGCTTTAGCAGCTACAACTTTGATCAACTCAACACCGAAAACGCAGCTATTGTTGACGACGAATCCAGAGGACTTGTCAGTCAGTGCAGCGAGAGAAACTATGCAGGGGGTCCCGGAGCATCTGCTTGCACTCTGAAAATCGTGGCTCACTGCAAACATAATATTCAAATGTAAGGCAAGGCAGAAACAAAGAGTTGCTTTTGTTCTTTTTAGGAGAGCTAATGTTTTTGTCTTGTGAAACAGGTTATAAGGGCATCTCTAACCGATCCTCTAAAATCGATTAGAGGAGTAAAAGTACGCAGAGGCGACACTTAACCGAACTTCTAAACGGTCAGATGAGTAAAATTATACTCATCGGAGGAGTAAAAGTGGCGTCCGACGAGAACTAATCCTTGGTTGGATGGTTAGGAGGACAGTGGTACCCCCAGCCCACCAGAGTTTAAACCCTAGGTTTGACACTTTGGTGTCTCATAAAGGCAGAATATTCTTTCAGTGGGAGGCGATGTTCCCGTCGATAGCAAGACGCCTGCGGTGACTTCGTCAATCTCAAGACCCGCCGGCTCAGTCTCTCGGAGGTGCTCATAGGAGTAGGATATGCGTGCGTGTGTTCATAGGGGTGAGTGTATGTACGCATTGTGAGCGTCTGCGTTTGTACTGTGTTTCTAAAAAAAAGTGGCGTCCGACTCCTAAATTTACTCCTCCGAGGTCAATTCCAAGAAAACCTTCCGCCTCTCGACCTCCTCTTCTTGCCCTCCGCCGCTCATTCCCGCCCGTCTCTCCACCGGCACCGATGTCGCCGATTCCGCCCGCAATCCACGCGCAACTCTCCGACGCGCCTTCTCCGGCCATCCCCGGCGCCGGAGACTCTCCAACGCCGCCGCAATCGGAGATCTCCGCCACGGCCGCGGGTGGGAAAAGATTGGGGGCCAACAACGTGGTCCGGCCGGGCGGCACGGCCGTCAAGGCCTCCGGTAAGGCCGGCGGAAAGCTTGTGGAGGCTCGAGGTGGCGCCACGTCCTCCCCTTGCTCATGTGGCCGGCCGGCGGCAGAGAAAGCCGACTCCAGCCAAAGTGGCGCTCCGGAGGCGGCGGCCAAGAAGAAGAGAAAGAAGGCCGAGGCGGCGCTGCCGAAGGCTGCAGCTGCCTCTTCAACGCGCAAGGCCTCAACGGCGAACCCTTCCCGAGGCCGGCCACCACGGGCGGCCGTTGTCAACATCGACGAGCGTGCTATCATGTTCATGGATCCAAGCAACATGGATGCCACGGCTAGGAAGTATTGGGAGCTCGCTCGAGCAAAGATCCTTCAAAGATCTTTTGGTGGAGATGCTCATGGCCAAGGAGATGATGGTGGCCGAGGAGGAGGAGATGGTGGTGGTGATGGTCATGGTGAGGATGGTGGTGGCCGAGAAGGAGGAGGTGATGATGATGAGTTCTTCGGAGATGGTCTTTGAGCTCTTCGATGGTGGTCCACAACATATGAGGTGATATGTTGGTGGTATTTTGGATCAAACAAGGTTGATAGCTTCTTTTTGGTGACCTTGATCGATGTTGGTGGTAGAGTCTACTTTTGAATGAACTCTATGCATGTTTTATTTTGATGTGTTCGATTCAATGAACTATGCCTATATATGTCGTTTAAGTGGTGTATTTCTTGTGTTTGAATTTTCCGTATGTTTGAATTGTTTATTTGAACTACAGGTAAGCTGTTTGAAGTTGGGGCATATGTGGAGTGGTGGAAAAAAATGGGACAAAAAAAGTTTACTCCTCTAAATTTAGAGGATCGGTACGGCGTCGACCTCCCTTAGAGGAGTATATTCAAGTTTACCCTCCGTTTACTCCTCTAACCGAATGGGAATCAGTTAGAGATGCCCTAAGTTACACTATCAATCTAGTAGCCGATCAGCTGAAAATTTTAACAAGGTACCTTGATGTTCTTCATGGTGCTTTCCACATAACTGGTCATATATCCAGAACTTGAAAGTTGCCCCCAAGACCCTGTCGGGTCTGGCAGATTCTATGGACAGCGCAAGTCTAAGAGAAATATATTCATTTTCGTCGCCACTCTTTGTGTCCCTTGGGTTCAGCTTCAAATACCTGTGAATCAAATCAAGAGAAAGGTCGCCTCAGGGGAAAAAAAGTCAAGCAAAAGGAACAGACAATAGAGGAGTGAGAATGAATTTTGTTCATGGCATGCTCTCTGTCAGAATTAGCTGAAAAGATATAGGAGCATGTTAATTGTACCATCGAAAGCCACTGATCTCAAACATCCTGGAGGTTGTCCATCCTTCACCCTTATCAACAAGGGAGGAGAAATTATCGATGCTCCACTTGAAGGTTGTCTCTCCCTCGTCTGATTGGCCTGCAACAACAACATTTTTTACATAGTCAGTAAAAAAAAATCAAAGGACCACAACAGCAAATAAAATTAATGCCATGCTAATCTGTGCCAGAATTGCTCAGCAGATGGGACTTTGTACATAGGCAAACAGATTTGTTTTTGAACTTGGACTGATGGATAACAACAGTACTCTGTTACTGCGAGTTTCGTAGAGTCTGTACTACGGTTACCTTTTTTTTTTCTTTGCAGGAATGTAAGATGGTTATACTTCGGCCGAACAGGAGGTTAAACGAATGGAAAAGCATCTGCTTTTGCATGGCATGATACACTTAGGTTGGCTTTCAGCTTAATAACTAAATTCTTTTGTTCATGCAAAGGAGCAGTCTGAATCTTGTTTATAAAACAAAGGACCTAGACTAATTCAAGTAAGATAAAAAGTGAAATCGTTAATGTCACTAGAAAGAACAATGATTACACCAGTATAACAGCATCGAAAGATCACATCTTATAGCAGCTCGAATTATTATCACACTTGTGTTGCCAGTAAGTACTTGTAGCTAGGAAGCAGAAGACCAAAATAAATCCTTACTGGAGCCGCGGGTAACACACGGGTTGTCCATAGCCCCTGCGCTGCGCTTCGTCTCCACAGGAATCATCTGCAATCGAAATCAATCAACCGTGGCATAAATAAACAACAATGTAATGTTAAGGCTTAAAACCAAACATAGTTGCGCACATTAAAAATAGAAGAAGAACATGATGGAAAAGATAAGAGTCTCCAAAAAATCGAAAAGAAAAAGTAGCGCTTTCATCTCGGTCGGTGCACAAGTGCAAACCCTCTTACGAAGAGAATCATGAACTTGCATCACGAAACCCCAAACTGTCCACCGTTTCGCGCATAATGTACGGAAGATACGAGATGGGTTGGGGTGTGGTGGCCGAGCATACCTCGCGCGCGGACGCAGTGTCTTCCTCGCCGGCGTTGGTGTGGTGCCTCGAGCCCCGAGCAGCCACGAGGAGGTAGGGTTTTATGAGGCGTAGCGTAGGGGAGATGCAAATATGGCAAGCCCAGCTCCACCCTTGACACGCTCACCGTGTTCAATTGGGTACGCAATCCTCTGCTTCCAAACATACGGACCTAATGCCGTACTTGATTACGTTATTACTTATTACATTCCTAAAAAGGGATGTTTTTCCCATGTAGAAAGGCTTCACACCGCATGGAAAAACCATCGCCACCGCTCCCTCCCCTCTGATTGTATGCATCCCATTGTAGTTTAGGATCTGTTGATCAGTCCTGCAAAGTTGAGAAGCTAAGGTGGATCGGGATCAGCGTTTTGGTTACTGGTCGGGAAATCCGGTTACATGTCGGTAACCGGATATCCCGAGCACCCTCGGGAAACCGGTTTACCGAATAAAAAATCACAAAATTTGGGAAAAAATAGAATATTTAATAAACTTCCTCCATAAATTGCCATACCGAGGAATTTGAACTCAAAATTTGATTTTAAAATATATTCGGTAATCTGTCGGGATTTTTCGGTAACCACGGTAACCGGAAATCCTGACCATCCTTGAGGATTTTTTTTCAGGTCAAGAACCAAAACCTTGATCGGGATGGCGTCGCCCTGACGTGAGAGCGGAGAGCACGCGTGTGGAGGGATCCCACGGTCCTCCATGAGTGGGCTCTCATTGTACTCTCGGCCGAGGTCACGGGTGCGCATGGCTCCACCTCGCCGGGAACTGTTACCTTGTTGGGACCTGATTGCCTGGACTCGAGATCATATCGCCATGTTTTGGAGAGGGCCGGCGTACGGGCTGCAGAGACCGAGAAACACCACACACCAAATCCACCTACAAACCACTCGCTGGCGGCGGCGCCAAGTTCCGGGCTGGTAAAGTCGCTAGTAGAAACAAGGGTTTCGGTTCGGCCCCGATTCTGGCTCTAGTCCTATGTGGGTTACCGGTAGGGACTAATGTGAGCACTAGTCCCGGTTCGTCCCGACTCCAACGGTTAGGAGGCCACGGCAGCTCTAGTCCCAGGTCTTTCCTGACCTTTAGTCTCGGTTCGTGATACGGTCTGGAACTAGAGGGCTCGCGCCAGCCAGGTCCACATGCGGGAGCCTTTAGTCCCGGGTTGTATCACGGCCCGGGACTATAGGTCAATTTTGATTGGGCAAAAAGTTACTGAAAATTGAAATATATAATTTTACAGTTTCAGACCTCCGAGGAGTAGGCTGGGCTATGCACTCGCCATGTACGATATAGAAACATGGAGAATGCAATGAAAAGTTTTATTCGAATCTTCAAATATATTACAAGCAAACACCACTCGAACATCACACAACACAAATCGAACTATGCGCCGCCTAGGGCTCTGGCGGCGCCGCGGGTCGACATGACCCCATTCTTCTTCGAGAGAGCGGTAGATCGCTTACTGCGTCTGCAACTCCTCTAGAGCTTGGGCGAGGCGGGCACACAAGTACGCTGTTAGGTTCACAGCATAGAAAACAAATTTTTTCCTACAATGGAAACTACTAAGCACCAAGATCTATCTACTAGATACCAGCTACAGGTGTATATACATTCATAGAGAATATACCCTTGTAGACCGACAAAGTGTAACGAGGTTGAACTCATTGATGATATAGTCGAACACTTGCCGATCTCAAGATCGAGAAGAAGTCTAGCGCTGCAACTCAGCAGCGTATCCGTGATCGCATACACGTTCAGGCCACCGAACAACCTCCACCTCCTCGCTCCAGCGATGCAGCGGAAGCAGCAACTCTTTCCAAACGAAATGTCACCGAGAACATGTATCTCGCTAATCCATGCCCATGGGGGAAATAATTTTAGAGGGGGAGAGAGATCCTTCTGTTGAAGGTGTGCTTCGAGAGGGAGGAGAGGGGGGGCCTTTTATAGGGATAGGGGCAGCCCCCTCCCATGGCCAGCGCCAAGGGGAGGTGCCCCTACCTCTTCCTTCATTCATGTGGTGAAAATCCACTCACATAAATTTAGCTTCCACTCAAATTCCCACTCACATGCATTAAATTTTAACCAAATTTAGTGCAACTCTTATTTAATAAAACTCCTTTATTTATTTTATTTAGACTTTTTTAAATTACTATAATTAACGAACATTCACATAAAACCTCCTGCAATATTTCAATATCACACGCAGAACCAATTTCAGCAATTTCACTCGAAACAATTCCGGTGTCCATTGAAATAATTCCAGCGCTTTGCAAATCTTTCGTCTAGAACATATTTGCTCCAAATGGTGTTGGTATCCCTTAAGTGTGTCACCCTATGATTCGCGAATAATGCAGACATGATCGAGACTCTTCTCCGATCAATAATCAGTAGTGGGACCTGGAGATCCATACCGACTCCCACACATTCAACGATGACTTCTGTGATCGTGAGAACCTTTAACGCCAGTAACTAAATCCCTTTGTCTCGCTATATATTACATGTCCGAGATTTGATCATCAATATCTCTATACCTAGTTTGATCTCGTTACCGACATGTACTCATTTCTCGTTCTCGTGATATAACATTCTAG
This sequence comes from Avena eriantha, assembly GCA_910589775.1. Taxonomy (NCBI): domain Eukaryota; kingdom Viridiplantae; phylum Streptophyta; class Magnoliopsida; order Poales; family Poaceae; genus Avena; species Avena eriantha. The sequence continues at coordinate 11,780,412 of OU342740.1, forward strand.
TGATCACATCACTTGCTTGCAAGCTATTTGAATGTGATATCACCGAGAGGGCCCAGAATATATCTATCCCTCATTGGGATGGAAAAATCCCACTCTTGATTCATGAGCCTCTACATAACACCTTTGTAGCACTGAACCCACCTTTATAGTCACCATGTCATGGTGTGACGTTTGATGTTATCAAGATAGTCTTCCAGTGTTAGTGATTGACATGATCTCATGGTCTAAGGACTAAGATTACTTAGTATGATGTTATAGCAATATAAACACAATGACTTTGATCGTAATACTATACTTTGAATGAATGTTCATCACAGCATTCCACCAATGTTGTGATCTCGTTATTAACAACATGCAATGTCCATGATCAGGAAACCTTGATTATCTTATTAATCAATGAGCTAGTTTATAAGAGAGGCATAACTAGGAACTTTCTATTTGTTCATTAAACACACATGTATTAATGTTTCCAAATTAATACAATTATAGCATGCAAAATAAACATCTATCATATATACTTGGAATACATATAATAACAACTTTAGTATTGCCTCTCAGGACATATTCCCTCCAGCCTCCTACTTGCACTAGAGAACTTTAGTCAATGGATCTACTACATTGAGATCCATGTGTACTTTACAAATATTTATATCTTCATCCTTGACATGCTTGCGGATAGAGTGAAACTAGCGCTTAATATACTTGGAATTATTGTGAGACCTTGGTTCCTTGGCGTTGGGTATGGCTCGATTGTTGTCACAATAACCATTGGGTCCAACGTACTAGGAACCACACCTAGTTTAGTTATGAACTCCTTCATCCAAACTGCTTCCTGCGCTACTTCCGAAGCAGCAATATATTTCGCCTCCATTGGTGAAGGTTGTTTGGAGCTCCTCCAACTAATTGCTGCTCAGTTCATGATAAATACGTATTCGACTTAGAGTCATCCAGATCAGTGTCAAAGCTAGCATTGACATAAAAATTAGCGACCAACTCTTCTTCACCTCCGTATATAAGAAACATTTCCTTAGTTCTTCTTAAGTACTTAAGGATATGTTTACCACTATCCAGTGTTCCGTACCTGGATCAGATTGGTACCTACTAATCAAACTAATAGCATGTGCCACATCCAGTCTTGTACATAGCATGTCATACATTATAGAGCCTATGGTTGAAGCATAGGGGATCTTATCCATTATCTCTCTTTCTTCCGTCATAGCCAGACTTTGAGTCTTACTCAATGTCTTGCCTTGCAACATAGGTAAGAACCCCTTCTTACTTACGTCCATTTTAAACTTATTTAAAATCTTATCAAGGTATGTACTTTGTGATAGCCCAATTAGGCGCCTTAATCTATCTCTATAGATCTTAATTCCTAATATATATGATGCTTCACCAAGGTCCTTCATTGAAATTTTGTTGTTTAGATAACTTTCAACATTGTTTAAAAGATCTATATCATTTCCAATCAGTAATATGTCATCCACATATAATATCAGAAATGCCACATTGCTCCCACTCACTTTCTTGTAACTACAAGCCTCTCCATAAGTTTGGACCAATTCAAACTCTGTGATCACCTCATCAAAGCGGAGATTCCAACTCTGGGATGCTTGCTTCAGTCCATAGATGGATCGCTCAAGCATGCATACCTTGTCAACATCCTTAGGATCGACAAAACTCTTTGGTTGTATCATATACAACTCTTATTCAATATTACCATTGAAGAACATAATTTTGACATCCATCTGCCATATCTTATAATCGAAATATGCAGCAATTACTAACATAATCCTAACCGACTTTAGTATCGCTATGGGAGAGAATGTCTCATCATAGTCAACTCCTTGAATTTATCGAAACCCCTTTAGGACAAGTCGAGCTTTATAGATGGTCACATTACCATCAACATCAGTTTTTCTTTTGAAAATCCATTTATTCTCAATAGCCTTTTGGTCATGAGGTAAGTCTAGCAAGGTCTAAACCTGGTTTTCGTACATGGATTCCATCTCGGATTTCATGGCTTCTAGCCATTTTTTGGAATCTGGGCTCATCATTGCTTCTTCATACGTCGCAAGGTCATATATTTCATCAACCATGAAATTCATAACAGGATTTCCGTACAGTTTAGGAGCTACATGTGTCCTGCTTGACCTGCGAGGTTCGGTAGTGTACTCTTTCGGAGTTTCATGATCCTTATTATTAGTTCCCTTTTCATTCGGTGAAGTCAACTCCGGAACAATTTCCGGTGCTGCGCCACTCATCGTTTCATGAAGAGAAGGTTCAATAACCTCTTCGAGTTCTACCTTTTGACTATATACACCTTTCACGAGAAACTCTTTCTCTAAAAAGGATCCATTCTTGGCAACGAAAACCTTGCCCTTGGATCTAAGATGGAAGGAATACCCAATTGTTTCCTTAGGGTATCCTATGAAGACGCATTTTTCCGCTTTGGGTACAAGTTTATCAGGCTGAAGTTTCTTCACATAAACATCGCATCCCCAAACTTTAAGAAATGACAACTTAGTTTTATTTCCAAACCACAATTCATACGGTGTCTTTTCAACGGATTTAGATGGTGCGCGATTTAAAGTGAATGCAGCGGTTTCCACTGCATAACTCTGAAATGACAGTGGCAAGTCAGTCAGAGACATCATAGATCAAACCATATCCGATAAAGTATGATTTCGACGTTCCGATACACCATTACGCTGTGGTGTTCCGGCAGGTGTGAGTTCTGAAACTATTCCACACTCTCTCATATGTGCGCTAAACTCATAACTTAGATACTCACCCCCACGGTCGGACCGCAGAAATTTGATCTTTCTATTACGATGATTTTCCCCTTCACTCTAAAATTCCTTAAAATTTTCAAAGGTTTCAGACTTGTATTTCATCAAATAGATATATCCGTATCTACTCAAATCATCCATGAAAGTAACAAAATAACTATATCCACCTCGCTCCGACACACTCATCGAACCACATACATCGGTATGTATGATTTCCAATAAATCTGTCGCCTGCTCCATTGTACCATAGAACGGGGTTCTAGTCATCTTGCCCATAAGGCATGGCTCACATGTATCAAATGATTCAAAATCAAGTGATTCCAAAAGTTCATCAGAATTGAGTTTCTTCATGCGTTTTACACCAATATGACCTAGACAGTAGTGCCACATATATGCAGATATATCATTATCAAGTTTAATCCTTTTAGCATCAACATTATGAATATGTGTATCACTACTATCGAGATTCAACAGAAATAAACCATTCATCACAAGTGCATGACCATAAAAGATATTATCTATATGAATCGAACAACCATTATTTTGGATTTAAACGAATAACCACTTCACAATAAACACAATCCGGATACAATATTCATGCTCAGTGTAGGCACCAAATAAAAATTATTTAGATTTATCACTAATCCCGACGGATGGAGAGGCAACATTCCGATGGCAATCACATAAACTCTTGATCCATTGACAACACGCATCGTGACCTCATCCCTTGTTAGCTATCGCTTGTTCCACATCCCCTGATTCGAGTTACATATATTAGCAACTGAACCGGTATCAAATACCCAGGTGCTACTACGAGTATTAGTTAGCACACATCAATAACATGTATATTACATATACCTTTGTTTGCCTTGCCGACCTTCTTGTTTGCCAAATACTTGGGGCAGTTGCGCTTCCAATGGCTAGTCCCCTTACAATAATAGCACTCGGTATCAGACTTAGGGCCAGCTCAGGATTTCTTTTCAGGCATAGCAACATATTTTCTGCCCTTCTTTCCCTTCTATTTACCCTTCTTATCTTTCTTGAAACCAGTGGTATTATTGATCATCAACACTTGATGTTCTTTCTTGATCTCCACTTCTGCAGTCTTCAGCATTGACAGAAGCTTGGGGAGAGGCTTCTTCATGCCATGCATGTTATAGTTCATCACAAAGCTCTTGTAGCTAGGTGGCAGAGATTGGAGAACACGATGTATTCCTAAGTCAATGCGAATTGTTATTTCCAAGGACACAAGTGTTGGAAATATGCCCTAGAGTCAAATAGTAGTAAGGACTATTATCATATTTCATATAGTTTATGATTAAGTTTTATATCATGCTATAACTGTATTGAGTGGAAACATCAATACACGTGTGATATACAAACAACCAGGGGTTCCTAGTGAAACTCTAGTCACTGGTTCATTGGTCAACAGATGATCATGTTTCCTGATCATGTGGCATTTATGCCAGTTGGAAATGAGGTCATCTCATTCTAAGAATGAGATGATGAACCAATGCCCAACCTAAACATCGTGACCCGATCATGTCACGAAGTTCAAGTTACGATGATTAGAAATGGATCCTCATAGACTATTCCTTAGACTGTGAGGCTATATCAATCACTGTCTCCCGAGAGTTCTTTGATATCATCAAACGCCATATGGTAATATGGTGGTTATAAAGGTGTGTTCAAGTGTTCTGAGGAAACCGTTGAGGTAATATATGTCAAGAGCGGTATTTGTCCGTCCATGTGACAGGAAGATACTCAAGGGCCCACTCGAAGAGGTTATATCCAATAGCTACGCAGCGTGTGATTAGATCACGAGGATATCACTTGTCGGAACGAGTCAAGTAGCATTGTTCAATAACGAGATTGAACACGACATAGTGATGCCATTGATCAGATCTCGGGCAATGCAAGTATCGAGTGACAAAGGGAATAAGACATGACTGTCCCGTGTCAAACGACGAAAGATCTTCGTGGAACGCACAGGGGTCACATGGCCATCCAGGTCCCTATGTCGATCATTGGTGCGGGAGTGTCCCGACCATGTCTAGAGTGTTCCCGAACTGTGGGGTATCACGCTTAAGGGCTTGATGATCCTTAGAGAGTGTTTATAGGATCGGTGGAATCACCAAAGAAGAGTAGGGAGAAATCCGAAAGGGTTTAGGTAAGTCCGGAGGATGTCTGGAGTGGAGGTGGAAGGTGTTCCATAGCCATGGAGGTTGAATAATATGTGAATGAATGTTAAATATTGATTTAATCATTTATTCATAATTATTTAAATAAAGAGAAAATCAATTTTAACGGTCAAAGGCTTAATGGGCCAATTCCGGAGTGAGAGGGCCCATTAGGGGAAAGGAGAGAGGGAGAGGGGCCAAGGGGGAGGCCGGTTGGGCCTCGCCACCCCGCGTGGGGCCCACTAGGTGGCTGGCGGCCACCTCCTGCCCCCCTCCTCTCCTTTAGTCCCACCCCGGGACTTTGAGGGAGGGTGTACCCCCTCCTCCCCCTATATATAGTGGGGTATTTGGCCAAGATAAATACACCAATAATCAATAAAAGGTCTCCCCACTTTTGGGAGGACCTCTAATTGATATTTTCTCTCTCCCCCTCTCTCTCTCGTGACCGTGGTCCTAAGTCTGGACTGTGCGAGCGAGAGACATCTTCACCGCGGAGCGCCGTCACACTGCGGGATTCGGATCCGGGAGCTGTACTTCCACAACTGCTGCTGGATCAGGGAAGCCGGAGTCATCGTCAGGCACCGGATGTGTGTAACTCCCTGCGAGGTGTCGCACTTGAGGTACTCAAGTCGTTGGAGCCAAGGAGCGCAAGGACTTCATCACGACCTTGAGGTCGGCTTCGTCTCATCTACATCAACCACGCTCTCCTGAGCGTTGACAACGCTTTTCGGTCTTCAAGGGTAAGTTCGCGAAAAGCCCCTCCCGTTACTGTATTACTAATAGATAGGTCCTGGCAGCTTCAGGGGTTCAGGGGCGTAGGGTAAAATTTATTGTTTTCATAGGCGGAACCTCTACAGTGGTATCAGAGCTAGATCTATGCATAGTAATGCTAGTACGGGTAGAACACATGAGATGTAGCATGTGGGCGTTGATCTTTAGTTGTTACCCTCCCACGTGTACTTGTGTATACCGTAGTAATGCTTGATGAAGCGGCCCCCAACCGACTTTACGCGTTCATTCGCGAGACTAGTCCACGCTTGACATACGGCTTGTACCGTATAAAGTGGCTTAGGGGGTGTCTGTCTCTCTCGCATTAGTTGGTATGCCATTTGCAATGGAGGGCCCCGAAAGGGGTGTAGTATAGACAACTACTTGATCAACGTTGTGTTGAAAGTTCGTAGGTAAGAACGGTTCTTGTGCGAAAGCCCATTCAGCCACGTAAAACATGCAAAGATGAAGTAGAGGCATCTAACTTTGTTTTGCAGGGGGCGTTGCTTTGTGATATGGTTGTGGCAAAGGTAAAGTGATTACCTTTTGTTACATAGTAGTAGATAGTCACGGAGGTGACGAACTACCACGCCAGAATGGCACCGGTACCCTGGTGTCTACGGCGCCGGAACCCTGGCGCCAGAACCCGGTGATAGCGGATGGAGATCACGACGTGAAGGACCATATCACATATCATTTACATTCAATGTTATTGTTTGTATATCTTATTGTGTGCTAGTATTAGATACTTGACGGTAGACTAATAAGATGATCCCTGCTAAAATTACCAATGATTGTGTTCCCCCTTTGTGTGCACCACCAAGAAAGTTCTTCGGTATGAGGCAGGCCGTGATGATCGGGTGTTAGACATATCTACGTTCACATACAGTGGGTGTAAGCCATGTTGCACAGCGAAAACACTAAGGTTGAGTTGGCGAGCCTACCATGTACAGACATGGCCTCGGAACGAAGATGGTCAAAAGATCGAGCACGAGTCGCATGAATGATGTGACCGACGCTTAGTGTCCACCCTTGAACCCACATTGATGGCCGTGATGATCGGGGGAGATGTGGCTGATAGGGGTTGTGTTATCACTAGGAACCCTTTTGGGGATAGCTGTTTTTGAGTGGAGTTATTATTAACTCATTCAATTATAAACTTAGTCTAAATTCCTTTTGCAATTATAAATGTAGATGGGACCTTTCGTGTTAACAATTGAATGGTTAGAAGGAGAGAAGCTCAGATTAGATGGATCGAATTTCTCCATTTGGGTTGCCAGTCTCCATGTTCTCCTTAGCGAGAACGACGTGGTCGACTACATACTCGACGGGGTGGATTTGGATCAGCCCATGGACCTTGAGACCCCAGAGGAGCGGAAAGGCCGCTATCTCCATCGTGAGATGGCCTCCTATATTTTAGTTGTGATGTGTTTCGGAATGGTGGGCGAGTTGTGGCCTTTCGTGGGTGATGTCAACCCTCGTTCGGTAATGCTATAGCTTAGGACACATTTCGTGGAGCAGACACGCTTTTGGGAGCATGAGCTGATGGGAGACTTCCTCTCCATTGAGATGTAGGAGAACTCATCACTGGAGGACCACTTGGAGCGCATGCATGATGTGTACATGAGGCCTGCATACTTCCTGGACGTCTGGATTACGGGCTCTTTTGCAAACACCGCTGTGCTGCGGTCGCTGCCACCAAGCTACCAAGCACAAGTCAGGACTTGCGTAATTAGGGGCGACACGGAAACAATGGAGTTCCACCGGTTCATGACACATCTCAGGAATGTGTTGGTTGAACCAGATGTCGCTCAGGTCGTCAACGACAAAGGTATATATTTGATATATAGTTTTATAAATGTTATAATCTTGCAAACACATTTGCAGTGTTAAGTATATCTGATACTTGTTCTGTTTTGCTGAAAACAGGTCCTTCTGCATGAGAGGTGCTTGCTGGAGAGGAGCTGATGTTGCGTGTTGATGGCGAGCATGATGATGATGGCCGACGACACTCTCCCTCGACATTTATCATTCTGTTTGTGTTTAGGATGATTATTGTAATCAAGATATTGTGAACTTCTTTAGTGTGTCTCACACTTCGTGAGACGGTTATTCATATGAGTTCGTAACAAACGGTTGTTCCACTTTTATGAATGATTTCTATTCGTGTTCATATCTTGTTTGATTATGTGTGAATTATCCTTATTGTTTGAAACTAATTGATAATGCATGAACATTTGTAAAACATTAAAATGCCTTGTTTAAAATACCCAACTTAATGATATATTCATTAATGAATGAAACCATTGTTTAAATTCAAAGTTATGTGATAATATGTGAAAGTCATTCGATTTCTTATCACATATAAATCATGCCTAAGTTCGGCAAAATAACTTGAACACCATGTATTACTTGAATACAAAGTGTTTAATGAATTGTTAAATAGAATACATATTCGATGTATTGTGTTTTAATGAAAATGGTAATTATCATTATATGATTGTTTAAATGTGTAAAGTAGTTTACCAAAGGAAACATGAATATGAAACTATTTGATTTGATCAAAGTGTTTCATCAATAAAAGGGTATAAATATAAAAGAGAATCTAATTACTATGATTTGATCAATAGTAATGAAATTCAACTTTATAAGAATGGCATAAAAGAAATTGTGGAATGCGAAGTGTTTTGAAACGTCAAAATGCAAAGCATCACAATGTGATATTAGATATCAAAGGGGGTTGAATAGAAGGCACCAAATAAATCGTTGTAGTGTAGATGTAGAGACCTAGCTTAGAAATAGTTAGCACTCAATTAGAATGTAGTGAACCATTTGAATTCTTGAAAGTTTTGGGGTTTGATTCGTCCAAAACGTATCTACTTTCTCGAACACTTTTGCTATTGTTTCTCCTCTAAACTTGTGTGATTTGGATGCAACTAACGCGGACTGACGCTGTTTTCAGCAGAATTGCCCTGGTGTCTACTTTTTATGCAGAAAATCAACTATCAGGAAAAATCCCGGAAAATATGCCGAAAATCCTATTTCACCAGAAGACTCCAGGAGCCAGAATACGAGACGGAGGGGGACTGGGCCCAGGCCACACCACCTGGTCGTGCGGTCATGCCCAGGCCACGCCAGGGGGTGGTCTGACCGCCCAGACTCCCCCTCGGTCTCCCTCTTCGCCTATAAGTTGCCTTCTGACCTAAAAGCTCAGGGGGTTCGACGTTTTTCCAGAAGGAGTTCCACTCTGCCGCCACCACCAAATTCCATGAAACAGCACCAGAAACTCCATTCTGGCACCCTGCCGGGACGTGGAATTGGAGGAGATCATCGCCATTATCATCACCATCGCTTCTCCATCGACCATCCATGTTTCCCCCATCTATGAGTGAGTAATCCCTCGATGTAGGCTATGGGGATGGTACGGATTGGATGAGATCGTTCATGTAATGGCATCAGATTGTTAGGGCATGGTGCCTAGTGTCTTCTATTAGTGCTTTATGACTTCGTTGCGACTTGTTATGCTTAATGCTTGTCACTAGGGCCCGAGTGCCATGATTTCAGATCTAAACATGTTATTGATTCATTATGACAGTATTGTTTATGGTCTTATCTACAAGTTGTTTACACACATTGTTGTCCGGAACCAATGGCCCCGAAGTGACAGAAATCGGGATAGCCGGAGGGAATGGCTTTGATGTGAGGATCACATGTGTTCATGGAGTGTTAATGCTTTGCTCCGGTGCTCTATTAAAAGGAGCACCTTAATTGCTAGTAGTTCCCTTGAGGCCCCGCTGCAAACGGGCTGGCGGGACAAAAGATGTTGTGCAAGTTCTCATTGCGAGCACGTATGACTATATATAGAACACATGCCTAGGATTATCTAGTACTTGGATGCTTTATCTTATCTATCTGCAATTGCCCTATGTTCTGATTGCTATGTGAATTGTCTTGTCCATGCAACGCTCGTCCATCCATCCCTATGCCTACCGCACTCAAATCCTACTATTTACTGGTATTGTTACAGCTGTCTTTACTTTAGTACTACTGCTACTTTGCTATTCCTACTACAAAACTGTTGCTACTGAGAAACTGCTGTGAGCAAGATTGTTTCCAGGTGCAGCTGAATTAAGAACTCAGTTGTTAAGGCTTATAAATATTCTTTGGCTCCCCTTGTGTTGAATCAATAAATTGGGTTTCACTTTCCTCGAAAATACTGCGATACACCCCCTATACTTGTGGGTCATCAGGGTTATTCGATATAACCAAAACAAATAGCAAATAAGTCCTTGTAGAGTATTCATTGGAAACTTTGAATATGAAATCCATAGCTGAAACCAAAAGGAAGCAAGATTCGTATTGCTTCGATTTTGGTACATTCTTGAGAAAGCTCACTTTTAGTGATGTTTCTCGATTGTGAAGCAAATGGAAGATAGTGAAAAACACGATGAGGATTCAAAACCCTGCATTAGAGTGTTGAGAAGCACAACGGATAACATTCCTGAATGATTCTCTTCATAGAAGGAAAGAATCAATGATTTTGATCATTGTGTTTTCCCCACTAGTGTTTTCACTACATGAAGTAGGATTCAAAATGTAATCCATATCTAGTATGGAGACATTTGTGAATCATTTTTCATGATTCTTGGAATATGACATGCCTATGAACTACAAGGGAAATAATGGTAAACTAAAATTATGAGAAATCCTAAAAGCAAAATTCACTAGAGATTAGAAAACAATTAGTTGCTAAATCTCACAAGTAAAAGGGGTTACTTGGAATTTTCCCAAATGACTGCAAAGCCATAGTGGAAAAAGGGGTGAATGACAAAAAGCACAATTTGTCAAGTATTGGATAAATTCAAATGAATTTGATTCAAGTGTGCTAAATATCAAGTGGATTTGAAACTAGTAAAAGTACTAGTATCTCATAGTAAATCTCCAAGTTTGATATTTGATCAAAGGATTTTGAAGTTATTCAAAATAGTAAGGAGATAGGCAATTTGCATAAAATTGAGTGGGAGCTATGAAAGTCTTCCTGAAACAATATGTGATTGACATATTTTTAAGTGGGAGAAATATAAGTCTCAAATTCAAATATGTAGGAACATATTTTGAGTGGGAGCTTATAGGAGTAATTCTTAAGTATGTTAAGGATGAAAGTGCAAATACTTATAAATAATGATTTATAAGGTGTAGAAGTTGATAATAACCGTATTATGATATTATGTAGTATTCCTTAAGGAATTCTGAAAAATGTTTCAGAATAGAAGTTAATTAAGGAACTAGTCCTTAATGACTCAAATTAGGAATAGTATTAAGTTTAACATCAATGGTTGAAAGAAAGAAAAGGATGATCATCATCCACTATGTTCAGACATAGGTTCTGTCTTAGTAAACCATGATGATAACTTAGCATAATATGTGATCCAAATAAGGAACGTTTGAAAGTGATTCAATTCGAATCACAAAATGTTTGAGCTAAGTTTGTCTGTAGTGTCTAATAGAGAACTTGTAGACATGTTTTCCAAATCCATAAAGAATGACATATCTTAAAGCATAAAGAGTTATGTTATAAGGGAATATGTTAGAAACTCCTGTAGATACCAATTAAAGTCAAGTAGGAAGCGAGGTGAACAAAACATCGAAAGTTCCACAGAGTGCACTAGTGTTTCGATGAATACATTTATAATAATAGATAAGGGTATCATCTAAAGTGTTGTATAATGTTATGGCGGGGCTAGTTCGCATTTAACATAGAATTATGTGTCCCAAGGCACAGTGCCCATGAGAAAGCCCTCGAGGTTGATCTAACGTCACTATAGGCTCCTGGAATCAGGCCTTGTTCTGCTGCCATAGCAACGATGTATACGCAAAGATGCTATCATGTGATGATAAAGTATTAATGTCAATCAAGGTGACATTAGTAAGTTGCAAAGGATTTGGGACTGTAAAGTACAGACCCAAGACTCAACCTCTACCATGAGAAAGCATGTTCAGGGTACCGGGTATATGGTGCCAATGATTGAGAACAAATGCAGCTAGTGTATTTGTACTCTAGTGCAAGTGGGAGACTGTTGGAAATATGCCCTAGAGTCAAATAGTAGTAAGGACTATTATCATATTTCATATAGTTTATGATTAAGTTTTATATCATGCTATAACTGTATTGAGTGGAAACATCAATACACGTATGATATACAAACAACCAGGGGTTCTCAGTGAAACTCTAGTCACTAGTTCATTGGTCAATGATCATGTTTCCTGATCATGTGGCATTTATGCCAGTTGGAAATGAGGTCATCTCATTATGTGAATGAGATGATGAACCAATACCCAACCTAAACATCGTGACCCGATCATGTCACGAAGTTCAAGTTACGATGACTAGAAATGGATCCTCGTAGACTATTCCTTAGACCGTGAGGCTATATCAATCACTGTCTCCCGAGAGTGCTTTGATATCATCAAACGCCATCTAGTAATACGGTGGTTATAAAGGTGTGTTCAGGTGTTCAGAGGAAACCGTTGAGGCAATATATGTCAAGAGCGGGATCTGTCCGTCCATGTGACGGGAAGATACTCAAGGGCCCACTCGGAGAGGTTATATCCAATAGCTGCGCAGCGTGTGATTAGATCACGAGGATATCACTTGTCGAAACGAGTCAAGTAGCATTGTTCAGTAACGAGATTGAACACGACATGGTGATGTCATTGATCAGATCTCGGGCAATGCAAGTATCGGGTGACAAAGGGAATAAGACATGACTGTCCCAGTTCAAACGACAAAAGATCTTCATGGAACGCACAGGGATCACATGGCCATCCAGGTCCCTCTATCGATCATTAGTGTGGGAGTGTCCCGACCATGTCTAGAGTGTTCCCGAACCGTGGGGTATGACGCTTAAGGGCTTGATGATGCTTAGAGAGTGTTTATAGGATCGGTGGAATCACCGAAGAAGAGTAGGGAGAAAACCAGAAGGGTTTCGGTAAGTCCGGAGGATGTCCGGAGTGGAGGTGGAAGCTGTTCCATAGCCATGGAGGTTGAATAATATGTGAATGAATGTTAAATATTGATTTAATCATTTATTCATAATTATTTAAATAAAGAGAAAATCAATTTTAATGGTCAAAGGATTAATGGGCCAATTCCGAAGGAAGAAGGCCCATTAGGGGAAAGGAGAGAGGGAGAGGGGCCAAGGGGGAGGCCGGCTGGGCCTAGCCCCCTCGCACGGGGCCCACTAGGTGGCCGGCGGCCACCTCCTCCCCCTCCTCTCCTTTAGTCCCACCCCGGGACTTTGAGGGAGGGTGTACCCCCTCCTCTCCCTATATATAGTGGGGTATTTGGCCAAGATAAATACACCAATAATCAATAAAAGGTCTCCCCACTTTTGGGAAGACCTCTAATTGATATTTTATCTCTCCCCCTCTCTCTCTCGTGACCGTGGTCCCAATTTTGGAATGCGCGAGCGGGAGATATCTTCACCGCGGAGCGCCGTCGCGCTGCGGGATTCAGATCCAGGAGCTCTACTTCCGCAATTACTGCTGGATCGGGGAAGCGGGAGTCATCGTCAGGCACCGGACATGTGTAACTCCCCGTGAGGTGTCGCACTTGAGGCACTCAAGTCGTTGGAGCCAGGGAGCGCAAGGACTTCATCACGACCTTGAGGTCAGCTTCGGCTCGTCTACATCAACCACGCTCTCCTGAGCATTGACAATGCTTTTCATTCTTCAAGGGTAAGTTCACGAAAATCCCCTCTCGTTACTGTATTACTAATAGATAGGTCCTGGCAGCTTCAGGGGTTCAGGGGCGTAGGGTAAAATTTATTGTTTTCATACGTGGAACCCCTACAACAAGCTTATCAGTGTACCCAGATATTTTGAGTATGTGCTCACTAACAGAGCTATTCTCTTCCATCATGCAGCTAAAGAACTTTTCAGAAGCGTCATAACTCTCTACGGTAACATGGGTACCGAAAATCATTTTGAATTCACCCATGGTATGAAAGGCATTGCCATTCTCGAAATGCTTTCGGAGTTTCGGCTCTAGCCCATACATTATGCCGCAATGATCTAAGTTGTGGTCCTCCTAACGAGTCAGATAGACATTCTTTTCCTCTTTAGGGGCATCAGGAGCTGGTGGGGGGCCTAGCGACTCTTCCATCACATATTGCTTTTGTGCAGCAGTGAGGAGAATTCTCAAATTCATGGCCCGGTTGGTAAAGTTGCTACCATTCGTCCCAAGTTTCTCTTTCTCCATGAACACATTGAAATTAAAAGCAGGTGGTGCCATCTACAACAGAATTTGTAAAGTATAGACTAGGTTTATGATAGATCGAGTTCAACTAATCCAAATTATAAATGAACTCCCACTCAAAACAACATCCCTCTTGTCTTTTTGGTGATTACATGAACCAAATCCACAACACCAAGTCCGATCATCAAGTGAGTCGGTGTAGCTTCAAAGGCGAGCATCTATATGGGCATGATATCAACTATATGACTCATGGTCAACCTTTTGGTCCGTGTTCCGAGGCCATGTCTATACATGCTAGGCTCGCCAAGTAAGGACCTCAGTACTTGTGTGTGTAAAATTGTCTTACACCAGTTGTATGAAAACGTAGAGTCAAAAATACTCAATCATCACATGATGTATTGAAACAACGATCCATAAAAAGGTGCATACTTAAGGGAGAACACATTTTGTCTTGATATCTAAATGAGGGATCATCTTATAATGCTACTAAAGCGCAATCAAGCAATATAAGATGCAAACATCATATGCATAAAGTGAAATGATATGGTTCTTGCACTTTGATCACTATCATGTGCATCGTGGTATGATCTTATCATTCCTTTGTGTGTAAGGCCAAGGTCTATGGAACTTACACGTTGGATATGTTATAAGAGGATCAAATATACTTTAACTTAAAACATTACCATATCATGACACCAGCCCAGCAACAATCTAAACTAGACGCTTCTAATTTATCAATTGCATCTTTTTACGTGGCTTAGGGCTTTCGAAGATAGAACTGGTCTTACCTATGAACATGGAACCACAACGATGATAACTAATTTATTAGCAACTCGTTGTAAATCAGATATTGAATATAGTAGGAGAGACATCCACCTGTTAGCCACTTATACAAAACTAGTTGCATGTCAAGCGTGGAACTTGTCTCATGTGCGAGGACATGTAAAGTTAGTCTGGGCCGCTTCATCCCACTATGTCACCAATATCCAAAATAAATATAAGAAGCAATAACATGATCATCATCGCCCACATAATCATATGTGTACTACTCGTGCAAAGCATCTACACATAGATCAGACTCTGATACCACTGTTGGGTTCGCGGCATAGAAAACAAAAAATTTCCTACGATGGGAACTACTAAGAACCAAGATCTATCTACTAGATACAAGCTACGGGTGGATATACATCCATAGATAACATACGCTTGTAGACCGACAAAGTGTAACGAGGTTGAACTCGTGGATGATGTAGTCGAACGCTTGTTGATCTTAGGATCAAGAAGAAGTCCAGCACCACAACTCAACAGCGCATCCATGATCGCACACACGTTTAGGGCACCGAACAACCTCCACCTCCTCGCTCCAGCAATGCAGCGGAAGCAGCAACTCCTTCCAGACGAAATTCCACCGGGAACATGTATCTCGCTAATCTGAGACCATGGGGGAATAATTCTAGAGGGGGAGAGAGATCCTTCACGAGGAGGTGTGCTTTGAGAGGGAGGATAGGGGAGCCTTTTATAGGGAGAGGGGCAAGCCCCCTACCATGGACGGCACCTAGGGGAGGTGCCCCCACCTCTTCCTTCATTCATGTGGTGAAGCTCCACTCACATAAATTTAGCCTCCACTCAAATTCCCACTCACATGCATTAAATTTTCACCAAATTTAATGCAATTCTCATTTAATAATATCTTTTATTTATTGTATTCAGAATTTTGTTAATTACTTTAATTAACAAACATTCACATAAAACCCCCTACAATATTTCAATATCACGTGTAGAACCAATTTTAGCAATTTCACCTAAAATAATTCCGGTGTCTATTGAAATAATTCTAGCGCTTCGCAAATATTTTGTCTAGAACATATTTGCTCGAAATGGTGTTAGTATCCCTTAAGTGTGTCACCCTATGATTCGCGAATAATGCAAACATGATCGAGACCCTTCTCCGATCAATAATCAGTAGCGGGGCCTGGAGATCCATACCGACTCCCACATATTCAACGTTGACTTCTGTGATCGTGAGAACATTTAACACTAGTAACTAAATCTCTTTGTCTTGCTATATATTACATGTACGAGATTCGATCATCGGTATCTCTATACCTAGTTTGATCTCGTTGCTGACATACACTCTTTTCTCATTCCTGTGATATAATATTCTAGTGATTACATCACTTGCTTGCAAGCTATTTGAATGTGATATCACCGAGAGGGCCTAGAGTATATCTATCCATCATCAGGATGGACAAATCCCACTCTTGATCCATGAGCCTCTACATAACACCTTCGTAGCACTAAACCCACCTTTATAGTCACCATGTCACGGTATGACGTTTGATATTATCAAGATACTCTTCCAGTGTTATTGATTGACATGATCTCATGGTCTAAGGACTAAGATTACTTCATATGATGTTATAGCAATATAAACACAATAACTTTTATCGTAATGTTATACTTAGGATGAATGTTCATCACATCATTTCACCAATGTTGTGATCTCGTTATTAACAACATCCAATGTCCATGATTAGGAAACCTTGATCATCTTGTTAATCAATGAGATAGTTTATAAGAGAGACATAACTAGGAACTTTCTATTTGTTTAATAAATACACATGTATTAACGTTTCCAAATTAATACAATTATAGCATGCAAAATGAATATCTATCATATACTTGGAATACTTATAATAACAAATTTATTATTGCCTCTCAGGGTATATTCCCTTCATACGCGTCGTTGGGATTAGCCTGCACCGCTTCCCGGAGCTCGTCGCGCACGTCTGCGAGCGCAACACACCACCGGTGCTTTATACATTGCAAATGTATCTATAATTTTTGATGTTCCATGCTTGGTTTTATCCACTTTCTTGTGTTTTGTTCCAGCCTTGGAGTACTTTTTATATGATTTCTTGGACTAACCTATTAACAAGAGCCACAGTGCTAGCTGCCTGTTTTCTGTTGTTTTTGGTTCTAGGAAAGTTAGAAAATGAATATTCTCGGAATTGGACGGGACAAAAGCCAAAGTGCCTATTTTTCCGGAAGTCATCATATGCCAGAATACGAGACGGAGAGGGGCCAGGGGGACACCACACCACCTGGTCGCGCGGCCCAGCCTGGCCCGCGCCAGGGGGTGGTGACGCTAGCCCTAGCACCCCTCGGCCTCCCCTTCCGCCTATAAGATGCCCTCGGGACGTAAACCCTAAGTACCCGATCAAAAATCCACGAAAGAGTCTTTAGCCGCCGTCATCTCCATCCCAAGATCGGGAGGGATCTGAAGCTCTTCCCGGCACCCTGCCAGAGAGGGGAATTCACCCTAGAGGCCTTCTTCATCACCATGCAAGCCTCCGGTGTGATGCGTGAGTAGTTCATCCTTGGACTACGGATCCATTTAGTAGCTAGATGGCTGGTTCTCCTCCTTTGTGCTTTCATGTTTAGATCTTGTGAGCTCCGTTCATGATCAAGATCACCTATTTGTAATTCTGCATGTTGTGTTTGTGGGGATCCGATGGATATTGAGATGCTATTTCAGATTAATTATTGATTCTATCATGTCTTTGTTATTTGTGATCTTGCATGCTTTCCGTTGTTAGTAGCTATCTTGGCCAAGTAGATGCTAGCAACTCCAAGAGTTAGTATTTATGCTCGATAGTGGGTTCATGCCTCTGGTAATATGGGGAAGTGACAGAAATCTCTATGGTACTATATGTGCTGTTGCTACTAGGGAGAAAACAACAATCATTTGTTCATAGAACAATCATATTGTTTACTTTACACGCAGTTCATAAAGCAATAATCTGTTGCTTGCAACTTAATACTGGAGGGGGTTCGAATGATAACCTGAAGGTGGATTATTAGTCATAGATGCAGTTGGATGGCGGTATATGTATAATGTTGTAATACCCAATCAAGTCTCAAAGGAGTCAAGATGATTAGTATATGCATGTATTGCTTTCTCGATGTTTTTCAATTGCCCCGCTGTAATTTGTTCACCCAGCATGTTATCTATCTTAAGGAGAGCCACCTCTAGTGAACTATGGATCCCGGTCCTTTTCTTTACATACAATCTACAAATTGTTTACTATTTTGTGTTTACTTTCTACAAACTTTTACTTCTTTCCATTCGATACATTTAATCCTTTGTTTTCTGCAAAACACGGTGAGATTGACAACCTCAGTGCAAGTTGGGGACAAAGTTCTGTGGTTGTGTTGTGCAGTTCTCCACGTTACTACTAGCACCGGTAGTGCGCCCTGCCAAAGCTCAGCTAGTAACCCCTTTGGGCTGTTTCCTTGCTCCTACTGGTTCTATTAAACCTTGGTTTCATAACTGAGGGAAACTTGCTGCTGTGCTCATCATACCTTCCTCTTGGGCTTCCCAACGAGCTCTACATCATCATTGCTCCAGCATTTTTCTAGGCGCCATACTCAGAGCCATCAAGCATTTTTCTGGCGCCATTGCCAGGGAGTCAAGGACATCTTCACAAAGGGAGTCCCTCATAACCAATTTATTTACTTTGTTATTTTTGTTTTGCTTAGTTTCTTTTTTGCTTTGTTTGTTTGTTTGTTTGTTTTGTTATCAAAAACACACAAAAATAGTTTTACTAGTTTACTTTCTTTACCAAAAACACAAAAAAACTTAAGTCTCCTTTAGTTGTCACCTCTTCCTTAGCTCACCATGTTGATCCCTACTTTCACCCTGAAAGACCTTTCAATTGGTAGTGGTTCTATAATTGGGAAAGAAAATATTGAAGAATTCTTCAATCATGTTAGTAAGCATGAAGATACTGAGGATAGATCCCTTGCATAACTTGCTCCAAACTATGAGATTGCTGCAGCTTCTTTAATTCACATGTTAGAAGCTAGGTTTGTTAACCTCAACCCCTTAATGCAAGTAATGTTTCTTAAGCTTAAAGAAATTGAGGACCCTGAAAAGAGGGATTTTATTCTGGAAACTTTGTTTAAGGAGTTCTATGATGTTGCCAAGGAAGCTAGGAAAGTCTTTGAACATTTCAATATGCTAGGCTCATGTGTAGATGTTATTGGTACACGAGAAAAGATGAACAAACCGAACCTAAGGGGGAGGAACCTAAGATACCAATACCCTTTAAACTAGTAGCAATACATGATGCCATAGAAAAGAATCTTGATTGGATCGTTCCTGCAAACCCTTTCGATGAGAATAGTGAATCTAAGAGCATTGAGAGAGGAACCTCTAGAACTTATTTGGATGATATACCTTACCTTCTTGAAAATATTTCTGGTATTGATCTTAATGCTTCTTCATTTGAGAACACTTGATTCTTTCTTGCTTCTTATGCCTAACTTAAAGGCGTTAAAGAAAAGTACTTATTGCGAGATAACCCAAAAGTTTTAGATGAGTCTTGGAAGTTATTACCTCTTTAATAACCTCTCCTTATCCTTTTTATTTTCTTTTTGTGCCAAGAGTAACCTCTAATGAGAGAGAAGTAATGATTGGGAAAGTTGCTGTCCCGAAACAGATTTCTGTGCTTCACCGTAAAAATTTGTATAAAATCTCTGAACGTCTTTTTGAAGCGTGAATTTTTGTGTTTCTGACCCAGGTTGTTATCTAACGTTCGTTAGTTCAACACTTTTTGATTTGAGCAACAGAAGGTCTTCGAAAAAATTCGTCTTTACCTGCTGGTCTGATTTGACAGATTTCTGCCATTTTCTGCATTTGCTTCTTGTCGGTTCCTTTTTGAGTTCTTTTGGGGAATTGAGCTTTTTGATAGAAGTGCTACATTATCTAGTGTTATAATGGAAGTTTATTTGGTATTAGAACTTAACCTTAAGACTTATTTATCTTAAGTGCACTAATGTTGCTAATAAAGATTGTGTGAAATTTTGTATGAAGGAAAAATTTCAGGTGTATGGAAGGAATGAGTAATGAGATGAAGGATGGACTAAAGCTCAAGATTGGGGATGCCATGCGTGTCACCCCAAAAAATATCCAAGAAGTACAAGCGTCAAAGCTTGGGGATGCCCAAGGCATCCCCTTCTTCATCAATAAATATCCCAGGTTTCTTCCAAACGCTTCATTTTTATTGTTTCATGCACAGTTGTGTTTTTCTTGGAGCGTCTTATTTTTCATTTTCGTTTTGGTTTTTCATTTGCTTTGGTTTGCTTAGTTTTATGAATAAATTGGTTGGACCCCCTCATTCATACATTAGTTTTCAAATAAGTTTGGTTTGGATTGGAAAAGAGTAGGAAAAGTTCATGCTTAAGTGGTAAAAGGAGCTTGTTTTTGACTGTGGCCTATGCTTTGTCATGTCATGCTTGGTATTGTTTTGACTTTATGCTTAGTGATTATTGTTGTAGCATGACTTGTTATAAACAATTGAGATTTCTTAATGTGCCTTGGATGAATCATGCGTTGTTTTAGCATATTAAAGCATAGTATAGTGGTATTCTCCTTTGATGCTTTATTTGGGTTGACTTGGCGCAAGCTCACACCATGTTATGACTCTCTCAAGTCACCATAGCCTTTATGATCCTTTAGTTTTAAACATGTAGTATCACTTTATGCTTTGATCAATGATGTTTTGTCACTCTGCATGATTATGGTCACTATTGCTCTCTTAGTTTGTCGCTCCCAGTCTTTGGCTAGCCTCCACAACCAAGTATGAGTTCCACTCATGCATCCAACTCCCTAAACCAAGTTATTCCAAAGAGTCCATCATACCTACCTACTAGATTATGCTATCCCAAGTATATTCATGCTTTTGTTTACCTTCCAAATTAAACTTGTTATGAGAAAACTAGTGATTAAAGCTCTCACGAACTTGATGGCACACTTTACTTTTCTTGCCCTTAATAAACTTGAACCATTATGTCGTCTATGTTGTATATGCTTGCACTTATTTGTTGGGAATTAGCAGAACCATGCTTTCATGGGGAACGCTTTCAACATTGCACTTGGTACTTGTACCTAGTTGATATCATGCTCTTTTGTATATGGATGTCGTCGGTGTGAAATGAAAGGGGAGCTTGTAAGTCCATGGAGTTATGTATATGTGTTAGAGAAACGCATGGGCCGTTGGTCTAATCCATGCTGACATGGTGGAAACCTGCAGCGTAACCATAATGAGCTGTCTATGAAGCATTCTTCTTATAAAAAAAGAGTCCTATATTGAGAAAAAAAGAGAAAAGAGAAAAAAAGAGATTATGAAAAGAGGAAAGAGAGAAAAAGCACCATATTCCCATGGTAAATAAGAAGATTGCTGAGATGCTCGTTGTCTGCTTGCCTTGTCATTTTGATATGGGGATTCTTCCGTATCATCGCGCAAGGGGTACCCCGTTGGCGGTTCTTTATAATACACATATACTTACAATGACAATAACTTACCGGTGAATAAACTTGAGTAGCATGAGGAGCGGCCCTCGTATACAAGGGACATGAGATTTCTAACTTATACTTCGTCAAGCATGTACACCATAGTTTGTTCACTTTAACCTTAATCACTTCAAGATGCTTATGATAGGGGCAATGAGAGCTGAAAGCTATAAGTACCATAATTTTTGGAAGCTCTTTATGAGACTTGAATCCCTACTTCCTTTTATAAAAAGGCCTTTCTTCCACCATTATATTGAGTCTCCATCTTCTAACTTTATGCACCTTCTTTGAGAGCATAATGGCCATTCTTAGTTCTATGTGCATTGTCCCAAGACTAGTTGATTGATGCATAACTTGATATTGCTTATTTTAAACTATTGTATCTAGTCACTCTTATGAACTTTGAAGGTGTCCTATGCATTTATATTTGCTACTCTATTGAGGGACAAGCTGAATACTAGTATGCTATGTTTTCTTTATGTGAAACAAACAAACGTCTTGCAAAGCATGTTATTCATGAATGTTTTGTTTGTACCTTTTCATGTTGCATCATAGTCTCTTTGCTTATTGCTAGAACTTTGTCTTTCATGTTATGATTGAAGTACTATGATCCCAGCTTTGAGTATTTTGCAAATACTTTGATCAAGTCTTTGATGGTGCATGTCACCTCAAAAATTATTTCTTTTTATCACTTACCTACTCGAGGACGAGCAGGAGTTAAGCCTGGGGATGTTGATACATTGCAAATGTATCTATAATTTTTGATGTTCCATGCTTGGTTTTATCCACTTTCTTGTGTTTTGTTCCAACTTTGGAGTACTTTTCATATGATTTCTTGGACTAACCTATTAACAAGAGCCACAGTGCCAGCTGCCTGTTTTCTGTTGTTTTTGGTTCCAGGAAAGTTAGAAAATGAATATTCTCGAAATTGGACGGGACAAAAGCCAAAGTGCCTATTTTTCCGGAGGTCATCAGATGCCAGAATACGAGACGGAGAGGGGCCAGGGGGCCACCACACCACCTGGCCGTGCGGCCCAGCCTGGCCCGTGCCAGGGGGTGGTGAGGCCAGCCCTGGCACCCCCTCGGCCTCCCCTTCTGCCTATAAGATGCCCTCGGGACGTAAACCCTAAGTACCCAATCAAAAATCCACGAAAGTGTCTATAGCCGTCATCTCCATCCCTAGATCGGGAGGGATCTGAAGCTCTTCCCGGCACCCTGCCGGAGAGGGGAATTCACCCTGGAGGCCTTCTTCATCACCATGCAAGCCTCCGGTGTGATGCGTAAGTAGTTCATCCTTGGACTACGAATCCATTTAGTAGCTAGATGGCTGGTTCTCCTCCTTTGTGCTTTCATGTTTAGATCTTGTGAGCTCCGTTCATGATCAAAATCACCTATTTGTAATTCTGCATGTTGTGTTTGCAGGGATCTGATGGATATTGAGATGTTATTTCAGATTGATTATTGATTCTATCATGTCTTTGTTATTTGTGATCTTGCATGCTTTCCGTTGTTAGTAGCTATCTTGGCCAAGTAGATGCTAGCAACTCGAAGAGTTAGTATTTATGCTCGATAGTGGGTTCATGCCTCTGGTAATATGGGGAAGTGACAGAAATCTCTATGGTACTATATGTGCTGTTGCTACTAGGGAGAAAACAACAATCCTTTGTTCATAGAACAATCGTATTGTTTACTTTACACGTAGTTCGTACAGCAATAATCTGTTGCTTGCAACTTAATACTAGAGGGGGTTCGGATGATAACCTGAAGGTGGATTATTAGTCATAGATGCAGTTGGATGGCGGTCTATGTATAATGTTGTAATGCCGAATCAAGTCTCAAAGGAGTCAAGATGATTAGTATATGCATGTATTGCTTTCTCGATGTTTGTCAATTGCCCCGCTGTAATTTGTTCACCTAGCATGTTATCTATCTTAAGGAGAGCCACCTCTAGTGAACTATGGATCCCGGTCCTTTTCTTTACATACAATCTACAAACTGTTTACTGTTTTGTGTTTACTTTCTATAAACTTTTACTTCTTTCCATTCGATACATTTAATCCTTTGTTTTCCGTAAAACACGGTGATATTGACAACCTCATCGCAAGTTAGGGACAAAGTTCTGTGGTTGTGTTGTGCAGGTCTCCACGTTGCTACTAGCACCGGTAGTGTGCCCTGCCAAAGCTCAGCTAGTAACACCTTTGGAGTGTTTCCTTGCTCCTACTGGTTCGATTAAACCTTGGTTTCATAATTGAGGGAAACTTGCTGATGTGCTCATCATACCTTCCTCTTGGAGTTCCCAACGAGCTCTACATCATCATTGCTCCAGCATTTTTCTGGGCGCCATACTCAGAGCCATCAGTGCCCTGACAAAAATATGCGGTACATCCCCTCCCACGAGAAAGGCTTGCTGGTGGTCCTATTGTGGTTGTAGTGAGTGCGCCGCGGCCGTCGGTTGAACATCAGTGTGTATATCTATGGGCGCCCTGGAATCGGAGGCGCCAACACGTCCGATTCCTCCGGTGGGATTTTTGGGCGGTTGTCGGGGGTGCCAGCACAGCGGCACGGACGACCAGGCATGGGTGCGATTTCTGGTTGTGCCCACATCGGCTGGCCTCCTCTTTTTATGGGCGCGCCTAGATACGGTGGGAAATGCCCAGAAATGGTGGGAATCGATGGGAAAGAAATGTGGGAGGCGGCGACAATGCAATGGAAATACATACGGCGGGAAACGCCTAGAAGAGGCGGGAATCGATGTGGCAGTTGCATTCCTATATGTTTTCAGGCCTTTCGACACATGGTTTGACACATGGAGTCTCTGGAGTCATTGCATGTATTATTTCCCAAACCACCTTGATCCACATGGGCACACGCACTCCAGTAGATGTTGTGATGCAACTTCTGTCATACTGGTGGACCATTCGATGTGGCAATTGCATTCCTATGTGTTTTCAAACTTTTTGACACATGGTTTGACACATGGCATCTCTAGAGTAATTGCATGTGTTCTTTTCCAAACCACCTTGATCCACATGGGCACACACACACTCTAGTAGATGTGGTGATGCAACTTCTCTCACACTGATGCACCATTTAATGTGGCAGTTGCATTCCTATGTGTTCTCTGGCCTTTTGACACATGGAGTCTCTGGAGTCATTGCATTGTACTGTTTATGTAGTAGCATAGAATATGTGTATGGAAACATGTTTGAAATTATAATAAAACACAAATTGAAAAAGGAACAAAATGGAAAAAACAAAATAAAAAAGAAAACACGAAATCGTGCCGCGGAAGAGAAAACACACGATTCTCTGCCGCGGCAGGAAATCTTTAGTCCCGGGTCATGTTATGGCCCGGGACTAGATGTCCTCCATCCCCGGCCACGTTGCCTCTGCCACGTGGTGGCCTCTAGTCCCGGTTCGTAGCAAATCAGGACTAGAGATAGGGGCTTCTAGTACCGATTTCGCAGTCCCAGGTGCAAAACCGGGACTAGAGCCTGTTATGCCCCGGGACTAGAGACCCGTTTACCACTAGTGAGTGCGGCAGAGATGGAAGGGGGGTCAAGATTCAAGAGTCAAGGGAAGCGGAGAGACCAGTTCACGTTTCCGTCGGGAGGTCGGAAAACGTTTGGGCGGTGAGAGAGTTAGGCTGTGGAGGGGTTGGAGCGACTGTAGGGGAGAGATCTGCACATGGTGATGGCTCTGCCGGCGCCGCTGAATAGGTGGATTGTCGACCTATTAGGACCAAATCATGTCAGGCCCCCCAACTCTGGCGGGCTGGTCGCAGGGGCAACAGACAGACGTTGTTTACATAACAGTTTCTACGACCCGAGAGAAGGATGCCACCGGTTTAAGTGGAGGAGCTGACGGCGATGTCGATCATGGCCAATTTTAGACACTTCGCCAGGAACCTACTGCGGAAGAAGAAGACGGCGGTCACATCTCTCGGCAGTTGGAGGGAGGAGATCCAGATGGATGCGACAACATCTTGGGCACGTGTTCGCTCACTCGCCTAAAATTTCCTAGACTTGCATGTGCCTAGATTTGGCTTGGCCAATTTTAGCATTTTGATTGGTTGTCCACGGAATGCTAGATGGCGTTTGGTTACGCTAGGCAATGGAATTTTTTGTGTTTAACTAACATATTTTTTCTTAATCCCCTCTAATATATCTAATTCTCGCTCCCGGTAACTTTCTCTTTCCAACGAATCGTATCTCAACTAAAAAATTCTTCGCAAAAAAGAAACATATTTTTTACTTTTCAAATATGTGTTTATACGTGTTTCTTACTTTAGTTGCCCTTTGTAGACTGTCACTGAGGTTTCTTTTCAAATCCGTGTTTATACATATCTTCTCCGCAACATCCAACGGAACCTGCAGGAAGAAAGTCATGTTCTTCTCTTATTTCTGGGCAGCTCCATGGTCGTGCTCCCATGGACAACATTGCCTTGGGATTGTCATGGTAGCACCTGCTCTCCTTGGTTACTACGAGGACAAATGGTAGATAGGTCTAGGCGAAAGCCTAGCTCGGTTCTTCTGGTGCCGACGATGATGACGGTCTTGCTCGCCATTCCCCTCGATGGAGGCATCATTGTGGACTCGTTTGTCCTGTCCGTATCAAGGTCTTGGGTCTCTTGATGAAAATCTAGATCCTTTTGGATCGAGCTACGTCAGTATTCAAGTGTGGTCACCTCCATGGAAGCGTTGCTCTAGAGACCTTGTGTTCGTCGGTCCTCTTGGTGTCTCCTCAACATTGTTCATCGACTAGTGGTAGTGTGCTTAGAAAGATGGTTCTACACGGTTCCGATGATGATAGGGTTCGGATCCGGCAACACCCTGTTGATCAAGATTTGAAGAAGGACGAGAATCTCAAGCCACGAACATCATCTCTTTCTTTTTTAGCTTATTGTGGTCATTCCTTTAGTGTTGGGGTGTTGTTCTTCTCTCTTCTGTGAGTTTTTATTGTAAGCTAGAATCTCAGCAGTGTCTCATGTCTCTACTTGTGGCCGTTCGGGGTTTATTATTTTAAAACCGGGCTCTTTGCGCCCTTCACCTAAAAAGAAAAAGATATGGTTGCACTCTTTTGGGGTGTACTGAATCCTTCCTATTGTTGATTGGCTCCATGTCACTACACACATTACAGGGACTGCACCATTAGCTGTTTACATGGAAATCACACATGTTCTATATACACTGAATCTTTCTGTTGCGTTACCTGAAACTTTTGAGTTGTTGACTGCTACTAGTGCCTAATTGTTACGCTTGCCTCGGCGGGGATATGCGGACTGCAGTTTGATGACAGCGCTAGCGCATGACAGAACGGCCAGGGTGTTGGTGCAAAATTAAACTGCTGATTTGGGTTGGAGTGCAGGCGAGATAGCGGAAAATTCCCGCAGCATCTAGCTAACTCCTAGGAATTCAAACTACTCCCTCCGTGTCAAAATATACCATGTTTTAGCTTTGCGAAAGAAGTGTATCTATACCTCTTTTAACGGGTAGGTTCATCTAGCTTTGGAGCGAACCTGTTAGATTTATATGGGTTGCGGCCCATGTAGGCAGCCTATCTAGTCTAATAAATCCTGAAATCTCAAGGCCCATCTACTATGGCAGTTTGGGAGCTCTGTTGGAGTCAAAATTTAGTCCCACGTTGCTAGTTGGGAGAGAATTGGACCAGCTTATAAGGTGAGATGTTTCACTCCCACTAAGTGAGTGAGAAGAGAAGGAGTCCACGCGCACTCCTCCTCTGCCGCCCGCCTCGCCTCGCCCGCACACGCGTCGCGTTTCGTGAATCGAGTTCGAGTTAGAATCTCGTTTTGTGGAAGACTAAATTTTTGCTTGATGCACCAGCTGTTGGGTACGTGTCAACATTCGTGTGCATGTTTGACGCGTGTCCTTATCTTCCAACGCGTGGCGACTTGGTCGGCTCACCTCCCAGGCTATAGAGCGAGAGACAGACAGATCTAAAGGTATCCTGCTCTTTCTCGGTCTCTCTCGCTGTGTGTTCCTCTTGTTGCGCTGCTCTCTAGGCTTCCCCATCCCGGCGGCTGCGTGCACTGCTATCCGGGAGAGCAGGCCTTCGAAACCCCGTCCATTGAGATCCTGCAGCAAGAGACGGGCGATAAGGTTTTTGGGGAGCGTCTTAGCGCGACTGCTCGCCTCCGTTCGTGTGTTCTTCTTCAGCAACCAATGACCTCATCAGCACCATGGGCGACAACAACAATGACCAAGATGTTGCTGCAGTGACGACCTTCCCGGTTAACCTGTACGTGCTATTCTTATCTTTGTATGCATTAGTTCTTGCTAGATTTTCAGATCTACTAGATGTGGTTGTTTGGCTGCATGTGTTTAGATCTGCTAGTGCTTACATAATGTTGATTTTGGTAATTAATCTCATGGGGAAATTGCCTAATATTCCAACAATCCAAAAACCTTATTTATTAGGCAATTTTCGTCATCTGCTTTTGCTGCTTCGCTGAAACCGAGCTCTTTTACTGGTGCTAATTTTAAGAGATGGCAAGGGAAAATCCTCTTGTGGCTCACTGCTATGGGCATAGAAAAGGTTGCAGATGGCACTCCCAGAGGTCCGCTTACTCTCGAGGAAGAGAGAGCGTTCAGGGAGGCCACTGTACTTTTCGTGGGCTATGTACGCATTATGCTTAGAGACAAGTTGGTTGATCCATATTTGCATATCCGCGATGCCAAGGAACTGTGGGATGCGTTGGACGCTAAGTTCGGTGCTGCCGATGCCGATGATGAACTGTATGCTATGGAGCAGCTCAATGACTATAAGATGGTTGAAAACCGATCTGTAGTAGAACATGCTCATGAGCTACAGATCATGGCAAAGGAACTCGAACTCCTCAAGTGTGTGCTTCCGGAGAAGTTTGTCGCGGGATGCATTATCGCTAAGCTTCCCCCTTCGTGGAGGAACTTTGCCACTTCTCTAAAACATCAGAGGCATAAGCTCTCTGTTGAGTATCTTATTGGTTCTCTGAATGTTGAAGAGAAGGCGAGGGCAAAAGAAAAACGCACTAGTGGAACCGAGGGACACTCTGCTGCCAATATGGTACAGAAAAATGCCCACAAGTCCAAAGGAAATAACAAAGTCTGCCAGACTACCAACTTCAAGAAGAAGAAGGGGCAGAATAAGGAAAAGAAAGGACCTTTATGTGTGTGTGGCGAGATTGGCCATTGGGCTCGCCATTGTCCATAGAAGAAAGGCAAGAAGGGTCAGGATGGACAGAGTTCTAAATATGTCAACATGGTCATTGGCAATACTGATGTAGGAACTTCAGGTTCTGGGTACGGTAATTTATTACCTACTGTTTTTTTAGTATTTCAACCCATAGAATGGTGGGTTGATACGGGTGCCAATGTCCATGTGTATGCTGACATTTCCATGTTAACCTCTTATGAGGCTCGAGATTCCTCAGTCATGATGGGGAATGGGTTACATGCTACTATTCTTGGTGCTGGCACGGTAGATCTGAAGTTTACTTCGGGCAAGATCGTGCAATTGAAGAACGTGTAGCATGTCCTTTCTATCAAGAAGAGTCTTGTTAGTGGATCCCATCTTCTCAAAGATGGGTTTAAGTTGGTATTTGAATCCAATAAAATTGTACTGTCTAAGTATGGAACCTTTGTTGGAAAAGGCTATGAATGCGAACGCATGTTCCGTTTTTCATTGGTAGACTTTTGTGATGATGTAGTGAACCATGTTTGCACTACTGGTAATGAAACTAATGTTTGGCATTCACGACTTTGTCATATTAATTTCGGCTGTATGTCGCGGCTTGCTGGTATGAGTTTAGTTCTGAAATTTACTATTGTCAAAGGATCTAAGTGCCCTGCTTGTGTGCAAGCAAAGCAGCCTCGCAAGACTCACAAGCCTGCAGAGGAGAGAAACTTGGCACCTCTAGATCTCATACATTCAGATCTATGCGAGATGAATGGTGTGTTGACAATTAGTGGAAAGAAATATTTCATGACTTTGATTGATGATTCTACTAGGTACTGTTATGTATATCTCTTGAAAACTAAAGATGAGGCTTTAGAATTCTTTAAAATCTATAAGGCAGAAGTTGAAAATCAACTTGAGAGAAAGATCAAAAGAATTCGGTCCGATCGTGGTGGAGAGTACTTCTCTAATGAGTTCAATTTATTCTGTTCGGAGCATGGTATTATACATGAGAGGACGCCTCCCAATTCCCCTCAATCCAATGGGATTGCTGAGAGGAAAAACCGGACTCTGACAGATTTGGTTAACGCCATGTTAGACACTGCCGGTTTGTCCAAGGAATGGTGGGGGGAGGCTATATTGACTCTGTGTCATGTCCTAACCCGTGTTCCAACTAAGAATAAAGAGATTACACCATTTGAAGAATGGGAAAAGAAAAGGTTGACACTCTCTTACTTACGCACTTGGGGTTGTTTGGCAAAGGTCAACGTGCCAATCAACAAGAAGCGTAAGCTTGGACCGAAAACTGTGGATTGTGTCTTTCTTGGCTATGCTTCTCACAGCATTGCTTATAGATTTCTTGTGGTGAAATCTGAAATGGATGACATGAGTGTCGGTTCCATTTTTGAATCAAGAGATGCTACATTATTTGAGGATATATTTCATATGAGAGATATGCCTAGCATATCTAATAAGGAATATGGTCCAGTTTCTAAACCTAAAACTCCCATAGAGACTGATGAACAATCAGATGATGTGAGTTCAGATTCGGATGAGGATGACAATGAAGCTCCCAGAAGGAGTAAGAGACAAAGGCCCACAAGGTATTTTGGTAATGATTTCATTGTGTACCTAGTGGATGACCCTCCTACTACCATTTCAGAAGCTTTTGCATATGGATTCCATCTTGGCTAATGGAACGTGGGAGATATCTGAATGTCCGTATGGGTGTAAACCTATAGGATGTAAATGGGTATTTAAAAAGAAGCTTAGGGCTGATGGTACTATTAAAAAGTACAAAGCTCGGCTTGTGGCCAAAGGCTATACCCAAAGGGAAGGCGAAGATTTCTTTGATACTTACTCACATGTGGCTAGATTCACCACAATTCGAGTACTACTGTCACTGGCTGCCTCACACGGTCTTCTCGTTCATCAAATGGACGTTAAGACGACTTTCCTAAATGGAGAGTTGGATGAGGAAATTTACATGGAACAGCCTGATGGTTTTGTACTAGAAGGTCAAGAGAGAAAGGTGTGTAAATTGAAGAAATCTTTGTATGGCCTCAAACAAGCTCCCAAGCAATGGCATGAGAAGTTTGAAAGAACTTTGACACCTGTGGGCTTTGTTGTAAATGAAGTCGACAAATGTGTGTACTACCGCCATGGTGGGGGTGAGGGAGTTGTCCTATGTCTCTATGTTGATGACATACTAATTTTCGAGACAAGTCTCAAAGTGATTAATGAGGTCAAAATCTTCTTATCTCAATGTTTTGAGATGAAGGATCTTGGAGAAGTTGATGTTATCCTAAACATCAAGCTACTGAGAGATGAGAATAATGGGATTACACTTGTGCAATCACATTATGTGGAGAAGGTCTTGAGTAGATTTGGATATGATGATTGCAAATCTTCTCCCACACCTTATGATCCTAGTCTTTTCCTTCGAAAGAATCAAAAGGCAACTAGAGATCAATTGAAATACTCTCAGATTATTGGCTCGCTTATGTATTTAGCTTGCGCTATGAGGCCTGACATCTTGTTTGCTGTGAGCAAACTTAGCCGGTTTGTGGACAACCCGGGAGATGATCATTGGCATGCTCTTGAGAGAGTAATGCGCTATCGAAAGGGAACCGTGAGGTATGGAATTCATTATACCGAGTATCCAAGAGTACTTGAAGGGTATAGTGATTTGTTGTCGGTTTGAGGACAAGTACGCCATGAGGGGGTCCTCGAGGCGTGCGGGAGAGAGGGGTGTGAGACGTGCGGTGTTCCGGGACGGTGAGCACATAAGTTTACCCAGGTTCGAATCCGCCGGCTTTGGACGGACCCTACTCCTGCTAGCAATCCAGTAATACGGCAGAGCCAGAATATGGGTTACAACGATTTCGCCTGTGCGAGTTGAGATTGTAGACTATTGAGGTATGCCCTAAAGGCTCTCCCTAGGACAGCTTATATAGATATCCAGCCTAGCGTTTACAGGAGAGATCAATCCGGCTACGACTAAGAGTTGGTTACAGAGTACATCTTGAACTACAAGTAACATTATGGGCCTAAGTCGGTAAATCTTCTGGGCCTTCCCGTAGTCGGATTGGACTCCATCTTCTCTCCCTAACTGGGCCGCCCGTGAAGCAAAGCTCTAACCCGAAGTGGGCCACCCTGGTAAGTGAGGAGCTGTGAGGATACCCGGAAAGTATATCCCCAACAGTAGCCGCCGGAGGCCTCCAAGATCCAAAGTCGGATTTTATCATCATTCAGCTTGATCTTCGGCTTGCAGAATCTTGAAGGGTTCCTGACACTATATAACAAAAAATACGATCCGGGTCTTAAAAGTAAGTCGGACCTTTCAATTAGTTATTCGGATTTTCCAGCTCGCTTTTAAGCTAAGCCGGAACTTGGTCTCTAACGCCAGCTGACACAAGCATGGTCAAGTCACATCATCTGACAGACGTTCCGTCAGCACGACCGTTGGTGGGTCCGCGGTTTGCGGAACCGAGGCGCCGTTTCAATGCGTGCGTGGAGATCGAGGCGACGCAATCATCACGCGGGCCCTTCCCAGTTCTTTCCACGACGCGTGGCTATTACACTGTAGCGTTTGCACGAATCTTGGCGCAGGTAGGTGGATATAAGGGGTTTAGATTTCTTCTTCTCCTCTCCACCAGTCCTTCGCCGTTCCTTTCTTCCCAATCCTCCAGCGCGCCTAGAGCCTTTTCGTCCTCCTCCCACAGAGCTCCTAGCGCCGCCACTTTAAGGTCACCTTTTCCACCGGAGAGAAAATGGCTTCATCTTCTTCTTCCTCTCTGGCGGCGGCAGCGACGGAAGCAGCTGCGGAGAAAGAGAGCTTCCGGGAAATCTGGATCCCCTGCGCCCTCAACGACGACGGCCTCAAAAACATGGAGATGGAGGGGCTTCTCGCCGCCGGCAACTGGCGAAGCGGTTCTGGCGAAACCGTACCCAATCCACACGAGGGCGAGCGCGTCCACTTCGGCACCCATCTAGACAGAGGTTTGTCCTTTCCTCCCTCGGAGTTCTTCTCCGAGGTGATTGACCACTATGGAGTTCAACTCCATAATCTTCCTCCCAATTCTCTTCTAGAGACGAGCGCATATGCTGCGCTTTGCGAGGGCTTTCTCGGCATTAGGCCGAGTCTTCTTCTCTTCCGGTACTATTTCCATGTCCGGAGAAATTCCATTACTGCCGGTGTTCCTTATATCACCGGTACTATTAGTTTTTCTGTTAGACAAGACTGGGCATATCCCAAAATTTCTGCCAGTGACTCGGTCAAACAATGGCCAGCCACTTTTTTTCTATCATAGGGATATTCCGGCTCCCGACAAAACTACTACTTGCCGGCTTTTGTCGACGGAGCCGCCACAGCCCAGCCTTCCTGGGATGAGGCTGCTCCGGCTCTCACCGACGATCTGATCCTTGCTAAGAGGCAGATCGAATATCTTATCAAGCACAAGGGTCTGAAGGGATCCGACTTAGTCTAGTGCTGGGTATCACGTCGGATCCAGCCACTTCAGTACCATGGGGATAGACTGATGCACTCCATCACGTCTTCCAAAAAAGACTCTCTCCGCATCAGCCCCAAAGCCTACACCATCCAAGGTTACATAAGCCAGATCAAGTGGCTGATCAAGGAGCGGATCGAGAGGAAAATTCTGGAGATTTCTCTGGATATGCACACGGCGGAAAACCCCGTGGTAGCGGTAAGCTTACATCAGTACACCTTTTATGTGTTTCAATATTTAAGTTATATATTGCCATGCTGATATGTTTTCTTATTTTCAGCTTGCTGATCTCCCCGAGTCGGAGCTTGCTCCACTCGAAGGATATCCTCCTGAGTTTTCTCAGGAGACTGAAGTGGTCCCATTGCCGGACCTTGCGCTCAAGAAGCGCAAAGCTCCGATAGTGGCTGTTGGCACAAAGGAAGTGCCCGTTGTGAAGAGGTAACTTTCATTCACAATTTCCGCCTTTCTACCTTTCTCGAATTTCTTTCTGAGATGTAATGTTTCTGACTTTACTACATTCTCAGAGCAAAGCCTCTCATCAAGGGTAAGGGGAAAGGGATTCCTGCAAAGCCCCTGCGACAGACGAAGCTTTCCATAGATTCCCCTGCCACGGCTCCTCCGACTCCTGCCCCTCAACCTTCTGCAACACCGGCGATTACTCCTTCTCCGGTTGTTGCAGAAGATCCGGCTCCTCCAACGGCGCCTGTGATCCTTGGATCGCACACTGACGTCACCGTGGGTGCGTCAGCTCAAGATAAGGGTGAACCCTCTCCGGGTAATGATCCCTCGGCTGAAGTCTTCGCTGACAACCTCCTCAGCAACCTCGGACTTGCCAAATTTGGCTTATCCCAGAAATCTGCAGAGGAGATCCAGCGGCTGGCCAAGCAAGTCCTAGAGAAAAGCCATCTATCCCCCGACGAGGAGGTGAAAGAAAAAGAGGACGTCAAGTTATCTCACCTTCTTGCTCAAGTCCGCCTTCGTGACGAGAGGATCAGGACTGGCGAGCTTCCAACAGCCCCAGTAATTCCTCTTACTCTCGCCGAGAAGGTGGCAGCTGAGGTGAACGCGGGGTTAGACAAACTCACCCGCGAGCAATATGTAAGTCGGAATTCCAACGCTTGTTTTTTACCTTAGGTTATACCATATCCTCTAGCCCCCAAGCATGAAGTAGGATATAGAAATCCGGGTTTATGCTTTCATTAGGATGCCAAAGAAAGAACTAGTGTAGCCCTCAAGGATCATGCTGATATTTAGCAAAAAATATTAGCCCGAGTCTTAAGTAGCTTTCTGACTTTGGGTATTCTGACTTACAGAAAGTATGTTCCTATAACCAGGAATTATTAACCAATGTCTGTGATAAGCGAAGAGAGATCAAAGCTCTCCGGCTTAAAAATGTTGAGCTCAAGTTAGCTAAAGATGAAGCCGAAGATAAATATTTCGAGATTCAAACCTTGTCTTTTGCTTTTTTTAATGTCGAATTTTTCTGAACTGTTGTTCTTTTTGACTTACAGCGTTGGTGAAACAATCCATCGCTATGATTGAAGAGGCCGAGAACCTCAAGACCCTGGTGGTGGAGAACAAGGGACTTCACCAAGAGCTGGATAAGCTCAAGGTGTATCATGAAAGGAGCATAACTCAAGTCCTTGAATCCTCCTCCATGGCCACTGAAGAGCGCGATCTCAAGATTGCTGCTCAAGATAAAATTATCTCGGACCTTAAGAATAAGGTTGGCAGAGAGAAGGATATCTCCCAAGCGCTCCTGGCTGAACTCCAAAGTCTTCGGGAGGAGAAGACCAAGATTGACGACGTCATTCTTGGTACGTTCCATCTGTCTGATTTATCATTTCTTCGACTTTCATCAATGTCGGATTTTCATTGACTTTGTTTTGTGTATAGGTCCTCTGAACTTGACGGACTCCTCCTCGTCCGAGCCTCGCACTCACCGGCTTACCCAAGTCGATGATCTTCTTCATGACTACCGCCAGTCCCTTGAGGACATTGGCGAGTCTCTCAAGATTCCGGACATGCCAAGCATGTCGGACTTCTAGGTGCGGGAGAAGGCCAAGGAGATGCCGCAGCTCGTTCGGGACTGGAACATGTCCTACGCGCGGACTGCTGCGCAGAACCCTCTCACCATGGTCATGAGCCACCATGGAAACATGGAGATCTGGCAAGTGACCAGAGGGTACTGCAAGGTAGACGAAGACGGCCAGGAGCAAGACCTTCAAGCCATCATGCACTCCTGCGCTGGATATGGGTGCCACGTAGCTGATCTGACCAGCTACGAGACGCCCTTCTTCACCCGCGTGGATACTCCGCCACCTCCTCTAGAAGACACCGAAGAAGTTTCTGACGATGAACGGACCACCTCGGATCCGGACATCTCGGCATGATATCAAGGTGGAGTAACCAGCGATCCGACAGTTCCTTCATCTCCTCCTGCATCATAGATCAGAAAACTATGTATTATTCTGGAAAGACATGATGCGTTTTGTAAATATTAAGTACTATGATTTTTGCTAGTGCTAATTTTTTTATCTATTCAGCACTTTTGTCTTAAATTTTTTGTGTGCCTGAATGTTTTCATAAGCAATTAGAATTTTCCGCCTCTACTTATCGTTTATCTGGCTTTCCGCCTCGTCCCTTTCGTGAGCCAGCTAAACCTTCAGCCGGAAACTTTGCCGAGCAACGGAGTTCAATTGCTAAACCAGTTTAAACTCGGAAACAAAGCCGGCTTCCAGTACCAACAATTCACTACTCGGAAGATACCTGCATCCAGCAATCAGACAAATAATCCAAGTAAAGACTAGAATTTTTTTAGAGTTATACCCGAAGGTAGCAGTTTTAGAATCGGAAATCTAAACCAGAACGAACATGAGCATAAAGTACTTTCAAGCATTCTGGGATTTTCGACTATGACATGATCATTAGGAAATAAGATGGTAAAAACTTCTCAGGAAAACTTTGAGGTAACCAAAACTTTTATTTCTCACAGAACATGTACATATGTATGATTACAAAGAAGGATAAACTAAGAATAAAAGGGATGTAGCTGAGCAATATTCCACGGTCCGTCTAATTCATCCGGATTTGTATTGCCTCCAGCTCTCTTTCTCTTCTTAGTAGCAGGTATTTCTTTGACTGGCCTCATGTCAGTTAAGTAGTACGACCCATTGTGCAATACTCGACTAACTAAAAAGGGCCCTTCCCATATTGGGGAAAGTTTGTGCTTTCTTTGTTACACAAGCCGGAGAACCAAATCACCTTTATTGAAAGATCTAGTTCGGACTCTCTAGCTATGATACTTGCGTAACTTCTGCTGATAGGCTGTAGATCTCATTTCAGCAACGACGCGAACTTCTTCGACTAAGTCGAGATCATTTTGTCGATAAATCTCGGCATTCTCTTCGATATACGCGGCCACTCTAGGAGAAGTATGAACCAAATCACTAGGAAGAACTGCTTCTGCGCCATAGACCAAGAAGAAAGGTGTATATCATGTTGACCTGTTCGGAGTTGTTCGCAAACTCCAAATTACAGAGGGTAGTTCCTCTGCCCAAGCCCCCGCATCACGTCTTAGTGGTGCTTCGAGTCTTGGTTTCAAGCCTTGTAGAATTAAACCATTTGCTCTTTGGACTTGTCCGTTAGCCTGTGGATGTGCGACTAACGCAATGTCAAGCCGGATATTTTGCTCGTCGCAGAATTCAGCCAACTCTCCCATGGAAAAATTAGTCCCGTTGTCCGTAATAATGCTATGCGGATAACCATACTGGATTATAACATCCTCGACAAATTTTTTGGCTGTTGCTCCATCACAACTAGTGACAGGTTTAGCCTCGATCCATTTCGTGAATTTATCCACCATCACTAAGAGGTGAATAAATCCACTTGGAGCTCGTTTAAAAGGTCCTACCATATCAAGCCCCCAGACCGCAAAAGGCCATGTTATAGGTATTGTTCGCAGCTGATCAGCCGGAACATGAGCTTTCTTGGCGTACTTTTGGAAGCCTTTGCATGTCTTGACTAATCATTTGGCATCTGTCTGAGCTGTAAGCCAGAAAAAACCATGTCGAAAAGCTTTTGCCACTAAAGATTTGGCTGCAGCGTGGTGACCACACTCGTCTTCGTGGATTTCTCTTAAGATTTCCACTCCTTCTTCTGGAGATACACAGCGCTGAAAAACCCCAGAAACACTCCGTTTATGGAGCTCACCTTTAACAATAATATAGGCTTTTGCTCGTCGGATAATCTGTCGGCTCAACACCTCGTCTTCGAGTAATTTGCCATCTACCAAGTAATCAAGGTAGGGTTGAGTATAGCTGGGAATTATAGCCAGAACTGCTATTAAAGGTGAGTCGGATTTGGTCGGATATTCCTCATCTACTCCCTTTATTGAGGGAACTTTGAGGTGCTCTAAAAATGCGCCATCTGGAACCTCTTTCCGCGTAGAACCTATTCAAGATAGTGCATCTGCTTCCTCGTTTTCTGCTCAAGGGATGTGTTGAACTTCAAACCCCTCGAATGATTTAGATAGATCATCCATGACAGCTTTATATACTGCCATGTGATTATTTGCATTACAAATATCTGAGACTTGCTGAGCAACAAGATCCGAATCTCCATAACACATCAAACGTCGGATGCCAATATCCTTAGCAATCCGGATTCAATGCAGCAGTGCTTCATACTCGGCAATGTTGTTTGTTGCTGTGAAGTGGATCTACAACACGTATAAAAGTTTATCTCCTTGGGGTGATTTGAGCACCACGCCAGCCCCCTCGAGCCTTGGACCCGTCGAAAAAGAGGGTCCAATATTCCGACTCAGGGAGGACCATGTTCTCCTTGGTCTCTGTCCAATCAGCGACAAAGTCGGCAAGGATCTGGGATTTGATTGCTGTCCGGGGTTTGTACTCAATATCGAAAGCTGCAAGCTCTATACCCCATTTGGCGACGCGTCCTGTGGCATCGCTATTGTTGATTATATCTCTCATGGAAGCTTTGCTCACCACGGTTGGATGCTCCTGAAAATAGTGTCGTAGCTTACGAGATGCTAGAAAAACACCGTAAGCCAACTTTTGATAGTGCGGATATCGCTGTTTTGATTATGTCAGGACCTCGCTGACAAAGTATGTCGGACGCTGCACCAGGTGCTCCTGATTTTCTTTTGGTCTCTCCACCACCATAACTATACTGACAACCCTATTTGTCGCAGCAATGTAAAGCAACATCGGTTCCTGAGGTTCCAGCGCTGCAAGGATAGGAGCAGATGAGAGTACTTTCTTCAGGTCTTGTAGTGCAGCTTCAGCCTCGTCAGTCCAAACAAAATCCTTGGTCTTCTTCAGGAGTTTGTATAATGGTACGGCTCTTTCACCAAGCCGTCTTACAAATCGAC
Source organism: Avena eriantha (assembly GCA_910589775.1). Taxonomy (NCBI): domain Eukaryota; kingdom Viridiplantae; phylum Streptophyta; class Magnoliopsida; order Poales; family Poaceae; genus Avena; species Avena eriantha. The sequence continues at coordinate 11,818,842 of OU342740.1, forward strand.
TAACCGCAGCAATGCAACCAGTTAATCTTTGTACGTCCTTCAGGCGAGTTGGCCTGGAAATATTGAGAATAGCCTTGATCTTGTCGCGGTTCACCTCTATACCTCTTTGAGATATGATAAAACCTAACAATTTTCCGGCTGGTATTCCAAAAAAGCATTTCTTCGGGTTAAGCATGATGTTGTATTTTCGTAAATTGGCGAACGTCTCCTCTAAGTCGGAAATCAATGTTTCCTTCTTTTTGGACATGACCGCGATATCATCCACGTATGCATTTACATTGCGTCCGAGTTGATCATGGAGGTAACGCTGCATCGTGCGCTGGTACGTAGCTCCTGTGTTCTTTAGCCTAAAGGGCATCGTAACATAACAGAAGGTTCCGAAATGGGTTATGAATGAAGTCTTGATTTTGTCAGATTCCTTCATCCGGATTTGGTGATAACCGGAATATGCGTCGAGAAAACAGAGGAGTTCCGAGCCTGCCATAGAATCGATAACTTGATCAATTCTAGGCAGAGCGAACGGATCTTTTGGACAAGCCTTGTTCAAGGCAGTATAATCAACACACATCCTTAAATCAGTGGTGTCCTTTTTAGAGACCATTACAGGGTTGGCCGACCAATCAGTATGGATGACCTCTTCTAGGAATCTGGCTAACTCGAGCCGCGCTAGTTCCTTAGCTATTGCCTTACGCTTTTCATCACCAAACCATCGTAAGGACTGTTTGACGGGTTTAGCGTTCGGGTTTACATTTAGAGAGTGCTCGGCAAGTTCCCTAGGTACTCCGGTCATGTCAGATGGCTGCCATGCGAAGACGTCTTGATTTGCTCGGAGGAACTTGACGAGCGCGCTTTCCTATGCGCTACTTAGGCCTGCGCCTATCTGGGTCACCTTAGAGGGGTCATCATCCTTCAACGGCGTCGTCTTCGTCTCTTCTGATGCCTTGAACTCCGGATTTTGCTTTGTCACCTCTTTCTTTGTTGCGGGCATCTCGGACGGATCTATGCTCTTCTTGATCTCCTGGTACTCCTGGGCGTGCAACACGGCTTCGGCAAAGGCGGCATTTCCATCCTCGCACTCTCGCGCTTTCTTCGGGTCTCCCCTGATGGTGATCACGCCGTTGGGACCTGGAATTTTCATCATATTGTAAATGTAACACGGACGAGCCATAAAAGCCCAGTAAGCCGGACGTCCGAATATAGCGTGGTATGCGCTCTTGAACGGGACCACTTCGAAGGAAAGTGCCTCCGTCCGATAATTCTTTGGTGTTCCAAAAGTAACATCCAAAGTGATCTCTCCCAGGGAATTAGCTTGTCTTCCTGGGACAACTCCGTGAAAAATCACAGAGCTATGGTTAAGCTATGTTTCCAAGATCTTCATCCGGCGTAGCGTTTCTACATAGAGAATATTGATGCTGCTACCACCGTCCATGAGGGTCTTGGAGAAACCATAACCGGCAATAAGTGGATTGACGATTAAGGCGTATTTTCCTCGCCTGTATAGCTTAGACAGATGATCAGCGCGGTCAAACGTTATTGCCACTTCCGACCAGTCCAGATACTGAGGGACAGCCGGAACTGTTGCGTTGAGCTCGTGGAGAACTGCTTTCTTGACCTTTGCTAGTTGAGATCCGAGGAAGGTGACGTAAGTGTCCTTCTTGGTAGGAAAAGTTTTCTTCCCTTCCGACCTAGGATTTGAAGCGTCGGCTTCCTCCATGTCGGAATCTTCCTTGGTCTCTTTGTCTTTTTCGGGATTTTTTCTTTCCCTTCTTCCGCTTAGCTTTGTAGCCTGCGGTATCATCTCTCTTGATGTCGTCGTTAAAACGACATTCATCGTTGGTGTGGGACGAGCCCCCATTGGCGTCCAAGTGATGCACACATGGGTTATTGGCGATGTCGACGCAAGTGTAGGTTTTGCCTGGTTGTTGCTCTCCTCTACCTTGGACCCTTGATGTCCCACGGTCACGCCCGCGGCCTCCGCCGCGCCCTCCTCGTCCTCCAGATCCGGAAACAGTAGTGACTACTGCCGTCTCCGTGTTGGGTTTTTCTTCCGAGGTGTTTTTGCGCTTCTGAGCCTATTGCTTTGTCTTTGCTGACTGAGGTACGGCCATGACGTCGAGTAATCCCTCTGCATCGTCGTCAGCATCTGCATACTTGCTCGCTGTTTCTATCATCTCTCCCAGATCGGTAACCTTGTCACACTTCAAGCGATGGCGCAGTAAACCAATTGGGAGACCTGCAATGAAAGCTTCAATCGTAGTTTGATCATTTACTCCCTCGCAGGAGTTCTTGGTGTCAATCCATCATCCGAGATAATCTCGGCAAGTTTCTCCGGCTTTTTGGGTGCAACGCGGTAGGTCTCCAACCATACAGGGCCTCCGATATGTGCCTTCGAAATTCTGAAAGAACGCACTTTGTAAATCATACCAGTTGTGGATGGTGTTCGTCGGAAGTTCATTGAGCCATGATCGTGCCGTCTTCCGCAACATAAGTGGGAGATATCGGGTTGCGACCAGGCTGTTTCCGCCTTTGGCGATGCAGCAAGCTTGGAAGAAGTCCTGTAACCAGGTTTCTGGCCGAGCAATGCCGTCGTAGGCTTGAATATGTCTTGAGATAGCAAATCCTTCCGGGAACTTTGTAGCCCTGATGCGTGGTCCGAAGTATTTTGGGCCCACGTACACATCATCGTTTTCGTAGCGCCGAGCCTCTATATTGGAGTTGATCCTGTGCCTTGCGTTGTTCGAGGATAGGGATCGTCCCGAATGTCGGTTGTGGCTACGGTGCCTTGGAGCCGGACTACGGCTTCTGCCACCACCTCCTCCGCCATGTCATCCTCCTTGACCTCCTTGGGGGCCGTTGTGATAACTGTGCTGTGGAGAGGGTGGCGCAGCTGGGTTGTTTCCGGCTGATCGCCGGCCTCCGTCCGGAGCGTCATTATTCCGGTTCCGGGGAGGTTCTTGACTATGACAAGCCCCCTGCCGGTTTGTGCCAGCATGGTTTCCGTCGTTCCTTCGTCCGTCGTTCCCACCATGGTGAGGCTCATTTGGACGGTTTTCATGCCTAGGAGGTGGCATTTTCTGACGATCCTCCTCCCGGCATTTTTCTTTATCTTCTCCTTTTCGGGGAGGATTCCTCAGAATCAGTGCAGTGATCGCGTCTTTCTCGGCTGCTGGAGCGACGTTGCTCCAGTTATGTGTAGTTCTGTGGTTCTGTCCTGACGATCTAGTTCTTGAATAATTGTCTTCCCTGCATTCGGGGTGACGATGTTGCGCCCGATCGTAGTGGGATCTTACGTCAGCCCATGCCGGATCTGTGCGACATTGGTCGGAATCCGAGACCAGCTTTTGACTTCCAGACAGGGCGACCTTTTGCTGCTCCAGTCCCTTATGGAGTAGCTTGATACCCAAACGTATCTCCTCTGGTCCTGGATTAGCCGATAGAATTTCGCGAGCCGCCACGGTATTTTGCACTGGTGTTGGGTAAACCCAATCTCCCCTGCTATCCTTCCGTGGCTTTCCCATCTCATCTCCAAAAAGGACGGCACGGACACATGGGAATTGGTTGTCATCTATGTGACACTTACATGCCTTCTGATGTAGACGGGACATGTACTCCTCGTTTCACATGCGCTTCTTCTCCACCTCAATGTTTTTGGCTTCATCAAGGAGTTGTTGACGACGCGCTTTTAGGGCTTGGGCCCTTTCGTCCAGCTCATCTGCAGTAAATTCTGCAGCTGTAGGGATAGGTGTGGTTAATGCGGCATCGATGAGTTTACACGCACCTTCAGTGATCACGTGTCCATCCACCGATGCTTCTTTTTTGGCTCGTCTGGGATAAGTGCTCCATCAGAGTCTTCCTCATACTCCTTGGCAATCACCTCCTCTGTCAGAGGGTCTTTTGCCGGGGTCTTGTTCTTCTTGTTCTTCTTCTTTGCCTTCTTGGCAGCGCCGGTAGCAAAGACGGCTTTGGGTCCGTTTCCTAGAGTCAAGCTCTAATCGGTACTTTCGGACATCTGGATTTCGGGATTGTCTCCGACTTCCATATCATCCTGCGTTTTGGGAGAGTGTTCCCCGGATCCTTCGTCCATGGCTTCTCCATCTTCTGTAGCTTTGGAGCTGTACTCCTCTTCATATTCCCCGGAGAACTTTTGGAAATCTGCCAACGTCATGGATTCATCCGAGGATGCGGGAACGTCGGGGTTTGTTCCAATTGCCTCCAGCACCGAGTCGGTGTTTTCTCCAGCATCGGCAGAGCCGGATCCGGATCCAACATATCCGACGAAGTGCAATGCGTGCTTCCTGAGGTACCTGCGGCTTTCGCGATCAGCCATGTCGAAACTTTAACGGTTTCGAGGATTGCATCTGCGCTAGCGCCTTGCATTATCATACATCTTAGTGTGTACCTGAGGAAAGGCCTGTCTGTCCCGACGTCATCAGAGTCAGAATCAGTGTCGTTGATGTGCTCCTCCTGGATTTCGACTTCCACGGGTGGGTCGATCTGGGATCCGGCTTCTCCAGGGAGATCCACTCCAGATTCGACTTGGACCGTGAGGTCTTCTTCAGGCTCGGATTTCTCCACTATCTCCGCAACTGGTGCGGGCTGGGTGGGATTAGGGTTTTCTGAGATCCGGAACTCTGCCGCCTCCGCGGACAAAGGGGACCCAGAAGATTCTTCAGCCTCTATCATCACCGCTGGGGTGGGTTGGGCAGGTTCAGCGAAACCGATGTAAACATCGATCTCGCCAAAAGACATGATATTATAGGTAGTCACGGCCTCCCTAGCCGAAATCCAAGTCTCGTCGAGAATGATGAGAGGGATGTCGCTGGCGTAGAGGTTGCGACCGACGGTGATGGTCTCGCCGATTCAGATTCTTGCAGATTCCGCTCGGAACGCAGATCCGAAGCTCACTTTCCCCACGGTGGGCGCCAACTATCGTCGGTTTGAGGACAAGTACGCCATGAGGGGGTCCTCGAGGCGTGCGGGAGAGAGGGGTGTGAGACGTACGGTGTTCCGGGACGGTGAGCACACAAGTTTACCCAGGTTCAAATCCACCGGCTTTGGACGGACCCTACTCCTGCTAGCAATCCAGTAATACGGCAGAGCCGGAATATGGGTTACAAGGGTTTCGCCTGTGCGAGTTGAGATTGTAGACTGTTGTGGTGTGCCCTAAAGGCTCTCCCTAGGACGGCTTATATAGATATCCGGCCTAGGGTTTACAGGAGAGATCAATCCGGCTACGACTAAGAGTTGGTTACAGAGTACATCTTGAACTACAAGTAACATTATGGGCCTAAGTCGGTAAGTCTTCTGGGCCTTCCCGTAGTCGGATTGGACTCCGTCTTCTCTCCCTAACTGGGCCACCCGTGAAACAAAGCTCTAACCCGAAGTGGGCCACCCTGGTCAGTGAGGAGCTGTGAGGATACCCGGAAAGTATATCCCCAACATGAATCAAACTGGATATCAGATGCTGATGAGATAAAGGCCACAAGTGGGTATATATTCACTCTTGGTGGTGGCGTTGTTTCATGGAAGTCTTGCAAGCAGACCATCTTAACGAGGTCAACTATGGAAGCAGAACTCACAGCTTTAGATACCGCGACTGTCAAAGCAGAATGGCTTCGTGAACTCTTAACAGATTTGCCTATGGTTGAAAACCAATACCGACAATCCTTATGAACTGTGACAACCAAATTGTGATTGTCAAAGTGAACAGTTCTAAGGACAATATGAAGAGTTCAAGACATGTCAAGAGAAGACTAAAGGCTGTCAGAAAGCTGAGAAACTCCGGAGTTATAGCATTGGATTATATCCAAATGGCTAAGAATCTGGCAGATCCTTTTACGAAAGGACTATCAAGAAATTTGATAGAAAACACATCGAGGGAGATGGGTTTGAGACGGACGTGAGTTGTCAAGGGGGTAACCCAACCTATGTGATCGGAGATCCCGTGAATTAGGACCTAGGAAAACAAACCGAAACAACTGAGTTGAGAGAAACTTTTACACTCCCACTCCGCTGTAGATGCAGTTCTCTCATGGTATTCTGTAAGGAAGGTTGATTACATCTTAACGTGTTCTAACTGTCTCCTTGCGAGCAAAGACGCTGTCCTACAGAGCGATCTTGAAAGAACATACCTATATGAGTTACACTACTGGTCATAGTGTATGAGATTTGGGTGAATCTCTAGGAAGCTCATGAAAGGCCAAGGAGTATGACTTATAAGCTCCACCCGGGGGTAGCCTATGGCAGCCAAGTACCGGTAACGGCATTGAGTGAAACTTGCTACGCAAGACTGGTAATTCAAGGCATAGTCCATTGTTCAGTTGTAGTAAGCGTATCTCTTTGTCTAGGTGGAAGTTCAACTTAACAGTCTCCACCGAACTACAGGTATATTAAACAGTGATTGGAACTAATGTGCCATATGATGTGCCTCTGAGATCCGGTGGGGGATTGTTAGATTTATATGGCCTACGGCCCATGTAGGCAGCCCATCTAGTCTAATAAATCCTGAAATCTCAAAGCCCATCTACTGTGGCAAGTTTGGAGCTCTGTGGGAGACAAAGTTTAGCCCCACATTGCTAGTTGGGAGAGAGTTGGACCAGCTTATAAGGTGAGTTGTTTCACTCCCACTAAGTGAGTGAGAAGAGAAGGAGACTACACGCACTCCTCCTCCGCCGCCCGCCTCGCCTCGCCCGCACGCGCGTTGCGTTTCGTGAATCGAGTTTGAGTTAGAAACTCGTTTTGTGGAAGACTAAATTTTTGCTTGGTGCACCAGCTGTTGGGTATGTGTCAACATTTGTGTGCATGTTTGACGCGTGTCCTTGTCTTCCAACGCGTGGCGACTCGGTCGACTCACCTCCCAGGCTATAGAGCGAGAGACAAACAGATCTAGAGGTATCATGTTCTTTCTCGATCTCTCTCGCTATGTGTTTCTCTTGCTGCGCCGCTCTCTAAACTTCTCCATCCCGACGGCTGCGTACACTGCTGTCCGGGAGAGCAGGCCTTCGAAACCCCGTCCATTGAGATCCTGCAGCAAGAGACGGGCGATAAGGTTTTTGGGGAGCGTCTTAGCGCGACTGCTCGCCTCCGTTCGTGTGTTCTTCTTCAGCAACCAATGACCTCATCAGCACCATGGACGACAACAACAATGACCAAGATGTTGCTGCAGTGACGACCTTCCCGGTTAACCTGTACGTGCTATTCTTATCTTTGTATGCACTAGTTCTTTAGATTTTCAGATCTACTAGATGTGGTTGTTTGGCTGCATGTGTTTAGATCTGCTAGTGCTTACATAATGTTGATTTCGGTAATTAATCTAATGGGGAAATTACCTAATATTCCAACAGAACCTATACATTAAAAAAAGTCTAGGTACACACTTTCACAAAGCTAAAACATAGTACCAGTTAAGAACATAGGATGCATGGACACACGATACAACTAGGATTCACAATTTCTTAACCGAGCATGCCTCTAAAAGTTGAAGATCTCTGCAACAATGCACAGGGTATCTTGTCATTTTTATGACAATCACCCCGCGCATACACTAAACACATTATCATATATATCAACGTCATCAGGTTTAGACTTCTCGTACGCGTTCACCACAAGCAAACTACTAATAAAGATCCGGATGCAGAATAGCAGTCCAAGTTAAGTACAGACACACAAACGAGGCATTTGCAGAGGACGAGTAATCTAGCTACTCAATCTTGGAGGAACCAATGACCGCAACCTGAGCTTCAATGCAGCACTTCTTCTTCACGAGATAACCATTCGACGAGTCCTTGAAATCTTCCAGCGATATGAACTTGCTCCATCCCCAGCTGGGTGAATTCTTCGAAAACTGGCACCGGCCTAATAAAGAGAAAACAACGTGTCAATCAGGAAATGTGAATGCCGAGTAATTTAATTAGCATTCTCTCCTAAATTAAGAGCGAACCTGATAACTTCCGGTCCTTGCCGCTTTCTTGGTGTTTGATGCTTATGCTAAGTTCTACCAGGTTTGCGGAGTTCAACTGGATGGTATCCGAGACCTTCATGTCCAGGAACAAGGAAAGGTGGTTCTCATCCTTGCCTTCTCCACATGGATTGATAGCGATGAACCTGGAAATTGGAGAGCATCACATGGTTTAGTCCATCATTTTGATAAAAGGCCAAACTCAGCAGTCTTTTATGTTTGCTATTTAAATAAACAAAGCATGCATGAAAGCCTTTCAAACTGAATCCAGCTAATTCTGGAGAGGTTCTAGGGTTCTTCATCATGAAGAATCTCAGAAATTAAGGATTAACGTTTCGGGAATGATACCATTTGTGTCCACAAAGCTCAAACACTGGAGAGGTTTTCCGATTCTTCAACAAGGAGAAGTCATCAATGTTCCAGCTGTAGACTTGGGGGTCACTGCAGATGTTGCTACTCTTCTGAACAAACAGCGTTTCTGACACATCATGACCTTTAGCAAGCACAGCTCTTATAAACTCAACACCAAAAATACAGCAGTTGTTGACAACGAATCCAGAGGACTTGTCCTTCAGCGTCGTGAGGGGTATCATGCATGAGGTCCCAGAGGTTAAGCTTCTAGTCTGAAAATGGTGGCGCGCTGCAAGGAACCTTTTGTTAGAACACACATGTTTTTGTCTTGTTAAACAAGCTATAAATTATACTACCAGTCTAGTAGGTGACTAGCTGTGAAGATCAAATAACCTGCTTTAGTTTTCAGGAATAGTTTGCTAAGATACCTTGATGTTCATGGTGCTTTCCATTCAACTGGTCATATATCAGGAACTTGAAAGATGCCTCCACAACCATGCTGGGTTTGACGCGTGGTTGGGCTAACTCAAGCTTAAGAGAAACATATTCGTTCTTGTCACCACTCTTTGTATCCATTGGGTTCAGTTTTAAGTACCTACGAAGCAAGTCCAGAGAGACAAACAAGCCAGTGAGAATGAAATTTGTTCATGACATGCTCTCTGTTGGAATAGCTGAAATGAAATAGTAGCATGGTAGCTGTACCAGTTATGCCCTCTGATCTGAAACACGCTGGAGTAGGTCCATCCTTTACCCTTTTCTAGAAGGGAGGAGAAACCATCGATCTCCCACTTGAAGGTTGTCAGTTCCCCGTCGGAAACCTGGCACTGTCCCTGGTTTGACCGGCCTGGACCAACAATTCTTGCATCAGTAACATAACCAAAATATTACAATGTAATGCAGCTCAAATTGCAACTACAGATCATGGGACGATGAGGCACCGTGATTGATCCGTTACATTAGTGCAGCCTTGTCAAGTATTGTGAATTAATGTTGCTCTTCTCGTTTTGTACACAATAATTTAATGCCCTTGCGCACTATATAGAGATATAGTAGAATGACAAAGCTAGCTGTGCCAGAATTACTCAGTAAATGGGGTGAGGTTTCTGTCACATTCTTCCTGGGGACTTTGGACAGAGGTAAACTTTTTGGGTGAGATCTTAGACAGAGGCAAATTGATGGAAGAAAGTGTACTACTCCCTCCAGTCTCGAAATAGATGTTGTACTAAATTTATTTGGAGACAGACGGAGTAGTATATACTAATGGAAATGTTCTAGCGTGTGAATGATGGTTATTTTGGCCTTAAAGAGGTGGCCGAAAAGGCGGAACTCTGCTTCTGCATGGCATAATACATTATTAGGAACGTAGTTCAGTAGAAAAACTGAATTCTCATCTGAATCTTGCGTCTAAAACGAACGATCTAGACAAAGTGAAGTAAGAAGCAGAAAGATGCTCAGATAAATCCTTCCAGGCTTACAGCCACTAGAAACAACAATGCTTGCATCAATATGACATAACAGCATGAGATGGTAACAGCAGCAAACGAATTATTATGACAAGATGCCAAGTAGTACTAGTAAAGAAGCAGAAAAGAAACCCTTACTGCAGCCCCCGGTAAGACAGGCGTTGCCCATAGCTCTTGCACTTCTTCTCCCCTGGAATCCCCTGCAACCGAAATCAATCAATCATATGCCATGTCAGTGCAGATCTCGGACAAATATTACAGGCGAAAATTAAAAGGAAGAAGAAGAGCTCCATAAATAAAACAGATTGAGAGAGAGAGAGAGAGAGAGAGAGAGAGAGAGGAGAGAGAGAGAGAGAGAGAGAGAGAGAGAGAGAGAGAGAGAGAGAGAAAGAGCACTTCACACTAGATCGGTAAAATACTTGGTATGAAGGAAGTTAAGAAATCGCTTTAGAAACCCTAAAATCGACAATAATAACTCAAGAAAGGTGGCAAGAAGAAGATGGCAATCCGTCTCGTCTTCCCAGATCACAGTAGGAAACATGAGGGTTGTGAACGTTAGAAACAGAGAACTTGCTAATCTTCGTGTAGATCGCAACTGAATAATTACCGGCAAAAAAAAGGGGGGGGGGAAGGCTCCAAACAGAGCAGATTGAACAGAACAATTTCACTGAACTCCTGATCGGTAAAATCCCTCATGTAAACAAAGCCAAGAACTTGCATTCCCCAGACCGTGCACACAGCTCAGGATGATAGATTAGCAAGTTCATCCCTTTAATTTGGTGAACTCACAGTATTAGTAGTAGTAGTAATCACAATCGCGCTTAATACCTCAGAGAAACGATGGGGATGGGGATGAGAGTGGGGGGATTGGGGGTTGGGTACCTCGTAGCGTAGACGCGGCGGTGTCTTCCTCGGCAAACTTCCTTGCTACCTTGAGCCCTAAGGAGTGCGCAGCAACGGAAGAGGGGAGGGTTTTATGGAGGCGCAGCCCAGGGGAGATGCGACTCGAGACTCGACCCTGCCCTGCGCAAGTCGGAGCCAAGCCAACCGGGGGCAGGTGCAGGACTGGTCTAGTTTGGTGCGCATGGGCAGAACAGTCTTTACATACAATATAAGAAGAGATAAGACTGTAAAACCGTTAGGATCGCAGACAATAACTCCGATATTTGGGGCATTAGTTGCGGCGTCAAAACCATCACCAGGAGCCATCTTTGCCCGCTGCCTTCTCACGGAAACTTCCTCACTCGATCGCCTCCTCCTACACGCTGCACATCTAGTAGTAGCATGCACTTGGCATGATGCTTCTTCTCCTTCATGCTACTTGGACACTCTCTCCTGACTACACAGTAGACCACCCATGCCTACTTGGCCGCTTTGCTAAAGTTGAGAGAGCGTGCAGTGCTTGTGCACGCATGGTGCCATGTCTAGTGTTCGTTTCGTGCAAATAGGTAGCACCAGTTTTGGGCATGACGGGTACTTGAGGGAACTCCGCAGCTCCGACGTGTCGACTCCCCACTGGTGTGGTTGTATAGCTAGCAGTAGTACTCCTTTTGCTACTTTTGTTGTTGCTTCCGCGCTGTTACGCGCGCGGTGCCTTCTTCCTCGATCGGTCCTCCTCTCCTCGCCATGCATGGGCTGAAAAAAAAGTCATTTCAAACGTGATTGTTAAAAGATAAAGTCAGGAAGCAAGGTTGTTTCGGTACCCTTAATTAAATATACCGAATTTGTTGAATATAAACCAATTCGAGATTATTATTTTTGAACATAACTCGAGATTAGATGCTGTGACATACTTGTTCAAAAATTGTAAGGCGCACGCATGTACACTATAATAAAGAACACTTCCTTGCTCGTGGCATGAACATTGGTCCCAGTTTATCTCTAAGCATTGGTCCCGGTTCGTGGCATGAATCGGGACCAATGCTCCTGCGACGCACACGTGGCGCTCTGCGAAACATTGGTTCCCGGTTCATGCCAAGAACCGAGACCAAAAACCCCGCGACGGTCCGCAATCCGGGACAATGTAAATTATTCGGGGCAGAAATTAATTCGAATTAGAAATTAAATTGATCAGTATTTTTGAAAAAATCTTCCACGAATTAATCAAGACAAAGATCTAAATCGAGACATTTTATTAATTCGACCACAAATTCTTTCCAAACAAAGATGCGACTTTACAAATTTTCCTAGTCGACAACACTTCCGCTGCCGCTGTCCTTCGAGCCGTCGGCTTTCTCGTCGTCGTCGGACGAAATCTCCACGATTTCGGCGTTGTTCGGGAGACGGAGCTCCTCTACGCGCCTAGTGGCGTCGATAGCGGTGTAGATGGTCCGTCCATGGACGGACCAGAACATCTCCCGCCCTTCTCGGTTGCGGAGATCCGGGTGCACCACACGCGCCCGTCCACGATGCGGTTGCCAAGCTTGGCCTTCCCATCCTTCTTAAACAGCCGGGGCTAGTACTCGCTGGCCACCGCGTACCGGGGCAACGCCCTCATCCACGCGGGCATCTGGCAGCGACGCTCCGCGATGACGCACTCCATCTCGTATCCGCCGGGGACGAGGAGCGGAGCCACCGGCACACCCGCCTCGCTGATGCGAAATCCAGCGGGCACCGTCGCGCGCGGCGGCGCGAGGATGCCGTAGTACGCAAACATCTCCACCTCGTAGAAGTTGAGCGTGGGCACCTCCATGGCGGCGCGGTGGATATTGGAGAGGGAGGGGAGCCGAGACGACGGCGCGGTGGAGAGGCGATGGCGAAAGGGGTTGGTGGAGATTGACTACAGAGAGGCCGAGGCGATGGCGAAAGCGACGCGCTGTGGCCTCATATTTATACACGGGAACGACAAAGCGACGGTGGGCATTGGTCCCGGTTAATGCCACAAACCGGGCCCCTCCCGCGCGACACGTGGCGACCCAGCAGCGCGCCCTCCACCCAGGTTATTGGTCATTGGTCCCGGTTAATGGCATTAACAGGGACTAAAAACCCTCCCCTGGCTATATATAAGCCTAGCCCTTTGCCCCTTGCCACCAAATTTTGCTGGATTGTGTGTGAGGTGTGGGTGCTAGCGTTTTTTTTTCTTTGATTGCATACAAGGTGTTCGACGAAATGTCTGAGCCACACTTAAGTTCGCACAACACGGTATCCTCGTCTGAGGTTAGCAACCTTATCTTCTTTATCTGTAACTGATACAAAAATATTGCATGTGTCCATGTAGGGTGGTCATTTTACTATTCACGATGTTTTTTCATGGTTAATTATTATGACGTAGATCGATGTACGGATCCAATAGATGTATAGCAACCGACGCGATTCCAATTTTATTGCAGGCCTGCATAAATTTATCGATTTGGCTAAGGCAAACAAAGTGGATAATTTTATGCCTTGTCCCTGCGTCGACTGTCGAAACGTGGCAGAGCACTCTGCCCCGAGAATCCTTGAAAGCCATCTGCTTCGGAGAGGTTTCATGTCCGGATATTATTGTTGGGCCATGCATGAAAAAAAAAAGGTTAGGCTGAAAGAAAATGAAAAAGAGAAGGATGATGACAGCTATCATATGTTCTCTGAAGAATATGGTGATTCCGCAGCTATCCTATGTAGAGGATGAGTAATGTAGCTACTCCGTCTTGGAGGAACCAATGACTGCAACTTGAGCTTCGATGCAGCACTTTGTCTTCACGAGATAACCATTTGACGGGTCCTTGAAATCTTCCAGCGATACGAACTTGTTCCATCCCCAGCAGCCACCATTCTTCGAGAACTGGAACCGGCCTACATTTTCACCCCAAAAGGAAACGTGTCAATCAGGAATGTGATGGCATCAAAATTTCAAAAAAAAAGCGATGGCATAAATTTACTTATCATCCCAGCTCAGGTCAATATTCTCATAGAATAGATCAAGGTGGAAGCGAAACTATGGTCGCTGGCTAGTAAGGTTTGTTTCAAGTTTGAACCTCCCAGGGTCTTAATTTCGCAACCACCTTTTTCTTTTTAGAACGATGGCTTCCTTCTTATGTTTGCTCTTGTTGTTCTAGTATTTTTTCTCATTGGGTCATGCTGCCCCTTCTGTATAATTCTTTAAGATTTTTGTCCATTTCTATGGCTTTCCCTCTTCCTATATAACACATGCAAGGCTCTTGCATGGTTCGAACCAAAAAAAAATTCAGGTCTATTGCGCGAAAATTCTGGTTAAGAGCGAACCTGTCATTTTTTTGTGCTTGCCAATTTCTTGGCCCTTGATGCTTATGCTAAATTCTACCAGGTTTGCGGCGTTCTCATGGAATGTATTCGGCGCCTTCATGGTCAGGTACAAGGAGAGGTAGTTCCCATTCTTATCGCGTCCATATGGATAGATAATGATGAACCTGAAAATTGGAGACCATCGATAGTTTAGTCAATGATAAGAAGATGTCAAACTCCAAGTGTATTTTTTGTTTGTTTCTAACAAAGAGAATTTTGACAGCCTTTATGTTCACTGAATTCTGAAAATTTATTATAAATCATGTAACTGAGAATCAACATTATCAGTCATGTTACCATTTGTTTCCACACAGCTCAAACTCCGGAGAGGTGCTCCGGTTCTTCAACACAAAGAAATCATCAGTGTCCCAGTTGTAGACTTGGGGGTTATTGCAGATTTTGTTGATCCTCTGAACAAACAGCGTCTCCGACACATCATTACCTTTGACACCCACAACTCTTGTAAATTCCACACCAAAAGTACAACAATTGTTAATAAGGAATCCGGAGGTCTCATCCATCAGCTTCGTGAGAGGGATCATCCATGCGGTCCATGTGCTTGTAGCTTGAAAATTGTGGCTCACTGCAAAGAACCATTTTTTAGGAGAGCTGATATTTTTATCTTGTGAAACAGGATGTAAATTACACTATGAAGGTGAAGGCCAAATAACCTGCGTTATTTTTAAGGAATAGTTTGCTAAGGTACCTTGTTGTTGTACATGGTCCTTTCCGTATAATTGGTCATATATTAAGAACTTGAAAGATGCCTCCACGACCGTGCTGGATTTGACACCTGATTGGGCCAGCTCAAGGTTAAGAGAAACATATTCTTCTTTTCTGCCGCTCTTTGTGCCCCTCGGGTTCAGTTTTAAGTACCTGCGAGACGAGTCAAGTGAAAGGAAAATACAAGGAACAAGTGAGAAAAAATTGTTCATGGCATGCTCTACGTTCGAATAGCTTAAATGAGATAGTAGGATGGTAGTTGTACCAGTTAATCCCCCTGATCTGAAATGCACTGGAGTAGGTCCATCCATTACTCTTTTCAAGAAGGGAGGAGAAGCCATCGATCGTCCACTTGAAAGTTGTCCTTTCCCCATTGGTTACCTGGCTCTGTCCCTGGCTTGGCTGGTCTGGAAGAACAATGCAGCAACTCTTGTATCAGTTACAGCATCAGTATGTAGGAGCTCAAATTAGAAATACTGAATGCAAGACGAAGAGGTCCCCCAGGATTATTCCATTAAATTAGTGAAGTTTTTGTTGCCTTTTCTCTCTGTAAACAATAATGTAATGTCCTTTGTACAGATTTGTCGAATGACAGCCAGTTTTGCCTAATTGCTCAGCAAATGGGACCTTGGACAGAGACAAACCTTTTTTTTACAGAAATTGGGGACTGAGGCAAAATGATGAAAGAAGTGTATAATATGCTTGCATCAGTACAATAGTGTCAAATGATCACATATTTGGCAGATCAAACGAATTGTTATCACAAGTTGTCAACAAAGAACCACAAAAGAATCTCTTACCGGAACCGGTAACACACGAGTTGCCCATAGCTCTCCCCTGGTTTGGCCGGTCTGGAAGAACACTGCAACAGCTCTTATATCAGTAACAGCATCAGAAGACCACAGTATATACTCCCTCCGTTTTAAAATGTAAGATGTTTTAGTTTTGTGAAACTAATGTATCTAGACCCCTTTTAGTATGTAGGTTCAGAGAGGTTCGTAGTGAACATACACACTAAAAGGGGTCTAGATTTATTAGATTCACAAAGCTCAAACATCTTATATTTTGAAACGGAGGGAGTAGGAGCTAAAATTAGAACTACAGAATGCAAGACGAAGAGCCCCCCCACAATTATTCCGTTAAATTAGTGAAGTATTTGTTGCTTTTCTCTCTTTGTAAACAATAATGTAATGTCTGTGTACGCGCTCTCTCTATATATATATTTGTAGAATGACAGCTAGTTTTGCCTACTTACTCAGCAAATGGATATTTGGACAGAGACAAAGCTTTTTTTCAGAAAACTTCGGGACTGAGGCAAACTGATGAAAAGTGTATTATATGCTAGTGTGAACTTCCTAGCATCTGTATGATAGCTACTTTGGCCAAACAGGACGTTATACAAACGACAGAACATCTTCTTTTGCAGGGTATTATACGTTTGGATGGTCTTGCAGTAAATGATTCAATTGTTATCTGATTTTTTGTTCATACAGGAACGGTATGAATCTTGTTAATGAAGCGAAACGATCTAGATGAACTCAAGTAAGAAGCAAAAAGGTGCTCAAAATAAATCCTTACAGCCACTAAAAACAGCAATGCTTGAATCAGTATAATAGTATCAACTGATCACATATTTGGCAGATCAAACGAGTTGTTATCACGAGTTGTCAACAAAGAACCACAAAAGAATCTCTTACCGGAACCGGTAACACACGAGTTGCCCATAGCTCTTGGACCTGCTCTCCCCTGGAATGCTCTGCAATGGAAATCAGTCACAATCCAGAATCAGTAATATATACTTATGTTAAGAACATGTCCTGCAGAGAGAGTTGTGCACAGTAGAACAAAAGAACATGATAATCTTAAGTCAGTGTGGATCTTAACCAGAGAAACCAAAAAGGAAAAATAAGGGCTCCAGAAATGAGATTGAAAGAGAAAAAGAGCACCTCTCTCTTGATCGGTAAAAAAACCCTCATGTAAAGAAAGCCAAGAACTTGCACGACCAGAACTCATGAAAGATGGCAAGCCTTCCAAAAAAACAGATAGCAAGTTCGTCACTTTCCTTTTCTTCTCCCAGCTCACAGTACCCCATTAAATTTGTGCACAATTTTTAAAACTTAGATCTGTGCACATTAGAAACAAAAGTACATGTTATCTTCAGTCAGTGCGGATCTCAACCGACATGTTATATGTTGATCCAAATTCTACAAAGTAGAGGCCAACTTCTGACGGAGCGGAGCGAGGCCCGTCGCCGGAGGCTTGGGCCGATGAAGTGCAAGATGCCCTCAAACAGAGGGAAAAGATGAAATCTATGGTGCAGGAAGATGGGGCGTCTTCCAAGGCTGAAGCTCTGCAGGTTCGTGGCAGGACCGAGCAGAGATTTAACAACTATGGCAACCGAGATAAGAGCAAAGACGACAGAAGTCGTTCGAAGTCCAAGGGAAAGGACAAGTTCTGCAGGTATTGTAAGAAATCTAATCATGTTATTGATGATTGTTGGAAGCTGCAGAATAAGGAGAAAAGGAACGGTACTTACCAACCGAAAGATAAGGATCAAGGTAATGGTAAGGCTGCTGTTGTTTCTGATGATAGTTCTGACGGTGAATGTTTAGCCGTTTTTGCTGCTTGTGCATCTCGTGATGATGAATGGATTCTTGATACTGCATGTTCGTTTCATATTTGCTGTAACAAAGATTGGTTCAGTTCATATGAGTCTGTGCAGACTGGAGATTTTGTACGTGTGGTGAATGACAACCCATGCCATATTGTCAGAGTTGGATCTGTTAAGATCAAGACACATGATGGCGTGACGCATATGTTGAATGAGGTGAAGCACATACCAAGCATGGCCAGAAATCTGATCTCCCTGAGTACCATGGACGTTGATGGATACAAGTACGCCGGTGGGCGTAGGTTGTTAAAGGTATCGAAAGGCTCTCTTATTCACATGATAGGTGATATGAATTCTGCTAAGTTATATGTTCTTAGAGGTAGCACTTTGCCTGGTATTGCTGCTGTTGTTACTGCTAATAATTCTGATGATTGTGGTAAAACAAATCTGTGGCATATGCGTCTTGGGCATATGAGCGAACATGGCATGGCAGAATTGGTTAAGAGAGAGCTGATTGATGGTTGTAACTTGGGTAAATTTGAGTTCTGTGAGCAGTGCGTTTTTGGTAAGCATAAAAGAGTTAAATTCAATGCTTCCGTTCATACCACCAAAGACATATTAGATTATGTGCATGCTGATGTAAGGGGACCTTCCCGTAAGACTTCTATTGGTGGTGCTAATTACATGCTTACTATTATTGATGACTACTCAAGAAAAGTGTGGCCATATTTTCTGAAACACAAATCTGATGTTTTTGATGCTTTTAAGAAGTGAAAAGTTATGGTAGAAAAGCAAACTGAAAAGAAGGTAAAGGTACTACGTACGGATAATGGTATGGAATTCTGTTCTAATGAGTTTGAGGAGTTTTGCAGTAACGATGGTATGATCAGGCACCACACCATCCCTTACACTCCTCAGCAGAATGGCGTGGCTGAGCGCATGAACAGAACCATCATCTCGAGGGCTCGTTGTATGTTGTCCAATGCAGGTATGCATAGACGTTTCTGGGCTGAAGCAGCCAACACAGCGTGCTACCTCATCAACAGGTCACCTTCTATTCCACTTGAGAAGAAAACTCCCATTGAGGTATGGTGAGGTTCGCCTGCTGATTATTCACAGTTGAGAGTTTTTGGTTGCACAACTTATGCTCACGTTGATAATGGAAAGTTAGAGCCTAGTGTTGTTAAGTGCATATTCCTTGGTTATGGTTCAGGAGTTAAGGCATATAAACTATGGAATCCTGAAACTAAAAGGATTTTGTTGAGTAGGAATGTTGTTTTCAATGAATCCGTTATGTATCATGACAGCTTGCCATCAGATCCCTCTCCTGTTGCTATTGGAGAGGAGGGAGTTCGTGTGCAGGTGGAGCACCTGCAGAAAACTGTTGATAATAATGATGTTGTTGATGATACTCATGAGGAAAATATTGATGATGATGTTGTTCAGCACTCACCTACTGTTTTGCAGCGGCCACAGGAATCTATTGCTGCTGATAGACCGAGGCATAACATAGTTCCACCTCGTCGTTTAATTGAAGAGTGTAATCTTGCTCATTATGCTTTGAGTTGTGCTGAACAGGTGGAGCATGATACTGAACCTGCTACATACAATGAGGCTATTGCATCTGTTGATCGCGAGAAGTGGGTTTCTGCTATGCAAGAAGAGATGCAATCGCTTGATAAGAATGGCACATGGGAACTTGTGCGCTTGCCTAAACAGAAGAAGGCTATTCGCTGAGTGGATATACAAGAGAAAGGAAGGTTTGTCTCCTAATAAGCCTCCAAGGTTTAAGGCAAGGTTAGTAGCAAAAGGTTTTAGCCAGATTCCAGGTATTGACTATAATGATGTTTTCTCTCCGGTTGTGAAGCATAGCTCTATTCGTACTTTCTTTGGTATTGTTGCTATGCATGATCTTGAGCTTGAGCAGCTAGATGTAAAGATTGCTTTTCTGCATGGTGAACTAGAGGAGGAGATTTACATGGACCAACCTGAAGGGTTCATAGTTTCTGGAAAAGAGGATTTTGTGTGCAAATTGAAGAGATCGCTTTATGGTTTGAAGCAATCTCCAAGACAGTGGTATAAAAGGTTTGATTCATTTATGATCTCACAAGGTTTTAAGAGATCTAAGTTTGATAGCTGTGTTTATATAAAGTTTGTTAATGGGTCACCTATTTACTTGCTGTTATATGTTGATGATATGTTAATTGCTGCCAAGAGCATGAAAGAAATCACTACTTTGAAGGCACACCTAAGTAGTGAATTTGAGATGAAAGATCTTGGTGCTGATAAGAAAATCCTAGGTATGGAAATTAAACGAGACAGAAAATCTAGGTTGTTGTTTCTTAGTCAGCAAAGTTACGTTGAGAAAGTTCTTCAACGTTTTAATATGCATGATGCAAAGTCAGTTAGTACTCCTGTTGCTCCTCACTTTAAATTGTCAGCATTGCAATGTCCTAGTTCCGATGAAGATATTGAGTACATGTCTCGAGTTCCTTATTCTAGTGCTGTTGGTTCCTTGATGTATGCCATGGTTTGTTCTCGCCCTGATTTATCATATGCTATGAGTTTGGTGAGTCGTTACATGGCTAATCCTGGTAAAGAACATTGGAAAGTTGTTCAGTGGATTTTCAGGTACCTCCGTGGCACATCCAACGCTTGCTTGAAGTTTGGCAAGACTGATGAGGGACTCGCAGGCTATGTGGATTCAGATTTTGTTGCCGACTTGGATAAGAGGAGGTCCCTCACAGGTTATGTGTTCACGGTAGGTGGATGTGCCGTGAGTTGGAAGGCAACGCTGCAACCAATTGTTGCTTTATCTACAACCGAAGCAGAATATATGGCTGTTGCTGAAGCTTGCAAAGAGTCTGTTTGGTTGAAAGGTTTGTATGCTGAGCTTTGTCAGGATGATTCTTGCATTAACCTGTTCTGTGACAGTCAAAGTGCTATTTACCTTACTAAGGATCATATGTTCCATGAGAGAACAAAGCACATTGATATCAAGTACCATTATGTTCGTGATGTTGTTGCACAAGGTACACTGAAGGTATGCAAGATAAGCACTCATGATAATCCTGCTGATATGATGACAAAGCTTGTTCCTGTTGCTAAGTTTGAGATATGCTCAAGCTTAGTTGGTATAACTGCTTAGCCCAAGTGGCTATTGGCGCTGAAAGTGTTTTCTTTGTTTGTTCAGGGAGATGATTACCGTTGATGCTACAAGAAGGAATTTGTCTCAAGGTGGAGTTTGTTATATGTTGATCCAAATTCTACAAAGTAGAGGCCAACTTCTGACGGAGCGGAGCGAGGCCCGTCGTCGGAGGCTTGGGCCGATGCGGAGCGGTACGTGATGAGGACATCCATACTATTACACTATCTCCTACTCCTATTCACAATGAAGATGTTGCTGTAAGGAATAAGTCCAATGAAATCAGGATTGGACCCATTACAAGAGCTCGTGCAAAGCTAATTGAGCAACAGGTGAATTCACTCTTAATTGAACCTGATATTTTACTTAATGAGAACTTTATACTACCTAAGTCTATGCATCTTTGTATGATCAGGTTTATTGATAACACAAGCGTTGCGCGAGGAGGAGGAGAGTTGCAGCAAGAAGGACAAGCGCTGATTTCTAATATCAACAAGTGCGCGAGGAAGGAGCGGGAGGCAGGCGCACTAGGACGCAATGAGGAAATCACGTATGAGCAAGAGAGAGATGGAGCACCAAGAATTACATGTTTGAGGTGTTCCACGACGTTTGGACTGCGTGCCAATAAGGCCGAACCCATATATGGGTCGGTATGTATCAGTTTGAGTCGAACCGAGTCAGTTTGGGCCAAGTTATGACTGTTTTTAGGCCCGTTTAGAGGGGAGGACGCCCCAGCCCTCATATAAACCTCCGTGGCCGTCACAAGTTAGGGTTTAGACTACGTTAAAATATTTTGGAGTTGTTTCTTTCATAGAACCTCTGGAATTACCCTGTGTTCGAATCTGCCAACTATAATTGAGTGTGATCTGTTGTTCCATTGGGAATTAGTAGATTGCATACTACCGTTTGTGGTCACGGCTGCGTGCGCAAGAGTGTGGTGTTGTGAATATCCTACAAGGTTTGAGATCTGTTGCGCTGGCATCAGGGATCGAGCGGGAGAGATCATATCTACGCACTAGTTATCTATCATCCACCATCACCATAGACAAGAGCTTGCTGAGAAGATCGGGCCACCCCATATCAGTACGGATCGTTGATGACCTAGGTTACCACCGCTATATATACTTCTTGTAAGCCACCGGCTGGGATAAGTTGCATCTGTGAAATCCCCGGCGTTGTGTAAACACTCTCCGTTATAGTGAAGTTTCGCTGGCTGGCGCCCGTGGTTTTTCCCCTCTCTTTGTTGGAGAGGGTTTTCCATGTTAAATCTGTGTCTCCTTGCTGTGATTTTGTTTTCGTTATTTACTTGTCGCAAATCTCACACGACAAAATGGAAATGAAGAAACAAGAGTTCCATGAAAAAATACCAGATTGAAAGAGAAAAATAGCACCCCACTGTCAACCGATAAGAAAAACCTCATAGCAGTATAAAGAAAGCCAAGAACTTGCAGCAGTGCCCTGCTAGTCTCAACCAAATAATTATTGTAAGATGGCAGGTAAGGCTTCCAAAAATATATGGCAAAAGCTAAACGATAATGATCTTCAAAGGCAGTGCAGATCTCAACCAAATAATTATCGAAAATTACAGGCAAAAAGAAATGGAAGATCAAGAACTTCCCAAAGAAAGAAGGTTGGAAACAAAAGAGAAACTACTTTTCTGAAGTCTTTGCTCGCTACAAGATCCTGTTATAAACATAGCCAAGAACTTGCATTACAAAACCGCCAAAAAAGGCAGAGCTCCTACCGGTTGCCCCCCCCCCAAAAAAAAACCCCAAATCGACCATAGCTAATGAAACAGTCAAATCCGTCCCTTTCCTTTTCTTCATCTCCCCAGCTCACAGCATCCCATTAGATTTGTGCACATTAGGAACAACAAGAAAAGATAACCTTCGAAGGTTGTGCAGATCTCAGCCAAAAATTACCGCCCAAAAAAAGAAAAAAAGGAAGATCAAGAGCTCCCGAAACAAATCAGACTGAAAAGAGAAGGAAAATAAACACTTCACTGGACTCTTGATCGGTAGAACCCTTCGTATATAAACAAAGCCAAGAACTTGCAGTACGAAACCCCAAGCTGTGCACAGAAGTGTTCATGAAAGATTTGCAAGTTATCCCTTTCTTTTTTCCTCTCCTTAGCTCACAGTATTTACTACTCTAGTAATAACAATTGCGGCTATCAGGACTACACGCTCGCCCCCCGTGTCACACTCTAGGGCGACACCGGGGGCGCCGTCGCTCCCACCCAAAGTCCTCCGCCGCCGCTGCTCCCCTCGCCGCCGCTGCCGCCGGCCTTGCCGCGGTGGCGGCGGGCCCGGCCGCCGAAGGTGGTTTGGGGTGGGTGGAGGCCGGAGGTGACCTCCATGGCTGCTAGGGCAGATGCGGTCGGTTCGTCGACGGCTTGCGGCCAGGGCGGCGCCCCTGGTTGGGGTGGTGGTGGAGATCTCTCCCGGCGGCGCCATGACTGGCGGTGGAAGTCCAGGGCCAAGCTGGCTCGTGTTGGAAACCCTAGATTTTCAGATCTGGGGCTCCAATGCTACCTCCCCGGTCCTCTTCGCTGCTGGTAGGCGGATCTGGAAGGGGTCGACCTGCTATGGTCATCTCTCTCGTTACCGGCCTAGCCACAGGGCTGCTGGTACGGTTGGTGCAGCAGATCTTGCAGGTTACCGGTGGGTGGCAAGGGGGCTATCGGCTCGGTTTGAATAAAGGAGGTTGTCCTCGGATTCTTCTCACACCAAGATGAAGATCTACTTGATGCGTGTCTTCATTGATCTGGTCGGAGTGCCGAGTTCCGGAAGGCTATGTCTACGAACTCCCATGGACGCATCATGTCTGGAGATTGCTAGATCGGTAGGTATTCGGTCGGGCGTACTCATGTTTTTTCTGGCCGTTTGGGTTCAGAGGGTGCGTTTCGAAGCTCTGTTGGCTGTTAATACCATGGGGCATGTTCTCGTTCCATGGTGCTGACGGAGAATGTCATGGAGACCGAGACCTGAGGACTGACTATGGTGGTTTGAGTCTGAGTGGTGATGAGGAATTGACTTGGTGACTCGTAACTTGGAGCAGTGGCATGCGAGCGGGGGCGGCTGCACAGGAGAGGTTCACGGTCCTACTTTTCAGGGTGAAAATTCAGGGTCTGGCCTTAATTGGTTGTGTCTGGCAATGGCCTTGTTGAAGGTATTGTTTTGAGAGCGTGGACTTTATTCAGGGTGAAAACCTAAGATCTATGATCGGGCGATGACGGTGTTTGTGCATTGTTTCCTTCTTGGATGCGTCGCTTTTGGAGAAGCTGGACTTCTGGTGTTGTCTTAGTGGTGGTTGTACTACTGGTTCAATGAATGGGTCACTGTAGCGGGACTTTACTTTTTGTAATTCTTCTCTTTTTTTTGGCTGTGTGCATCCGTATGGCCGCTAGGGCAATGCGTTGTTGCAGAGGCTGTGTGTAATTGGTATCTTTGATGCTCCTTTCAAAAAAAGAACAATTGCGATTAATATGTCTGAGACACGAAACGGGTGGGATGGGGCTGAGCGTACCTCGCAGACCTTGAGCGCTGAGAGTGAGCACCAGCAAACGAGGGGAGTTTAATTTTATGGGGAGATACGGTGTGGGCTCGCTCGACCCTGCCATGTTCACTAGGGTCGAAGATTGGATGCGAAGTTGCAGCTAATAACCGGGAGTTTCGTGCTCATTGCTAAGGACAAGACAGTCTTTTCGGACGGGTTCAGACATGAAAAACAGCGAAAACTGAAAATGAAGTTGGAGAAGGGTTAATTATAAAAAATAACAACATGTAAACTAATCCAATTTTTGGGTCCTGGTAAATTTAGGCTTAGATTGAATATAGGGCTATTACCATATGTGGAACATGATGCATTCCATCCACTAGATGGGTTATCTTTTTTGTTATTTTATTTGTTGGATCGAATATTGCACTTTGATTTCACCACCGGTGACGCGTTGACAAAAGAAACCCCTCAAGGGTCTCTCTTGCCCGAGTGGCTCCGGAGGCAACCCACGATATCATTGATTCGTTGCCGGTCCTCCCCTCAGTGGCCCCTGGCCGGCGGCGCCACCCACCTCTCAGCAAAGGACGGAGGGGAGGAAAGGGCCTCGTGGCGGCGGCTCCACTGGTGATCCTTGGCGTCGCAGCCTGATCTAGTTCGGACTTGGAAGCCAGGGCAGCGATTTAGCGGCGGACGACGCGATGCTTCCATCAGCGGCGGACAACGCGATGCTTGCATCGGCGGCGGACGACGCAATGCTTCCATCGCGGCGCAGCAGTGCCATGGATCTTGGCCCTAGGATCAGATCTTGGGCTTGCCAACTGCCATGGATGAACTTCGTGTGCGGCTTCCTCCTCCTTTTCTGCTTCGTCCGGCAGTGTGAGGGCATGTTTGTGTGCTCAAATAATGGAGGCGGTCCTAGGATTCTTATCATGCCAAGATGAAGATCTGATGGCACTCCCCATCGATCTGGTGGGAGTGTCATGTTCCGGAAGGCTACGCATGTGAACTCCCATGGGCGCCTATTGCCTGGAGATTACTGGATCAGATGGAATTCGGTCGTGTGCACCCGTGTTTTTCATCTGACCGTTTGGTTTTAGACGGAATGCTATGAATCTCTGTTGGTTGTTACCATCATGGGCATGCTTTCTTGTTCCATGGTGAAGATAGTTGGCGGAAAAGGTCATGGAAGCCGAGATCCGGGGACTAGCAATGATGATTTGACTTTTTGTTGCGATGATGAATTGGCTTGGAGATTTCTGACTTGGAACATCGGCACTATAAGTAGGGGCGGCAACATAGGAGAAGTCCAAAGTCTTAACTTTCAGGGTGAAAATCCAAGGTCTGATCTTAGTTGGCTGTGCCTAGCAATGGACTTATTAAATGAATTTTTTAGGGAGCAATAACTTCCTCCATGGTGAAAGCCTAAGATCTGTGATCGAGCGACGACGATGCTTCTGCATCCTTCCTTTCTTGGAGGCGTCGTTTTTGGAGATGTTGGACTTCTGGTGCTATCTTGGTGGTGTACTGTCATTACAAGAAATAAATCTCTGTAACGAGACTTTTCTTTTTTGTAGTTCTTTTTTCTGGACTATGTGCATCCGTAATGCTGCTAGGGCAATACGTTTTTGCAGAGGTTGTGTGTAATTGGTATCTTTACGATATTAATTTATGCTCTTTGTCAAAAAAAATTATAGGGAGAGAGATATTACTTCAACCCTTACAATTGTTTAGGCCGCTATTTCTTTACATATATCTTTATAACCATCCAAACCAATATACCGTTTAATCTATGAATGAGTAGAGTTGCTCTCCCGAAATGTCGATTAAGTGGTGGAGTTTGGAGCTTCAAAGCTGAGCTTTAGATGGGCTACCTTCGACGTTAAATATTCTACAACGAAGATGAATATTGATTGATGCATGCCACATTGCCTCTCCTCCTCCCCTTCCTCACCTTCAGTCGTAGATCCCTATGTTCTAGTATTAGATTAGTTGCTCCCTCTCGACATTTGTCCACCGTGCATCTCGCCTGAAGATAAAGCCAGCTACCTCAATCCACGACGCTCACAATATGTGTTCTCTTATTCAGGGTGTCGAGTTGGGCGATTTTGACAAATCTAACCCTTTTATAAAATTTTAGCCTCAAATGAACCATTTTCAATTTTTTTAGCTAGATCTAACCCATTTCGGTACCTCCAAACGTTCTGGCGAATACCGTTAGGCGTGGTACCTTCAGAGGGTCCGGCGGTAGCCTTCCATGTGGTATCTCTCAGGCGATAGGATTAGGTGTGGTACCTCCAAAGTGGTACCGGCGATATCATGCGTAACGGTACCGTCATAGCGTTCGGCAGTAGTAAAGAGGGTTAGTTCTGGCTAAAATTTTGAAAAGGGTTTATTTTGTACTGAAGTTTTGCAATAGTGATAGATTTCTCAAATTTGCCGTCGAGTTGTACTGTTGCCTAGCAAAGCAACGGTGTATAAAAAAGGTCGAGATAGAAAAGGTAGTTTGATTGCTTGAGCGTACGTACTCCGGTTTGCCGTCTTGATCTTCTACCAAAAGCACAACCTTGCTACATGTTGCTCCTCGCGCTGCCTCTCGTCTCAAGTGTGAAACAATGGCATGAAGTCCCTTCCTTCTGTTTCACCGATTCCCCATGCAATGGTGGCTCCTTGGCCGCTTTACCGAAGTGGAGAGGAAAGGTCAGGGACGGTGCAGTGTGACACCCCATGCCATGTCTATTGTTCGTTTCGTGTAAATAGGCAGGATCCATTTTCGGCATAATGCCTACTTGAGGAACTCCACTGCCCTTGCGTGTCGACCCTCCACTGGTGTGGTGCGCTGTGCTTTTGTTGGCCCGGCGGAATTCGCGGTGCTTTTCCCCGCCGATGGGGTAAAATGGTCTTCTCATACATGAAAACAACATGAAATTAATTACAATTGGGGCATGGCAAGCCGGCAAATTAACTAATATAGCTTAAGCGTGGTGAGTTCTGAGCGATCTGAGGCCATTTGCGGGCGTTTTGCCGTTCTTCTGCGCATGCGAGTCTCCCTCTCTTCCGTCATTGCATGTGGGCCTAGGGATTTAGGTTTTCATTGCGCTGCGTGTTGCCCTGGCAGAGACAGGGCGATTCGGCTTGCCCATGTGTTGGCTCCAGGGCCGTCTAGGTGTGCGGCATTTTTTTACTGACTGGCGGCTGGCTGTGTGTTTGTGGACCGCATCTGTCAGTCCCGTGTAATTTGGATCGATTTGTCTTTCCTAGGTTATTTCGTAGGGGTGGGGGGTCGTGTTCAATGGTTCTCTCCGCTCTCTTTTGACCGGGGCGAGCGGGTTGGATTTCTGGTGCTGGCTCTGTGCGGTGAAGGGTTTCTCGATAGCAACGTGGTCCTTTTCGCCTGCGGCTGCGTCTTTGGTTCTTGGTTCTTCTGCCGGCTCCCTCTTTCCGATTGCCTGCGTGGTTGCCGGCTGGAAGGGTTATTCGGTTTGGTCTCCTTTGGTTGCTGCTTTAATTTAGGTTTTAATTTGGTTTATGATCTGTGTTGTTCTTTGTTTTTCCGATTCCTCATCATTGTTTCTGTGCCGCCTAGATGTGCATTGTTCTTTCATTTGCAGGTTGCTTGGTGTGGACTCAGCTGATTGTTTGCTGTCGGCTTTACCTTCGTGTTGCTGTTAAGTGTGTGCATGTTCGCCAAGTTGCCCGGGGAGTCGTCCGGGAAGAACCAGGTTGGTACAGACGTTGTCGTCTCCATCATTGACTCCTTCGACAGCCGCCTCTACAAGATCAACTCAGCCATGCTCCCCATTCAGCGCAAGATGCAATCAAACAATCCTTGCAGGCCACGCACCATGACATCAACCTTACTCTGTGATACCAGTCGCGAGAGAGGTATGCGTGTGAACTCCCAACCCCGAGTCCTCTTTGATGTTTGTGTTCTGACACCGTTCGGTTTTTTTCGAAACGGGGGCACCCGGCCTCTACATATATTGATGCATACGACCTTTCATTAATTTATTTGACGAGTTTACAAAGGATCGTGATTCACGGGTCACAAAGAGTCAACACAAAAATCAGCCATCTAAAGAGGAGTAGTAATATGCAGCGCTTTTGCATCAACATGTTAATCTTCTATAAAAATACCAGCCGTACTGGTTGTATAAGCCCGTGCGACAGTCTCCAAGCGGGTACAACCAGAAACCATGGCCTAGCACTACTCCGCCGGCAGGAGAAATAACCACATATGGATCCAGTGGATAATGGAAAACTTGATTTGTTAAAGATAAAATTATTACGCACATGCCAGATGGCCCATAATAAAGCACACACACCCACTCAAATATGAGCTTTGTCTTTCTTTTGTACCCCATTCAACCAGTTTCCAAATAGATTTGTTACATTTGAAGATGGAGTAATATTGAAAGCAAACTGAACAATTCTCCACAAAATTTTAGCAAAAGAACAATTAAAGAAAAGATGTTGTATTGTTTTGTCTCGATCGCAGAAACAATATTTTTTACAACCTTGCCAATTCCTCTCAGCAAGATTGCCTTTTGTGAGAATAACTTTTCTATATAGGAACCACATGAAAATTCTAATTTTAAGTGGTACCTTAATTTTCTATATATATTTTCATAGAAACCTGGTGTGACCATTAAGCATATCAAGGTACATTGTCCTAACCGTAAATGTCCCCGAAGAAGTTAGGTTCCATTTGAAACTGTCATTTTGGTCAGTTAGTTGAACTTGCATGAGTTGTTGCACCATATGATTCCAAATATTCCAGTTATTTCCAATCAAGACTCTCCAAAAACCTATGTTTAGAGGATTGCTTGGTATGACGTTTGCTATAATAACTCCCTTTTGGCGAGTGATATTATAAATATATGGGTATTGCTCAGCTAACGTCTTATTCCCTAGCCAAGTATATTCCCAAAATCTAGTATTCACCCCCGTTACCAAGTTGAAAGGAGCCTCTTTTAAAGAACTCATCTTTGACATTCATTAGTCCTTTCAAAAAAAGGAGAATCAATTGGTTTAGCTGAAACCTGAGATAAAGTTTTAGAATGGAGGTATTTATTATGTAGCAGCTCTTGCCATACCTCTTTCTCATTAAGAAGTTTAAAAATCCACTTGCTAAGTAAACATCTATTTTTTATTTCCAAACCTTCAACTCCCAATCATCCCTGATCTTTAGGTCTACAAATGATATCCCACTTAGTTAATCTATATTTCTTTTTATGCCCGTCACTCTTCCAAAAGAAGCGCGACCTAAAGAAATCAAGTTTCTTCCTTGCCCCTTTAGGTCAAACATTGGTAGGCTTGTAAGAACTGAATTAATCAAGACTAAACGGTCTCCATAGGATAACAACTTCCTATCCAACTACTTAATTTTCTACCAAAATAGTCTTCGACAGGTTTCCACTCTGCATTATTTAGCCTTCTAAAATGAATGGATATGTTGGATTCACAGCATAGAAAACAAAAAAATCCTATGAAGTGAACAACTAAGGACCAAGATCTATCTACCTAGATACAATCAACGGGTGGATATACATCCATAGAGAACATACCCTTGAAGAGCGACACATCATTGTTAACGAATCAGATTTTGTGGATGATGTAGTCGTACACTTGCCGATCTCAAGATCGTGATGAAATCCAGCAAGTCTAGCAGGTCCAGCACCAGCAAGTCTAGCACCGAAAGTAGCGGTGCATCCGTGATCGCACACACGTCTGGTACCCTGACACCCTCCTCGTCCTTGCTCCAACAATGTAGCGGAAACAGCAACTCATTTCAGATAAAGCCACCGGGAACATGTATCTCGCTAATCCAAGACCATGGGGAATAATTCTAGAGGGGGAGAGATCCTTCATGAGGAGGTATGTGTTGAGAGGAGGAGAGGGATGCCTTTTATAGGGAGAAGGGGAAGCCCTCTCCCATGGCCGGCGGCCATGGAGGTTCCCCACCTCTTCCTTCATTAATGTGGGTGGAGCTCCCACTCACATAAATATGCCTCCACTCAAAGTTCCACTCACCTCCATTAAATTCCCACCAAATTTAACGCAAATTCTCATTTAATAAAACTCTTTTATTTATTTAACAAACATTCACATAAAACCCCCTACAACATTTCAATATCACATGTAGAACCAATTTCTACAATTTCACCCGAAACAATTTCGGTTTCTATCGAAATGATTCTAGCGCTTTCATAATCTTTATCTGAGACATATTTGCTCGTAAATGGTGTTAGTATACCTTAAGTGTGTCACCCTATGGTTTGCGAATAATGCAGACATGATCGAGACCCCTCTCCGATCAATAATCAGCAGAGGGACCTAAAGATCCGTACTAACTCCCACACATTTAACGATGACTCTAGTGATCGTGCGAATCTTTAACGTTTGTAACTAAATCCCTTTGTCTTGTGATATATTACATGTACGAGATTCGATCATCGGTATCCCTATACCTAGTTTGATCTTGTTACTCACAAGTACTCTTTTCTCGTTCCTGTGATATAACATTCTAGTGATCTTATCACTTGCTTGAAAGCTACATCAATATGATATCACCGAGAGGGCCCAGAGTATATCTTCTCTGTCATCGGGATGGACAAATCCCACTCTTGATCCATGAGCCTCTACATAACACTTTCGGAGTATCTGGACCCACCTTTATTTCCACCATGTTACGGTTTGATGTTATCAAGTTACTCTTCCGGTGTTAGTGTTTGACATGATCTCATGGTCTAAGGACTAAAGTTACTTCATATGACGTCATAGCAATTTTAATACAATGAATTTGATTGTATTGCTATTCTTCGGATGAATGTTCATCACACCATTCCACCAATATTGTGACATCGTTATTAACAACATCCAATGTCCATGATCAGGAAACCTTGATCATCTTGTTAATCAACGAGCTAGTTTATATGAGAGGCATAACTAGGAATCTTTTATTTGTTTATTAAACACACATGTATTAACGTTTCCAATTAATAAATTTTAGCATGCAAAATAAACATTTATCATAAACAAGGAATAAGATAATAACCACTTTATTATTGCCTCTCGGACATATTCCCTTCAGTCTCCCACTTGCACTAGAGTCAATAATCTAGTTTGAAAAACTTGCGCTTTCAACACCTATGGCTTTCTAGTGTTGTATATACGCGTTTGCTAGTGGTTAACATAATCTCCAGATCTGACACTTTCAGGTCCATGCGTATTTGCATGTCTTTGCGTCTCCATGCATCACTCATTCTCAAATGAGATGGCATTGTATAAATTTAGTCCTTTGTGAGACCTTTAGTTCCTTTGGGTTAAAACAAGTTGATATAATTGTCGTACAATATATCTTCATAGTACTATCCCACTGTGAACCACACCTAGTTTGATAACAAACTACTTAACATAAATGCCCTCCTTTGCTGCTACTATAGCATTCATATACTTAGCCTTTTGTTATAGTATCCATCTAATGTATTAACTTTGGAACTCATCCAAATCCATCATGGAACCTCCTTTCCATTACATTGTGCCACCCATAGTTTAAATTCAGATAAGTTTAATTTTATCTTGTGACAAACTAGTATCATTGTAACACTTTACAATGAACTATTTGTAACATATACATAACATATTCTTAGTTCTTCCAAAGCTCATAAGGATATCTTTACTATTGTCCAATGATCATCTTATGAATCATTTCGGTATATGCACATAACATTTAGAGCATAGGACATATATGGATATGTACATACAACAATATACATGATTGATCAAAATATTCATGTGATTTCACTCACCAAGTGTCAAAACACTTGAATCTTGTTTCACTTTCAAAGTGTCGTTACACTTGAATCTTGATTCAATCCTTTCCATATGGCAAGAACCATTTTTGTCATTTCCATATTGAACTATTTTAATATCTCATATATGTACATCTAGCACAACCACATTAGTGCCTCAATCTATCCATATAGACATTGATGCCTAATATTCTGGTTTTGCCCAAGTCTTTCATCGAAATCCAATTTTAATGAAATTCTTAACCCGTGTCAATAAAAGATACATCATTTCCAACATGTCTTCTACATAATATATTGGAAATATGTCTCAACACTCCCACTTAATTTTTGCAAATGCAAGCATCTTCATTGTCTCCGATGAAATTAAACTCTTTTAACGGTTTCATCATGGTGAAGATTCCATCTCCGCTATGATTATTTCAACCATTGAAGCTTGCATGCCCTTTTAGCAACCTTTGAATTAACAAAACCCTTCAAACCATGTCATGTACACATCCTAGGTAACCATTCTATTAGAATAACTTTGTTTTGTTTATTCAACTACCATATACCAAATTGTATGTAGTGGTTGCTACATTAATCCGTTTAGAATAAATGTCACTATGAAAGATCAAATCTTGTCGTAGTCAACTCCTTGAACATTTTCGTAAACTCCTTTCCGACATGTCAACTATTTCACAGTTGTCAAACATCCATGTCTATTTCTTTATAGATCCAAATACAACCGATAGGATTAATGCCTCTTCGGAGGGTCTTCCAAGTTCAAAAACTTGATTTCTCGTGTATGGAACTATCACGGATTTTATGACTTCTAGTCATTTTATGGAGTTAGGGCCCATCATCGCTTCTTTGCATGTAGTCGATTCATCATTGTCAAAACAATAACGACGTGTTTATCAACTCTCACCATTTGATTGTTACCTGACCCATACGGTTCAAATAGGAACTCTAATTTTTGAGATCAAAACCTTTGTAATCACGGGAGCCATGACCATTGTGGCCGCCTCCGGGACACTTTCCGGCGCTGTGCTACTTAGCACATGTTTCTTAGGTTCATCAACCTAATCAAAGTTCTACCCCCACTTAACTTTTCATGGAAAATTCCTTCGCAAGAAACTTGACGTTCTAAGTGACAAACTCTTTTGTCTTCAGTGTTATGGAGGAATACCCAATTGTTCCTCTGGGATAACAGTACCTCTCAATGTGGAAGTAGGGTATCGATCCGTAGGAGAAAGAAGGAAAAGCTATCTATTCTCTACAACTAAAGTGTCACAAGTTTTAGTTGAATATGCACTAAACAAGTTTTAAGGAATAAGATGGTTGTTTTAATGGTTGGAAGTTTAATGTAACAAAACAAGAATATAAAAGTGTCCCAATCCTCTTCAATGCAAGAGGACAAGACAATGGTTTTCTTTTATAGGAACAATGGACATGGGTTCATGGGTTCACTTAATCCTCTCTTCTCCATCTATGGTGATTATCATGTTATAGATAGTAAAGGTACACACAATTGTCATGTTTTAATGGTACTTTTATGATGGCTACATGTCATAAAACACATAGGTGAAAGAAGTACTCCTTTGTGTTACTAGGTCACCCTTGCAATAAGGCTAGCATTTGGTTTGTGTCACACCACACATCATACTTATCCCTTTTTACCCCTAGATAAAGGATGTTGGGCTGCATTACTGTCACTCAATACATATGCCGCTGTCACTCGGCCACCCATTACCTACATACATCACACTTCTTAATGGAAAACTTTCTGAACACTAGTGCAATGATTCATATGTTGTGAGTATTATCACATCTCTCTCATCTACCCCCACTTGATGGTGTCAATCACCTCATGATATGGATAAACAAGGCATTATGTATAGATCTAAAGCATTACATGCATCATAGAATATTCCCAAAGTATGACAAACCATACAAGATCCAACACAATGGTAAATGAATAAAAAGTACTATCTCATAACACAATATCCACCATAGGAATAGATAGATCCATACTCATGCAAGACACATCATATGGACTTCAAGAATGATCATACATGGAGATATTAGATCAATTTACCAACATAAACCCAAAGGCCAGGGGGTGGACTACTCCCCTATCATCATGGAGAGTGATGAGGAGACGTTGGTGAAGGAGGACATGCGGCTGGAGACAATTCTGGCAGTGGTTCCCCCACCAATCTTCCTCCGATAGTGGCCAACAGACTCTCTGTTCTTGGTGTTTTCTATCTCCGCCTCCTCCTCATCGAGGACTCCCTGGGGATCCTTATATAGTGGTTTTTAGGTCAAGATAACTCCGTGGGCGAAAGAACCAAGGAGATCGGACGACAGAGGAGGAAAAGAGGGTAGGTGGCGTGCCCACCTAGGTTGGGCGCGCCATCCAGGCTCTTTTTGGCCTCCTGGCCCTCCAGGCGAGGTTCTTCTGCTCCAAATGCTTCTCGTGGATAAATATTGGCATCCCCAAAAGCTCAGGTCCATTTGACTCCGTATTGGTCCTAAACATGAACAACATTGAAAACAGGGT